>CM062296.1:753214308-753814308 GCA_031216915.1 Pictodentalium vernedei
ACTCCTGTTAATTGAATAATTTTCATTGGCAAAGTGGCTATTCAATTAACAGGGTTCCACTGTTAATTGAATACTCCTGTTAATTGAATAATTTTCATTGGCAAAGTGGCTATTCAATTAACAGGGTTCCACTGTATTTTGATGTCCTTTGATATGGTGAGAGACCAGCATGGGAGAAAGGATATCCATGTATTGTGGGTTTTGTCCACATATTCTTACCAGAGTTATAGCCCTTGTTAGGCTTAACTACCAGTTGGTCAGATTTTGATGTCCTTTGATATCGTGAGAGACCTGCATGGGGAAAAGGATATTCACATATTGCAGGTTTTGTCCATACATCTGTAAGCCCTTGTTAGCTCACCTGAGCGAAGCTCAAGGGGAGCTTCACTAATCACTTTCTGTCCGTCGTCGTCCGTCCGGCGTTAACTTTACATTATCAACTTCTTCTCACGAACTACTAGACCAAATTGAACAAAATTTGCTGTGCATGTTCCCTATCATATGTCAATTCAAATTTGTTCAAAGTTGCCACGCCCACAGGGGGCACCACAGGGGGCATAACTCTGATAGCACCCTAAATTTGTTTCCAAAATTAAAAAAAATCTTCTTCTTCAGATCCACTGGGCCGAATTCTTTCATATTTGGTATACAACATTTCTAGGGGGGTCAGATTCAGATTTGTTCAAATCGAGTCCTTAGGTTAATATTTGGGCTCCCTATGGGAGCCCGAATTTTAACTTAGTGCAATATGAGGATTATTCTTTAAAAATCTTCTTCTTCGGATCCACTGGTCAGAATCTTTTCATATTTGGTATACAACATCTCTAGGGGGGTCAGATTCAAATTTATTCAAATCGAGTCCCTGGGTTCATATTTGGGCTCCCTATGGGAGCCCAAATTTTAACTTGGTGCAATATGAGGATTATTCTTTAAAAATCTTCTTCTTCAGATCCACCAGCTAGAATTCTTTCATATTTGGTATACAACATCTCTAGGGGGGCTCAGATTCAAGATTGTTCAAATCGAGTCCCTGGGTTCATATTTGGGCTCCCTGTGGGAGCCCAAATTTGAACTTAGTGCAATATGACGATTATTCTTTAAAAATCTTCTTCTTCATATCCACCAGTCAGAATTCTTCCATATTTGGTATACAACATCTCTAGGGGTGTCAGATTCAAGTTTGTTCAAATTGAGTCCCTGGGTTGATATTTTGGGCTCTAGATCTATGGGAGCCCAAATTTTAACTTCGTGCAGTATGAGGATTATTCTTTAAAAATCTTCTTCTTCAGATCCAATAGGCAGAATTCTTTCATATTTGGTATACAACATCTCTAGGGGGTCAGATTCAAGTTTGTTCAAATCGGGTCCATGAGTTAATATTTGGGCTCCCTATGGGAGCCCAAATTTTAACTTTGTGCAATATGAGGATTATTCTTTAAAAATCTTCTTCTTCAGATCCACCAGGTATAATTCTTTCATATTTGGTGTACAACATCTCGGGGGGGGGGGGGGGGGGGGGGGGGGGGGGGGGGGGCAGATTCAAATTTATTCAAATCGAGTCCCTGGGTTGATATTTGGGCTCCCTATGGGAACCCAAATTTTAACTTAGTGCAATTTGTGGATTATTGTTTAAAAATCATCTTCTTCAGATCCACCAGGCAGAATTCTTTCATATTTGGTATGCAACATCTTTAGGGGAGTCAAATTCAAATGTGTTCAAATCAAGTCCCTGAGTTGATATTTGGGCTCTCTATGGGAGCCCGAATTTTAACTTGGTGCAGTATGAGGATTATTCTTTAAAATTCTTCTTCTCCAGATCCACCAGGCAGAATTTTTTCATATTTGGTATACAACATCTCTAGTTTTTAGATCCACTGGTCAGAATCTTTGGATATTTGGTATAAGCTTTTCTTAGGAGAAGCAGCAGTTGCAACTTGTTGAAATCAATTCTCTGGGTTGATATTTAGGCTACCATGACAGGTGAGCGCCCTTAGGCCCATTGGGGCCTCTTGTTTATATTATTATAGATACATGTAGTTACTACAAACATAAGTAAGGGTTTTTTTTTGGGTGGGGGGGGGGGGGTGGGGATGCAGAATATGCTATTTGTGGTATTGCAGGAGGGGACATATGCAACACTACGCATTGCTCTTCTTTTTGTTTATTACAGTTCCCATTGCACGGTTCTGCATTGTTACTTTTTTTGCTTGTACAATCTATCATTGTGATGTTTATTGACAAATAAATGTTGTGTATAAGATAAAACTTGCCATGGTAGGGAAAATATTTATTTTTCAACTTTTCCATCCATTTGTATTTTGGGTTTTTTTCCATCATGAAATTATGTGAAATATTCAGTTTCCAAAACTTAACTGTTATTTTATTTTGTGAATATTTGTAAAAAGTAAAGATAAAAAAAAATTTGAGTTTCTTTTCATTCTAACCCAATGTCTGTCAACACAGGAAGATGCCACTTGATAAAAACTTTCAAGAATAATTAAAGAGCTCCCTTTGGAGACTCTGGAAAGTGGAGCAGTGCTTCTTTACTGCAGTAAAAAAAGTTGTGTTTTACTGATAAAATGTCCCGAGTTTGATCCCCGTCCGGGACGACCCACGTTGTGTCCTCGGGCAAGGCACTTTGTCCCAGTTGCCTGTATGGGGGCTTGATGATGCCGTGTACTAAAGCATACTGCACGTCAATGGTGCACATGTCTTCAACCGCTGTAACCCTGCTTGAGCGGAGCTTGAACAGAGTTAGAATGTTTAGGAGCTGACAGTTGCTCGGTGGTTCTCTCCGGGTAATCCGTCTTCCTTCACCCGTAAAATTGTCACAGTCATGATTAGCTATTGTGCATAAGTATGTGACCTTAAACACCAATAAATAAATAAATAGTACTGATAAAATAGAACCCAGTAAACAGTGACAGAAACAGGAATAAACAATTGGCTAAACTTGACTTCAAACAAGTGTTGCTGTCATGATATAGTCAGAGATGCTGAAAGTGGCCTTAAACAACTACAATAAAGAACTATAAAGAAAACAGCTCAGGCCTAAAAAAGTTAAAAATCTGTTTCTCAGGCCCTCCCACATGGTCCTTTTGGCTGCCACATACCCTCTCTATATAACCAATGCAAACTTAAAAAAATAATGGTTTATGTCTGATATTTTACCCAAGTTAATAAAATAAGTAAATAAATTAGTCCCTTGAGTGCATTGCAAAGCCTTCTTGCACTCAAGGGACGAAATGAACAACCAATGCTATTCTGGAGATTATGAGGCCTAAAACTTAAAAGAAACCAACAGGGTTTCCGCGCCTCCTTGAATTCCTTGAAAGTCCTTGAATTTCAAAACTTCCTCTCAAGGACCTGGAAACTCCTTGAATTTTGAAGCACCTCCAGGAAACTCCTGGAATTTTGAAAAAATCGAGTCGGTTGCTCACTGGATTAATACATCTCCTAACATTTTTCCTTCTTCACAACACTTGGTCGCTTCATACATGTACTCCTTGAAAACCCTTGAATTTCACCCAGCTGACTCCTGGAAACTCCTTGAAAAATTGATCTGAACCTCCTAGAATTCACTTCTCAATTTGGTGCAGGAACCGTGACCAAGAACATGTACTTTTGATGGCAAAGAAATAATTACAAAAATAAAAAATAAAATTAAAAAAAACACCTGCCCACATGCAGTTTTACCAAAAATGGCCTGAGAAACAGAAGCTCTACTCCTTATAAACCCACATTGGAAGGGCTTGTTGCAGTGAGGTGTCGAAGGCAATGTTGAAAGTAAAAATTGAATGAAACTGTCAGTAACACTCCAGCTTAACTTGACTGTGTGTAGTTAATTATTTATTTATTGGGGTTGAACAACACTTTCGACATCCAGGATCACCTTGTATCGGACAGTTTTACAGATGGAGGAAGCCTGAGTACCCAGAGAGAACCACCGAGCAACAGTGAGCAACTGTCAGACTCCCCAGCGTACTTACTCCACACAAATGGTCAGCATTGGTTGAAGACAAGTGCACCATCCTTTAGTACACAATGTCACCATGCCCCCACAGGGGCAAATGGGATGAGGTGTCTTGCCCAAGGACACAATGTGGTTGCCGCATGTGGGATTCGAACCGAGAACACCCCGGCTTGCAGCCTGTATCTCTTCCTACTGAGCCACGACTGTATGTGGTGTCTGATGAAAAGGATAATGTTCAGTGTTTATGAAAGGGTTTTGAAATAAGACAAGAATTGTGATAATTGAGAATATGTTAATTTCTGTTCCCTACATGCAATGTTTTCAATAAGGATAATTTGAGGTGTAGACAACTAAAAAAATGAGGCTTGGATTGATGTGGCACTCACAGTTGGTGTATGTCAACCAAAGTTACCAGGTTACAGTAAAATCATTCCAAAATGAGTCATCCTACCAAGTTACAGTGAAAATCCTTCATAAATATGACTTGTACACTTTGCTAAAGGAATCTAGGTCATGTGATGGTCTGATCATGACCAAAATAGGACAGTCTCATCTGGATATCATACCAAGTTACCCTACCAAGTTACAATGAAATCCCTTCATAAAAACAACCTGTGGACAGCACTAAAGGAATCTATGTCACATGACCAGGCAGCAATAATGGCTGACTGATCGTGATCAAAATAGGACAGTCTCATCTAGACATCACCCCAAATAATCCTTCCAAGTTACAATGAAATCGCTTCATAAATATGAACTGTAAATGCACTAACAAATTTAGGTCCTGTGCATGTGCGGCCATCACTGTTGACCGATTATGGCCAAAATAGGACCTTCTCATCTAGACATTATACAGAGTCATCCTACCAATTTACAATGAAATCCCTTCATAAATGCAACCTGTAGACTGTGCCAAAGGAATTTAGGTAACATGCCTCTGCGGCCATCATGGTTAACTGAACCCGACCAAAATAGGACGTTCTCATCTAGACATTATACGGAGTCATCCTACCAACTTACAATGAAATCCCTTCATAAATACGACCTATAGACTGTGCTAAAGGCTTTTGAGCCTATGCATCCATCACAGTTGACTGATCGCGACCAAAAGGGGACATTCTCATCTGGACATGACAACCTGCATATGAAATTTCGTATAAGAACCACGAGAGTGTAGCCTGTGCTGAAGAATATTTGAACAGACCAACAGATTCCCAGGCAAACGGACTCACAGCCTTCCGCATGCGTGATGGCAATAGCTTTTCTTGATTTTGTAAAGTTAAGCTAAAAATTATTCCTCCCATTGGACTAACTTAAAATTTGGGCTCTAATAGGGAGACCAAACTTGAATCTGACTCCCACAAGGATGGTGTGAACCATATATCAAACAATTTCTATTCAGGGTTCATCAAAGGATTTTTAATGATTGTCTCCATCACAAAAGTATCTTGAGTTTCAAATTTGGTGACCAGCTTGCCCTCTTGGAAAGATCCTGTGGCTGCTTGAAAAAAATGTGATTTCAACTCCAGAAAACCATAGGTTATGATCCATAATTGGAATGCATGCATCAACCTCATTCCAGTGGTGAGTCATAAGATAAAGTTCAAATTTTTCATCTCCATTTAAGACCATAGCCTAAAGATCAGGTTAAATCTTCTAAATGTTTGCACATGTAGATTCAGAGGTGATTTATTAGGTGTTCCTGATTGCAGAAACCTTTGCTCTTTTTGGGTGTCCACATTATAACGTAAACTCACTGGGGGAATTATTATAAAGACCACATTCAATTTTAATTGTAATAGCACACCCAATTCTACAGTTATTGCCCTTTATTATTAAGGAAATTGTCATTGACACTGCAGCTTAACTTGTCTGTGTGTTGTGTTTGATGAAAAGGATAATGTTCAATGTTTATGAAAGGATTATCAACTAAGACAAGAATTGTGATAATTGGGAATATGTTATTTTCTGTTCCCTGCGTGCTATGTTGTCAATAAAAACAATATGAGGTGTAGATTGTACTAAAGAACTGAGGGGTGGGTTAATGTGGCCCTCACAGTTAATATATGTGACCCTCACAGTTAATGTATGTCAACGAAAGTTACCAAGTTACAGTGAAATTATTCCAAAACTAGTCATTGTATCAAGTTACAATGAAATCCCTTCATAAATATGGCCTGTAGACTGTGCTAAAGGTTTTCGGGCTTTGGACTTGGGCAGCCGTCATGGCTGAAAGATTGCGACCAAAAGGGACGTTCTCATAAAGACATTATCTGGAGTCATCCTACCAAGTTACAATGAAATCTCTTCACAAATATGATCTGTAGACTGTGCTAAAGGTTTTCAGGCTTCGGGCCCCTGTAGCCGTCACAGTTGACCAATCGCGACCGAATAGGGTCGTTCTCATCTAGACTTTTTATGAAGTCAACCTACCAAGTTACAATGAAATCCCTCCATAACTACGACCTGTAGACTATTCTAAATGTTTTCGGGTTTTGGGCTCGGGCAGTCGTCACGGTTGACAGATTGCGACCAAATGGGGCAGTTCTCATACAGACATCATACAGAGTCATCCTACCAAGTTACAATGAAATCCCTCCATATTAAATATGACCTGCAGACTGTGCTAACAGTTTTTGGGTTTCGGGCTTCGGTAGACGTCATGGTTGACAGATCATGACCAAAAGGAGACATTCTCATCTAGATATTATACTGTGGCATCCAATCAAGTTACAATGACAGCCCTTCATAAATACAATCTGTTGACTGTGCTAAAAGTTTTCGGTTTTGGTCTCAGGCAGCCATCAAGGTTGACCGATCGCGACCAAAAGGGGACGTTCTCATCTAGACGTGACCCCAAACCTACATATGAACTATGAGGTGTAGCCCGTGTTAAAGGAAAATGTGAACAGACTCACAGACTAACAAGCAGACTTCCGCACATGCGCAGTATACCTTGGTACACGGAGTCATCGTGGCCCTATGTGGACAATCAGGGTTAAGTGCCTTGCCCAAGGACACAATGCGGGAGTCCGAATCGATCACTCAGACGGTCACCCATCCAAGGACGAACCGAGCTCGACGTTGCTTAACTTTGGTGATCTGACGAGAACCAGTTACCACAATGCCATTGCCGCCCCCGATTAACAGGTAGAGTTAAATTTGTACCGAAGGTATGGTAATTGGTTTTGTGTTTGGAAGTTATATTCAGTTAAAAGGGTTATTCAATTAAGTGACTGCAATGTATTTCCTTTATGAATATGAAGGCAAGGCCAAGTTTAATTTTCAGCCTTTTCTTTCTAGTAAAATGGTACTCATGGCCCTTGATTGTAGAAAAGAATAATTATTTTGAGGTTTACACACAATACCTTCGAGGGTTGGCCAAGGGAGTGATGCAGCAGTTATGGCTCATGGTTGGTTAATTCAGTTATTTTGGGTTTCCCCATTGTCATTTTGGCAGATTGATTTGAAATTTGACGGTTTTCGTATGGTTATAAAATGAAAGCTATGTTTGATTTTCAGATTTTTTGTGCGCTCACCATTGCATCATCAATGATTGTGCAAACACTTTATTTTTATCTGTATAATAATTTTATATTTTTACTTTAACAAGCAATATTTTTCATTTTTTGCATCAAAAACATAGCTTATGACCCCTCATTGGAATTCGCTCAAGTTTGTTCCAATTAGGGGTCATAAGCTATGTTTTTGAGATAAAAAATGAAAATTGGATGATGATTTTTAGCTTAACTTGACAAAGTCAAGATAAGCAATTCCCATCACGCGTGCGAAAGTCTGTTTGCCTGTGAGCCTGTTAGTCTGTGAGTATGTTCACATTTTCCTTTAGCACAGGCTACACCCCGTAGTTCTTGTCCGATCGTCACAAAATTTCATATGCAGTTTTGAGGTCATGTCTTGATGAGAACGTCCCCCTTTTGGTCGCGAACGGTCAACCGTGAAAACTCGAAAACCTTTAGCACAGTCTACAGGTCGTATTTTTTAAGGGATTTCATGGTAACTTGGTAGGATGACTCTTTATAATATCTAGATGAGAACGTCCCCTTTTGGTCATGATCTGTCAACCGTGAAGGCTGCCCAAGCCTGAAACCAAAAATTTTTTAGCACAGTCTACAGATCATATTTAATATGGAGGGATTTCATTTCAACTTGGTAGGATGACTCTGTATGATGTCTAGATGAGAACTTCCCCATTTGGTCACTATCTGTCAACGGTGATGACTGCCAGAGCCCAAAACCCCAAAACCTTTGGCTCAGTCTACAGGTCGTACTTATGGAAGGATTTCATTGTAACTTGGTAGGATGAATCCATATAATGTCTAGATGAGAACATCCCCTTTTGGTCGCGATTGGTCAACTGTGATGGCTACTGGTGGCGCCCGAAGCCTGAAGCCCGAAAACCTTTAGCACAGTCTATAGATCATATTTATGAAGGGATTTCATCATAACTTGGTATCATGACTGCAGATAATGTCTAGATGAGAACGTTCCCTTTTGGTCGTGATCATTCAGCCATGATGGCTTCCGGAGCCCAAAACCCGAAACCTTTAGCACAGACTACAGATTTATGAAGGGATTTCATTGTAACTTAGCAGGTTGACTCAGTATAATGTCTAGATGAGGACATCCCCTTTTGGTCGCGATCGGTCAACCATGATGGCTGCCCGAGCCCAAACCCCAAAAACCTTTAGCACAGTCTGCAGGTCGTAATTATGAAGGGATTTCATGGTAACTTGGTAGGATGACTCTGTATACTATCTAGATGAGAATGTCCCCTTTTGGTTATGATCTGTCAACTGTGATGGCTGCCCAAGCCCGAAACCCAAAAACTTTTAGCACAATCAACAGGTCATATTTAATATGGAGGGATTTCATTGTAACTTGGTAGCATGACTCTGTATGATGTCTAGATGAGGACATCCCCTTTTGGTTGCGATTGGTCAACCATGATCGCCACACAGGCCCGAAGACCGAAAACCTTTAGCACAGTCAACAGGCCGTATTTATGAAGGGATTTCATTGTAACTTGATAGGATGACTCGCTTTGGAATAATTTCATTGTAACTTGGTAACTTTTGTTGACATACAATGACTGTGAGGGCCACATACATTAACTGTCAGGGTCACATTAACCCACCCATCCATTTTTTAGTACAGTCCACACCTCAAATTATTTTTTATTGAAAACATAGCATACAGGGAACAGAAATTAACATATTCCCAATTATCACAATTCCTGTCTTATTTCATAATCCTTTCATAAACATTGATCATTATCCTTTCATCAAACAACACACAGTCAGGTTAAGCTACAGAGTCATTCACACTTTCATTGCGAATAGTGCTGGCTGGTTTTCATTGTTACATTGTGTAAAGGGTTAATTCCACATTTATTGCCCTTGATTGTTCAATAACTATTTTGGCTGTTCACCTGGTAACATTTGTGTTTCTTGGTGGAATGATATGAAAATTTGACGTTTTCCTTATGATACCAAAAGGAAGGCTAAGGTTGATTTTAAGATTTTGTCCTTCGAAAAACAGGTTTCAGAGGGTTTCAAAATTAAAATTTTATCTCTTACAGGGCTCAAAATAAGCGGTGTCGCATCGCTTTTTGCTATGCAAAACTTGCAAAAAGCTACACAATGTTAAATTATGTATAGCATTTTGCGATACAAGATAATCAACTGCTGCCTATTAGGCTGCAGTTGATTATCTTGTATCGCAAAATGTAAATGAAAATTTGCAAACAAATTTGAAAACTAGTTCACTGATGCTTTACTTCTGATTGTGGAACATTCCAGGCATAACTCAGATTAACTTTCCATCAAGCATCATTAGCAACTTCATATGTAAGATGAGTTCTGTTGGTTTAAATACTTCCAGTTTTACAACATTTTGCATAAAATGTCCATTAAAAATAACTACAAGCCCATCAAATTAAAAATCCCAACTTCCATTTTGAGAACTCTATTAAACAACCAAGATGCCATTTATAACAGTATACAATTCCATGCAACCCTTAAAGGCAGTTCAGTTAAAAAATAATAGTAAATGTTTCATGTGTTGCAGATCATTTGGAAATGCCCAGAAATGGTTGAAACTATTCTATCTACAGCATAACATAACTCTGGTGTACAAAAATAGCTATGTAATTTTTACAAAATGCTATTCATTTTTTTGAAATGCGTAGCATTTTGCTACACAAAGAAAATAAGTTATTTTGACCACTGATCTCTTAGTATACTTAACAAACTAACCCAAGTGCCTATCCCCATAATTAATGAGCAATTTCTAATGTTCTCCAAGAGAATAAAACCTTTGGAGAACTTGAGAAGTCAAAATGACGATTTTTAGACAAACAAGACCAACAAGGGGCAAAAAGTGAATGGTGCACATAACCTGGTGTCCAAGGTACTGTCAGGACAGTCACCCATTGTCCATTACCCGTCAAATCTGCACAATCAATTTCCTCACTATCTTGGATGTTGTATTTTAATTTCTTTCGCAACTGGCTTCAAATTTGGCATTTTTTTATCAAGAGAAAGTACAGGTGAAGTTTGAAATGAGGTTCGTCAAATTGATTTTATCCGAGTTATGTTTTTTTTAGGACTTACAATATGCTGGACCTTTTGGTCTTTCACAATCAATTCAACTACAAGAAGGTTAAGCTTGAATATATGGTCAGTCTGACACATTTTGCTCTATTTTTAAAAAACAAATATCCCCCAAAAAGCTGCCGTTTTGGGGGACTTTTGGCCATGCAGCCTTTTATTCTTTCTTGTAAAATGGGAGTCACGATTCTTGATTACATGGAGAAAAGGTTTGTTATTTTGAGGTTTTCACACCGTACCATTGAGGAGTGTCTGTAGGAGTAATGTGGTAGTTGTGGCCCATGGAAAAAGTGGAAACTTTTAATTATTTGGGAATTTCAACACAGGTGGCATACCAGTTAAGTATCCAATGGAAAAGTTCATTCTAGGTTGTTTTTTTTTACTTTACTGAACATGCCTTATATGAATGAAATGCAAGTTTAGAGACTATGCCAAGAAGCACTCTCCAATAATTTGTAGGAAATTAAATCCATTTGAAGAAAAAACAGTGCCTGTCTGAATATCAAGGGCAACCAAAGAATTTTGAGCATTTAAATTTTTACCTAATGTAATGGTCAAATATGTCCTGGGCTATTCATGGAAATCACCATTAAACTTTTATCTTTTCTATGTTTGTCTCCAAACATTGCTTATGACCCCTCATTGGCCAATGAGGGCACATCAGCTCTGCTCTTATGGTAAAAAATGCAAATTTTGTGTTAATCCATGTTTTTTTTATATTTGAACCCCTCTCCCCCAGAGCTAAAAAGTTTCTTCAAAAGGGCTAACCAGCAACTAACTTGGCAAATCTCCAATGTTCTCAAATAAGACCAATCTAGAGTTCTGTTGAAGGGCAATTTTTATGAACAGTGCTAGTTTTTTATGGCTGTTATGCTAGATAAAAGGTAACAATTCTATCTTTATAAAGAAACATCTCCATAAAACAGGGTAAAGATGTGCAATTAGATGGGTAAATATGTTGCATAGTTGTGGAATCCCTGTACACAGGGTCTAGGATATTCAGCCAGAAAATGGTTGAGGGTAAAGCCTGAGACCACTATCTGGCTGAATATCCTGGGCCAAGTTTATCTGACTTAAAATTCAGTTAATGAGAAAATTTTTATCACATTGGGGAGAATTAAATTTGAAAATGTGAACAGTTTGATCAGTGAGTTATTGTTTAAAGCCTGAGAACAATGTCTGGCCGAATATTCTGGGCTAAGTTTATTATCTGATTTAAAATTCAGTTAATGAGAAAATTTTTATCGCATTTAAATTTGAAAATGTGAATAGTTGGATTGTTGAGGTATCATTTAACATTACCCATCAATCAGTTCAGAGGTAAAAACCGAATCAGATCAGGCTGAATGTTTCTATTGGAGCAATAACTGTGTATTATTTAAAATAATATTGGTCGATCTTTTAAGAATGCTCCGTCATTCCACAAAATAATGCACACTTATTTTTTTTAGCGGCCATTCTTTCACACAACAGTGAAGCTGAAACAAAGGGAGTTGATGGCACCGAGTTCTAAACCAGGAGCCAATACTATAAAACTTTTACAATTGCATTTTTATGCCTCCAACCCTCTCGGGTTTTCAGGGTTCCTCTGTATTAAAATTTCATTTTGGTTTCTGTCAAATAACTAAAGAACTGCTTATTTGATCAAATCATAATGTTATGGGTTACTTGCAGATGACTAGGCAATGCTTCCTTTCATGTTTTGGTCCAGCTAGCCAATTCAATATGGATGCCATGGCGTTAAGGCACCACCAGGGCATATGCCATGCTTTATGTTGCTCTTGTCTAGAATTGTATTTGCTACCTATTAAGATAACTGACCAAAACTAGAACTATCACTGAAGGTGATTAATACCCCCGCTTTGGGTTTTTAGAGGAATGCACTTCTGATCATGTAGGCGAAGGCCATAAGGAAATGTATACATAAAGATCATTTTTTGTTGTTGAAATTTGTATTTGCATGTGGCCTTCCACAGAACAGCACTGAATACTTAAAGAGCCCACACATATATGGTTTACATTTGGAAAAACACATTTACAATGTGCAACATGTATTCAAAATCGGTTCATTAATGTAGGAGTAGTTGCACACACAAGAATCCCATTTGAAAACCCATAATAAATCCAAGTTAAAGGGAGATAACATGGTTAAAATTGTCGCAGATCAAAAATTTGGGAATATGCGTATGTTCACTTAGTTGTGATAATGTTTGAAAGGTTTCGTCAAAATTGATTGATAAATGTAGGAGGAGTTGCACGCACAAGAATTTCATGTAGAAACCCATAATAAATCCAAGTTAAAGGGAGATAACCTAGTTAAAATAGCCACAGCCCAAAAATTTTGGAATATGCACATGTTCACTTAGTAGTGATGATGTCTGTAAACTTTCGTCCAAATTGATTGATAAATGTAGGAATTGCGCACACAAGAATTTCATGCAGAAACCCATATTAAATCAAAGTTCAAGAGAGATAACCTGGTTAAAATTGTCGCAGATCAAAAAGTTTGGAATATGCACATGTTCACTTAGTAGAGATGATGTTTGAAAGGTTTCATCAAAATCGGTTCATTAATGTAGGAGGAGTTGCGCACACAAGAATTTGTTCGAACGGAAAGACATAATAAATCTAAGTCAAAGGGAGATAACCTGGTTAAAATTGTCGCAGATCAAAAATCTTGGAATATGCGCATGTTCACTTAGTAGTGATGATGTCTGAAAAGTTTTGTCCAAATTGATTGATAAATGTAGGAGGAGTTGCGCACACAAGAATTTCATGTAGAAACCCATATTAAATCAAAGTTCAAGAGAGATAACCTGGTTAAAATTGTCGCAGATTAAAAAGTTTGGAATATGCACATGTTCACTTAGTAGAGATGATGTTTGAAAGGTTTCATCAAAATCGGTTCATTAATGTAGGAGGAGTTGCACACACAAGAATTTGTTCGGATGGAAAGACACAATAAATCTAAGTCAATAAATCTAAGTCAAAGGGAGATAACCTGGTTAAAATTGTCGCAGATCAAAAATCTTGGAATATGCACATATTCACTTAGTAGTGATGATGTCTGAAAAGTTTTGTCCAAATTGATTGATAAATGTAGGAGGAGTTGCACGCACAAGAATTTCATGTAGAAACCCATAATAAATCTAAGTTAAAGGGAGATAACATAGTTAAAATTGTCGCAGATCAAAAATCTTGGAATATGCGCATGTTCACTTAGTAGTGATGATGTCTGAAAAGTTTTGTCCAAATTGATTGATAAATGTAGGAGGAGTTGCGCACACAAGAATTTCATGTAGAAACCCATATTAAATCAAAGTTCAAGAGAGATAACCTGGTTAAAATTGTCGCAGATTAAAAAGTTTGGAATATGCACATGTTCACTTAGTAGAGATGATGTTTGAAAGGTTTCATCAAAATCGGTTCATTAATGTAGGAGGAGTTGCGCGCACAAGAATTTGTTCGGATGGAAAGACACAATAAATCTAAGTCAAAGGGAGATAACCTGGTTAAAATTGTCGCAGATCAAAAATCTTGAAATATGCGCATGTTCACTTAGTAGTGATGATGTCTGAAAAGTTTTGTCCAAATTGATTGATAAATGTAGGAGGAGTTGCGCACACAAGAATTTCAGGTCCGGAAAGACGTACGGACGGACGTACGGACGGACGGATGGACGGACGGACGGACGGACGGACGGACGTACAGGGTGATTCCTATATAGCCCCCACTTCTTCGAAGCGGGGGTATAATAAATCATTAGCATTTTAAAAGATATGGTGATTTGCCAGTTGGCAAATTGCAAGGTCTTTGAAAATGCTAATGGTTCATTTTAACCCATTCAAAGTCATAACTAGAAAATACAATCCTAGAAAATACAATTGTAAAAGTTTTATAGTACATGTATTAGTCCCAGATCTCTGCTGTGCCTCATCCTGTCGAAGATTCCACTGACTTCGTACCATCCATACCAGCCCACCAGTAGACTATCTAATTAATAATCTTTTGGCTTGTTCAACTGTATGATTTATATCAGACAGGATGTTTCCATCAAAGTTTAAAAAAGTTGATAGATTTATAAATTTTATCAGCTCTTCCATCATCACAATGTGGTATTGCACTACACTGATTGTCATGCTGACTTTTGTAATAATGACAATTTTTTGTCATTGCTTCCACTTTTTGTAATAAAAATCATCACATTTTGTCATAGCTCATGATTTTTTGTAACAATATTGCTAGATTTTGTCATAAATTCAGGTCACAAGTTTTGTAATAAAACTCAACAGGTTTTGTTATAAAAAACAGAAACATTTCATTAATTTTGTCACAGAAATCTAAATTTTATAGTAAATTTCCTTTCTTATTATACCTACCACAATTGTTTACTTCAGGCTTGCACTACAGTGGAAGTCCCTAACTCGGATAAAATACTCTCTATTTTTGTCTTTCCCATGCAAAAGCACCAAGAAAAAATAAGCCAAAACTGGGTCGAGTGCAACCGGCGCAGACCCAGTACGGGACACTCTCTCCCAAGTTCAACTCCACGACTTCCGTTGCCAGTGCGCATATACCGTCTCTAAAGACTCATTCTTTTTGAATCCGTCAACGTTAGAGTTATGTGATCAGCGGGGAGGAAAGATTCTTTACCCGTAAAGAAGACGGGAGGGCCTCCATGTAAACAATTGTGGTAGGTATAATAAGAAAGGAAATTTACTATAAAATTTAGATTTCTTATCAACCTACTCACAATTGTTTACTTCAGGCTGAATAGACAATAGGCTGGAGGGAATCGCATAACCAACCCACACATAACCCCAGTGCACTGGAACCGTGAAGCAGAAGGAAGAGGTCCCGAGGCTTATCAACCATAACGTCGCAATCATTGGTAAAGGACAATGAAAGGAGACATATGGGCCTGTGTGACACACAGACAGAAAAAGGGCAGTAACAGCACAAGACTGAAACTGACCTTCAAGAAGCCTAATGGCTATGGCAGACAACAGCCTGAACAGAAGAAAGAGGACCCAGGGCAAAAAGGTCCTCCGACTGCTCCTGCAACTGGCGCAGATAAAAGGTGGAGAAAGTAGAAGCATTTCTCCAGTAGGCTGCCTGCATAACATCCGAC
The DNA here is from genome assembly GCA_031216915.1 of Pictodentalium vernedei. Taxonomy (NCBI): domain Eukaryota; kingdom Metazoa; phylum Mollusca; class Scaphopoda; order Dentaliida; family Dentaliidae; genus Pictodentalium; species Pictodentalium vernedei. Next base: position 753,230,042 of record CM062296.1, read on the forward strand.
AACTTGACGGAGTTAGAATAAGCCCAAGAGGTGGATAGTGCCCGCACCTCGTGGGCAGAAATACGATTGGTAATACAATCGCCAGCTGCTAAACGACCATAAGCCGTACAAATAGCAAGACAAATCCATCGAGAAATGGATTGAGGAGAGATCTTCTGTCGACCCGGAATAAGAGACAGAAAAAAACGTTTCCTGCCTTTCCGTATGAAACGTGTCCGATCGAGATAAATGTGAATAGCACGGACCGGACAGAGCAAAGGGCAATTACCCTCAACAGAAGGAAGAGCCCTGATACAGATAGGAGGAGGAGTAGTATCTGGTAACTGATTCTTGGCCAAAAAAGAGCTATCAGTGGTAAAAGTAACACTGTTGGGGGAGCTCCTAAAAAAGGCCGGGTCAACCGAGAGGGTGTGAAGCTCACTAACCCGTCTGTCCGAAGCAAATGCCATCAGAAAAACCGTCTTATATGTGAGAAAATGCATATCCACCTGGGATAAAGGTTCGAACGCCCCCCCCCCCCCCCCCCCCCCAAGCAAAGCAGCACCCACGAAAGATTCCATCGTGGAGTAAGCTGCAAAGTCCGAGGCCTTTTCAAAGAAAAGTGCCAAACAAGCTTGGAGAGGTAAGGATTAGTGCCGATACGACGCTTCCCCACATAAGAAAAAGTCTCTGAAAGCATGGACCTGTAACCCTTGATGGTAACAGGCTGCAAACCCCGAGAATCAAACAGATATACCAGAAACTCTGCAATCTGTGAAATCGAAGGATTGGCATAATCAACAGAGTGATCAGCACACCATCGACAGAAGACCTTCCATTTAGCTGCATAAGCTAAACCAGTGGAGTGCCTCCTTGAAGAAGAAATGCACTCCACTGCTCGTCTCGAAAAACCTCTACGGAGGAGACAGGACCTGACAAAAGATATGCGTGAAGGCACAATGAAGTCGGGTCGACGTGAAACCTCCTCGGGCGACCTTGACAAAGAAGGTCGCGACGTAGCGGGAGACGTGCCGGAACCGCTGCCATCAGCGAGCGGAGCTGATTGATCCACACCCGCTGAGGCGACAGGAGAGCGATCAGAATGATTCGACAACTGCAGGTTCGAATTTTGGCTAGAACCTGAGGAAGAATCGGAACCGGCGGGAAGGCGTAGCCGACTAGACCGTTCCAATCGAGTGACAGAGCGTCCACGGCAAAAGCCAGAGGATCTGGACACGGGGACACGAAAGTGTCCACCTGATGGTTCTAACGAGTCCCAAAGAGGTCGATGTGGGGACATCCCCAGAGATCGCAAAGCAACTGGAACACTGCCCTGTGGAGCATCCACTCGGTGGAAATAACCCTGCCCTCTCGGGACAGGGAGTCGGCTAGGACGTTCAGACGACCGGGAATGTGACGAACAACCACTCCGGCGTGAACATCCTGAGCGAGCAGTAGAAGATCCTGAGCTAATTCGTACATCGGAACCGAGTGCGTGCCGCCCTGGATCCGAATGTAAGCAACCACTGTCGAATTGTCGGATAGCAGAAGGACCTGGCGATTCGACAGGTGAGGGATCCACTGCCTGAAACTCAGAAGAAGAGCAAGAAGCTCCTTCTGGTTGATGTGTAGAGCTGCTTGATCCTGGTCCCCCATCCCGTGTAGGGAAAGACCGAGAGGATCCAACGTCGCACCCCATCCAAGATCGCTGGCATCTGCCGTCAGAACGCGATCGGATGTGGGTAAGTCCAATGGAACACCCTGCGTAATCCACTGAACATCTGTCCAGGGAAGAAGGTGAGGATACAGAGATTGCGGAAACGGAAGCACCTGATCCAGAGAAACTACATTCGGCCTCCAACGACTGAGCAGAAAGTGTTGGAGAGGTCTGACACGCAGCCGACCTAGAGGAATGAGATCCGTCACCGAACCGCAGAGACCGATCAGCCGGAGAAAACTCCGAGCGGTCGCGGACGTGGACTGGGACAGAGTCAGAGCAAAAGCTGAGAGAATCACAGCCTTGGCCTGGGGAACCGCTACCAAATTGAATTGGGTTTGGAAAGACATCCCCAGATGACAAAACGACTGAGAAGGGACCAGGTCCGACTTCTCCTCGTTGACTCTGAATCCTAGCGACATCAGCAAGCTCAACAGAGTGGCGACATCCGACTCCAGTAAGGCAGCATTGGAATGCCTCTGGAGGATATCGTCCAGATATGCCGAAGTAGTCACCCTGGACTGTGTGCGATGGAACGCTATCACATGCGACATCAGTCTGGTGAAGGCCCAAGGAGCCAGGTTGAGGCCGAAAGGTATGGCCTTGAACTGGTAAACTCGCCCCAGAAAAGCGAACCTGAGATACTTTCGTGACGCCCGATGCATCGGAACGTGGAAGAAAGCGTCTCGCAGGTCGATGCTGGTAGCGAAATCTCCCTGGTGAATTGATTGGCGGACCGACCTGAAAGTCTCCATGCTGAACTTGGGAGCAATGATAGACTGGTTCAGGATACTCAGATCGATAACCGGTCGGAGTCGGCCGTTCTTCTTCGGCACCAAGAACAGGCGGGAATAGAAACCCACTGACTGAATGTTCTTGACGACCTCGATCGCCCCCTTTGCCAGGAGATTGCCAATCTCCGTGGACAAAGGTTCCCGACGTAAAACGTCTGAAGGAACTGTGGTTGGAAGAGGCACCCTTGACAGAGTGGGGTGCCGTCGGAAGGATATTCGCAGCCCGGACCGAACAATATCTAACACCCACGGATCGGATGTGATGGTGGCCCAATGGTCTGTGAACTCTGCTATCCTTCCTCCAACCTGGGACGAGTCGAGGTGAGGACCTTCATTTCGAGCCCCAACGAGGCCCGCGAGAGGAGAAACCACATCCTCTACTAAATGAAGAATCCTGAGACTTCCCTCGATTCTGCCGACCTTTACCCTTACCCCTTGAGTAAGAAGTAGAGGCGGCGGCAGAAGGACCAGCCTTTTGCTTCACAGAGGAAGCAGAAGGGTACTTGTTAGGCTTGGAACGGCCCTTGCCTCCCCTAGAATGCTGATCAAGCTGACGAAACAGCAGCTGATCTTTGGAATGACGTAGGACGTCATCCCGGACCGTCGACACAGAACCATGGAAAAGTTGCGGACCTGCCAAAGAAGCAGATCGAAGAGCAGCACGCTGCTCCTCGGGAAGGGATCGTCCTGTGTCCAGCACAGCGTCCCTTCGAAGTAATTCCAGATTAGCCTGTTACAGGCATGCGTGTGAGTAAGATGCATAAGCGCCTTGGACAGCACACGCAAAGGCGCCTGTACCTCGTCAAACTTATCTGGAGGCAGATAAGCAGCCAAAGCTGAGACGACGTGATCTGAGAGAGAAAGCATGCCAAGCATCTCTCTAGATAAGCCCAACGTGGACTCCAGAGTCGTCATTGGAATGACGGCAGACTTGGGCTTGGAAAGCCCGAGGGAAGTGGAGTCCTGATCCAGAACCGTCAAAGTCTGGCAGACCGACGGATTGGCGGAATCGTAGGAACGATAACACACAGGAGGCAAAAAAGGTGTCAACCCTGGTGAAGAACGAAGTCTTCAGAGCCTTGGAATTCAGCTTGGAGTCCAATGCTGAAAAAGCTTCAACCACCTGAACCGACTGGCACGGTCGAAGGTGCCCAGAAGCAGGTTGTTCCATAGGCTGTAGGCGCGCGACCGATGATCGCGGCCAGGCTGACACTGTCGGCTGGTTAGTAGGTTTGAGATCAGGCAGAAACCCAAAAACAAAGTCAAGAGCTGCCCCCAAGTCCGAAGACTACTGGCCCTCGACATCAAGCATGTCGGACTCCTCCCCAGAGTCGGAAGACACATAGCCCATCGTGGGCAAACCAGCCGACGACTCCCATGGTGTCGGGACACCAGGGGAATCAGAAACCGGCGTGTTTCCAATCCCGGGAGGCGGCGCCATAGGAGGCGCCTGGAAACCACTCATTGCCTCACTGGAAGCAACAGGAAGGCTCTTAGAAGAACCTGAGTGAGTAAGGAGAGGGCCCCCCTAAGCTCACTGCCCGTACCGGCCGGTTCGGCAGGGGAGCGAACCGGCAAAGTGGCTTCACCTCTGACCCTCTTAACCAGCGAAGGGTCACGATCCTCCAAAACACCCGACGCGGGACGACGGGCGGCAGCCGAAACATCTGAAGGCAGACGAGTATAGGGGTACGTGGCGCCCCGAGGATCAATATGGCTAGAAATCATGAGAGTCACCGCGGACCTCTGCGGGGCAGAAGGTCCATGCTGCACAAAAGGCGTTGGTCCCCCAAAACTGGTCGTGAGGCCAGAATGAGTGGACGGAAACGCCACAGAGTTCATAGTGTCTCCACTAAGAACATCCGAATCCCAAGACATAACTGTGGTGCTCGACGGCGAAGAGACCACAGAGATGGGTTCGGCCGGCAGCCCCTTCCGACTTCGCCGAGTTGAAGTCAGGGAAGGCTGAGGCCGATATCCCACGTCTACAGTACCGGACATTCCTGCAGTCCCCTGCAGCGAAAAGCCGAGGCCGGCTGAAACTGACGACGAAGCAGACGGACCAGCAGTAGTAGTAGATACGTCGGGGGTCGTTGAGGCTGATGAAATAGTGGAGAGAGCACACCTGCTCGGCTCCGAAGGAGGAGTCACAACCCTAGTGACAGCCTCAGATGTCGACTGGAGGGGGACCGTAGTCCCGGACCAGGCACCTCTTCACCAGAACACTCAACGGCTCCTGCAGTATCCACTACAGGAAAAGACTGCACATCCCCCACGGAAGAGGAATAACTCTCACCAGACAAGGTCAGCTCGGGAGCCCCCGAACGACCACGTTCTCCTTTCCCGTGGGGGCGGGAGGCACGGCCACGAGAACGAACGACACGGTTAACTGACGCCCAGAAAGTGGATGACCATGATCCACATACACCACATGGCCGCTCGGCCGAACACCCATTACAGGAGGAACAAGGCAAATGTAAATCGTCCACATGCTTTGGCAGCAGACATTGCCCACAAGGAATTGTCCTGGGCATTATAGAGGTGAGAGGAGCAGAGAAGGTGAAATCAGAAAACAGAAGAACACCCCCAAAGAAGAGAGAAAGGTGACAGAAACAAAGACCCCAGACGGTCGACCGGGAACCACACAACAGGATGACTACTCTCAAAAGAAAGAAGAAAAACTGTAGGAGTGGTACCCCGTTGACACCTAACTCTAACACAATTAGAAAATTTAGCAAATAAAGCATTAACAATAATTGTGAAAATAATAAGTCCGAACCGCATTGCACACGAAATTCGCGCGCGACTCGAGAGAGAACAATTAAATATACATTATGGATATATAATATTAAAGAGAATATAAAAAACACTGTTCCTGAGAATACAAAGGATACACTGATGCACTATGAATCAGGAATCATCAAACAACGAGCTGGATAAACACTGATAAGCGTGCAAAAACATCTCGACACGAAGCGGATGATAAAAAGAATGAGTCTTTAGAGACGGTATATGTGCACTGGCAACGGAAGTCGTGGAGTTGTACTTGGGAGAGAGCGTCCCGTACTGGGTCTGCGCCGGTTGCACTCGTCCTAGTTTTGGCTTATTTTTTCTTGGTGCTTTTGCACCACTTTTCTTTCCCAAATTGCTTGGGAAAGACAAAAATAGAGAGTATTTTATCCGAGTTAGGGACTTCCACTGTAGTGCAAGCCTGAAGTAAACAATTGTGAGTAGGTTGATAAGAAATCAACAGTTTTGAAAGACATCACTATTTTTCATTCACATCAAAAAGCTTTTAGCCCTTCATACAACTGACCCATTTAATGCCTTACCCCATTGTACTGTTGCTTTGGGTTGCACAGGTCTAGGTCATATGATATTATTGGTAGTGCAGTATGGGCAGTATTTACACTAGTGTTGGTCCTTCGTACCACTTACCTACCTTGTGCCTTTTACTGTCCTCTGGTTGCTATGGGTAGAATGTCATGGTATATCATGATGTGGTGTTGTGGGTTATACTGGGCTGTCTTGGGTATAGGTGGCCTATACCCATCTTGGTACATTTTGGTTCTGGGGACATTCATTCACCAATTCTGTACCTCCTGGTGGTTTTTTATGCTATTTCCCTACAATTAGATTGTTCTGGAGTGTGTGCTAGTTTTGTAAAAGACTTAATTATTAGAGTGGAGTAGTAATTCTTGATGTAGAACCAGTAGGTTTGTTGGCCATGGTGTTTGTGTAGCAGTGGTTGTAGTAGTTGCTGGTGTGGTAGTTGTAATTGAAATTGTTGGTCTGGAAGTTGTTGGTGCTGTAGAGATGTGTGTAGTTGTTGATTGATGTTGTAGGTTTAGTGTAGATATAGTAGTGGTTAATGTTGTAGTTGTGGTAGTGAGGGTGCAGAACCAGCCCCCAAAAAGTTCCTAAATCTCCCCACACCACAACTGCCCTCTGTCCACAAAAGTCCCCAAATCACTAAGATCATGTAGCTTATGGTCTAGGGACAGCACTACGAAAGCTATGTTCGAGAAGCTTTATGGTGCACTGAGCCATACTGGAGATAGGTATCATGAAGGCTCTTCTATGCTATTGGAGTACAGTCTTGAAGAATCAAATTGTAGGGCAATGGCATAACACCTGCAGTGTGGTACAGTGTAAGGCTATAGATAGCCCCAAGGCTAAAATGATCAAAATGGGTAAGCACCACTCCTACTATTCTGCCATACTAGATGATCCACATCACTGCCTTCTTGTACTACCCATAACAACCAGGGGATAGTAAAAGGTGTAAGACATGTAAGTAGCATCAATGGCTAACAGTATACCAAAAAGGGTACACACCGTCCATATTCTACTACTATACCAGGCAACCACACATGCCTAACATATTCAAAGGACCTAGATTTATGTATTACACAGGGCAACAATCTAGTGGTATACGATGGATTAGCATTTAACAGTTTTTGGATGCCAGTAGAAAAAAGGTATGTCTTACAAAACCTGTTGATTTCTATGACAGAAGTGGTGAGATTTTTTTTATGGCAAAACCTGGTGATTTTTATTACAATTCTTGAGGCCGTGGTTTATAACAAAACCACTTTTTATTTCTAGAATGGTAAGCTATGACAAAATGTGTCAATTTTTATTACAAAAGTGGGAGCTACAACTGATAAAATACCATATCTAACACATCACAGATGTTACAATGAAAGTGTCAATGACACTGTAGCTTAACTTGTGTGTTGTGTTTGATGAACAGGATAATGTTCAATGTTTATGAAACAAGAATTGTGATAATTGGGAATATGTTCATTTCTGTTCCCTGTATGCTATGTTTTTGATAAAAATAATATGAGGTGTACACTGTACTAAAGAGCTGAGGGGTGGGTTAATATGACCTCACAGTTAATGAATGTGGCCCTCACAGTTAACGTATATCAACGAACGTTACCAAGTTACAGTGAAATTATTCCAAAATGAGTCATCCTATCAAGTTACACTGAAATCCCTTCATAAATATGGCCTGTAGACTGTGGTAAAGGGTTTCGGGCTTCAGGCCCCTGTAGCCGTCAGTTTCCCAATTGCGTCCAAAGGGGACGTTCTCATCTAGACATTATATGAAGTCAACCTACCAAGTTACAATGAAATTCTTCATAAATATGACCTGTAGACTGTGCTAAAGGTTTTTGGGCTTTGGGCTCGGGCAGCCATCATGGTTAAATGATCGCAACAAAAAGGGGACATTCTCATCTGGAGTGATCCTACGAAGTTACAATGAAATCCCTTCATAAATATGACCTGTAGACTGTGCTCAAGGTTTTCGAGCTTAGGGCCCCCTGAAGCCGTCACAGCTGACCAATCATGACCAAAAGGGGATGTCATCATCTAGGCATTATATGGAGTCAAACTTACAGGTTACAATGAAATCCTTCCATAAATATAACCTATAGACTATGCTAAAGGTTTTGGGGTTTTGGGCTTGGCCAGCCATCAAGGCTGAATGATCGCGACCGAAAGGGGACGTTCTCATCTAGACATTATTAGGAGTCATCATACCAAGGTACAATGGAATCCCTTCATAAATATCACCTGTAGACTGTGCTAAAGGTTTTTGGGCCTCAGGCCCCTGTAGTAGTCACAGTTGCCTAATGGTGTCCAAAAGGGACTGTTCTCATCTAGACATTATATGAAGTCAACCTACCAAGTTACGATGAAATCCCTTCATAAATATGACCTGAAGACTGTGCTAAAGGTTTTTGGGCTTGGGCAGCCATCATGGTTGAATGATCACAACCAAAAGGGGACATTCTCATCTGGACATCATCTGGAGTGATCCTACGAAGATACAATGAAATCCCTTCATAAATATGACCTGTAGACTGTGCTCAAGATTTTCGGGCTTCGGGCACCTGTAGCCATCACAGTTGACCAACCACAACCAAAAGGGGATGTCATCATCTAGGCATTATATGGAGTCAACCTAACAAGTTACAATGAAATCCTTCCATAAATACGACCTATAGACTATGTTAAAGGTTTTTGGGCTCGGGCAGCCATCAAGGCTGAATGATCGCGACCAAAAGGAGACGTTCTCATCTAGACATTATTTGGAGTCATCCTACCAAGCTACAATGAAATCCCTTCATAATTATGACCTGTAGACTGTTCTAAAGGTGTTCGTGCTTCGGGCCCCTGTAGCTGTCACAGTTGCCCAATCGTGTCCAAAAGGGGAATTCTCATCTAGACATTATATGAAGTCAACCCACCAAGTTACAATGAAATTCCTCAATAAATATGCCCTGTAAAATGTGCTAAAGGTTTTCGGGTTTTGGGCTTGGGTAGTCGTCATGGTTGGCAGATCACGCCCAAATGGGGAAATTCTCATCTAGACATCATAAGGAGTCATCCTACCAAGTTACAATGAAATCCCTCCATATTAAACATGACCTGCAGACTGTGCTAAAAGTTTTTGGGTTTCGGGCTTGGGCAGCCATTACAGTTGACATATCATGCCCAAAAGGGGACGTTCTCATCTAAGCATTATACAGGGGCATCCTACCAAGTTACAATGAAATCCCTTCATAAATATGATCTGTAGACTGTGCTAGTAGTTTTCGGGTATTGGGCTCGGGCAGCCATACCGGTTGACCAATCGTGACCAAAAGGGGACGTTCTCATCTAGACATGACCCCAAACCTGCATATGAAATTTTGTGACGATCAGACAAGAACTGCAGCGTGTAGCCCGTGCTAAAGGAAAATGTGAACAGACTTTCACAGATTCATAACTCTTAGTCTAACAGACTTCCACACGCGTGATGGCAATAGCTTATCTTCACTTTGTCAGGTTAAGCTAAAAACCTTTATTTCACTGCACAGAATATAAATTAAGACAAACAACTTTAAGATCAACCTCTGGATTTATATATTATTATTGAAAACAACATATTTGATTTCCTTTTTAGAAACATTGTGCTGAACATGTTTTCTATCCTGCTGGCAAGTTATGCCCAACTGCAAAAACTATATGCATATATAAACATTTTATTTACATATTGACATCAAAGAATATATTTACAAACAAACAGTTGTGTAATGGTTTCTCAGTAACAAAACAAATACAGTTTTTATGAAAATAAAAATGATAAAATTATGAAGAAAATCTCAAATAACTTACACAAATACTAGACCAGCAACTCGATGGAATTTGTTAGTACCTGGTCATATTGACTGAAAATTTGCCTGATTATAACTTAACTGGTTGAGTGCTAGAAGGCTCAATCATAGCTCTGCTGAAATGTGCTGAAAGCCACTTTAGTGGCTTTGCAATGTATGTGTTAGCTTGTCCCTTGCCCAGCTATTGAAAAAAGAAATGTTCACATAAAATTTTGTTAAAATTTATTGGAGAGTGCCATCAGGCACGCTCCAATAAATTTTAACAAAACACATGTTTTAACAAAATCTTGTGAAACTAAGGCTCCCCTTGCTGGTAGCAGGGTATCTGTTAAAGAAAATACTCATGTTACAAATCCCCCTTGAAAAATAATTTAGCACTCAACCAATTAAAAGGAGATCTTCATTCAGTGCTTATGTTAAATGCATAACCCAAGAGATCTACTGTTAACCTTTACCTCACGTATCTGGTCCTGCTTTTTACAAAAATTGCCAATCAAATTTCAACACTTTTTTCAATTTTTGCCTCTAAACTCCAAAGTTTGTTCCAATGAGGTGTCATAGGCTATGCTATTAAAAATGTTTTGGAGGTGTGTTTTCTAGTCTTATTTGGACTCTGCACAACACTCTACAGATTCATGAGTATCAGCACATAAACAGTTGAAGGATGAGAGCAATAAAAAATATTTTCACACTGAAGATACATGTCGCTGGCTTGATGGAGTACAGTGACTCAGTTGTTACAGAACTTGACCTTAAGTCGAAAGGTTGATGGTTCGATCTTTACCAGCAGTAACTTCATTGTGTCCTTGGGGAAAATGTTTCATCCTGATTGACCACATGGGGTACAGAGTGATGCTGGTTGCTGAGGCACACAGCACATCAATATCGCACTTGCCTGCAACAGCTGCTCAATAAGCTCTGTCATACATGATACAAGATTGAATTTGTCAATTTCCTTGTTGCATTATGGGAAACATTTCCTAGTTGAAATTTTAGATAATTTCCATGAGTGTGCAAAGGGTTAAAGAAGCAATAAATATAGGACACAAAAAAAACAAAATAAAATTTGGATTAGGGCACAATGAAGTTTGTTTTCTTGTTATTCCTTTATTCTAAAATCAAAATGGGTGCAAATCTATAAACAGAAGCAAATCTTTGAATTGAATGAAATCTATAAATTGAATTTAATCAATAAATCGAATTAAATCATGTTGCAGTCAAATAGCTCTCAAGCCAACTGAGACATCCAGGGCTTGAAATGTTCAACCACTTATATGACTGCAGTTTCAGCAAAAATCCAAAATTGGACAGCAATGTCTAAATGAACAAGGTCAAGGTGTGGTCTCGGGCCATTCCCCAGCCAATGATTTAGCAACTGCACTAGAAATAATTATACAAATTACCCAATGCAAGACAATGGCAGTGTACGAACAATTTGCTATGCTCTGCTATCACACACAAGGTTCTTTTCATCATTACAAATTTTAAAATGTTACACTGATACAGCAGGAATCTTCACATATTTTAAGTAGCATTTAGTACCAATTGATACTGCACTCGATGAGCTCGTTCCAATGAGTGTTCACATGACATGGTTTTGTTGAATTTTTTTTAACATATTCTTTTTTTCAACTGATCAATTTGTAAATTATGCAGCAAGTTGCAGGTAAAAGGTTAATGCAAACATATTTTGTCCATCTTAGAAAAGTAAAAAATCTGTTTCTCAGACCCTCCAACATGGTTATTTAGGCTGCAGCATGCTCTCTTTTGTATAACCAATGCAAACTTAAATAAATAAATAAAAATTAAATGGTTTATGTCTGATATTTTACCCAAGTTAATAAATTGATGAATTTGTCCCTTGAATGCAACAAGCTTTCTCGCACTCAAGGGACAAAATACACCACCACCCATGCTATTCTGTAGATTACGAGGCCTAAAACATAAAACAAACCAAGAATATAAACTTTTGATGACAAAGAAATAATTAAAAAAAAAAAATAAAAAAACGCCCCCCCACATGCAATTTTACAAAAATGGCCCGAGAAACAGATCTACTTTGTGGGGCCTTAAATGATCAAATTAAAATATTAAGATTGTATTCAGTTTTATGAAATCCATTATTTATTTATTTTTTATTTATTGGGGTTTAAGGTCACATACTTATGCACAATGGCTAATCGTGACCGTGACAGTTTTATGGGTGGAGGAAGCTGGAGTACCCAGAGAGAACCACCAAGCATCGATGAGCAACTGTCATCTCCTCAACATTCTAACTCTGTTCAAGCTCCGCTCAAGCAGGGTTACAGCGGCAGAAGACATGTGCACTATCAACTTGCAGTACGCCTTAGTACACGGCATCATCGTGCCCCATGTAGGCAACCGGGATAAAGTGCCTTGCCCAAGGACACAACGTGGGTTGTCCTAGATGGGGATCGAACCGGGGACCTCTAGCATAGAAGTCCTACAGTATACCACTGAGCCACCGTGCTCCCATGAAATCCATTATCCTTTACTGAAGATACTTGATTGAATATTTCAGCCCACTTGTCTACTTTAGTTTTCTTTTACTGACATCTTCTTTATGACTGAATAACTCAAGTTATAATGTTTCACTGTGGCCATTACAAATAAAATGAGGAATCTGAAAAAAATTGTTCACCTATCTGAGTGAGGTTTAACTTCTTGCATGCTGCAGGCAGATATTCCTGCCCAGGACACAAAATCTCTTGCCACTAAAATAAGTATGATTTGGGCACATTTAACTAAATTTCTCTCCTGTAAATTGAATGGACTTCTTGACGAATGATTTCTTTAGTTAAATTTTCGAAGAATCTTTCATCAAATTTAGTCCTGGCTGCTTCTCAGCAGCCATGACAAGATTCGATGAAAAATATTTTGAAAATACTCAGTGGGTTAAGAGTTGAAGGCAATGTCAGATAAGGTATAACCCTGTCAATAAAATAAATTACATTAAACTTTAACCCTTTACCCAATGTAACAGCCAAAACTTGTCAGCGCTATTCTCATAAATCGTCAGTTAATTTTCATTATTTTTTCATTTTTTGTCTCCAAAATATAGGTTATGATCCCTCATTGGAACGAGGTTGTCGAGCTCATTCCAATGAGGGGTCATAACCTATGTTTTTGAGGCAAAAAATGAAAACAAAAAAAGTTCCAAGAATTTTTTTTGCAAGTGTCGTCTGCTTTTCATGTTAGGTAAGAGGTTAAACAGCCTCATTTTGACTGGACAATTTTCAGGTCTCGGAAGAGCCTCAACATGTAGTCCTATGAAAATGTTCTTGACAACAGCCACATTACCCTGAGAGTAGTTCCTGTGACGTGATTGCTACCTCTACATGAAGCCAAGAAATGCAGAGAAATCAATGCCAATTCTAGAAAACTGTTCTGGCATTAACTGGTCGAGTGCTAAATTAATATTTCAAAGGTGATTTGAAATATGGGTATTTCTTTGAAAGATACCAAGCTACCAGTTAGAGCAGCCTTAATTTAGCAAGATTTTGATCATTAATAATTGTTTTATTATATTTCATTGCAGAGTGCCAACAGGCACTCTCCAATAAATTACAACCAAACAGTTTTATATAAATTTATTTTCTTATACTGCTGAGCAAACAACAAGATAATGCATAGAGTGTAAAGCCATGAAAGTGGCTTCTAACACTTTTCTATAGACCCATGGTAGTGGCTTCTGGGTTAAGGGTTAAGCCTTCTCCCAATGTAACAGCCAAACCTGGCCAGTACTATTCACAAAATCACCATTCAATTTCCATTATTTTATTTTATTTTTCTGTATAAAAAAACAACTTAGGTCACCTCACTGGATTGGGTTTGTTGCAATGAGGGGCTCACAAGCTATGTTTTTGAGATAGAAAAGGAAAAAAAAATAATTTATTGTATTTAAAAGTCTGCCTTTTGAGTTACGTAAAGGATTAAAGAGAGATCAGAGCCACCATTGTGGTAAGCAAGAGGGGCAAAGCATGTGCTAATGCCCCAGACCTGCCAAAAATTTTCTATGTTTAAAGAGTGAAAAAGGGACATTGCTCTGGAAGAAATGTGTGGAAGAAACTCACGCTACACAGGTATCGTTCCCCCATGACACTCTATCACAACACCAAATATCATTCAAATCGGAGTAGCAGTGGCTGAGATACAAGGGATAATGTTGGTATGGATGGACAGGAATATGGATGGACAGACGTATAGAGGTGTCCACTAGATACCCCTTCGACTTTTCAAGTCGGGGGCATAATAATACCTAATTTATTAAATGATCATAATGATGCATTTAGATGGGAACTGTACACCCTGTCAATAATGATGTCAACTGATTATGTCAAAAAAATTCCCTTGTATGCAACAACATTCTCATATTTAACACATAACACTTTTATTAAAAGTTTCAGCCAAGCTACAATTGCGGTTTTGTAGCTATTTCTTTGAAGGATGCCCTTCCTGAAAAATTACACAACATGGTTCACATCTGTCTTAGTTTAGCCAGCCTCTGAGAGAGTTCGTCCTGAAAGAAGATTGAAAGAGAAATCAATTACAGTAAATTTCACTTAATGGGATATGCCTTAATTGAATACAACTTTCAAACTCCAAACTATTTACCATACGTTCAGTACAAGGTTTCCCATTAATGACATCTATTCTACACAGTAAACTCAACATAACAGCCAAAACTGGCCAGCGCTATTCACAAAAATCATCAATTAATTTTCATTATATTTTCTTTTTTACCTCAAATGACCCCTCTTTGGAATGAGCTCGTTGAGTTTGTTCCAATGAGGGGTCATAACCTATATTTTTGAGACAAAAAAATGAGTTATTCAAGAATTTTGTTTGCAAGCGTCGTCTGCTTTTCTTGTTAGGTAAAGGGTTAATTGAATAAAAATCTTTTAATATGTCAGGAAGCCAAAGAATTAAATTTTCAGGTATTCAAGATTTTGTTTTCAAGTGTCATTTCCTAGTCAAGTTTGGTAAAGGGTTAAGAAACATTTTGAAATTATGAAAACATTTCAAACTGACAATTCCCTGTACTATTAGCATGAAAAAAAACATTACGACTACTGTCCTGAATACTTTTTGGATAAATAAATTGTCTGTACCTTTGATTATTCAAAACAAAGTCATTCAATTAATATCCACAAATTTTTTGGCCCCATGGCCTTCATCAAATGGAAAACAACTTTAAAGGTTACTATCATCTTGGCTTGAAAACTGGGCCAAAAAGTTGTGGATATTAGTTAAGTAACTGTGTTCCGAAGAATTTAACTTCCATCTGGAGGCATTTCAATGTGAAGTATTCAAGATTTTGTTTTCAAGTGACATTTCCTAGTTACAGTTAAAACTAGAAGTCCTGTCACGAATAGTGCGCTTATCTAGGCTTAATTGCGCGTTGGAATAGCGCGCAATTGCCACATCGAATGGCATCCAAAGCACGGCAGGTGCTCTTGGTTACTCATAGCAAACACATGCAATGTTTCTTCCAATGGCCCGGAGGTCCATTGGCTGAAACATTGCTTGTACACAGGCCATATGTACAGAATTTGATAGCTTTACTTGGGCCATAACGCGTACATTAATGCGCATATCAACGTGCTATTTGTGTGCATTTCATGACAGGACTTCTAGTTTTAACTGTAAGTCACCTTGTCCTGAAAACTGGGCCAAAAATTTGTGGGTATTAGTTAAGTAACCGTGTTCTGAAGAATTTAACTTCCATCTGGAGGCATTTCAATGTGAAGATTTGTATAACATTTGAGAAGGTTCATATAATGGCAACTGTCATCTGTGTTTCAACATGATATTGAATTCTAACTTCTTGTTTGCATTTGTGAACCCTTATGGGCCTAATTCCTACTTTAATCATGTTTTACTACAATAGACCAGGGACCACTTTCTGTCTCAGGGTACCTTGGCAATTGGTTTTGGTCAAGTCTTGGCTACCTACGTAAACAACACCAGAGGCACTGGATATTGACTGTAAAGATATAGAAGAAAATGTGCAAAAATCCTGCAAGAGGATCACAGATCCAGAAGTTGAGTTTTGACATTAAATTCTGAAGAAATAAGCTATTTATAGTGACAGTGACCTTGACCTTGGAGACTCAGACTCCAAAATCAATAGGTGTCTTCCCTTCCTATAAGGTAACCTCTGGTATATGTTTGGTAAAGGTGCATCAAATAGAACTAAAGTTATTGCCCGGAAACCAATTTGTCACAAAATATTCTATTGATAGTAACAGTGACCTTGGGGCCCCAGACTCCGAAATCGATAGGTGTCTTCCCTTCGTATAGGGTAACCTGTGGTATAAGTTTGGTGACGATACACGGAATAGAACTAAAGTTATTGCCCGGAAACCAATTTGTCACAAAAATATTCTATTTATAGTAACAGTGACCTTGACCTTGGAGTCCCAGACTCCGAAATTAATAGGTATCTTCCCTTCCTATAGGGTAACCTCTGGTATAAGTTTGGTAAAGGTGCGTCACATAGAACTAAAGTTATTGCCCGGAAACCAATTTGTCATAAAATATTCTATTTATAGTAACAGTGACCTTGACCTTGGAGTCCCAGACTCCGAAATCAATAGGTGTCTTCCCTTCCTATAGAGTAACCTCTGGTATAAATTTGGTAAATGTGCGTCAAATAAAACTAAAGTTATTGCCCGGAAACCAATTTGTCACAAAATATTCTATTTATAGTAACAGTGACCTTGACCTTGGGGCATGAGACTCTGAAATCGATAGGTGTCTTCCTTTCCTATAGCGTAACCTCTGGTATAATTTTGGTAAAGGTGCATCAAATAGAACTAAAGTTATTGCCCGGAAACCAATTGTTTACGCCGGCCGCCCACCCGCAACTTCATCAAACTACAAGTCGAGTTTGACTTCGTCAAAACTCGACTAAAAATCTCCAGGCCTTTAAAAGTTGCTGGCATCACTACAAACAAAATTATTTTCTTAATTACTTACTTGTTCTGATGATGCTTGTGCTGTAGACTGCCCAATTGCTGATCCCTGTGCTTGTGGTAAATCCATATTTAGATCCAATCTGCAAAATAGAAAAATGAAAGTGTCAATGACACTGTAGCTCAACTTGACAAACTTGAACTTGGTAAGTTATAAATGAAATGGCAAAATTGAAGATCATCGGTACCAATGTCATTTTTTTGCCAGTGGCAACATTTTTTGACAGAAACTGAAGAAAAATGAAAGTGTCAATGACACTGTAGCTCAACTTGTCAAGACAAAGACATGTACATGTATAGTATGTGACACAGCAATGACAAACATCTAGGTAATGACCTGATAACAAAGGTACATATAAAGTATTGTAACGGTCTGTACATAAATACTGACCGTTGCCTGTAACAAATGTATAGGTAAAGTATTGTAAAGGTGGGTGACAGTCAGATGCTGAACTAGAAAAAATCTTTGAGTCCCAGAGTGGGTCTGACTGAACCCCAAAATATTTGTTCTCATAGCACAGTGATAACAAAGGCACCCCAAAACACACTCGTTCCTGTCCCAAGGTGAAAACAAAAGTACTCAAGAAGTTTTGTGAAGATCAGTTCATAAATACGAGCTGTATAGAACTTGTGACAAAAAACTGATTGGACCTAATTTCGGTACAAAATGGCAGCCATCTTGAATTTTGGACCGTACCCAGAAACACTCATTCTCATCCCAAGGAGATAACAAAGGTACCCAAGAAGTTTTGTGAAGATCGGTTCATAAATACAGCCTCTACCCTGAGCCGTATTGACATGTGTGCTTACATTGTGTAAGTTGCACTGAATAAATCAAAGTTCATCTAATTTGCATAATTTCTGCACGAAAAAAAACCCCTTACAATATGTGATGTATTCCATGTTACTAAACATTCATACAAAAATTTATTAAAATCAGAACTTTCATACAGAAGTTCTATACAAAAGACTGATTGCACTAATTTTGGTACAAAATGGCTGCTGGTGGCCATCTTGAATTTCGGACCACACCCAAAAACACTCGCTCTCATCCCACGGTGATAACAAAGGTACCCAAGAAGTTTCGTAAAGATTGGTTCATAAATATGGCCTCTAGTCTGATCTGTATAGAAGTTGTGTACAAAAAAACTGATTAGACCTAATTTCGGTACAAAATGGCCACTGGCAGCCATCTTGAATTTTAGACCGCACCCAGAAACACTCGTTCTCGTCCCAAGGTGATAACAAAGGTACCCAAGACATTTCGTGAAGATCAGTTCATAAATACAGACTCTAGTCTGAGCCGTATTGACATGTGTACTTACTGTGTGTAAGTCGCACTGAAAAAATCAAAGTTCATCTAATTTGCATAATTTCTGCACGAGAAAAAAACCTGTATTATATGTGATGCATCCCATGGTACTAAACATTCACACACAAAAATTATTCAAATCAGGGCTTTCATATGGAAGTTCTGTGCAAAAATCTGATTGCACCTAATTTTGTACAAAATGGCTGCCATCGGCCATCTTGAATTTCGGACCGGACCCAAAAACACTCGTTCTCGTCCCACGGTGATACCAAAGGTACCCAAGAAGTTTCGTAAAGATCGGTTCATAAATACGGCCTCTAGTCCGAGCCGTATTGGCATTTGCACTTACAGTGCTGAAAGTAACCCCAAAAAACATCAAAATTAGTCTAATTTGCACAATTTACGTACGAGAAAAAACCCCGTATTATATGTGATGTATCCCATGGTACTTAACATTCATACAAAAAATTATTCAAATCAGAGCTTTCATATGGAAGTTCTGTACAAAAAACAGATTTCTGCATCGTCGGTACAAAATGGCAGCTGGCAGCCATCTTGAATTTCGTACCACACCCAAAAACACTCGTTCTCGTCCCAGGGTCATAACAAAGGTACCCAAGAAGTTTCGTAAAGATCGGTTCATAAATACGGCCTCTAGCCCGAGCCATAGCAGCTTGGCACTTACAGCTCTGAAAGTAACACTAAATAAATCAAAGTCAGTCTAATTTGCATAATTTACGCACGAGAAAAAAACCCGTATTATATGTGATGTATCCCATGGTACTAAACATTTATACAAAACTTTATTCAAATCAGAACTTTCATACAGAAGTTCTGTACAAAAAACTGATTTTTGCATCATCGGTACAAAATGGCCACTGGCAGCCATCTTGAATTTCGGACCACACCTAAAAACACTCGTTCCCGTCCCAGGGTCATAACAAAGGTACACAAGAAGTTTCGTAAAGATTGGTTCATAAATACGACCTCTAGCCCGAGCCATAGCCAATTGTTGACGTACGGACAGATGGACAGACGGACAGACGGACGACGGGCCATGACAATAGCTCAAATTTGACTTCGTCAAAGTTGAGCTAATGATAGCTCCCATCTAGAGGCCTCCCCAAACAAGCATGCCAGGTTTCAAAGCAATCCGATCATAAATGTGCCCTGTAGGGTGTATAAAAGGGAAATATTGTGGTCTGACTAGACTAAATTCTAAGAACGTTGGCCGTGGCAACACTTTTTGACGGAAATGGAAGAAAATCGATAGCTCCCATCTAGAGGTCAGCGTAAATAAGCATACCAGGTTTCAAAGCAATCTAATCATAAATGTGCCCTGTAGGGTGTGCCAAAGGGAAATATTGTGATCTGACTAAACTGAGTTCTAAAAACGTTTGCCGCGGCAACATTTTTTGACGGAAATTGAAGAAAATCGATAGCCCCCATCTAGAGGTCACCCCAAACAAGCATGCCAGGTTTCAAAGCAATCCGACCATAAATGTACCCTGTAGGGTGTGCCAAAGGGAAATATTGAGTCTTCTGACTAAACTAAGTTCTAAGAACGTTGGCCGCTGCAACATTTTTTGACAGAAATTGCAGAAAATCGATAGCTCCCATCTAGAGGTCTCCCCAAACAAGCATACCAGGTTTCAAAGCAACCTGATCATAAATGGGCCCTGTAGGGTGTGCCAAAGGAAAATATTGAAGTCTGACTAAACTAAGTTTTACGAACGTTGGCCGTGGCAACATTTTTTGCCGGAAATTGAAAAAAGTTAAAAAATTTATAGTAATTTATATATTTTTTATACTTACCAATGACCCAGACTTAGCTGGTGCTAACTCTAACAAAACTAGGGCCAAACACAAATTTTGCCCCCCAATCCCCAAAATTTGCATCTAAAACCAAAAGAAATCATGTCCTATAGGACCTCCATACTTCGCCCCTACTGCGCATGCGCAGTGTCAAGGACGTTCCGAAATTGGCGCCAATTATCATTCTTACTGGCAGTGCCTGGTCAGCGCTATGTACACAGCGGGGAGGCAAGAGTTTCCAACTCCTGGGAGGGCCATCCCCGTCTGGGTCATTGGTAAGTATAAAAAATATATAAATTACTATAAATTTTTTAACATTTTTATACTGTACCAATGACCCAGACTTAGCTGAATAGTAAAAAGGTTGGAGGGCCTAGGACATAGAGGAAAATCCAATAAGCTCAACTATATAATATAGAGGCAACCCCTTAAGGAGAAAAGGAGTATTAGGCTTTACATGTATCTTTCTTATTTAATGTTAAATTAGAAAGATACAATACCCTTCATAATTGAGCACAATAACATTCATGTTCTCTATTAACATCCAGTATAACCCTTTATACTAATTATTTTTAAAGTAAGCCAATAAATAAAGTTAGTCCAGAGAATTGAGACTCTTTATATTCTTTTAAAAGTGTCCGAGGATTGTATATTAACGCCCGTTTGACACTTGACATATACAAATGCTTCACACCGAGCTACACTTTAAAAATATGACATGAATGAATTTTAACATTAATATTACACTTTAAAACCATCCCGGAAGCGACTCAGAAATACTGACTTTGGAGGAGGCATTCCCTTGCTTTTCACTATAAAGCAGGTGACCTAAGGGAACACCCTCCCCCCCCCCCCCCCCCCCCTTCCCCTTGCCCTGGGTCAAATAGCCCAGAGCGAAGAGGGCAGCCGGACGGAGTCACTGCCGGAACAGAAAGCCTGCATAACTATAGTTGCAACTGTTTAGTGGACGACATTCTGAGCAACAGATAACGGACCTAAACAATGCAGGTCTCCAGAAATGGACTCAATATTTCTGAGATAAAAATTCGTGAATGTGGATGGCTGAGACCAATAAGCAGCCTTCATTAAATCTGTAATAGCAATACTATTAGCGTAAGCCCAAGAAGTAGCAAGAGCTCTTACTTCATGAGCCGAAATCTTAAGCACAGACTGCTGAGAAGAAGATAAACTCTCATAAGCAGTACGGGTAGTTAATTGAATCCATCTAGCAATAGAATGGACCAAAATGTCCCTTCTATTAGGCATCAAAGACAGAAAGAAACGTTTCCGTTCCTTTCTGATAAACTGAGATCTTTGTTTATAGATATGTAACGCTCTAACAGGACAGAGTAAAGGCCTACGCCCATCTGAAGACGGAAGAGCCTTAATGACAATAGGTTCCGGATATTTATTAGGAGCCTGATTCTTAGCTAAAAAACCGACATTAGTAGTGAAGGTGATAGTGTTCCCAACACTACGATAGTGAGAATCATCCACCGATAGTGCATGAAGCTCACTGACTCTTCTAGCAGAAGAGAAAGCTAAGAGAAAAGCTGTCTTATAAGATAAGAATTTGAAATCTACTGTCCCAAGAGGTTCAAATGGCTTTTCCTTCAATTTAAGAAGAACCCAAGCTAAATTCCATTTAGGAATTAACCTAAGAGTTCTGGGTCTATTTATCGAAAAGTTTCTAACCAACTTAGATAAAGAGACATTAGATCCAATTTGTAAACTATCATGATGTGCATAGGTATCAGATAACATAGACCTATAACCCTTAATAGTAACAGGCTGCAGTTTGATTTCGTCAAACAAGTATACTAGAAAGTTTGCAATGTCTGGTATAGAGGGATCGAAAATATCTACAGAATGATCCCTACACCAACGACGAAAAACCTTCCACTTAGCCGCATAGTTTAGCGAAGAGGAGGTCCTTCTACAGTTAGAAATCGCGTCCACTGCTCGTCCTGTAAAGTGCTTGCCATGCAAGAAGGACCGCACAACGGAAAAACGTGAAGGTTGAGACCTTGCGGGTTGTGATGGAGTTGACGCGATTTCCCCTGCGAAAGAAGATCCTCCCGTGGAGGAAGCTTTCGCGGTAGGTCCCACAACAGACACCTGAGTAGATTTATCCACAGTCTCTGTGGAGACAGAGATGCTACCAACAGAATCTTGCATTGAGATTGTTTTATCTTTAGCAATACTTGCTGAATTAACGGCGCTGGAGGATACGCATATCCTATCATTCCATCCCAAGGTATCGACAGAGCGTCTACTGCAAATGTTCTTGGATCCGGACACGGAGACACATACGTCTGCAACTGATTGTTGAGATGTGTCGCAAATAAGTCTATCATTGGCCGTTCTCATTGGTAGCAAATCTGATTGAATACTTGTTTGTTGAGAGTCCACTCCGACGACAACAAGCGACCCTTTCGTGAAAGGGAGTCTGCTAGTACATTCAGACGACCCGGTATGTGACGGACCGAAAGAAGAACCTGATGTTCTAGCGCAAACAGAAGGATTCTTTCCGTTAGATTGAACAACGGAACTGAATGAGTGCCTCCCTGATTCCGTATATACGCCACTACTGTCGTATTGTCGGAGAGGATTTGGACATGAGCATTGTGAATAATGTCCATCCAATGACGTAACGCAAGCCAAATTGACATCATTTCCTTGATGTTTATGTGCTTGCCCAGGAATTGCGGATCCCAAAGACCCTGGCATCTCGAATCCGTTGGGATCAATGATGCACCCCAACCTGTTTGACTGGCATCCGTCATAATGGTAAAACTCGGATCCGGAAACTGCAGCGGAACTCCCTGAGTTAACCACTGAATGTTTGCCCAAGTCTGAATCTCTTGTTTCACTTGATCTGACAAGAGAACGTCTATGTCGAGCGAATGAATTTTCACACTCCAATTCTGAGTCAAGAAAATTTGGAGAGGACGCGTGCGTAACCGCCCCATCGGAATGAGATCCGCAGCGGCTCCGCACAGACCTATCAGTCTCATAAATTCTCTCGCTGTGACTTTGTCTGCGTGCAGACAATAGCGAGTGTAACAACTGACTAATTTCGCTCTGGTTAACGGCAGATGAACAAGATTGTTGTGCGTCTCGAAGCTCATTCCCAGATGTGTGAATGACTTGGACGGCACCAGATCCGACTTCTCCTCGTTCACTATAAAACCGAGACGTCGGAGCAATAGAAGTAGATTCTGAACATCGTTCTGAAGCGTTAACTCGTTGCCGTACCTCTGAAGAATGTCGTCCAGGTAGGCCGACGTTACCGCAGACGAATGAGCTCGGAAATAGATCATTACCGAGTTCAGTACCCGAGTGAAAGCCCAGGGTGCTAGATTCAATCCGAAGCACATCGCCCGGAATTGATACACCACTCCTAGGACTGCGAAGCGTAGAAACTTTCTGAATGTCGGATGTACCATGGCGTGAAAGTACGCATCTTTGAGATCTATGCTTGTTGCATAATCGTTCACCCGAATACTCACTCTGACCGACCGAATCGTCTCCATATAAAACTTCGGAGCGACGATCAGCTTGTTTATCCAGCCCAAATCTATGACTGGACGGAATGAGCCGTCTGGTTTCGGAACCAGAAACAGATGGCTGTAGAATCCCGGAGTCTCCTGGTTTTCTACGACCTCTACCGCGTTCTTCATTAAAAGAGACTGCACCTCTGATAATAGAGCGTCCCTTTTCTGCGGATTTGACGGAAGTTGAGTCCATTTTGGACTTCGAGTTAATGGAGGCTTTCGTTTGAAGGATATCTTTAGACCTTCCGAAGTCACTCCTCTCACCCAAGGGTCGTCCGTAATCGATGCCCATTCTTGTGAAAAGCTCGACAACCTTCCGCCAACCGGTACGCGATAGAGGTTTAAGCCATCACCTCCTGGACCTGCGAGGCCTGCGGTAGGAGAAACCATGTCCTCCACGACCCGCACCTCGTCCCGTCGACCTCGGGGTTGTCCCGGCCCGAAGGACGTCCCGAACGTGAGTCGCTACCTTGACGGTCTCTCGAATAAGACCAAGAGGACGCACCGGAACCTCTATAGGAACCTCTCTTGGGCGCATTAGACCCAGAAGTGCCTGTCTTATTCTTGTCTGCCGTATCCGACTTCTTAGAAGCAGATTTGAACAACAGAGAATCCGAAGCTTTCTTTGTAATTTTATCATAAATTGCAGAAAGCTTGCCGTCAAAGAGAAGTTCTCCGGAGACCGAAGCGACTCTGAGAGAGTTCTTCACCTTAGAATCCACGAGTGTGGATGTAGCTAGGGCTGCGCCACGTCTAACCAACTCCAGGTTTGCCACTGAAAGGGCGGAGTTACACGTGGAATAAGCTACTGCCCTTGAAAGAAGTCTTAAAGAGGATTGTATATCCTGAAATTCTTTCCCTTGAAGGCGCAGTGATAACGCCTTAGTAAGGTGATCTGCGTAAGATAAGACATCTAAACTGGCTCTGTTAGACGAAATAGCTGTTTCCAACACCGCGGTTGGAATAGACGCTGACGACGGTAATGATAGCTCCAAGTCTTCCGCCTCGTCGTCCATACGCAGAGGAACTCTCGGAATACCCTGTCCTGCCGTGTCGAATTTATTCCTTGCATTAATGAAAGGCAGGTTGAGAGTATTGGTGGACAAGAAACCTGCTTTCCCCGTTTTGGAAGCAAGTTTAAATATGGCGTCGTTCAATAATTCAAATGTTCTTGCAACATTATTGGACTGAGCCAGAAACTCGGGAGCGATGTCCCTGAACCGCTCAAAAAATTCAGAGTCCAATGACGCTATAATCCTCTTGTCCGGAACCGCAGCAGTCTGGCCCGACGGAACAACTTGAGGGAGAAAGTGCCGGATGAAGTCCACGGCAGCTTTATGTTGTTCCGAAAGGGATAGCTCCAAGTCATCCGTATCCCTTTCACCATCCGGTCAGACCTCATGATGCTCCCGGTCGTCCGCCCCCGATGCTTCGGCGGAGCGTACCGACCCAGCGCCGTCGGATAATTCCCGATCCGACACCGTTTCTGTCGGCTGCTGGGATGCTGCGATAAGTTGTGCTATCTGCACAAGTACGTCCGGCATCGAGACCTGCGGAGGCGCAGTCTTTCGCTGCTTCGCCGAGGGCAGCTCCGCATCTGATGGCTCCCGCATACTTTTTCTATGCAAACGTCCGGAGTCCATCGGCCTCGTGTCCCTGGCTGCCGGATGGTGTGACCTGGTCGCCGAAGAATCCTTGATCGGCGAAGCTGGTAAAATATCGGCGGTCACGCAGCCAAGGTGCGGTCGTGTGCGCTGACGAGAGGAAGAAGCCTGAGCAGTCTCCGCGGACTGCCTATACAACGGAGCGTCCCGAGCGACGGACGTATGCTCCACTTGCGACACATTTTGTACCACAACATCTGGTCCCAGATGTTGTTGTACGAGAGAGGGGCCTCTCTCGCTCGTGGCCCGGCTGGACCTGGACGAGCTAGGAACCGGACTCAAAGGCTTCCTCCGATCTCGCCTGCTATCCGCCGTCACTGGGTGTGCACGTTGAATGTTTATAGTGCTCGCGTCACCCAACATTTCCTCCTGGACCACATCGGACGAACCCGGCTGCCGAACCATTCGGTGAATGAATGCTACACCGGGCGAGCTAGCGGACGACATTTGTTTAATCTCCATGAGCACTTTTGCCGCTAGCTCTGTATTCATTTGTGACCACGGAAGTGCACTTGTGGAAGATAACATGGAAACATCACCCTGTTCTTGTTCCTCTGAAACAGAAACTGAGAGAGTAGAGTGACCTTGCGGAGAAAGAGCCGGCATATCCCTTTCTCCAGTAACAACATACCGTGACACACGTTTCCAATGTTTGTCATCCCAATATTGACATATAGAACAGGGATTAGTGCGAGAACACTGACTACAATTAATACAATGATCATGAAAGTCAGAGGAAGATTTCTTCCCATTACAATTTGAACAATATCCTTTCATTGTGAAAAGTCAACAAGTCCTAGTTACTCGCACAAACCCCTGACATAAAGATACATAATAACATGATCCATTAATAATGAAAAAACAATTGCAAATCAAAAAAAATTTTGAAAAATATTTTTTCAGCAAAGCCCAAGTTTCTGAAAAGTAACGTTGAGCCCCGATGGATCCGATGGCTAAGTGTGGTCAAAAATTTTAAATTTATATTAAATAATTAATGCAACACTTACGGATAATATAAATGTATCTTATAGTGAGATAAACTACACCAAAGGCAAACAGCCCCCCTCAAAAGAGACTGTTGCCAATGTAAACAAACAGTGTAAAACACCAGAAAACATGACTCCAGGCACTGAAAAAACTGGCCCGAAATCAGTCATCAAAATTACACTCTATCTGATGCAAGACAGAGACTCCCAGGGGAGAATCTGCAGAACATCAGATGGAAGATGCAGAACACAACGTTTATACACCCATGGGTGAAAACGTAACTATGGGGAAAATAACAGAAAACATTCTGTAACCAAGCAACTCTCCCAAGAGAATTTTAGAAATGATCTTTCTCAAAAATATGCCAAAAGCATGGGAGAATTGCAAGGGGGGACTTAGAAGACCAGGGGAGAGGAAACACTGAATAAGCAGTGCAACTTCTTAGCAAGAATGACAACAAGAGGCCCATGCCTCGAAAATAGGCAACTTAACATAATTTCATAAAAAATTTTAAGTACAGCCCTGATTATTTTTTGTCATTCCTTTTTCCTCTCCTTCTATATCCTCC
Source organism: Pictodentalium vernedei (assembly GCA_031216915.1). Classification (NCBI taxonomy): domain Eukaryota; kingdom Metazoa; phylum Mollusca; class Scaphopoda; order Dentaliida; family Dentaliidae; genus Pictodentalium; species Pictodentalium vernedei. The sequence goes on from CM062296.1 coordinate 753,256,605, forward strand.
TTAGAATCACCATTTCTCCAATAATTACGTGTCTGGCATCCTTTAAACTGAGATTTACAAGCACAAAGATCAGTGAGATGTTGACTGATGAAGGGCCAAACAGAGAATGATAATTGGCGCCAATTTCGGAACGTCCTTGACACTGCGCATGCGCAGTAGGGGCGAAGTATGGAGGTCCTATAGGACATGATTTCTTTTGGTTTTACATGCAAATTTTGGGGATTGGGGGGCAAAATTTGTGTTTGGCCCTGGTTTTGTTAGAGTTAGCACCAGCTAAGTCTGGGTCATTGGTACAGTATAAAAATATCGATAGCTCCCATCTAGAGGTCACCCTAAATAAGCATACCAGGTTTCAAAGCAATCAAATCATAAATGTGCCCTGTAGGGTGTGCCAAAGGGAAATACTGTGGTTTGACTAAACTAAGTTCTAAGAACGTTGGCAGCAGCAACATTTTTTGACGGAAATTGAAGAAAATCGATAGCTCCCATCTAGAGGTCACCCCAAACAAGCATGCCAGGTTTCAAAGCAATCCGATCATAAATGTACCCTGTAGGGTGTGCCAAAGGGAAATATTGAGTCTTCTGACTAAACTAAGTTCTAAGAACGTTGGCCACGGCAACATTTTTTGACAGAAATTGAAGAAAATCGATACCACTCATCTAGAGGTCTCCCCAAACAAGCATACCAGGTTTCAAAGCAATCTGATCACAAATGTGCCCTGTAGGGTGTGCCAAAGGGAAATATTGAGGTCTGACTAAACTAAGTTCTACGAACGTTGGCCGCGGCAACATTTTTGCCGGAAATTGAAGAAAATCGATAGCTCCCATCTAGAGGTCACCCTAAATAAGCACGCCAAGTTTCAAAGTAATCTGATAATAAATGCGACCTGTGAGGTGTGCCAAAGGAAATTGTGTATGTTAGTATGTTATTATGTACGTCCGTACGTATGTACGCACGTATGTACGCACGCCAACGGACGAGAAGTGATGGCAATAGCTCAGCTTGACTTTGTCAAGTTGAGCTAAAAATACTGATTATCTAATAAAATGAGGAATGTACTAAAGTGATCTGAATAGCAGGCCTGGCGTTCTTAAAAATGCAGGAGGGCTAAAAATCGCTCTCCTCACATGGCCTAGGGGAGCGATTAGCTAAAAGTGGCAACATGAAGTTCTACTATTAATGAATTCTGCTTAGTGGGCTCTGTATATTTTATTTGGTGCTGCTAACAAGGCAGTCTCTGTGAGATGGCTACACTGCCCCTCCCACACCTCTGGGCCTTAGCAAAGCCTGGAGGTGTGGGAGTGGCAGTATGGCCATTTCGCAGAGACCACTAACATAGCAGAGATCTGAAAACCTGTGGGTTTTAGGAATAGGTTTTTGTGGTAATAATTATTTTCTTAGGCCAGGAGGTCTTTTTTTCGCCCTCCTCAATTTTTTTAAGGCAAGCAGTATGCAAGCGAATAAATCGCTCTCCTGAAAATGCCAGGCCTGGAATAGAAGAGAAAAAGGCTCATTCCATCGGAAACACATGATGTGGTTTTATTGAAATTGTTTGAAAAATTTGAAAAATGAATATTTATAATAAGAAATTTTGATATCGTCTGCATTGGATAAAGGTTTAAATTATACATTTTGTTATAAAAGAATCTCAAATTGTCACAATTTCATTTGAAATTTCTGAAGCGCATTCACTAAAATAGATCTGAGCATTGATAAACTACAGCTCCATTCGATTTTAGTGAACTGTGTGCAGGGATTTCATGTCACATCAGGACTCGGTAGAGATCCTCTGTATCTGAACACAAACACTTGGGTATTATGCCAGGCATATTTGGTTTCAGGGTTCCTACTCTTAGATGAAGACTGTATGAATTCAAAGCCCACCCTTTTCAGAAATATGGAAAACTCAGAATCAAAACTTTTCAAGACGAGAGTAAAATATATCAATAGCCAAATTTTTCTAGGATACAGGAAGCATCAGCTAAAATACATTCTGGGATAACAGATTGAATGTTTCACCCTTTCTTCTTCTACAGAGATGATAGCCCATAACATTTCTACTTCATCAGAGCTTTCAAGAATCTGGTAATGGTGACAGGACAGGTACTGAATATGGAAGAAATGGTAAAGAGTAAATTGTCTTTCTGTTATACTGTCTTACCTTGCTGAGCTTGAAAGATCAAATCAAGATTTTTCATGTCTTTTTCGATAATTTTCACCCTTTAGCTAATGAATCAGCTGCATCCGCCATCCGCCCGCATAATTTTCAAATTAAGCAGTTGAAAAACAATTTATTTTTCAAGAAATGTCAACCAAATGTTATCATGTGACCCCTCACTGGAACAAGCTCGCTGAGCTCATTCCAATAAGGGGTCATGTGATATGGTTTTGTTGAAATTTTTTTTTAAATTTAAAAAAAAAACAATTGACATAAGAAATTTTCATTTCGTCTGCGTTGGGTAAAGGGTTAAAGACTTTCAAGTCATTTTCATTTCATTTTCAAATTCAAGGACATTCAAGATCTTCAAGGCCCCACAGAAGCCCTGAGCTGTTTCATTTGGTGAAGGATCAACTGATAACCACCCATGAATCATGCCCTGACATGTAATAAAAATAATATTACATACCCTGCTTCATCAGCAACTTCCTGCATTAAACCATCAACTTGTCCTTGTGGTGTTGTTAAGGTAGAAGTGTTACACATTGTGTTCTCCATAACTTGTGACTGAACATCCAAGTTTTCAAACTGTGTCTCAAATCTGTCCATTAATTGTGAAACCTGAATGTTTTTAAAAAAATAATATGCAAATATAAATATTCAATTCTCAGAAGCCTAAAGTTAAGTGCAGCCCTGTTCAATGTTGATTATAGTTTACTTGAGTTTAATGACACTTTCAACAGCCTGCATTACATCACAGTTTTACAGATGGGGGAGGTTGAGGTAACTGGAGAGAACCACTGTGCAGTTGCACGCAACTGCCAAACTCTGCATGAGCCGAGTTAGAAGCAGGCCTGAAAATTAGCAGTCTGACATTTGCAGAATGAGGTCCCCAGAGGGTGAATTTGATAATGCTATCCCATACAGTGGGCCAATTTATCCTCTGGGTACCCTTTTCTGTTTAGTTTTGAGACCCTGATTCAGATTGAGGTTCACAGAGGGTAAACTTAGTGATGCTACCCTGCTGTGCAGGGTAGCATCACTAAATTCAACCTCTGGGGACCTCATTTTGCAGATGACAGTTTGCTTATTTTCTGTGAATAAAAAATGTTATAATATCTCCAAGAAAAAACCTGACAACCAGTGAATTCCCTATGTTTTAGACCTACTTGGTCTCATTACAACCAATATAGGCATTTAATCAATTGTATATTGTCTGTCAAACAAGATTTAGTGGAATAAATGCTCATTTTAACACTAAAATGTAGGAAAATGTCCAAATTCCTGTTAAATGTATACTCCTGTTAATTTAATAATTTTTGCAGGCAAAGCAGCTATTCAAGTAGCAGGGGTCCAGTGCACCACATTCGATAATTACCTCCTACATTCGCAAGTCTGTACTATGAAAACATAAACACAGTATAAAAACAGTGGGGCTCACTCCACTGGATTTTACCTTATTGAATAACCCTGTTGATTGCATATAACTTTCAAACACTAAAGTGTTTGGCATACCTGTAAAAAATATTGATCTGTTTTAATTGGATATTGGCTATAGAAAAAACTCCTATAAACAAAATTCTTGAATAACTATTTTTTTTATTTATTGCATCATAAACATAGCTTATGACCTCTCATTGGAACAAGCTCAATGAGCTCATTCCAATGAGGGGTTATAAGCAATGTTTTTGAGACAAAAATGAAAGTTCAATGACACTGTAGCTCAACTTGTGTATGACATGTACATGTATAGTATATGACACAGCAATTACACACATCTAGGTAATGCCCTGATAACAAAGGTGCATGTAAAGTAGTGTAACAGTCTGTACATAAATACCGACCGTAGCCTGTAACAAATGTATTGGTAAAGTATTGTAAAGGTGGGCGACAGTTAGATGCTAAACTAGAAAAGAAATCTTCATGGGGTTAATGTTACAATGGGGATCCTTGTGTGGTGCACCATAAGCCAAATGTTAGCAATTGTTTTGGCCTGTTTGATTCAAACCTTCTAAGGCTGATTCATACTAATTAATAAATATTTGTCCAGTCCTTCTTAAAATATAGGTATTTGAATTTTTATCTTTAGCTCACAGGGTTCCTACGGGAGATGAAGTTTTATTTTTCTCATTGTAAATAGAAAATCGGGTTGTGCTAATTAAGTTTACCCTCCCCAAACAACACCAAAACACAGAAACTTGGCTTCAACACATTTGAATATACACATCCTAGGGATGCTGAATTCATGAAACATTATTTTGTCTGGTGTTTTTGGAAAAGATTTTCAATTATCTCCCTTTTGAGTCCCCGAGTGAGTCTGACTGAACCCAAAAATATTTGTTCTCATAGCACAGTCACAACAAAGGCATCCAATAAATTTATAGCAAACACTACTGACATAAAAAATCTTCTTTACAGGTTCTGTACAAAGAATGTAATACACAGAATTCCCGTAAATATGACTGCCAAAAGGCATTTTGAATTTTTGGCCGAGCCCAAAAGCACTTGTTACCATCCCATGATGATAACAAACATAGTCCTAGAAGTTCTATACAAAAATCTGATTGCACCTAATTTCAGTATAAAATATAGCCTATAGCCTGAGCCCTATTGACATGTGCACTTACTGTATATGAGTAGGACTGAATAAATCAAAGTTTATCTAATTTGCATAATTTCTGCACGAGAAAACCCATATTATATGTGAGGTATTCCATGCTAATAAACATTCATTCAAAAATTTATTCAAATCAGTACCTTCATATTGAAGTTCTGTACAAAAAACTGATTGTACACAATTTTGGTACAAAATGGCCACTGGCAGCCATTTTGAATTTTGGACCACACCCCACAACACTCATTCTCATCCCAAGGTGATAACAAAGGTGCCCAAGAAGTTTCGTGAATATCGGTTCATAAATACAGCCCCCTAGCCTGATGCGTATTGACATGTATACTTACTGTGTATAAGTTGCACTGAATAAATCAAAGTTCATCTAATTTGCATCATTTCTGCACGAGAAAAAAACCCGTATTATATGTGATGTATTCCATGCTACTAAACATTCATTCAAAAATTTATTCAAATCAGTACCTTCATACAGAAGTTCTGTACAAAAAACTGATTGTACCTAATTTTGGTACAAAATGGCCTCTGGCAGCCATTTTGAATTTTGGGCTGCACCCAAAAACACTCGTTCTTGTCCCAATGTGATAACAAAGGTACCCAAAAAGTTTTGTGAAGATCGGTTCATAAATACAGTTCCCAGCCTGAGCCATATTGACATGTGTACTTACTGTGTATAAGTTGCACTGAATAAATCAAACTTTATCTAATTTGCATAATTTCTGCACGAGAAAAAAACACCTGTGTTATATGTGATGTATTCCATGCTACTAAACATCCAATCAAAAATTTATTCAAATCAGAACTTTCATACAGAAAATCTGTACAAAAAACTGATTGCACTAATTTTGGTACAAAATGGCTGCTGACAGCCATTTTGAATTTCGGACCGCACCCCAAAACACTTGTTCTCGTCCCAAGGTGATAACAAAGCTACCTAAGAAGTTGCGTGAAGATTGGTTCATAAATGCAGCCCCTAGCCTGGGCCGTACAGAAAAAAACCTGTATTATATGTGATGTATTCCATGTTACTAAACATTCACACAAAAATTTATTCAAATCAAAACTTTCATACAGAAGTTCTGTACAAAAAACTGATTGCACTAACTTCGGTACAAAATGGCTGCTGGCTTATTATATATCGGCTTATTATGTATTATAGCTTATTTGACAGAGCCCCTGTCAAAAATGATATAATAGAAAATATGATCAGTTTATCAACAGAATGTTCGTTTTACAAGGAACACGATATCATTATTTAATTTAAATTTTTCAAAATATTTCAACAAAACCATATCATATGACCCCCTTATTGGAATAAGATTGACAAACTCGTTCCAAGGAGGGGGAGGGATCATGTGATGTGTTTTGTTTAAATTTTTGGAAAAATGATTTCTTTTCAACTGCTGAATTTGTAAAATATGCAGGCTGATATGGTTGATTCATTAGGTAAAGGAATAACTGAACATTTTTGTAAAAAATTTTCCATAGTAACTGAAGTGGCTATTCAATTAACAGGTTTTCAATGTATTACAAAATCATTTAGCTGGTAGAGTGCTAACTTATTTTTGATCACCAAAATTTGTTCACAAGTCTTTGCCAAGTTATAATTTTTGGGAGAGTGCCAAGAGGCACTCTCCCAAAAATTATAACAAGGCAAACCCATACAGACTAAATAATGTCACTTCAAAGATGATATGAAGCATATCCACTGAATATGAAGCCTTTGGGTTGTGGTACCTGCACTTTATAGTAAAGCCCAAATATGGGCTTCCCACACTCTTCCAGTTAATGTAGCATAGAAACAAAATGTACCAACCTTTTCTAAGTTCATAGACCTCATTGCTGATTCCATGGATTTCACTACTCCTGCCATTGATTGTGTAACCTGCTTTGTTGTGAGAGCAGTCTGAACTCGGGAAGCAACTGCATCTATTCTTGCACTCATTCTTCTGTAATTCAAAGCTTGATTTTTCTGTCGTATAGAATTCTCGGCGTGAATCTTAGCACCTTCCATGTTACCTTTCTGGATAGCCTGTTAATTATAACACAGAACATTAGACAGTAATTATGCTGATCCAAAATGTTTTGGTGCCAAGTGGAATTTTTGTTTGGTGCCAAATGAATTATATTCGTGCTAAATGAAAGATTTTAGTGCAAAAAGGAATCTGATTGTAAATGAGAACAAATTAACCATGTATTGTCCTTTGAGTGTTACAAGGTGGCATCTGCTATGGTAAAGCAAATAGCACATTGTTGCACTCAAAATATGAGTGCAACAAGGTGCCATCAGCTTGACTGATGTTATTCCATTCTTCCTGCAATGCAGCGGTGCGTTCCTGGACATTGATAGGGGGCTGTTGGCATTGTTGGAAGAGCCTGCACAGCATATCCCAGATGTGCTCGATTGGTGAAAGGTCTGGACTTAGTGCTGGCCAAGGCAGTGCATTGATGATCTGCTCCTGGAGGAACTCTGTTATGACATGGGCCCTGTGTGATCTGGCATTGTCATCTTCGAACATGAATCAATGGGCGTGACGTCACCCAAATGGCACCACATGACTGCTAACATGTTGTCATGTAATGCTGTTCTGCTTGTCATGGCTATACCTCCCCACACGATAACTGATTCACTACCAAAACGACTGTGCTGCCTAATGGTTACATCATGGTATTGATCACTCCGCCGCCACCACAATCTGTTGTCTGCCATGGAAGTCGAGAGTGAACCTTGATTCATTGGAAAACATGACGTTGCTCCACCAACAATTGTCCCAGCCCTGTCATGCTCCACACCAATTATGCCTTGCTGCAATGTGACATTCAGCCAAACATGGAATTATTCGAGGTCATCGAGTGTACAAATTTGAGCTGTGGAGGTGATTTCGGATAGTCTGATCACCAATTTGCACATCTGTCACTTGGTGCAGCTGCTGTCCAGTTTCTGATGTACTTTGATGGTGGTTACATAATGAGGTGGTTTGGATGAAATGATCCTGATTAGCAGTTCTTATCACCCGTGGACAACCTGACCGATATCTGTCATCAACATTGCCTTTCTGACGGTAATGTGACCACAACCTGCTAATCACTGATTGAGTAACATTGAGAATTTGAGCCACTGAAGTCTGTCTGTTGCCAGCTTCCAACATGCCAATGGCATGTAAACGACTAAATGTTTGTCATGTGTCAGTCTTCGCATATCTCAAAAGTTACAATTCGACCAGAAACTATTGATGAACGAGTTTAGACCAAGAAAAGAATGATGGGACCTCAGAAAAGGCCAATCCAGTAGAAATAAAAATTGCAAATTGTACCTCACAGACATTAATGCGGCACTCATGCCTGTATGAAGTTTTCGTAGGCCAGTGACATTTACGATCCACGCAAAACTTGGTAACATATTGATGTGTCCAATCACGGGTATCCAAGACCACTTTCCAAAAATATCAACATCAGTTTGGATATCCCCAACTTTTTTTGAATAGTATACTTCCGAAACCAACTGACTCACTCACAATGCTACCACTTTGACATTGACTGACGGCATTCCCAAATTAGAGCTGTTGGGAGTAATATTTCTGTAATGAGCTATTTGATGATGATTATGCGATAAGAGTCAAACATGGCCCTGATGAAGAGAAAGGATAGGTGAGTTTTTTTAAAGTTCACAGGGAGAAAAAATGTTTTTGAAATAAAAAGATACTTTAAAAAAAGCAGTTTACATGTTCACTCTACAAACCTTTTTCAGCTTGACCTTTTCTTCTTTTTCTGCCTTTTCACATCTTTTGGCTTGTCGCTCCAAGTCTTTGGCAGCAAACTTTAAATTGAAAAGATGTTCTACAAAGTGTTAAGAAATGTATGCACAAGTCTGTGAGGGCCACCTAAAATCTGTTGGTGAAGATACATATTTTTTTAGTTATTATACATGTAAATACAGGTACTTTGATACCTCATACAGTATGGCTGCTGTGGACAGGTTACTTTCCACAGATGCAATAATATTACATTCCAAATACTAATTATTGGAATAAATCATAAAATATTTAATTAATGGAGCATCAGGTATATAATTCGTAAAGATTTAATTTGAATTTAAGGAATATGAGAGGTGGGAATTTCGAAATAAACAAAATTCCATTACTTATATAGCCCCTTAAGCTGTAGTATAACTGTTAACAGGCACCAACAGATTTTCTTCAGTGTCCTACAGTTAAAACTAGAAGTCCTGTCACGAATAGTGCGCTTATGTAGGCTTAATAGCGCGTTGCAATTGCGCGCAATTGCCATATCGAATGACATCCAAACCACGGCAGGTTCTCCTGGTTACTCATAGCAAACACATGAAATGTTTCTGCCAATGGACCTCCGGGTTACCCGGAGGTCCATTGGCTGAAACATTGCTTGTGTACAGGCCATATGTACAGAATTTGATAGCCTTACTTGGGCCATAACGCGCATATTAACGCGCATATCAACGTGCTATTTGTGCGCATTTCATGACAGGACTTCTAGTTTTAACTGTACTTCACCCATCGGAATTGGTGTAATCGGTAGAGAAATAACCGGTAATCGGTTGATATCAAGTTTTGATAATCGGTTCATCACTACCCAACACTATTTGTGACGTTGTTGTTGAAGTTGGCGTTTGTGTTTTTTTTCGTTTCGTTTTCAATTTCAATAAAAAAAATTGTTAGGGTCGGGGCGCAAAATTAGGGTCGGTTGGGTAACCGGAACCAAATCATTTTTTTTTTTGGCCTTATATTAGAATACCAGGTACTGAAAAATGCTATTCTTTTTTGTACATATGTATATTTTTGTTATAAAATCATATTTATATATCATTTGATATCAATGAATGAAAATGTGTTTTTGTAACCAGTCTCCTGTTATTTTTTATACCCATTTCGTGAGAGAAGTTGTCTCGAAAGTTGGGGCGAGTTGTCTCGAAAGTTGGGGCGAGTTGTCTCAAAAGTTGGGGTGAGCTGTCTCAAAAGTTGGGGAGAGTTGTCTCACTTGGGACGACTTGTCTCAGGGCGAGTTGTCTCATCCCCAACCACTTGTTGAAATACTCAGACGGAAACAAGCAAGGATTTTCGAGGGCTGTCAGACTCCCAAACTTAATGGCCGTGAGGACATGGCTCAATGTGTCCCTATAACGTTCTGACTCAAAATCTAATTCAATGCAACCTGAAAGGGTATTGGGAAGTCCCAGCCTCGAGACTTTTGAGCCCTGGACGTTTCGGCCTCCTACATTAACAGTCAGTAGTGAAGGGGATTATTTCATCCGCCAGGATAGATAATAGAGGATATTAAGAGGTGTTAATTGATCAATATTTTTCAAATTAACAACCCAATAACCTCTATTATCTACATGTAACCTGCCGAATGAGATAATTTCCATTACTATTGACTGTTAATATGGATTAGGGAACTAATTGATTGACAACACACAATTCGAATAGAACAGAAAGACTCTGTTTGACGAATTCTGTGTTGCCATTGTTCGCATAAGTCATCCATTAGCCTATAAGGGAGAGTGGATGCTGAGTATTGGCCATCTGGTCTGCCTTCAGAGGGAACAGATGATGGGGTGATTGGAGGGAAAACAAAACAAACAAAAAACACACACACACACCCTCTTACAGGCACACACCCGAAAGCCCGTAAAAGGGCTGTTAAATCTTTATTCAAATGTTTATTTATATAAAATGTACACTCGTCCCCAGGTGGTTTCCTGTGTATGTTAACAGAAAGGTAGGTTTCACCAATTCCTCCTACGCTTTGTCTACCATTTCCACTGCATCTTCTTGATAAGAGTGTTGCAAGAAAATTTGAGAATGTTCAATTAGAAAAGTTATAGGTAGAGAGAAAGATAGGTATCCGCTATGGTATATTGTGACTGTTGCTATGGATGGGGTGAGGGGGTGGGTTTCTTTGGAGCCCACTCCCCACACGTAGAGTTGCGAGGCAATCCTCACAGGCTCAATCCTAAAGATCTCAATGAGTAGCGAGACAATCCTCACTGATTCCACGCAGTTTAATTCTATTGAGTAATTTTAATGTACTGTGGCTTATTTTGTTTTTCTGTTGAGGGTTCACTGTTCGATCAGCTTCACCACTGATTCACTATCCACCGTATTCTAATACTGGACATATAAATGTTTTGTAGAGCTTAAGAAGCACATCTTTGTTTGCTCCCCAATTTCTACCTCTGATCATCTTTGACTTATCATCTTGGAGCTCCATCTTCTATACATATTCTATTGGTAAATCAGAAGTCTCCTCAGAAAACACAAAAATATCTGAACCCATTGTCGTCGGTAGACCAGAAGTCAGCAAAGATACCATATCGAGAGGGCTGCATCAACACATACAAACAGTTCATCAGTCACTTTTATTTGCGAAAATCTTGTATAAACAAACTCAAAAACTTCATCAGTAAACTTTTAATCAGAAGTGTCAAACAAAGTATCAAAAGACTTGTAGCAACGACAGGCAGCTGTGGAATATCAGTCGCTATGTACCATATCGTCGGTCGATATGTACCATGCAAAAAAGTCGATATGTACCAGTGACCGTTGGGAGCGGGAGAGCAGGAGAGTGGAAATTCACTCTCCACTTTTAGATTTTACGAGAGTGAAAAATTTTAGGAGAGTGATTTTTAAAATAATGCCTCGGGCCAATTCGCCCCCAGGTGGAATAACGAGGATTGGTGGTGATTGCTGTTGAGAAATCAGAAGGCCTAATAACGCGTGATTTCCAAAATAATTGGTTTTATGACGTTTCGGCCTTGAGACGTTTCGGCCCTAAGAGGCCAAAACGTCTTAGAAATTGGGCCGAAACGTCTTCACATTCGGTAATTCTTTTTTAGATGAGATTGTGTGGAGGGGTTAAAGTATGCTATCGCCAGTATCGGCGCATTTCGTTTCTCTCTTCAAGCATCGTGAAAGCGAAACTCGAAATGCACCCCTTCTCAGCAAACCTGTCGTCAGCGACCACCTGTCTTTAACGACCATTTTTGGTAAGTCCCAAGGGTGGTCGCTCATGAGTCATGACAGGTTCTTCTGTACTTTGCACTTCTCCGACGAAGGCTTTGAACACGACCGGAAGATAAACGTGCGTGACTAATTACTCGCGGTATACGAAAAGGCGGTGCGCTGGCGCGATCGCTCGCCATTCCCAGCGGTCACTGATGTACCACGCAAAAAGTTGATATGTACCACCCAAAAAGTTGACATGTACCATATGAAAGTCGATATGTACGATATGAATTTAGTATTTTATTTTATTATTAGCATTAAATGTAAATATTATACAATTATACATACATGTACGTGTATATTGATACATGATTACATGTATTTACTAGTGGTTCAAGTTAATCGTGTTTGAAACAAGCTTTGATCATTGTTTCAAAATCACTGTGTCTGTAGTTTGAAAAGGATGTCTGCGTGTTTGGAACAAGCTTGGGTCGGCCACTTGGAGCATTTTATTAAATAATTACAAAATAACAAGAATTACTGTATGCAAATTAAGTCAGTCGTCCTTCTTTTATTTTCGTCTCTCTCTATCCCATGTGCAAGTTTTATTTCATGTAATTCCTGATATTTTGTAAGTATTTATTAAAATGTACCACTTGGTGCATTTTAATAAATAATTATAAAATAACAAGAATTACTTTACGCAATCAGCGTTTCAATAAATGAAATCGAAAAAAACATGAATTTCTGTAAATGAATTAAATCTTCACCAAATGTTATTTCGCAATTAATGACTAAAAATCACTCAGCGGTGAGTTTTAATAACTAGTTACAAAATAAGAAGTATTTTTGTAGATAAATCATAGTCACTCATTTTCTCAATCACCCCTAAAAAACAGATTGATAAATTAATACTTGTATGTTTTCTTGTGTTACTTCATTTTTGACACTTGTTGTCAAGTCAATTAAAGTTTCATTTTGTGATTAATGAGCTTAACAGTGCTATTTATTTTAAAGATATCTTGTCGGATTAATAGCATCGACACCAAGCAAGATTGTTGGGTTTCCGTTATAGAAATAGGTGGGCGCCACAAGAGACATTTCATTTTCTATTACTACATGTATTTATTGTTCACATTTCTATAGAAATATGTCTTACGTTTTATTCATATATTAAATAAAAAGTAAAAACATTAGTTTAGTTGTGTTTGATGAAACTTCTGACCCCGACATCTGACTCTCCCGGCCCTACGTAACATGAATAATACAAACTATGACCTACATGTAAAGTCTGTAAAATAATTCTTGATGTGTTTTGTATCACAAAGAGTAATTATATTACAAATTTTGGGTCGATTCCATTAATGGTACATATCGACTTTCAAGTGGTACATATCGATCTTTTAGGTGGTTCATATCGACTTTCTTCATGGTATATATTGACCGACGGTTGGTACATATGGACCGTGGTACATATCGACCATTCCCCCAGCTGTGGCTTTTTGTTTTGAAATAAACAACACTTGCTGGGAAAATCTTGTATTTCATTTATTTCGATGCGTCTTCAACATCAGTGAACATACCTTATAAGCCCACTGCTGATTAGCCATCTTTGACGTTAATGATATGCAAGGTCAGAGGTAGCTTTGGGTAAACACTTCGATCAGCTGTTTGTCAAGGCTGTCATACATGCAATAGAAACAACCAAAATGTTTCGCTTGAAACGAGAAAATGTGCATTTTCGATTTAATACTAATAAAGATAGGAAAAATAAAACACTTTCAACACTTCATTTAATGGACAGGGCAAAATAATATTGATTTTTTAGTGAAATGAATACCAAAATGAACCCCTTCCCACAAGCGAAGGTAGACTCGGCATTGTGATTTTGTTTTGTTGACGAGTGACAAAACTGCAGATATTTCACTGAAATGACACAAAAATATCTGCGTGAGTGAAAATGCAAACCCTGGGTATCCAAACAACCAACCCATGCAAATATTTTCAAGCATAACACACAGATGTTCCAGCTGAAAGAGGTTGGGGGTGGAGGGGGGCGTGAGGGGCGTGATCCCTAAAAAGTGAAGGAAAGTTAAAAAATTTATAGTAATTTATATATTTTTTATACTTACCAATGACCCAGACTTAGCTGGTGCTAACTCCACAAAAACCAGGGCCAAACACAAATTTTGCCCCCCAATCCCCAAAATTTGCATCCAAAACAAAAAGAAATCATGTCCTAAAGGACCTCCATAGTACGACTCTACTGCGCATGCGCAGTGACGCAGTCGTCCCGAAATTGGCGCCAAATATCATTCTTACTGGCAGTGCCTGGTCAGCGCTATGTACTCAGCGGGGAGGCAAGAGTTCCCAACTCAGGGAGGGCCATCCCCGTCTGGGTCATTGGTAAGTATAAAAAATATATAAATTACTATAAATTTTTTAACATTTTTATACTGTACCAATGACCCAGACTTAGCTGAATAGTAAACAGGCTGGAGGGCCTAGGACATAGAGGAAAATCCAATAAGCTCAATTATAAAATAAAGAGGTAACCCCTTAAGGAGAAAAGGAGTATTAGGCTTTACATGTATCTTTCTTATTTAATATTTAAATTAGAAAGATACACTACCCTTAATAATTGAGCACAATAACATTCATGTTCTCTATTAACATCCAGTATAACCTTTATACTAATTATTTTTAAAGCAAGCCAATAAATAAAGTAGTCCAGAGAATTGAGACTCTTTATAATCATTTAAAAGTGTCCGAGTATTGTATATTAAAGCCCGTTTGACACTTGACATATACAAATGCTTCACACCGAGCTACACTTTAAAAATAAGACATGAATGAAATTAAACATTAATATTACACTTTAAAACCATCCCGGAAGCGACTCAGAAATACTGTCTTGGAGGAGGCATTCCCTTGCTTTTCACTATAAAGCAGGTGACCTAAGGGAACACCCGCCCCCCCCCCCCCCCCCCCTTCCCCTTGCCCTGGGTCAAATAGCCCAGAGCGAAGAGGGCAGCCGGACGGAGTCACTGCCGGAACAGAAAGCCTGCATAACTATAGTTGCAACTGTTTAGTGGACGACATTCTGAGCAACAGATAACGGACCTAAACAATGCAGGTCTCCAGAAATGGACTCAATATTTCTGAGATAAAAATTAGTAAATGTGGATGGCTGAGACCAATAAGCAGCCTTCATTAAATCTGTAATAGCAACACTATTAGCATAAGCCCAGGAAGTAGAAAGAGCTCTTACTTCATGAGCAGAAATCTTAAGCACAGACTGCTGAGAAGAAGATAAATCTTCATACGCAGTACGGATAGTTAACTGAATCCATCTAGCAATAGAATGGACTGAAATGTCCTTTCTATTAGGCATCAAAGACAGAAAGAAACGTTTCCGTCCCTTTCTGATGAACTGAGATCTCTGTTTATAGATACGTAGTGCTCTAACAGGACAGAGTAAAGGCCTACGCCCGTCTGAAGACGGAAGAGCCTTAATAACAATAGGTTCCGGATATTTATTAGGAGCCTGATTCTTAGCTAAAAAACCGACATTAGTAGTGAAGGTGATAGTGTTCCCAACACTACGATAATGAGAATCATCCACCGATAGTGCATGAAGCTCACTGACTCTTCTGGCAGAAGAGAAAGCTAAGAGAAAAGCTGTCTTATAAGATAAGAATTTGAAATCTACTGTCCCAAGAGGTTCAAATGGCTTTTCCTTCAATTTAAGGAGAACCCAAGCTAAATTCCACTTAGGAATTAATCTAAGAGTTCTGGGTCTATTTATCGAAAAGTTTCTAACCAATTTCGATAAAGAGACATTAGATCCAATTTGTAAACTATCATGATGTGCATAGGTATCAGATAACATAGATCTATAACCCTTTATAGTAACAGGTTGCAGTTTGATTTCGTCAAACAAGTATACTAGAAAGTTAGCAATGTCTGGTATAGAGGGATCAAATATATCAACAGAATGATCCCTACACCAACGACGGAAAACCTTCCACTTAGCCGCATAGTTTAGCGAAGAGGAGGTCCTCCTACAGTTAGAAATCGCGTCCACTGCTCGTCCTGTAAAGTGCTTGCCATGCAAGAAGGACCGCACAACGGAAAAACGTGAAGGTTGAGACCTTGCGGGTTGTGATGTAGTTGGCGCGATTTCCCCTGCCAAAGAAGATCCTCTCGTGGAGGGAGCTTCCGCGGTAGGTCCCACAACAGACACCTGAGTAGATTTATCCACGGTCTCTGTGGTGACAGAGATGCTACCAACAGAATCTTGCATTGAGATTGTTTTATCTTTAGCAATACTTGTTGAATTAACGGCGCTGGAGGATACGCATATCCTATCATTCCGTCCCAAGGGATCGATAGAGCGTCTACTGTAAATGCTCTTGGATCCGGACACGGGGACACATACGTCTGCAACTGATTGTTGAGATGTGTCGCAAATAAGTCTATCATTGGCCGTTCCCATTGGTAGCAAATCTGATTGAATACTTGTTTGTTGAGAGTCCACTCCGACGGCAACAAGCGACCCTTTCGTGAAAGGGAGTCTGCTAGCACATTCAGACGACCCGGTATGTGACGGACCGAAAGAAGAACGTGATGTTCCAACGCAAACAGAAGGATTCTTTCCGTTAGATTGAACAACGGAACTGAATGAGTGCCTCCCTGATTCCGTATATACGCCACTACTGTCGTATTGTCGGATAGGATTTGGACATGAGCATCGTGAATAATGTCCATCCAGTGACGTAACGCAAGCCAAATTGACATCATTTCCTTGATGTTTATGTGCTTGCACAGGAATTGCGGATCCCAAAGACCCTGGCATCTCGAATCCGTTGGGATTAATGATGCACCCCAACCTGTTTGACTGGCATCCGTCATAATGGTAAAACTCGGATCCGGCAACTGCAGCGGAACTCCTTGAGTTAACCACTGAATGTTTGCCCAAGTCTGAATCTCTTGTTTCACTTGATCTGACAAGAGAACGTCTACATCGAGCGAATGAATTTTCACACTCCAATTCTGAGTCAGGAAAATTTGAAGAGGCCGTGTGCGTAGCCGTCCCATCGGAATGAGATCCGCGGCGGCTCCGCACAGACCTATCAGTCTCATAAATTCTCTCGCTGTGACTTTGTCTGTATTTAGACAATAGCGAGCGTAACAACTGACTAATTTCGCTCTGGTTAACGGCAGACGAACGAGATTGTTGTGCGTCTCGAAGCTCATTCCCAGATGAGTGAATGACTTGGACGGCACCAGATCCGACTTCTCCTCGTTTACTATGAAACCGAGACGTCGGAGCAATAGAAGAAGATTCTGAACATCGTTCTGAAGCGTTAACTCGTTGCCGTACCTCTGAAGAATGTCGTCCAGGTAGGCCGACGTTACCGCAGACGAATGAGCTCGGAAGTAGATCATTACCGAGTTCATTACCCGAGTGAAAGCTCAGGGTGCTAGATTCAATCCGAAGCACATGGCCCGGAACTGATACACCACCCCTAGGACTGCGAAGCGTAGATACTTTCGGAATGTCGGATGTACCATGACGTGAAAGTACGCATCTTTGAGATCTATGCTCGTTGCATAATCGTTCACCCGAATACTCGCTCTGACCGATCGAATCGTCTCCATATAAAACTTCGGAGCGACGATCAGCTTGTTTATCCAGCTCAAATCTATGACTGGACGGAACGAGCCGTCTGGTTTCGGAACCAGAAACAGATGGCTGTAGAATCCCAGCGATTCCTGGTTTTCTACGACCTCTACCGCGTTCTTCATTAAAAGAGACTGCACCTCTGATAGCAGAGCGTCTCTTTTCTGAGGGTTTGACGGAAGATGAGTCCACTTTGGACTTCGAGTTAATGGAGGCTTTCGTTTGAAGGATATCTTTAGACCTTCCTAAGTCACTCCTCTCACCCACGGGTCGTCCGTAATCGACGCCCACTCTTGAGAAAAACTCGACAACCTTCCGCCAACCGGAACGCGATAGAGGTTTGAGCCATCACCTCCTGGATCTGCGAGGCCTGCGGTAGGAGAAACCACGTCTTCCACGACCCGCACCTCGCCTCGTCGACCTCGGGGCGTCCGACCGATTGTCCCGGCCTGAAGGACGTCCCGAACGAGAGTCGCTATCCTGACGGTCTCTCGAATAAGAGCTAGAGGACGCACCGGAACCTCTATAGGAACCTCTCTTGGGCGGATAAGACCCAGAAGTGCCCGCCTTATTCGTGTCTGCTGTATCCGACCTTTTAGGAGCGGATCTAAACAACAGAGAATCACTAGCTTTCTTTTTAATATTATCATAAATAGCGGAAAGCTTGCCGTCAAAGAGAAGATCTCCTGAGACCGAAGCGACTCTAAGAGAGTTCTTCACCTTAGAATCCACTAGTGTGGATGTAGACAGGGCTGCGTCACGTCTAACCAACTCCAGATTTGCCACTGAAAGGGCGGAGTTACACGTGGAATAAGCTACTGCCCTTGAAAGAAGTCTTAAGGAGGATTGTATATCCTGAAACTCTTCCCCTTGAAGACGCAGTGATAACGCCTTCGTAAGGTGATCTGCGTAAGATAAGGCATCTAAATTGGCTCTGTTAGACGCAATAGCTGTTTCCAACACTGAGGTTGGAATAGAAGCTGACGACGGTAATGATAGCTCTAAGTCTTCCGCCTCGTCGTCCATACGCAGAGGAACTCTCGGTATACCCTGACCTGCCGTGTCGAATTTATTCCTTGCATTAATGAAAGGCAGGTTGAGAGTATTTGCGGACAAGAAGCCTGCTTTCCCCGTCCTGGAAGCAAGTTTAAAAATAGCGTCGTTCAATAATTCAAATGTTCTTGCAACATTATTGGACTGCGACAGAAACTCGGGAGCGATGTCCCTGAACCGCTCGAAAAAATCAGAGTCCAATGACGCTATAATTCTCCTGTCCGGAAGCGCAGCAGTCTGGCCCGACGGAACAACTTGAGGAAGAAAGTGCCGGATGAAGTCCACGGCAGCTTTGTGTTGTTCCGAAAGGGATAGCTCCAATTCATCCGTATCCCTTTCACCATCCGGTCGGACCTCCCGATGTTCCCGGTCGTCCGCCCCCGATGCTTCGGCGGAGCGTACCGACCCAGCGCCGTCGGATAATTCTCGATCCGACACCGTCTCTGTCGGCTGCTGGGATGCTGCGATAAGCTGTGCTATCTGCACTAGAATGTCCGACGTCGAGACCTGCGGAGGAGCGGTCTTTCGCTGCTTTGCCGAGGGCAGCTCCGCATCAGATGGCTCCCGCATACTTTTCCTATGCGAACGTCCGGAGTCCATCGGTCTCGAATCCCTGGCTGCCGGATGGTGTGACCTGGTCGCCGAAGAATCCTTCATCGGCGAAGCTGGCAAAATATCGGAGGTCACGCAGCCAAGGTGCGGTCGTGTGCGCCGGCGAGAAGAGGAAGCCTTAACAGTCTCTGCGGACTGCTTATACAACGGAGCGTCCCGAGCGACGGACGTATGCTCCGCTAAAGACACATTTTGTACCACAACATCTGGTCCCAGATGTTGTTGTACGAGAGAGGGGCCTCTCTCGCTCGCGGCCCGGCTGGACCTGGACGAGCTAGGAACCGGACTAAAAGGCTTCCTCCGTTCTCGTTCACTATCCGCCGTCACTGGGTGTGCATCTATTATTTTTATAGTGCTCGCATCACCCAAAATTTCCTCTTGGACCGCATCGGACGAACCCGGCTGCCGAACCATTCGGTGAATGGACGCTACACCGGGCGAGCTAGCGGACGACATTTGTCTAATCTCCATGAGCACTTTTGCCGCTAGCTCTGTATTTAATTGTGACGACGGACGCACACTTGAAGAAGATAACATGGAAACATCACCCTGTTCTGGTTCCTCTGAAATAGAAACTGAGAGAGTAGAGTGACCTTGTGGAGAAAGAGCCGGCATCGCTCTTTCTCCAGAAACAACATATCGTGACACACGTTTCCAATGTTTCTCATCCCAATGTTCACATACAGGACAGGGATTAATGCGAGAACACTGACTACAATTAATGCAATAATCATGAAAGTCAGAGGAAGATTTCTTCCTATTACAATTTGAACAAGTTCCCTTCATTGTGAAAGAACACAATAAGTCCTAGTTACTCGCAAAAACCCCTGACACAAAGATACATAATAACATGATCCATTAATAAATGAAAAAACAATTGCAAAACAAAATAATTTTGAAAAAATATTTTTTCAGAGAAGCCCAAGTTGCTGAAAAGTAACGTTGAGCCCCGATGGATCCGATGGCAAAGTGTGGTCAAAAATTTTAAAATTATATAAAATAATTAATGAGACACTTTCGGATAATATAAATGTATCTTATAATGAGATAAACTACCTCAAAGGCAAACAGCCCCCCTCAAAAAAGGCTGTTGCCAATGAAAACAAACAGTGTAAACACAGAAGAAAACATGACTCCAGGCACTGAAAAAACTGGCCCGGAATCAGTCATCAATTACACTCTATCTGATGCAAAACAGAGACTCCCAGGGGAGAATCTGCAGAACATCAGATGGAAGATGCAGAACACAAACGTTATACACCCATGGGTGAAAACGTAACTATGGGGAAAATAACAGAAAACATTCTGTAACCAAGCAACTCTCCCAGGGAATTTTTAGAAATGAAACTTCTCAAAAATATGCCAAAAGCATGGGAGAATTGCAAGGGGGGACTTTAGAAGGTTAGGGGAGAGGAAACACTGAATAAGCAGTGCAACAATTAGCAAGAATGACAACAAGAGGCGTTTGCCTCGAAAATAGGCAACTTAACATAATTTCAACAAAAAATTTTAAGTACAGCCCTGATTATTTTTTGCCACTTCTTTTTTCCTCTCCTCCTTCTATCCTCCTTAGAATCACATTTTCTCCAAGAATTACGTGTCTGGCATCCTTTAAACTGAGATTTACAAGCACAAAGATCAGTGAGATGTTGACTGATGAAGGGCCAAACAGAGAATGATATTTGGCGCCAATTTCGGGACGACTGCGTCACTGCGCATGCGCAGTAGAGTCGTACTATGGAGGTCCTTTAGGACATGATTTCTTTTTGTTTTGGATGCAAATTTTGGGGATTGGGGGGCAAAATTTGTGTTTGGCCCTGGTTTTTGTGGAGTTAGCACCAGCTAAGTCTGGGTCATTGGTACAGTATAAAAATATCGTCTGCTACAGTTAAAACTAGAAGTCCTGTCATGAAATGCGCACAAACAGCATGTTGATATGCGCGTTAATGTACGCGTTATGGCCCAAGTAAAGCTATCAAATTCTGTACATATGGCCCGTGCCCAAGCAATGTTTCAGCCAATGGACCTCTGGGTAACCCGGAGGTCCATTGGCAGAAACATTGCATGTGTTTGCTATGAGTAACCAAGAGAACCTGCCATGCTTTGGATGCCATTCGATATGGCAATTGTGCGCAATTCCAACGCGCAATTAAGCCTAGATAAGCACACTATTCGTGACAGGACTTCTAGTTTTAACTGTAGTAGAGTGTAGTGTGTCTACTAATAATATTTTGTCTATATACAGTACAAGTCAAAATGAGTTGAAGAATAACCACTACCAGTATAAACTATAGATGTAATGTTTCCTATACTAATAACACAAGAATCGGACATGAAAATATATGTACATGTACATGTATGCTGTAACCGTTTTTAACATGTTTTGGGTTTATACACAGCATTTAAGAGGGTTAACTGTATTGGAATTCCTATTGCATTATACTTTACAATGCATAGAAATTCAAAATGTAATTTATAATGTCCACGAAAGAATATTATTTCAAGAAACTAATTTTTTAGGTTGACGTAGCTTTGATATGCCAAAACCCATACCCATGAGTGGTGGGAATTTGCCCTTTTGGCACTGTTAATTCTTTTTATCTCAAACATTGGAAAATGGATTGATAGGAATTTCCATAATCCACTCACCTCACTGCCTAACCCTAAATTAACAAATTGACTGCAACTTCACACATAATTTATGAATTAGCAGGTAAAAATGTTTTTTTAAAAGTTTTGTACAAGGCACATAATGTGATCATTGGAACAAGGTTGTTCCTCCAAGGATCACATGATTCGATTTGCTTGAGGCTTTTTGTATAAATTTGAAAAAATTAAATTTAAATTTCCAGTTTTAATGTTATCTGTGGGTAAAGGTTTAAAAAGTAAAGTACAAAATATATTATACTCCTTTTTGTGATCAGAGAACTACAATTGTAGATTATTTTTGTGAATTATTTCAGCAAGTCAAAACTTCTTATTTTAAATTTGTTTTACAATCACGAAATATTGAAATGTGGCTATGGCTACAGTCCAATAATTTTTAATAGAACTAATCTGTAAATGAACAATTACTTATTTAATAGCCAAGTCTGAAATGTCTGGAAAAAAGACTTCTTATGAGTATAAATGCATGGTACAAGGTAGAAGCATATGTTTAAGTCTACAAATACTGTATGAATCAAAATAAGTCGTAGCATAACCGCAATGAACAAAGAAGCCCACTGCCATTACACCAAAAGCACAAGAACCTGAAATCATTTTCCGGAAAGCTTTCTGTAAGAGCTTTCCCGAAACTGATATCAGGTTCTTGTGTTGCTGTTGAACTTGAAGATGCATACTAATAGTTTATAGTGGTTATTCTACGACATATTTCGACTTGTTCTATAAGTCAAGTGATTTCTGAATTCCACTCGGAGGTCTGCTGGCTGGAATTTTGCTTGTACAAAACAATGCACATGGGCATCAACCACTGACCATACCCGACAGCCAGTAAAAACTTGTAACTCACAAAACAAATCTAAAGTTTAAGGAGCGCTGATAAGTTAGTTATCTGGTGGTGCATAAATTGCAGACTAGCTTATCGAGTCCCAAACTTTCTACAAACTGGCAAGAATATGTTGGAAATATATGTATATCCACCTACTTAGAGGAGAAGTACAAAATCCACCCTGTGTGTTCTGTAATACAATATCTGTGTATGGCCAAGAATAACCTAATTTTTTAGCCCAAAAGCCGACAGAAGACTCCATTTAATAACCGATTTAAAAATTTTGTTGGGGGAGAAACGACGTCCCCCTTCAACCACTCTGTGATCGATCGCGCCTCTGGCACTCGCTGCAGATGCCTTTATCATGTGTCATGTATCATGTGTCATAATATGTGCAATATCTCAAAATTTTTTAAAGGGGAGTCGTCACAGAATTAACCACGGGTCCGAATTTCCTTTCCCCGGCCCTGCATGGACCTTCCACACTGTGTGAGTGTTTTTTGTAATAAGACAGCTTCCACCGTGTGACATGTAAGTTTGAGTTGAAGGAGAAAATAGTCAAAAGAAGAATTTATATATTTTTATGTCCGATTCTTGTGTTATTTGTATAGGAAACATTCATCTATAGTTTACACTGGTTGTGGTTATTCTTCAACTCATTTTGACTTGTACTGTATATGGACAAAATATTATTAGTAGACACGCGACACTGCTACTAGCAGACTATTTTCATTCAGTTTTTTAGGGACCATGCCCCTCCACCCTCAGCATCTTCCAGCTAGAACATCTGCGTGTTATGCTTGAAAATATTTGTATGGGTTGGTTGTTTGGAAACCCAGGGTTTGCATTTTCACCCACAAAGACATTTTTATGTCATTTCAGTAATATATCTGCAGTTTTGTCACTCGTCAACACAACAAAACCATGATGCCGAGTCAATCTTTGCTTGTGGGAAGGGGTTCATTGTGGTATTCATTTCACTAAAAAAGCAATATTATTTTGTCCTGTCCATTAAATGAAGTGTTGAAAGAGTACTATGTTTTCTATCTTATTAGTATTGAATCGAAAATGCAAATTTTCTCGTTTCAAGCGAAACATTTTGGTTGTTTCTATCGCATGTATGGCAGTCTTGACAGATAGTCTGATCGAATTGTTTACCCCGAAGCTACCTCTGACCTAGTCTTTGTAAGACTGTGACCCGGGGCCCTCCTGGCCCTCACAGTCTTTGAGCAACCCGTTCAAATTTCCTCTGACTAAAACTGAAAGAAACTGGCCGCATTTGGGTCGACTCAGTTCACACTTCATATCGAAGACAAAAATCACATAATCAACATACTACTTGTCGTACTCAGCTCAAATATCATTTATTTACGTGTCTGCATCAAGAAATGTTGAAAAATATCCCGACTTCACCACGTTAAAAAACACTGATTTCAAAGAGAAACAAATTCTGTGCGCATGCGTAGTAGAATTTGTTTATCTTTGAAATCGATGTTTTTTAACATGGTGAAGTCGGATATTTTTCAACATTTCTTGAATTTGATGCTGTGTTTGCATTAAATAATGATGCAGACACATACAAAAATGATATTTGAGCTGAGTACGACAAGTAGTATGTTGATTATGTGATTTTTGTCTTCGATATGAAGCGTGAACTGAGTCGACCCAAATGCAGCCAGTTTCTTTCAGTTTTAGTCAGATGAAATTTGAACGGGTTGCTCAAAGACTTAGTCCAATAATATTAGCCTTCGCCTGTGCTCCGAATTTATTATTTTTTGATTTTTAATATGTCGCACCGTCGAAGTCTAATCTGATCTTTCGTTTTTCCAGCAGCAAAGTTCAGCGAGAGACTCTCGCTGAACGGTTGGACCTCGATTAAAGATCAAATTTCCCCACCTGGTTCCTACTTCCGATTGACAGTTGTGTAAAACACATTTTTCTTCATTCTGGTGGTCATTTTCTTGCAAATAAATCGATATTTTGAATTATTTAGGCGTCATTTGCTCTGCAATTTTTTCAACTCGAAACAAACTGTTGAACTGGAAGATGGGTTGATAGGAAAACGCGGATTGAAAAACGGAATACCGATAATGTAGTCAAACGACGCGGCAGTCGTTGCAATACATCTCGATTTGTTCGAAACCGCTGAGGTCCGTTCCCGGAAATGGGATACGATTTTTAACAATTTTCCAACCGCTGTAACATTACCGCTTGAAAAAATGTTTTTATTTAATTATTGGTATTTAATACGTAATTCGACAGTAAGTATAGGAAATTTATACATCTAATATGAATGTGAAGGCATATTATTCTTGTCGAATGTGGGAACATGTATGGAGAATGAGTATTCATCATATCAGTGTTGTGTCGCCTAATTTCGTACTTTGCTGCTGGAAAAACGAAAGATCAGATTAGACTTCGACGGTGCGACATATTAAAAATCAAAAAATAATAAATTCGGAGCACAGGCGAAGGCTAATATTATTGGACTATCAAAGACTGTGAGAGCCAGGAGGGTTCCGGGTCACAGTCTTACAAAGACTACCTTGCATATCATCAACGTCAAAGATGGCTAATCGGCAATGGGCTTATTTGTGCTTACAAATAATATAAAATATAATTAATTCCTGCTTTATTTCATGGATTTTTGAAAAAAAGGATAAATTAATCTTCGATAAAGGTAAGTTCGTTTTTTTTATTCCAAGACAACTTTTTGTGACCATCAACATGAAGGACATTAAGTTCAAACATATGTAACAGTTTTTTTTAAAAATTCACTAAATCCCGGGACGTTTCGGCCCGATAGGCAGGACGTTTCGGCCCGATTGGAGGCCGAAACGTCCCAAGGCCGAAACGTCAGTAAACCCTTGAATTGAAAGGCTTCATTTATCATAATTAAACAATCACGTCTTATACAATTAAAAGGATACTGTCCATCTTCTTGGGTGTGCTGTGAGATGTAAATCTTCAACCAGTTTATTTCAGAAATAAGAGAAATCCCTCACTTGTAACACTTGTTATTACAAAACTGTTTGATGTAAATTTTGAGCAAATGATTCTGAGTCAAGCACAGACAAAAGAGACATCCGTATACGTCATTTAATGTTTCTATAAATAGAGAGGGGAATCACTTACGTTTAATGCAAATATGGAAGGGAACATGACGAAAATAAATTCTTTGTCAAACGTCCTGATAATTGACAAACTTTAATCAAATCCTATATAGCTATCTATTATTTTTTATGCAATATTAAAAACAGCGACATCTGAAGGAAATGAAATTTAACTTGATGAAATTGATCCAAATTGTTCCGTTCTCTTACTGAAAGAGGAATTTTGCATTCTACCAGTTGAGAAACCAAAACAGGAAACACGAGGTTTATTGAATTTGAAGCATTGCAAGTCAGAAAGGCCAATTTTTCAATAAAATAAACAAATCAAAGCAGAGCATTCAGTTTGTTACCTGACCAACATAGCATTCTGACAAACAAAAGTAAAACATGTCAAAACGAAAACAGGAAAATTTGGACAGTTCTAACAAACATACGGTAACAAAAAAGAAAGCCAAGCCGTCATTTTCATGCTCGGACTTCAAACTCATGCTGAAGGACCCCACTAAGGCTTACATAGGTTTGTTTGTATTTTAGCCTATCTTGCCAAACTCTACGTGTCACTCTGGTATGAATCTGCTTTCCTGGGTGGGAAAACATTACGTGTTTATGGCAAATTATGGGTGGGGTGGAAGGGACTTTGGGTTGACGAGTGACGAATTACCCTAAAGGCAAATGATGGGATGAAGACGATTGGGCACCTGGACGATTCTGCAACGATGTTGGAGGATTCGGCCCCTGGGTCTGGACGATTCGGTACCTTTTTTAATTTGCTCTTTTTTAATATTTGTAGGGTATCAGGTACATAATATTACGATATTGTTGAGATTTGAAAAAAAAAATTAATGATATGACTTATTAAAGTTATTTATTTATTTAATCTTATTTGTTTTACAAGGATTGGCGAACAAGTTATGCAACTTATATCAACGCCTCTCCTTGACCCAATGGCGTAGGTGTGTGAGATGACCTTCATAGCGGCAACTTTGTGGCCTTGCTCTTCTCGAATAGAATTACAGACAACTCGGACCAAAGACAACTCGGACCAAGACAACTCGGACCACTTTTGAAGACAACTCGGACCAACATTGAAGACAACTCGGACCAACTTTAAAGACAACTCGGACCAACTTTGAAGACAAGTCAGCCCAATTTTCAGGACAACTCGGACCACTTTTGAAGACAACTCGGACCAACTTTCAGGACAACTCGGCACAACTTTTGAAAAGTCGACCCAAGTTTGAAGACAAGTCGGACCAGCTTTCTAGGCAACTTGGACTGACTCGGTGAATAATTCGGACCTGAATAGTGGACAAATGAAGATTCGGGTTGGTGGGGAAAGACACATAACAACCAGTCACGGTTTAAACGATTTATTAAAAACTGAGACATGACAATCAAAGACATGAATAAATGAATGAATAAAACTTCACATAAAAAACAATGTCCAGCACATATTTTATCAAACTATATGTACAATATATATATGTATTGGTATTTAAACTTTAAAGTCACAATTCTTCAAATTTAAGTCCGTATGAACATCAGCATTATTATCTGAATTATATATATACATTAACTCTTTACCTAACGCTTGTACCTGCCGGCACTCGTAACGCGTTACTAATTTTTTTTGCTTCATAAACATAGGTTATGAAACCTCATTGGAACGGACTTGATTCGCTCGTTCAACTGAAGGATCATAATCCTCATGTATGTTTTGGAAACAAAAAAAAATGAAAAAACTGTATGACTGAACCGATCAGTGAATTAACTCAAAGTTGTCAATTTTCACCTGTAATTATATTGAATATAATCCATGACAGAGTCTCTATTGTTATATTTGAGGTGTTTATTCAACACACAGATTATACACAACTTGCTCCTTTTAATGCCAAATTTTAAAATTTTTACACGCCGGGTGGAACTGTGGTTGACCCGGGACACATGTGCTTGACAAGATGTATCCAAATTAGTGAACTTTAGTCACTTGGGGAGGGGGGGGGGGGGGGCGAGTGGGGATGATTCAGGACGGACTGTAGCCTTACACTCTATACAGCCATCAGCCATGATTGAATGACTATGAATGAATTGAATGACTAAATTCTCGAAACGAACATAATATATAGAAAAGCTAGTACCTAAAACAACATGTCGGTAATCTTTTGAGCCGCCTGATGAAAAGACGAGCTTGTACAAGCAACAAACTTTCACACATTATTTCCGTGTGATTACTTGTTTAGTGCAATGCAAACATTCATCACATATCAAAGTTTGTGGTGAGAAGCATTTTCATTTTACAGAATAACTTCAAAGACAACACAAGCACCACTGAAAAGTATTGCGTCGCATCTATTGAAGTCTTTGAGATCACATTTAATTATTTTCGACATCATTCTTTTGTTCACAGTTGGTCCAACCTGTCTTATAGTCGTTACAACTTATCTTGGAAGTTGGTCCGAGTTGTTTCCAAAAGTGGTCCGAGTTGTCTTGAAAGTTGGGCCGACTTGTCTTGAAAGTTGGTCCGAGTTGTCTTCAAAAGTGGTCCGAGTTGTCTTGAAAGTTGGACCGACTTGTCTTTAAAGTTGGTCCGAGTTGTCTTCAAAGTTGGTCCGAGTTGTCTTCAAAAGTGGTCCGACTTGTCTTGGTCCAAGTTGTCTTTGGTCCGAGTTGTCCTGATCCCTCTCGAATAATACCACAGGTACTCGGCACAAGCTGGGAAATCGAAAGAAAAATGATATTCGATACCATTTTTGAATCCATGCTGACGTGTCCCTGTAATGGTATATAAATATTAACAAGGTAAACAACTCGCTTTTCGAAAATGATAGCACTCATCTTCGTTTTTCCCCCCTCAAATTTGATTCACATAACGTATCCAACAATACCCAGTATCAATGGAAAGGGGAATGAATAAGCTTTACAGTGGTGTATTACATGACCATTGGGTGTTCTTGGGTTGTTCATGATAACTGGGAGAATTTGCAGAAAAGGTCGAAAAACATTTAGTCGGACAAGAAAGAGCACAGTGAAATGAGGTTTACGAGCGACAATTATCCGATTTATTATAAATAATTCAAGGTCCCATTGCATATGAAGGACAGATTCAAATATTAACCATATACCTTTATCAATTACTAATCTCGGATCCACATTTATTAATTTCTGGAGTTCACATTTAACGTTTATACACTTTTTAGCCGTAACTTTGACATCTTTTGACAAGTTGACCTGAGTAGACAGTGTCCTTAGATATGCGACTTGCGCAAAAGCTTTCCCCATTCTCCCATTGGCTTATTTTCATCGATGATTCTCCCGACATAAATAGTAGCCAATGGGATGTCATTGTGCTTCTATGAATGCCTCTAGCTTGTTTTATTCCAAGGGGAGGTTAAAAAAATGTATAAACGGCAAATGTGATCGCCAGAAATGAATAAATGTGGATCCGAGATTAGTAATTGATAAAGGCATACGGTTAATATTTGAATCTGCCCTCCATAGACAATGGGACCTCGAATTATTGATAATAAATCGGATAATTGTCGCTCAGAAACCTCATTTCACGGTGCACTTTCTTGTCCGACTAAATGTTTTTCGGCCTTTTCTGTGACTTCTCCCAGATATCATGAACAACTCAAGAACACCCAATGGTCATGTAATACACCACTGTAAAGCTTATTCATTCCCCTTTCCACTGATAGTGGGTATTGTTGGATACGTTGTGTGAATCAAATTTCAGGGGGGAAAAACAAAGATGAGTGCTATCGTTTTCGAAAAGCGAGTTGTTTACCTTATGAAAATTTATATACCATTACAGGGGCACGTCAGCATGATTCAAAAATGGTATCAAATATCATTTTCTTTTCGATTTCCCAGCTTGTGCCGAGTACCTGTGAATAATACGAAGGGATTTTTAGCCTGCACGGCATGTGTCTCTCTCCGTACAGAGGACAGCCATTTTAGTCCCAACCCGATAGAACGGTACGCTGTGACAGCATCAACCCCACAATTGATGCGGACAGAGAGTGTTTGGACACCTCAAGAACTTTGGATCGATCCCGGGACCTCTGGCATGGGAGACCAGGGCACTTATCCACTCGGCCACCTCTCTCTTATTTGTGGGTCGTACTAAAAAATAGCAAGTCCCTAATAAGTCGCTAAGTCCCCTCATGTACTAATTACAGCAAGTCCCTTTATAACACATCATTTATCATGTAAAACACTCACAAAATTTAACCTCAGACATGAATTTGCAAAGGACTGTTAAATTTGTTTATTATGTGCAATTATTAAGTATATATCAAGCATTTTCATCGATAAATTCGGAACTTTTTGACTGTTTATAAACAAACACTTCGGAAATTTGGGTTGGCAGTTTTGTTGTTTATAATTATTTATTACGTTATTTACTGATATTGTAATTTTCAGAGCATGCTTCTCAGTGATGGTTTTCGTAAATTATTTTCTAAATTTAATTCACAAAACATGATGCAATTAAAGCAAGCTTGCTATTCGGTGTTTGCGCATGTTTGACCCGTTACGACTTGCATGGTAATGGAGCAGGTGGGTATATTGCCCAGGAAGATTCTCAAGGTATTGATCGTCCTGTATGTTATTTCTCCAGAAAATTTCTCAAACATCAAAAGAATTACTCTACGGTAGAAAAAGAAACATCGGCTCTAATTTTGGCATTAACCCATTTTGATGTGTATCCAGGAACCACTCAATGCCCAATTACAGTTTACACCGACCATAACCCCTTAACTTTCATCAATAAAATGAAAAACAAGAATCAAAGATTATTGCAGTGGAGTTTAGCCCTTCAAGAATATAATTTAGAGATTAGGCATATTTCGGGAAGAGATAATGTTGTAGCTGATGCTCTTTCCAGAATATCCTAATTTAAAATGATCTGATCAGTCCCCATTCACATTAAGTATATATATATTATATTATATGTTATGTTATTAAAACATTTGTGAAGATTATCGTGTGTGTATTGTAAACAAGTCAGAGTCTGCTAAAGTTATATAAAAGTTTTCAGTACCTTCAAACTTTTTCTTTTAAGGCGGGGTGTGTTATAGCCCCCACATTATATTGAGATTGATATTTTTCTGCATATTCTGACTTGTCCATCTCATTTGCACTGAGTGACCTTTGTTTACATCTTTGTTACACTAATCTATTGTACATATAGCCGTTGATTGGTTAAGTAGGTCAAGTACCTTGTTTACTTGAATTGTGACGGAATCACCTAGAAACTAATAGAACTTTGCAGAAACTTCCTTTTCTGGGACATTCTATGTGGGAACTATATAAAGGTTTGTCAACAGAATTCAAAAATTCATTTTTAGAAAGCCATTTCAGAAAGACTCACTTCAGTTTTTTCCATTGGAGATTATTATTGTTTCAGAACAGTGCATTTATTATAGAAGCAATGCTTCTTTGTGAATTTGGAAGATTGATTCCAAAAGAGAGTTTTGAAGAGAATCTATTCGTCTTGGAAAAGAGAATTTATACTTTCTGTGAAACAGAACAATATTTTGTGAAAAGCCAGGATTCTACTGGATTATTTGGAAATTACCTGTGGCGCCAATACTTCTTGCATTTTTACTCCATTTGAACTTTGCTGAGCATTTTATTATATTTTATTTGAGAATGCTGAAATTTCTAGTGAAAATTTTGCATACTTGCATATACTGTTTCTGAAGACATTCTTGGATTAAATACTACCAGCTGGTAACTTTCCTCACAAGATTCTTCACCACTGGATTACTGGATTCTGTCAAACTGTACTTTGGACTAATTCAATAATTGATAAGTACCACTGTTTTTATTTTCTGCAAACCAATTAGTGTAAAAGATCTTTGTATCGTTTTTTTTTATTAATTTTTTAAAATTAAATTTCAGAATAGTTAAATTCATAGTTATTGTTGCTGATTCTCAGATTTCTTTCTGTTACCAATATCAATAATATTTCCATACCATAACACTACAGTTAAAACAAGAAGTCCTGTCACGAATAGTGCGCTTATCTGGGCTTAACTGCACGTTGGAATTGCGCGCATTTGCCATATCGAATGGCATCCAAAGCACGGCAGGTTCTTTTGGTTACTCATAGCAAACACATGCAATGTTTCTGCCAATGGACCTCCGGGTTACCCAGAGGTCCATTGGCAGAAACATTGCTTGTGCACAGGTCATATGTACAGAATTTGATAGCTTTACTTGGGCCATAACGCGTACATTAATGCACATATCAATGTGCTATTTGTGCACATCTCATGACAGGACTTCTAGTTTTAACTGTACTCATGTGCCAACCTCCATTATGCCCCCCCCCCCCCCCCCTCGTCCACATACGTGTACATTGGCTGCTTCCGTTCAGCCACTCCCTTGACTTCCGTCGTCCAAGTGTTAACATTTGGGGCCTCCATTGTGCACTCTATCCGTGCCTCCTTACTCAACTCCACTGGTCCCCCCAGTGATTTTACCGACCGCTTTCCATCTGCAGCTTGGACTTGGGTGTCCGTCCCCGATGCCCCTTTGGGTGCCTTCCTCTCCGACCATGTCATGTCGGCTTCTGAACATACCCGGGTATGTTCCAAAGCACGAGGTCATAGATGGGCGTCTCAGTACACATTGCCTCTACCTCACCTCTATAGAAAAGGGTATCCACCCTCACCCTCACAAGGGGGAACCTCCTAGTCGTCCCATCTATGAACATGCACATGTGGTCACGGCCCAATAGATGGTCGTGGCCGTCCTTGACTAGTTGCCTACGCACTTCTACGCTACTGCATCCCGTGTCACGAAGCATCTGCACTTCACGTTTACCCACATACCCCGGGTACATTTTTCCTCCATCTTCTGAGGCTGTGACTTCCTCGCATATTCCACTAATTATAGGGAGGACCTTTCCACACTCTAACTTGAGCTCCCCCTTTTCAATAGCATCCCGGAGTGGGCTACTTTCTGGCCCAACCGTCGGGCAGAACACGACTGTCTGCCTTTTGTCCCAGGTCGGACCGCCGCTACTTCTGTTTTTCCAATTCTTTGGTGAAGGGTCTCTCCTTCCATTCCTATGGGGTCTGCCATTCGGCTTTGTGGGAGGAGTTTTCTTCCAACAGTCCCTCGCTAGGTGCCCTTTCCTCCCACAAACAAAACAAGACAAATCTTTTGGGCTCTGTGGCCAAGTATTACACCTGTTACTAGCAGGCTCTGGAGGGTAAATCCTAACCGGTGCTTTTGCATCCTGGATCCCCCCAAATCTTCCTGACCAGGACTGGGTTATACTACCTCTGTGGGCTTCCAAGTTCTGTTCGACGACCTTAGTCATTTCATCAACACTGTTTGGCCTCCTCTCCTTAACTGGTAGAGTGCTGGAAGCCCATATTTGGGCTTTATTCTGAGGTGCCGGAACCACAATTTAAAGGCTTTATATTCTGTGGATGTGGTTCATATTATCCTTGAAGGGATATGATTTTGTCTGTTAGGATTTGCTTTGTTACAATTTATGGGAGAGATTTTAAGGACCAAAAATAATTTAGCACTCTACCAGTTAACAAAGAGGGCCAACTGCGGGGCGCAAGTTGAAATAAACTGCTCTCGGATGAGCAGATCTTTGAGGGACTGAAAATCTTCATCGATTTCCGACAACTCAACCCAGCGCTCAAAATACATAGTGGACAGCGCCACAAATTGGAATACACTTTCCCCTCTCTCGAGCTTACATTCCCTGCACTTAGCCCAGAATCCATCTTCGGTGAGCTGGTACCTCTTTAAGATAGCTTTCTTTAGCTCACCATAATCATTTGCCAAATCAGGAGGCATACCTGCATATACTTGCAAGGATTTCCCTGTTAACATCGGGCTTAAGTTTATTCCCCATGAATCCTCAGGCCACTGATAACACGATGCAAACCTTTCAAACCTTTGAAGGTATGCATCAATATCTGAACCCTCTGAGAATTTAGGGAGTTTTGGGAAAGGGGTCCTACCATGACCACCCCCATTCGTTTCCCCTTGTCTCCCATTGGTTTCCTGAACTTGGGTCCTAACCCTTATCAATTCGAGCTTTCTCTTGTGTTCTCTTTTGGCCCTTTCACTTTCCTGTTCAGACTCAGCTGCCCTTATTGCGGCCTCCTCGCATTTCAAAGTCACCTGTCGTTCCAATTTGGCCACGGCTTCGTCCTGGGCTCTTGTCCTCTGACGTTCCACGCTCTCATTCTCTCGCTCTCTTTCAGTAGCTGACTCTTTCGATACCTTGCTTTTGTTCGTCCCTGACAAATTTTTGCAGCTCACTCCCAGAAAAACCCAGGCGTTCCCCCGCTGAAATTATTCAAATTAACTGGTCCAAAGTCATGAGAGCCTCCATTATTTCACTTGTGAATACTTAAAATCTACACAGTTATGGTAAATAACAATTTCTTTGTGCCTATTGTCGTGCTTAACCCTTCTACGCCTGATAATTATTTAGCTACTGCGTCATTTACTTCTGAACCCACTTAAATTTAAAAATGCAAAACTTTAACCCTCTACGGCTCTCCGCTATTTACCAGAGCATGTTGATAACAATTTGCAAAAAAACTCATATGTAAACTTCAAAAAGCATGCTCCATGAAATAAATTATCTTTGAGTGGATCGTTGATCTTTACCTTTAAAAATGTTACCTTTTAGAACATCCTGTGTACGCCTCGCCAGTGTTGCAGGATTACAGGGTTAAATTGATATTTGAAGTGATGGAGGAAACTTTATGTTCCTATCAGTGCTCAGCTGACAGCCAGTGACTGTCTTCTGAACCCCAGTTTGTTTCACTATGAGTCGGTGCGTCGCATACCATAGTGACCTCCTTCATGTGACCTTGACCTTTGACCTGAAGGTCAGATTTATGTTCTTTTTAACGGAAACTTTGTTCGGGGTATAATTTTTTTGTCTTTTGACCCAGACCATAGATATTTGGCATGTGGGTGTATCACCATGAGCCAGTGTATTGCGTACCATAGTGACCTTCATGTGCCCTTGACCTTTGACCTGAAGGTCAGATTTATGTGCTTTTTAAGGGAAACTTTGTTCGGGGCACAACTTTTTTGTCTTTTGACCCAGACCTTAGATGTTTGGCATGTGGATGTATCACCATGAGCTGGTGTGTCGTATACCATAGTGAATTTCATGTGACCTTTGACCTGAAGGTCAGATTTATGTGGTTTTTAAAGGAAACTTTGTCCGGGGCATAACATTTTTAGCTTAACTTGACATAGTCAAGATAAGCTATTGCCATCATGCATGCGGAAGTCTGTTAGTCTGTGAGTCTGTGATGTCTGTTTACATTTTCCTTTAGCATGGGCTACACCCCGCAGTTCTTGTCTGATCGTCACGAAATTTCATATGCAGGTTTGGGGTCATGTCTAGATGA
This sequence comes from Pictodentalium vernedei, assembly GCA_031216915.1. NCBI lineage: Eukaryota > Metazoa > Mollusca > Scaphopoda > Dentaliida > Dentaliidae > Pictodentalium > Pictodentalium vernedei. The sequence continues at coordinate 753,291,740 of CM062296.1, forward strand.
GAACGTCCCCTTTTGGTTGCGATCGGGCAACCGGTATGGCTGCCCGAGCCCAAAACCCGAAAACCATTAGCACAGTCTACAGGTCGTATTTATGAAGGGATTTCATTGTAACTTGGTAGGATGCCTCTGTATAATGCCTAGATGAGAACGTCCCCTTTTGGGCAGTCCGCAGGTCATGTTTAATGTGGAGGGATTTCATTGTAACTTGGTAGGATGACTCCTTATGATGTCTAGATGAGAATTTCCCCATTTGGGCATGATCTGCCAGCCGTGATGACTGCCCGAGCCCAAAACCCGAAAACCTTTTCCACAGTCTACAGGTCATATTTGTTGAAGAATTTCATTGTAACTTGGTGGGTTGACTTATACAATGTCTAGATGAGAAAGTCACCTTTTGGGCATGATTGGGCAACTGTGATGGCTACAGGGGCCCAAAGCCCGAAAACCTTTAGCACAGTCTAGAGGTCATATTTATGAAGGGATTTCATTGTAACTTGGTAGGATGACTTCAAATAATGTCTAGATGAGAACGTCCCATTTTGATCGCGATCATGCAGCCTTGATGGGTGCCCGAACCCAAAAACCTTTAGCATGGGCAAAAGGTCATATCTATGGAAGGATTTCATTGTAACCTGTTATGTTGACTCCATGTAATGCCTAGATGATGACATCCCCTTTTGGTCATGATTGGTCAGTTGTGATGGCTACTAGTGGCCGAAGCCCGAAAACCTTGAGCACAGTCTACAGGTCATATTTATGAAGGGATTTCATTGTAACTTCTTAGGATCACTCCAGATGATGCCCAGATGAGATTGTCCCCTATGGTTGCGATCATTCAACCATGATGGCTGCCCGAGCCCGAAGCCCGAAAACCTTTAGCACAGTCTACAGGTCATATTTATGAAGGGATTTCATTATAACTTGGTAGGTTAACTTCATATAATGTCTAGATGAGAATATCCCCTTTTGGACATGATTGGGCTACTGTGACGGCTAAAGGTGCCTGAAGCCCGAAAACCTTTAGCACAGTCTACAGGTCATATTTATGAGGGGATTTCATTGTAACTTGGTAGGATGAGTTCAAATAACGTCTAGATGAGAACGTCCCATTTTGGCCATGATCATTGAGCCTTGATGGGTGCTTGAGCCCAAAAAACCTTTAGCATAGGCAAAAGGTTATATTTATAGAAGGATTTCATTGTAACCTGTAAGGTTGACTCCATATAATGCCTAGATGATGACATCCCCTTTTGGTCGTGATTGGTCAACTGTGATGGCTACAGGCCGAAAACCTTGAGCACAGTCTACAGGTCATATTTATGAAGGGATTTCATTGTAACTTTGCAGGATCACTCCAGATGATGCCCAGATGAGATTGTCCTCTTTGGTTGCGATCATTCAACGATGATGGCTGCCCGAGCCCGAAGCCCAAAAACCTTAAGCACAGTCTACAAGTCATATTTATGAAGGGATTTCATTGTAACTTGGTAGGTTGACTTCATATAATGTCTAGATGAGAACGTCCCCTTTTGGACATGATTGGGCAACTAAAGGTGCCCGAAGCCCGAAAACCTTTTGCACTGTCTACAGGTCATATTTATGAAGGGATTTCATTGTAACTTGGTAGGATGACTCCAAATAATGTCTAGATGAGAATGTCCATTTTGGCCTTGATCATTCAGCCTTGATGGGTGCCTGAGCCCAAAAACCTTTAGCATAGGCAAAAGGTTATAATTATAGAAGGATTTCATTGTAACCTGTTAGGTTGACTCCATATAATGCCTAGATGATGACATCCCCTTTTGGTCGTGATTGGTCAGCTGTGATGGCTACAGGTGCCCGAAGCCCGAAAACCTTGAGCACAGTCTACAGGTCATATTTATGAAGGGATTTCATTGTAACTTCGTAGGATCACTCCAGATGATGCCCAGATGAGATTGTCCCCTTTGGTTGCGATCATTCAACCATGATGGCTGCCCGAGCTCGAAGCCCGAAAACCTTTAGCACAGTCTACAGGTCATATTTATGAAGGGATTTCATTGTAACTTGGTAGGTTAACTTCATATAATGTCTAGATGAGAACGTCCCCTTTTGGACATGATTGGGCTACTGTGACAGCTAAAGGTGCCCGAAGCCCGAAAACCTTTAGCACAGTCTACAGGTCATATTTATGAGGGGATTTCATTGTAACTTGGTAGGATGACTCCAAATAATGTCTAGATGAGAACGTCCCATTTTGATTGCGATCATTCAGCCTTGGTGGGTGCCCAAGCCCAAAAACCTTTAGTATAGGTAAAAGGTCATATTTATAGAAGGATTTCATTGTAACCTATTAGGTTGACTCCATATAATGCCTAGATGATGACATCCCCTTTTGGTCATGATTGGTCAGCTGTGATGGCTACAAGTGCCCGAAGCCCAAAAAGCTTGAGCACAGTCTACAGGTCATATTTATGAAGGGATTTCATTGTAACTTTGTAGGATCACTCCAGATGATGCCCAGATGAGATTGTCCCCTTTGGTTGCTATCATTCATCCATGATGGCTGCCCGAGCCCGAAGCCCGAAAACCTTTAGCACAGTCTACAGGTCATATTTATGAAGGGATTTCATTGTAACTTGGTAGGTTGACTTCATATAATGTCTAGATGAGAACGTCCCTTTTTGGACACGATTGGGCAAATGTGACGGCTTCAGGGGCCCAAAGCCCAAAAACCTTTAGAACAGTCTACAGGTCATAATTATGAAGGGATTTCATTGTAGCTTGGTAGGATGACTCCAAATAGTGTCCAGATGAGAATGTCCCCTTTTGGTTGCGATCATTCAACCATGATGGCTGCCAGAGCCCAAAGCCCAAAAACCTTTAGCACAGTCTACAGGTCATATTTATTAAGGGATTTCATTGTAACTTGGTAGATTGACTTCATATAATGTCTAGATGAGAACATCCCCTTTGGACGTAATTGGGAAACTGACTGCTACAGGGGCCCGAAGCCCGAAAACCTTTAGCACAGTCTACAGGCCATATTTATGAGGGGATTTTAATGTAACTTGATAGGATGACTCGTTTTGGAATAATTTCACTGCAACTTGGTAACTTTTGTTGATATACGTTATCTGTGAGGGCCACATACATTAACTGTGAGGTCATATTAACCCACCCCTCAGCTCTTTAGTACAGTGTACACCTCATATTATTTTTATCATAAACATAGCACACAGGGAACAGAAATGAACATATTCCCAATTATCGCAATTCTTGTCTTATTTCATAATCCTTTCATAAACATTGAACATTATCCTTTTCATCAAACGCAACACACAAGTTAAGCTACAGTGTCATTGACACTTTCATTGTAATTTAACCCAGATCTTAGATATTTGACGTGGATGTATCACCATGAGCTGGTGTGTCATGTACCATAGCGACCTTCATGTGACCTTGATCTTTGACCTGAAGGTCAGATTTATGTTCTTTTTAAGGGAAACTTTGTCCGGGGCATAACATTTTTGTCTTTTGACCCAGACATTAGATATTTGGCATGTGGATGTATCACCATGAGCCGGTGTGTCGTATACCATAGTGACCTTTGAATTGAAGGTCAGATTTATGTGGTTTTTAAAGGAAACTTTGTCCGGGGCATAACTTTTTTGTCTTTTGACCCAGACCTTAGATATTTGACGTGGATGTATCACCATGAGCCGGTGTGTCACGTACCATAGTGACCTTCATGTGACCTTGACCTTTGACCTGAAGGTCGGATTTATGTGCTTTTTAAGGGAAACTTTGTCCAGGGCATAACATTTTTGTCTTTTGACCCAGACCTTAGATATTTGGCATGTGGATGTATCACCATGAGCCGGTGTGTCGCGTACCATAGTGACCTTCATGTGACCTTGACCTTTGACCCAAAGGTCAGATTTATGTGCTTTTTAAGGGAAACTTTGTCCAGGGCATAACGTTTTTGTTTTTTGAGCTAGACCTTAGATATTTGGTATGATTGTCAATATTATTCATGTATATATAATTTGCAGTGCATTAAATAGAAAGGAAGGGAAGACATATGTTTTAGTGTGCTAAAACAGTTTCTAGTATAAAATATGCCTTTTGAAAAAAAAGTATGACGGGTAAGGCTCCATAAAGTAGATCTTCTCTTTCTCAGGCCATTTTTTGTAAAATTGCATGTGGGCGGCTATTTTTTATTATATTTTTAATTTTTATAATTATTTCTTTGCCATCAAAAGATCATATTCTTTGTTTGTTTTGTTTTAGGCCTCATAATCTACAGAATAGCATGGGTGGCGGTGTATTTTGTCTCTTGAATACAAGAAAGCTTTGCAGTGCTAAAGCAATGCAGATCCTTGTTGCACTCAAGGGACAAATTTATCAATTTTATTAACTTGAGTAAAATATCAGACATAAACCATTTAATTTTTATTAGCTCAACTTTGGAGAAGCCAAATTTGAGCTTATGCCATGGCCAGTCATCCGTCTGTCCCTCAGCAATTCAATACTGCTCGGGCTAGAGGCCGTATTTATGAACCGATCTTTACGAAACTTATTGGGTACATTTGTTATGATCATGGGACGAGTACGAGTTTTTTGGGTCCGATCCGAAATTCAAGTTGGATGCTGGCGGCCATTTTGTACAGACTTAGGTGAAATCAAATTTTTGCGCAGAACTTCCATATGAAAGCGCTGATTTGAATAATTTTTTTGTACGTAAATACGGGTTTTTTTCTCGTACGTAAATTATGCAATTTAGACTAACTTTGATGTATTTAGTGTTACTTTAAGCACTGTAAGTGCAAATGCCAATACGACTCGGGCTAGAGGCCGTATTTATAAACCAATCTTCACGAAACTTCTTGGGTACCTTTGGTATCACCGTGGGACGAGAACGAGTGTTTTGGGGTGCGGTCCAAAATTCAAGATGGCCGATGGCAGCCATTTTGTACAAAATTAGGTGCAATCAGATTTTTGCACAGAACTTCCATATGAAAGCGCTGATTTGAAAAATTTTGTGTGTGAATGTTTAGTACCATGGGATACATCACATATAATACAGGTTTTTTTCTTGTGCAGACATTATGCAAATTAGATGAACTTTGATTTTTTCAGTGCTACTTACACACAGTAAGTACACATGTCAATACGGCTCGGGATAGAGGCTGTATTTATCAACCGATCTTCACAAAACTTCTTGGGTACCTCCGTTATCACCTTGGGATGAGAACGAGTGTTTCTGAGTGCGGTCCAAAATTCAAGATGGCTGCCAGTGGCCATTTTGTACCGAAATTAGGTCTAATCAGTTTTTTTGTACACAACTTCTATACAGCTCAGGCTAGAGGCCGCATTTATGAACCGATCTTTACAAAACTTCTTGGGTACCTTTGTTATCACCGTGGGATGAGAACAGGTGTTTTTGGGTGTGGTCCAAAATTCAAGATGGCCACCAGCAGCCATTTTGTACCAAAATTAGTGCAATCAATCTTTTGTACAGAACTTCTGTATGAAAGTTCTGATTTGAATAACTTTTGTATGAATGTTTAGTAAAATGGAATACATTACATACAGTACAGGTTTTTTTCTCGTGCAGAACTTATGCAAATTAGATGAATTTTGATTTATTTAGTGCTACTTATATTCTGTAAGTGCATATGTCAATACGGCTTGGGCTAGAGGCTGTATTTATCAACCGATCTTCAAAAAACTTATTGGGTACCTTTGTTATCACCTTGGGACGAGAACGAGTGTTTCTGAGTGCGGTCCAAAATTCAAGATGTCTGCCAATGTCCATTTTGTACCGAAATTAGGTCCAATCAGTTTTTTGTCACAACTTCTATACAGCTCGTATTTATGAACTGATCTTCACAAAACTTCTGGGGTACCTTTGTTTTCATCTTGGGACAGGAATGAGTGTGTTTTGGGGTGCCTTTGTTATCACTGTGCTATGAGAACAAATATTTTGGGGTTCAGTCAGACTCACTCTGGGACTCAAAGATTTCTTTTCCAGTTTAGCATATGACTGTCACCCACCTTTACAATACTTTACCTATACATTTGTTACAGGCTACGGTCAGTATTTATGTACAGACCGTTACAATACTTTATATGTACCTTTGTTATCAGGTCATTACCTAGATGTTTGTCATTGCTGTGTTACATACTATACATGTACATGTCTTGACAAGTTGAGCTACAGTGTCATTGACACTTTCATTTTTAGCCCGACTGTTTACAGTGAGGGCTATAGTAATGACTTTTGTCCGTCCATCCGTCTGTCCATCTGTCCTGTCCGTCTGTCCGTCTGTTAACTTTTAGAGTTTTGGTTAAAGTTTGTGGTTAAAGTTTTTTACTGAAGGTTCAAGTGTTTTTTTTTTTTTTTTTTTTTTTTTTCTCTTTTCCTGTTTAGTCGACATTTGGAGTTTTGGTTAAAGTTTTTTATTCAACGTTCAAGTACAGGCTGTACCTGGTAGTTCTTGTCTGATCATCACAACATTTCATATGCAGGTTTTAGGTCACGTCTACTTGAGAACGTCCCCTTTTGGTCGTGATCGGAAACCATTAGCACGGTCTACAGGACGTATTTATGAAGGGATTTCATTGCAACTTCATAGAATGCCTCTGTATAATGCCTAGGTGAGAACATCCTTCGTTTGGGCATGATCTGTCAACCGTGATGGCTGCCCAAGCCCGAAACCCAAAAACTTTTAGGGCAGTCTGCAGGTCATGTTTGATATGGACGGATTTCATTGTAACTTGATACGATGACTCCGTATAATGTCTGCATGAGAATTTCCCCATTTGGGCGTGATCTATCAACCGTAACGACTGCCCGAGCCCAAAACCCGAAAACCTTTAGCACAGTCTACAGGTCATATTTATGGAGGGATTTCATTGTAACGTGATAGGTTGACTTCATATAATGTCTACATGAGAAAGTCCCCTTTTGGACTTGATTGGGCAACTGTGACGGCTACAGGTGCCCAAAGCCCAAAAACCTTCAGCACAGTCTACAGGTCATATAACCTGTATAATGCCTAAATGAGAACGTCTCCGTTTGGGCATGATCTGTCAACCGTGATGGCTGCCCAAGCCCGAAACCCAAAAACTTTTAGCACAGTCTGCAGATCATGTTTAATATGGACGGATTTCATTGTAACTTGATACGATGACTCCGTATGATGTCTACATGAGAATTTCCCCATTTGGGCGTGATCTATCAACCGTGACGACTGCCCGAGCCCCAAACCCGAAAACCTTTAACACAGTCTACAGGTCATATTTATGGAGGGATTTCATTGTAACTTGATAGGTTGACTTCATATAATTTCTACATGAGAAAGTCCCCTTTTGGACGTGATTGAGCAACTGTGACGGCTACAGGTGCCCGAAGCCCGAAAACCTTCAGCACAGTCTAGAGGTCATATTTATGAAGGGATTTCATTGTAACTTTGTAGGATCAATCCACATGATGCCCAGATGAGAATGTCCCTTTTTGGTTGCGATCATTCAACCTTTCAAACCTTTAGCACAGTCTACACGTCATATTTGTGACGGGATTTCATTGTAATTTGATAGATTGACTTCATATAATGTCTAGATGAGAACATCCCCTTTTGGGCAACTGTGACGGCAACAGGGGCTCAAAGCCCGAATACCTTTAGCACAGTCTATAGGCCATATTTATGGAGGGATTTCATTGTAACTTGATAGGTTGACTTCATATAATGTCTAGATGAGAACATTCCCTTTTGGGCAACTGTGATGGCAACAGAGGCCCGAAGCCCGAAAACCTTTAGAATATTCCACAGGCCAATTATAAAGGGATTTCATTGTAGCTTGGTAGAATGACTCCAAGTTTGTGGTTAAAAGCCCAGACAAACACCACCACCCCATACACCCCCCACCCCCCTCCCTCCCCCTACACCCCCACCCCCCAATTAGGCTTTTTTTTCCTTTTTTCTCCAAATTGCATTTTGAACTATTTACAGTCACTACATGTGGAACCTTTTTTTAAACTTACGTACACCCCACATCACCCCCACCCCCATCCCACCCCACCCCCAATTAGGCACTTTTTTTTTATCAAAAATTCTGGTTTACAGTTTTGGTTAAAAACCCAGACAAACAACCTCGCCCCCCCAACCCCCCCCTCCCACCCCACCCCCTCCCCCCCACCCCCTACCCCAAATTAGGTTGTTTTTTTTTTTATTTCCCCAAATATGCATTTTGAAATATTTACAGTCACTAGATGCAGAACCCTTTTTTTCCTTTTGTCAAAAATGCTTTTTTACAGTTTTGGTTAAAGTTTGTGGTTAAAAATCCAGACAGAAATTATCCCCCCCCCCTCCCCCCTCCCCCCACTTCCCCCAATTAGGCTTTTTTTTTTTCTTTCCTCGAATATGCATTTTGAACTTTTTACAGTCACTACATAATACTTTTTTACAGTGTTGGTTAAAGTTTGTGGTTAAAAACCCAGACAAACACCACCCCCAGGTAATAGGTCATGAGGTATGTTTTGAAGTAGAGAAATGAAAAAATAAAATTTGAATAGCAAATTTTGTATATTACGAGTGCAGATATGGCAGATTCGTTAGGTAAACTGTTAACAAAAAATGGCTCCAACTATTTTGCGTCTAAGCATTGCCATTCCTGGGAAAGTCGGGCTGCATGCGTGACATCACTCTAGTTTTTTTTAGTTTGAATTGGTTATAAAATGAGAGCATGCTGCAGCCAAAAGAACCATGCAGGAGGTCCTAAGAAACAGATTTTTAACTTTTTTAGGCCTAACCTTTTCTTGCTCCTCTAAAATCACCCCATTCAAACTAGAGTGTTTTTAACAAATTTATCAAAAAAAGGTAAAACCTTTTCCGTCAGTTGATTAATTCTTTTGATTTTTTAGCTCAACTTGCTTGTTTGGGGTGACGTCTAGATGGGGGCAATTGATTTTCTTCCCTTTCCATCAAAAAATGTTGCTGTTAGCAACTACCTTTGAACTTTGTTCAGTTAGACATGAATATTTCCCTTTGGCACACCCTACAGAGCACATTTATGATCAGATCTCTTTGAAACCTGGTAAAATATGTTTGGGGTGATCTCCAAATGAGAACTATCGATTCTGTTCCATTTCCATCAAAAACCATTGCCGTTGGCAACAACCTTTGAACTGAATTTAGTCAGACATCAATATATTCCTCTGGCTGCCCTCAGAGCACCTTTATGATTGCATCACTTTGAAACTTGGTATGCATGTTCATGGTGACCTCTAGATGGAAGCTATTGATTTTCTTTCATTTTCATAAAAAATTATTGTCGTTATCATCAGCCATTAAACTTAGTGCATTTGTGCAGCAACTTACATGTACCCCTGTTGCACTCTCTACAGGGCATATTTATGAATTTGGAAAAAAACCAAAAAAACATTACCTCAAGTAATGACCTCAAACTTAACATCTTCCTTTGGCACGCCTCAGAGGGCAAATTCATTATCGAGTTGTTTTTAAACTTGATATGCTTATTCAGGGTGACCAAGATAGGAACTATTTCTTTTCTTTTCATTTCTTATCAACCTACCTCAATTGTTTACTATAGGCTTGCACTACAGTGGAAGAACCTAACTCGGATAAAATACTCTCTATTTTAATCTTTCCCAAGATTTGGGAAAGAAAAGTGGTGCAAAATCACCATGAAAAAATAAGCCAAAACTGGGTCGAGCGCCATCGGCGCAAACCCGGTATGGGACGCTCTTCCATAGTACAAATCCACGACTTCCGTAAAACAGTGTGCAATGCGTCAATTCGTCATTCTTTTGATTATCCGTACACGTGGTGGATGTGTGTGCCATCTTTGCTGCAGTAACAGTGATATTTTAACTCGTCGATAATGGTTTTCCTGTGACTGGATTTATGGATCTGAAGATCGTATAATAACAGGACTGTGTTTTATATATTCTCGTTTATATTTTCAACCACATTCTCATTGTTTATTATTTACTATTCCGTTTTCGCGAATGTTTTGTTTTCGACATCACGCCATTCGACAATTAATTTTTCGGTTGATGAATTTTTTGGAGTTAGGTGTCAATCTGGGACTGTCCGGACAGGATTTCTTCACTCTGTTGAGGGCCTAATTTCTGTTTTTTCGGTCCCTGTCGACCGTCTGGCTTCTGTCATGTACCCACCGTTTTTTTTTTCTGCCACATTCTCCTGTAGTTGAGGGTGTTCTTCTACTTTCTGTTTCTGTTGAGTTCACCTTTTTCTTCTACAGCTCTCACCTCTGTTATTTCCAGTTCAGTTCCTTTAGGGCAATTCCTTTTGCCCTTGCCTTGGTGCGTTCTCGTGGCCGTTTCTTCCGCACCCACGGGTGGTGTGGAACGCTGTCGTTTCAGGAGCCTCCCGACTCGACCACGTCTGGTGTGAGTTTACCCCCTTCGTGGGGGATGTGCAGCTTCTCCTGCCCGCGCCAGGGGGGGGGGGGGGGGGGACACTGTCGTTTCAGGGCCCCCCGACTCGACCACGTCTGCTGTGAGTTTGCCCCCCTCTGTGGGGGATGTGCAGCTCCTCCTGCTCCCACGGGGGGTGGGGAATGCTATCGTTTTGGGGTCGCCTGATTCGACCACGTCTGGTGAGCATTGCCTCCCCTCTGTGGGGGATGTGCAGCTCCTCCTGCACCAGCAGGGGTGGGGAACGCTGTCGTTTTGGGGGGGGGCACTGTCGTTTTGGGGCCCCTCCGACTCGACCACGTCTGGTGTGAGTTTGCCCCCCTCTGTGGGGGATGTGCAGCTCCTCCTGCTCCCACGGGGGGTGGGGAATGCTATCGTTTCGGGGTCGCCTGATTCGACCACGTCTGGTGAGAATTGCCTCCCCTCCGTGGGGGATGTGCAGCTCCTCCCGCACCAGCGGGGGTGGGGAGCGCTGTCGTTTCAGGGCTTCCCGACTCGGCCATGTCTGGTGAGAGTTATTCCCCTTCCGTGGGGAATGTGAATTTTTTACAGTGGTGGATACTGCGGGAGCTGTTGGATTTCTGGTGAAGAGATGCCAGGTTCCGGGACTATGCGCCCTCTCCAGTCGACATCTGAGGCTGTCACTAGGGTTGTGACTCCTCCTTTGGAGGCCGAGCTTGGAGGCTCGCTCCGCTTTTCCGCCAGTTCCAACAGCTCCCGTCGTATCTGCTGCTACTGCTGTTCCATCTACAACATCATTGGGCACCGTTTTTAGCCGGCCTCGGCTTATCCCTGCCAGGGTCTGCAGGGATGTCTGTAGTGTGGTTGTGGGGTTTCGGCCTCAGCCTTCCCGACTTCCACTCGGCGAGGTTGGATGGGGCTGCCGACTGAACCCCCTACTGTGTCCTCTCAGCCATTGAGCACAGTAGTTTTATACCTGCAGTGGTCTGCTGGGGTGTCTGGTTGTGTAGACGTGGGGGTATCGGCCTCAGCCTTCCCTGACTTCAACTTGGCGAAGTTGGAAGTGGCTGCCGGCTGGACCCTCTACTGTGGTCTCTGCACCGTCGGACACCACAGTTGTCATTGGATTCGGATGTTCTTAGTGGGACACTATGAACTCCGTGGCATTTCTGTCCACTCATTCTGGCCACACGACCAGTTTTGGGGGACCATTGTCTTTTGTGCAGCCTGGACCTTCTGCCCTGCAGAGGTCCGCGGTGACTCTCATGAGTTCCTGCTATGTTGATCCTCGGGGCGTGTCACACCCCTATACACGTCTGCCTTCAGACGTTTCGGCTGCCGCCCGTCGTCCCACGTCGGGTATTTTGGAGGATCGTGACCCTTTGCTGGTTAAGAGGGTCAGAGGTGAAGCCACTTTGCCGGTTCGTTCCCCCTGTCGAACCGGCCAGTACGGGCAGTGAGCTTAGGGAGGCCCTCTCCTTACTCACTCAGGTTCTGTCAAAGAGCCTTCACGTTGCTTCCAGCGACGCAGCGAGTGGTTTCCAGGTGCCCCCTATGGCGCCGCCTCCCGGGATTGGAACCAGGCTGCTTTCTGATCCCCCTGGTGTTCTGACACCATGGGAGGCGTCGGCTCAGGGGAAGAGTCAGACATGCTTGATGTTCCTTCCGGATCTCAAACCATCTAACCAGTCGACAGTGTCAGCCAGGCCGCAATCATCGGTCGCACGCCAACAGCCTATGGAGCAACCCGCTTCTGGGCGTCTTTGACCATGCCAGTCGGTACAGTTGGTTGACGCATTTTCCGCCTTGGACTCTAAGCTAAGTTCCAAGGGTATGAAGGCTCCGTTCTTCACCAGGGTTGACACCTTTTCTTGCCCCCGGGCGTTATCGTTCCTACGATTCCGCCAATCCGCCGGTCTATCAGACTTTGACGGTTTTGGATCAGGACTCCAATTCCCTCGGGCTTTCCAAGTCCAAGTCTGCCATCATTCCGATGACGACTCTGGAGTCCACATTGGGCTTATCGAGAGAGATGCTTGGTATGCTTTCTCTCTCCGATCACGTCGTCTCAGCTTTAGCTGCTTATCTGCCCCCAGGTAAGTTTGACGAGGTACAGGCTCCTTTGCGTGTGCTGTCCAAGGTGCTCATGCATCTTACTCACACGCATGCCTGTAACATGGCTAATCTGGAATTAGTTCGAAGGGACTCTGTGCTGGACACAGGCCGATCCCTTCCTGAGGAGCAGTGCACTACTCTTCGATCTGCTTCTTTGGCAGGTCCGCAACTTTTCCATGGTTCTGTGTTGACGGTCCGTGATGACGTCCTACATCATTCCAATGATCAGCTGCTGTTTCTTCAGCTTGATCAGCCTTCTAGGGTAGGCACGGGCCGTTTCAAGCCTAACAAGTACCCTCTGCTTCCTCTGCGAAGCAAAGGGGCTGATCCTTCTGCCTCCGCTTCTACTTCTTACTCAAGGGGTAAGGGTAAGGGTAAGCATCGGCAGTCTTGAGGAAAGTCCCAGGATTCTTCATTCAGTAGAGAAGGTGTTTTCTCCTCCCGCAAGCCTCGTCGGGTTCGAAATAAAAGTCCTCATCTCGACTCGTCCCAGGTTGGAGGAAGGATAGCAGAGTTCGCAGATCGTTGGGCCACCATCACATCTGATCCTTTGGTGTTAGATGTTGTTTGGTCCGGGCTGCGGATATCCTTCCGAAGGCACCCCACTCTGTCCAGGGTGCCTCTTCCAACCACAGTTCCTTCAGACATTTTACGTCGGGAACTTTTGTCCACGGAGATAGACAATCTCCTCACAACGGGGGCGATTGAGGTCATCAAGAACATTGGGTCAGTGGGTTTCTATTCCCGCCTGTTCTTGGTGCCGAAGAAGGACGGCCGACTCCGACCGGTTATCGATCTGAGTTTCCTGAACCAGTCTATCATTGCTCCCAAGTTCAGCATGGAGATTTTCAGGTCGGTCCTCCGTTCAATTCACCAGGGAGATTTCGCTTCCAGCTTCGACCTGCGAGACGCTTACTTTCACGTTCCGATTCATTGGGCATTACGGAAGTATCTCAGGTTCGTTTTTCTGGGGGGAGTTTACCAGTTCAAGGCCATGCCTTTCGGCCTCTACCTGGTTCCTTGGGCCTTCACCAGACTGATGTTGCATGTGATAGCTTTCCATCGCACACAGTTCAGGGTGACTACTTCGGCATATGTGGACGATATCCTCCAGGGGCATTCCAATGCTGCCTTACTGGAGTCGGATGTCGCCACTCTGTTGAGCTTGCTCACGTCGCTAGGTTTCAGAGTCAACGAGGAGAAGTCAGACCTGGTCCCTTCTCAGTCGTTTTATCATCTGGGGATGGCTTTCCGCACACAATTCAATTTGGTGGCGGTTCCCCAGGCCAAGGCTGTGATTCTCTCAGCTTTTGCTCTGACTCTGTCCCAGTCCACTTCTGCGACGGCTCGGAGTATTCTCCGGCTAATCAGTCTCTGCTGTTCGGTGACGGATCTCATTCCTCTAGGTCGGCTGTGTGTCAGACCTCTCCAACACTTTCTGCTCAGTCGTTGGAGGCCGAATGTAGATTTTCTGGATCTGGTGCTTCAGTTTCCAGAATATCTTTATCCTCACCTTCTCCTCTGGGCGGATGTCCAGTGGCTTTCGCAGGGTGTTCCGTTGGACTTACCCACGTCCGATCGTGTTCTGATGGCAGATGCCAGCGATCTCGGATGGGGTGCGACGTTGGATCCTCTAGATCTTTCCATTCACAGGATGTGGGACCAGGATCATGCAGCTCTACACATCAACCAGACCAGCTTCTTGTTCTTCTGAGTTTCAGGCAGTGGATCCCTCACCTGTCAAATTGCCAGGTCCTTCTGTTGTCCGACCATTCGACGGTGGTTGCTTACATTCGGAACCAGAGCGGCACGCACTCTGTTCCAATGTACGAATTGGCTCGGGATCTTCTACTGCTCGCTCAGGATGTCCACGCCGGGGTGGCTGTTCGTCACATTCCCGGTCGTCTGAACGTCCTAGCCGACTCCCTGTCCTGTCGGGGCAGGGTCATTTCCACCAGGTGGATGCTCCACATGGCGGGTTCCATCGATCTCTTGCGACTCGTTGGAACCATCCGGTGGACACTTTTATGTCCCCGTGTCCAGATGCTCTGGCTTTCGCCGTGGACGCTCTGGCCCTCCTTTGGGATGGTCTTGTCGGCTACGCCTTCCTACCAGTTCCGATTCCGCCTCAGGTTCTCACCCAGATGTGAACCTGCAGTCGTCGAATCCCTTCCATCACATCCATCGCCTCAGTGGGTGTGGATCAATCTGCTCCGCTCTCTGTTAGTGGCGGTTCCGGCATGTCTCCCTCTACCTCGCGGCTTTTTTTGCCAAAGTCGCCCGAGGAGGTTTTACGTTGACCCGACTTCATTGTGCCTTCGCACATGTCTTTTATCGGGGCCTGTCTCCTCTGTAGTGGTTTTTCGAGACACGCAGTGGAGTTGCTTTTCTTCTTCAAGGAGGCACTCACTTCACTGGTTTAGCCTCTGTGGCTAAGTGGAAGGTTCTTCTGTCGATGGTGTGCGATCACTCTGTTGCTTCTGTCACTCCTTCGATCACACTGCTTGTGGAGTTTCTGGTATATGTTTGTTTCTGGGGGTCTCCAGCAATGGGTACATGTCCATGCTTCGGAGACATTTTTTCATATGTGATACCGCATTGTTTTGACACTCATTCTTGCCTCTCCAAGCTTGTTCAGCTCTTTTCCTTGAAAAGGCCTAGGACTTTGCAGTTTCCTCCAAGATGGTCACTTTCTTGGGCGCTGCTCTGCTTGGGGGTGGGGGGTGTTCACACCTTTATCCTGGATGAATATGCGTTCTCTCACATGCCAGATCTCTCCTGCATCCATTTCTTGATGGATTTGTCTTGCTATTCGTGCAGCTTCTGCTCGTCTAGCTACTGGCGATTGTATTACCAATTGTTTTTTCTGCCACGAGGTGCGTGCATTGTCTTCCTCTTTTAATAACTCTGTCCTGTTGTCGGATGACGGATGTTATTCTGGCAGCCTTCTGGAGAAATGCTACATTCTCCTTTTCTCTGCGACAGTTGCAGGAGCCGATAGAGGACCTTGGTCCTTGGGGCCCTCTTTCTTCGGCTCAGGCTGTTGTGTATCCCAGCCTTTCAGCTTTTTTCAGGGTCAGTTCCAGCTTTGTGTTGTTACTGCCCTTTCTGTCTGTGCGTCGCACTTCACCATACGCCTCATCTTTCATTGTCTTTTCTAATGTTTGTGATGCTATGGTTTGATAGGCCTAGGGATCTCTTCCTCTGTCCACGGTCCCAGTGCTATTGAGTTATGTGTGGGTTGGTTATGTGATTCCCTCCAGCCCTTTGTCTATTCAGCCTGTAGTAAACAATTGAGGTAGGTTGATAAGAAGTATAAATTTTATAGTAAATTTCCTTTCTTATTATACCTACTGAAATTGTTTACATGGAGGCCCTCCCATCTTCTTATTCGGGTAAGAATCCTTCCTCCCCGTTGATCACAAAACTCCAGTGTTGTTCGGAATCAAATGAATGACGAATTGACGCATTGCGCACTGTTTTACGGAAGTCGTGGATTTGTACTATGGAAGAGCGTACCATACTGGGTGTGCGCCGATGGCGCTCGACCCAGTTTTGGCTTATTTTTTCGTGGTGTTTTTACACCACTTTTCTTTCCCAAATCTTGGGAAAGATAAAAATAGAGAGTATTTTATCCGAGTTAGGTTCTTCCACTGTAGTGCAAGCCTGTAGTAAACAATTTCGGTAGGTATAATAAGAAAGGAAATTTACTATAAAATTTATACTTCCATCAAAAACTGTTGCTGTTAGTAACAACCTTTGAGTTTATTGCATTTATGCACCAACATTCTTGTTTGACATGGCCTGCAGTGCTCATTTATCGCAGGATTGTTTTTGAACTTGGTGTGCTCATTAGGCAAGACATCTAGATAAGAGCCATCGATTAGCATTCATTTCTGTGAAAACAGTTGCTGTTTACAATGACCTTCAAAATTACTGCATTTGTGTATCAACATTTACATTTAGAAATGCTTGTTTTGCTCTGATTTTGTGCACACACAATGGTGATACAGTAGAATCGCCATAATTGAATATCCATTTTGCCAGTGAAAATTATTCAATTAACAGGAGTATACAATTAACAAGGATTTGGTCAGTTTCCTGTGTTCTGGAGGTAAACTGAGCATTTATTCTATTATACAGTAGAATCCTCTTCATTGAATATCCATTTTGCCAGTGAAAATTATTCAATTAACAGGAGTATACAATTAACGGGGATTTAGTCAGTTTCCTGTGTTCTGGAGGTAAACAGAACATCTATTCTATTATATCTTGTTTGACAGAGCTCATAGAGTTCTGTCAAACAAGATATAATAGAATAAATGCCTGTATTGGATGTAGTGAGGCCAAAAAGGTTAATAAATAACGGGAATTTGATGCGTGTCAGTAATTTTTCGACATATTACAAAAATTTATATACAATTAACAGGAGTTTACTCTACAACCCATATGCAATTAGCAGATCAAATTTGTACTGAAGGTATGGTAAATGGTTTTGTGTTTGAAAATTATATTCAGTTAACAGGGATATACAATTAAGAGATATCCAATTAAGTGGGCTCCACTGTATCTTGTTTGGCAGAGCTCATAAAGCTCTGTCAAACAAGATATAATAGAATAAATGCCTGTACTGGATGTAGTGAGGCCAAAAAGGTTGATAAATAAGGGGAATTTGGTGCGTGTCACGGTAATTTTTTCGACATATTACAGAAATTTCTATACAATTAACAGGAGTTTACTCTACAACCCATATGCAATTAACATATCAAATTTGTACTGAAGATATGGTAAATGGTTTTGTGTTTGAAAATTATATTCAATTAACAGGGATATACAGTTAAGAGATATCCAATTAAGTTCAATATATTATTTTTTTCAATGTCCATCCCCTCAAACAAAAATAAAGTCTATTTCATGTATTTTTCTTCCAAGCTGTAATTTAAGAATGCCACATACATGTACATTATAATTCATCAAATTATTTGTTTCTACAGTACGTGGGGAGTGTATTATCACTAAATCACTCGCAGAGTGGGGATTCCACTCAGGCAATAATTGCAAATTTGTTGCAAAGCATAACCAGCACAAGCAAAGTTTCAAACAATGGACCTCCGGTTTAAACCCGGAGGTCCATTGGCTGAAACATTGCTTGTGTTTTTTGTCGATATGTTCAGAATTTGAAAGTTATTGCTTGGGTGATAACTCCACTCCGCGGGTGATTTAGTTACAATCCACTCTCCACGTACTGTATATATTGTACTGAAAATTATTTTCATTATTTCAAAATCATTTTTTGTATATAAACTATCATTTAATTGCTATCATACATTTCCATGAAAGGCTATGCTAAATCTTTGTGATGGGATATGTGTCAGGTTGTCCATTTGCTGTGGTGGCAATGTGAGTTGGCTAAATGACTTTAAACCCTTTACCCAACGAATCGTCCGCATCAGCTCACGTAATATCCAAATTCAGCAGTTGAAAAAATATTATTTTTCAAAAAATTTCAACAAAGCCATATCATGTGACCCCTCGTTAGAACAAGCTCGTCGAGCCCATTCCAACAAGGGGTCACCATGTTATGGTTTTCTTGAAATTTAAAATCATAAGTTTTGGTATCGTCTGCGTTGGGTAAAGGGTTATACTGTTTTATTGATGGCAGTATATTTGATAGCTTAACTTGACATAGCCGAAAACCATTAGCACAGTCTACAGGTCGTATTTATGAAGGGATTTCATTGTAACTTGGTAGGATGCCTCTGTATAATGCCTAGATGAGATCGTCTCATTTTGGGCATGATCTATCAACCATGATGGCTGCCAAAGCCCAAAACCCAAAAACTTTTAGCACAGTCTGCAGGTCATCCTTAATATGGAGGGATTTCATTGTAACTTGGTAGGATGACTCCTTATGATGTCTAGATGAGAATTTCCCCATATGGGCGTGATCTGCCAACCGTGACGACTGCCTGAGCCCAAAACCCGAAAACCTTCAGCACAGTCTACAGGTCATATTTATTGGGGAATTTCATTGTAACTTTGTGGGTTGACTTCATATAATGTCTAGATGAGAAAGCCCCCTTTTGGACGTGATTGGCCAATTGTGACACCTACAGGGGCCCGAAGCCGGAAAACCTTTAGCACAATCTAGAGATCATATTTTTGAAAGGATTTCATTGTAACTTGGTAGGATGACTCCAAATAATGTCTAGATGAGAACGTCCCATTTTGATCGCGATCATTCAGCCTTGATGGGTGCGCGAGCCCAAAAACCTTCAGCATAGGCAAAGGTCATATTTATAGAAGGATTTCATTGTAACCTGTTAGGTTGACTCCATATACATGTAATGCCTAGATTATGACATCCCCTTTTGGTCGTGATTGGTCAGCTGTAACGGCTACAAGTGCCCGAAGCCTGAAAACCCTGAGCACAGTCTACAGGTCATATTTATGAAGGGATTTCATTGTAACTTCGTAGGATCACTCCAGATGATGCCCAGATGAGATTATCCCCTTTGGATGCGATCATTCACCCATGATGGCTGCCCGAGCTCGAAGCCCGAAAACCTTTAGCACAGTCTACAGGTCATATTTATGAAGGGATTTCATTGTAACTTGGTAGGTTGACTTCATATAATGTCTAGATGAGAAAGTCTCCTTTTTGGACATGATTGGGCAACTGTGACGGCTAAAGGGGCCTGAAGCCCAAAAACCTTTAGCACAGTCTACAGGTCATATTTATGAAGGGATTTCATTGTAACTTGGTAGGATGACTCCAAATAATGTGTAGATGAAAATGTCCCATTTTAGTTGTGATCATTCAGCCTTGATGGGTGTCTGAGCCCAAAAACCTTCAGCATAGACAAAAGGTCATATTTATAGAAGGATTTCATTGTAACCTGTTAGGATGACTCCATATAATGCCTAGAAGATGACATCCCATTTTGATCGCGATCATTCAGCCTTGATGGGTGCGCGAGCCCAAAAACCTTCAGCATAGGCAAAGGTCATATTTATAGAAGGATTTCATTGTAACCTGTTAGGTTGACTCCATATACATGTAATGCCTAGATTATGACATCCCCTTTTGGTCGTGATTGGTCAGCTGTAACGGCTACAAGTGCCCGAAGCCTGAAAACCCTGAGCACAGTCTACAGGTCATATTTATGAAGGGATTTCATTGTAACTTCGTAGGATCACTCCAGATGATGCCCAGATGAGATTATCCCCTTTGGATGCGATCATTCACCCATGATGGCTGCCCGAGCTCGAAGCCCGAAAACCTTTAGCACAGTCTACAGGTCATATTTATGAAGGGATTTCATTGTAACTTGGTAGGTTGACTTCATATAATGTCTAGATGAGAAAGTCTCCTTTTTGGACATGATTGGGCAACTGTGACGGCTAAAGGGGCCTGAAGCCCAAAAACCTTTAGCACAGTCTGCAGGTCATATTTATGAAGGGATTTCATTGTAACTTGGTAGGATGACTCCAAATAATGTGTAGATGAAAATGTCCCATTTTAGTTGTGATCATTCAGCCTTGATGGGTGTCTGAGCCCAAAAACCTTCAGCATAGACAAAAGGTCATATTTATAGAAGGATTTCATTGTAACCTGTTAGGTTGACTCCATATTATGCCTAGAAGATGACATCCCATTTTGGTCGTTATTGGTCAAAGGTGATGGCTACAGGTGCCCGAAGCCCAAAAACCTTGAGCACAGTCTACATGTCATATTTATGAAGGGATTTCATAGTAACTTCGTAGGATCACTCCAGATGATGCCCAGATGAGATTGTCATTCAACCATGATGGCTGCCGGAGCTCGAAGCCCGAAAACCTTTAGCACAGTCTACAGGTCATATTTATGAAGGGATTTCATTGTAACTTGGTAGGTTGACTACATATAATGTCTAGATGAGAACGTCCCCTTTTGGACACGTTTGAGCAACTGCGATAGCTACAGGGGCCCAAAGCTCGAAAACCTTTAGAACAGTCTACAGGTCATAATTATGAAGGGATTTCATTGTAACTTGGTAGGATTACTCCAAATAATGTCTAGATGAGAACATCCCCTTTTGGTTGCATTCATTCAGCATTTATGATGCCCGAGCCCAAAGACGTTTAGCATAGTCTTTTGATCGTATTTATGGAAGGATTTCAGTGCAGCTTGTTAGGTTGACTCCATATAATGCCTAGATGATGACATCCCCTTTTGGTCGTAATTGGTCAACTGTGATGGCTACAGAAGCCCAAAAATCTTGAGCGCAGTCTACAGGTCATATTTATGAAGGAATTTCATTGTAACTTCGTAGGATCACTCCAGATGATGTCCAGATGAGAATGTCCCCTTTTGGTTGCGATCATTCAACCATTATGGCTGCCCAAGCCCAAATACCTTTAGCACAGTCTACAGGTCATATTTATGAAGGGATTTCATTGTAACTTGGTAGGTTTGACTTCAAATAATGTCTAGATGAGAATGTCCCCTTTTGGACACAATTGGACAACTGTGACAGCTACAGGGTCCGAAGCCCAAAAACCTTTAGAACAGTCTACAGGTCATAATTAGTCCCCTATGGGAACCATAAGGAGACTATAGGATTGCACTCCGTCTGTCTGTCTGTCCGTCCATCCATCTGTCCATCCATCCATCCATCTGTCTGTCTGTCTGTCTGTTTTTTATGTTACCACCTCTCCCTCCAACATCCTTTAAGCTACACCTTTCATATTTGGTACATGAATAAATGGTTCTGAGGGGATGATGCACGCTCAAAGTTTTTTTTTCAAAATCCAAGATGGCAGAATGGCGGCCATTTTTGTTGTGTTTTTTAAGCTTTTTTTTTCTCTATTTTCATGTTACCACCCCTCCACCAACACGGTTCAAGCTACACTTTGCATATTTGGCACATGGATAGAAGGTTGGGAGGGGATGATGCACGTTCAATATTTTTTTTTCCAAATCTAAGATGGTGGCATGGCGGCCATTTTTGTTGTGTTTTTTAAGCTTTTTTCTCTATTTTATGTTACCACCTCTCACTCCAACATGGTTCAAGCTACACTTTTTATATCTGGCACATGGATAGAGGGTTGTAATGGGATGTTGCACGTTCAATATTTTTTTTCCAAAATTCAAGATGGTACCATGGCAACCATTTCTGTTGTGTTTTTTAAGCCTTTTTCTCTATTTTATGTTACCACTGCTCCCTCCAACATGGTTCAAGCTGCACTTTTCATATACGGTACATGGATAAAGGGGTTGTGAGGGGATTATGCACGCTCAATATTTTGCTTCAAGCTACACCTTTCATATTTGGTACATGGATAAATGGTTCTGAGGGGATGATGCACAGTCAATATTTATTTTTCAAAATCCAAGATGGCAGAATGGCGGCCATTTGTGTTGTGTTTTTTAAGCTTTTTTCTCTATTTTATGTTACCACCCCTCCCTCCAACATGGTTCAAGCTACGCCTTTCATATATGGTACATGGATAAAGGGTTGTGAGGGGATTATGCACGCTCAATATTTTTTTTTAAAAATCCAAGATGCTTATATACTCTAGTGTCTTCTGTGACAAAAACAGCTTATGTCACAAAAGCGCCGGAGGGGACTAATCTCACCTTGGTGGTCAAACACTTGTTATGAAGGGATTTCATTGTAGCTTGGTAGGATGACTCCAAATAATGTCTAGATGAGAACGTCCCCTTTTGATCGCGATCATTCAGCCTTGATGGCTTCCCAAGCCCAAAAACCTTTAGCATGTCTGTAGGTCGTATTTATGGAAGGATTTCATTGTAACTTGTTAGGTTGACTCCATATAATGCCTAGATGATGACATCCCCTTTTGGTCGTGGTTGGTCAACTGTGATGGCTACAGGTGCCCAAAGCCCGAAAATCTTGAGCACAGTCTACAGGTCATATTTATGAAGGGATTTCATTGTAACTTCGTAGGATCACTCCAGATGATGTCCAGATGAGAATGTCCCCTTTTTGGATCATTCAACCATGATGGCTGCCCGAGTCTAAAGTCTGAAAACCTTTAGCACAGTCTTCAGGTCATATTTATGAAGGGATTTCATTGTAACTTGGTAGGTTGACTTCATATAATGTCTAGATGAGAACAGCCCCTTTTGGACACCATTAGGCAACTGTGTTGGCTACAGGGGCCTGAAGCCCGAAAACCTTTAGCACAGTCTACAGGTGATATTTATGAAGGGATTTCATTGTACCTTGGTAGGATGACTCCAAATAATGTCTAGATGAGAATGTCCCCTTTTGATCGCGATCATTCAGCCTTGATGGCTGCCCGGTCCCAAAACCCCAAAACCTTTAGCATAGTCTATTGGTCATATTTATGGAAGAATTTCATTGTAACCCATAAGTTTGACTCCATATAATGCCTAGATGTTGACATCCCCTTTTGGTCGTGATTGGTCAACTGTGACTGCCTCAGGGGCCCGAAGCTCAAAAACCTTGAGCACAGTCTACTGGTCATTTTTATGAAGGGATTTCATTGTAACTTCGTAGGATCACTCCAGATGATGCCCAGATGAGAATGTCCCCTTTTGGTTGCGATCATTCAACCATGATGGCTGCCAGAGCCCAAAGCCCAAAAACTTTTAGCACAGTCTGCAGGTCATATTTATGAAGGGATTTCATTGTAACTTGGTACATGTAGGTTGACTTCATATAATGTCTAGATGAGAATGTCCCCTTTGGATGCAATTGGGAAACTGACGGCTACAGGTGCCCGAAGCCCGAAAACTTTTAGCACAGTCTACAGGCCATATTTATGAAGGGATTTCAATGTAACTTGATAGGATGACTCTTTTTGGAATAATTTCACTGAAACTTGGTAACTTTCGTTGATATATGTCAACTGTGAGGGCCACATACATTAACTGTGAGGTTATATTAACACACCCCTCAGCTCTTTAGTCCAGTGTACACCTCATATTATTTTTATCAAAAACATAGCATACAGGGAACAGAAATGAACCTATTCCCAATTATCACAATTCTTGTCTTATTTCATAATCCTTTCATAAACATTGAACATTATCCTTTTCATCAAACACAACACACAAGTTAAGCTATAGTGTCATTGACACTTTCATTTTTTTCTGTCAGGTCTTGAAGAATTCATTCAAACTGCTGAGGATTATCCCGAGAAAACTGATTATGACATAATTAATGAATTTTGTGGAAATTCAAGTAATGGTCAGGAAATATTCCAGCTCTTTGATGCAGGAAAATTGAAACCAGGGGAGGTAAGTATTCTTGAAATTGCAGCCTTTAACTCTTTGCATGTTGTTGCCAGATAATCCTGCCGAGCACAGGATTTCTCTTGTAACTGAAATAAGTATAATTTGAGCGCATTTAATCATATTTTCCATTAGTAAATTGAATGGATTTTTTTCACCAGTGATTTCTTGTTACATTTAGATTAATTTTTCATCAAATCTAGTCATGGCTGCTTTATAGTTAAAAACTGAGAATGGTAACATGGTTTGCTTGAGGATTACACAAAGTATGTACGTATATTGGTTCTGTATTGGTTTCTGTTCATCTGAAACTATCAGACTCATGCTGTCCCAATTCTTTACTTTATCCTTCCTACGTAGTAATGGTCAAATGTAACCATTGCTATTCATAAAAAAATGGCCAAATTTATTATTGTTCACATCTTTGTCTTAAAAACACAGCTTATGATCCCTGAAATAAGCTGGATGAGCATGTTTGAATTAGGGCATCATAAGTTATGTTATGAGGCAAAATGTTAAAATATTTAGTTATTTAAGAAAT
Source organism: Pictodentalium vernedei (assembly GCA_031216915.1). Lineage (NCBI taxonomy): Eukaryota > Metazoa > Mollusca > Scaphopoda > Dentaliida > Dentaliidae > Pictodentalium > Pictodentalium vernedei. Next base: position 753,316,070 of record CM062296.1, read on the forward strand.
ATTTATGCCCTGTGTATTTATACAAAAGGGCCATTGAGTTTGTTACCCCATCTGCCTTTCTTTGTGTGCATTAGTGCACATGCATTCCACACAATAACTTCAGTTTCTTTTTGCAGAATGTTTTCAAACTGTTTGACCAAGTCAGTCAAGTTTCACCAAATGTGGAAGGTATGTTCCCAACTACATGACAATCCAAGTTTGATCAAAGCAGTATTCCTGTACAGTTTTTGCCACTTGCTTCACACTCCTATTCAAAGGTCCAGAACTCTGTCTGCATCAAGGGTTTGAATTTTTAGCTTAACTTGACAAAGTCAAGATAAGCTATTGCCATCACGCGTGCGGAAGTCTGTAAGTCTGTGAGTCTTTTCACATTTTCCTTTAGCACAGGCTACACCCTGTCGTTCTTGTCCAATTGTCATGAAATTTCATATGCAGGTTTGAGGTCATGTCTAGATGAGAATGTCCCCTTTTGGTCACGATTGGTCAGTCATGATGGCTGCCCGAGCCCAAAACCCGAAAACCTTTAGTTCAGTCTACAGGTCGTATTTATGAAGGGATTTCATGGTAACTTGGTAGGATGACACTGTATAATATCTAGATGAGAACGTCCCCTTTTGGCCATGATCTGTCAACCGTGACGGCTGCCCAAGCCCGAACCTCAAAAACTTTTAGCACAGTCTTAAGGTCATATTTAATACGGAGGGATTTCATTGTAACTTGGTAGAATGACTCCGTATGATGTCTAGATGAGAACTTCTCCATTTGGTCGCGATCAGTCAACCGTGACGACTGCCCAAGCCCAAAACCCAAAAACTTTTAGCACAGTCTACAGGTCGTAATTATCCTTTTCATCAAACACAACACACAATCAAGTTAACCTACAGTGCCATTGAACTTTCATTTATTTTATTGTTCATTAACCGACCATTGAATTTTATTAATGCCTAAATTTCTGTGCACTGTTTGAGAGGGTTAAAAGTATTCTTCAGTCAAGATGCTAATCAACATTTATTGGAAAAAATCACAAACTGTTATGGAAACTTTGAACTCAGCTAAATTTTTACTTTAATTTTATTGTAATATTGAGTTTAGTTGAACTTAAGCCCAGAATCTTGAGTCGGAACCTTTTTCTTAATATGGTCTCAAGGGTTGTCTGCTGGGTGAGAAGATTTACTGAACAGTAAAGGGAAAAATGCTGTTCAAGTCAATTCAGTTCTTTATTTTATAGTATACATGAAAAACACTCAACAGAAATTAAAAAAAAACAACAATAACGATAGTTGTATACTGTAAGGGGTTTCATAGCCCAATTGGCCATTTTCCTGACACTTCCTATCGTCCATTTAATTATGCGTGGCAGCATTTCACTCATTTAGAAGTGTGAAAGTAACACTTTGTAAGGCTGATGTGGTTACAAGTAGAACTAGGCATGTTGAGGATTTTCCATTTTTTTTGCAGTAAACCAGAAAATCAAACTGCAACCAAAACCAGTAGAATGGTTTTACTGCGTTTCATCTTTTGGTTGAGTTATGTTAACAACCAAGACCTATGGTTTGGCAATGGTCAGTTTGCGTCTGAGTGAGCAGGTGGGTGGGCGGCTGGGCATTTGGGCAGGCATCCTCAAACTGAGCAATAACTTGAACAAACATTCTCTGATTTGACCATTATTTGCCATACTTGTCTTTTGCAATAATATCTCAAGCAAGTTTGAAAACTGGCCTGGCCCAATTTTTTGTTACAGAGTTATGGGCCATAATTAGTCACTTTTTACAAATTTGGGCTCGTTGGCACAGTAACTTGAACAAACATTCTTCGATTTGACTAATATTTGCCATACAGCTAGGTCTTTTTCAATAATATCTCAAGCAAGTTCGAAAACTGGCCCGGCCCGATTTTTTGTTTACATAATTATAGGCCTTAATTAGTCAATTAACAACCAAGACCTTTGGTTTGGTGATGGTTGGTGTGCATATGGGTGGGTGTCTGGGCATCTTCACGATGTTAGCTCAATAACTTAAACAAATATTCTCTGATTTGACTAATACTTGCCATACAGGTATTTTGCAATAACATCTCAAACAAGTTCGAGAACAGGCACAGCCCGATTTTTTATTACAGAGTTATGAGCCTTAATTAGTCAATTTTTACAAAGTTTGAGCTTGTTAGTGCAAAAACATGAACAGACATTCTTCAATTTGATTAATATTTGTCATACAGGTCTTTTGCAATAATGTCTCGAGCATGTTCAAAAACTGGCCCAGTCCGATTTCTTATCAACCTACTCACAATTGTTTACTTCAGGCTTGCACTACAGTGGAAGTCCCTAACTCGGATAAACTACTCTCTATTTTTGTCTTTCCCAAGCAATTTGGGAAAGAAAAGTGGTGCAAAAGCACCAAGAAAAAATAAGCCAAAACTGGGTCGAGTGCAACCGGCGCAGACCCACTATGGGACGCTCTCTCCCAAGTACAACTCCACAATTTCCGTTGCCAGTGCGCATATACTGTCTCTAAAGACTCATTCTTTTTATCATCCGCTTCGTGTCGAGATGTTTCTGCTCGCTTATCAGTGTTTATCCAGTTCGTTGTTTGATGATTCCTGATTCATAGTGCATCAGTGTATCCTTTGTATTCTCAGGAACAGTGTTTTTTATATTCTTTTCAATATTATATATCCATAATGTATATTTAATTGTTCTCTCTCGAGTCGCGTGCGAATTTCGTGTGCCATGCGGTTCGGACTTATTATTTTTCACAATTATTGTTAATGCTTTATTTGCTAAATTTTCTAATTGTGTTAGAGTTAGGTGTCAGCGGGGTACCACTCCTACAGTTTTTCTTCTTTCTTTTGAGAGTAGTCATCCTGTTGTGTGGTTCCCGGTCGACCGTCTGGGGTCTTTGTTTCTGTCACCTTTCTCTCTTCTTTGGGGGTGTTCTTCTGTTTTCTGATTTCACCTTCTTTGCTCCTCTCACCTCTATCATGCCCAGGACAATTCCTTGTGGGCAATGTCTGCTGCCAAAGCATGTGGACGATTTACATTCTTCTTGTTCCTCCTGTAATGGGTGTTTGGCCGAGCGGCCATGTGGTGTCTGTGGATCATGGTCATCCACTTTCTGGGCGTCAGTTAACCATGTCGTTCATTCTCGTGGCCGTGCCTCCCACTCCCGCGGGAAAGGAGAATGTGGTCGTTAGGGGGCTCCCGAGCTGACCTTGTCTGGTGAGAGTTATTCCTCCTCCGTGGGGGATGTGCAGTCTTTTCCTGTAGTGGAGTGTTCTGGTGAAGAGGTGCCTGGTTCCGGGACTACGGTCCCCCTCCAGTCGACATCTGAGGCTGTCACTAGGGTTGTGACTCCTCCTTCGGGTGTTTTGGAGGATCGTGACCCTTCGCTGGTTAAGAGGGTCAGAGGTGAAGCCACTTTGCCGGTTCGCTCCCCTGTCGAACCGGCTGGTACGGGCAGTGAGCTTAGGGCGGCCCTCTCTTTACTCACTCAGGTTCTATCTAAGAGCCTTCCTGTTGCTTCCAGCGAGGCAATGAGTGGTTTCCAGGCGCCTCCTATGGCGCCGCCTCCCGGGATTGGAAACAGGCCGGTTTCTGATTCCCCTGGTGTCCCGACACCATGGGAGGCGTCGGCTGGTTTGCCCACGATGGGCTATGTGTCTTCCGACTCTGGGGAGGAGTCCGACATGCTTGATGTCGAGGGCCAGCAGTCTTCGGACTTGGGGGCAGCTCTTGACTTTGTGTTTGGGTGTCTACCTGATCTGAAACCTACTAACCAGCCGACAGTGTCAGCCTGGCCGCGATCATCGGTCGCGTGCCTACAGCCTATGGAGCAACCTGCTTCTGGGTGCCTTCGGCCGTGCCAGTCGGTACAGGTGGTTGAAGCTTTTTCAGCGTTGGACTCCAAGCTGAATTCCAAGACTCTGAAGACTTCGTTCTTCACCAGGGTTGACACCTTTTTGCCTCCTTTGCATTATCGTTCCTACGATTCCGCCTATCCGTCGGTCTGCCAGACTTTGACGGTTCTGGATCAGGACTCCACTTCCCTAGGGCTTTCCAAGCCCAAGTCTGCCGTCATTCCAATGACGACTCTGGAGTCCACGTTGGGCTTATCTAGAGAGATGCTTGGCATGCTTTCTCTCTCAGATCACGTCGTCTCAGCTTTGGCTGCTTATCTGCCTCCAGATAAGTTTGACGAGGTACAGGCTCCTTTGCGTGTGCTGTCCAAGGCGCTTATGCATCTTACTCACACGCATGCCTGTAACACGGCTAATCTGGAATTAGTTCGAAGGGACGCAGTGCTGGACACAGGACGATCCCTTCCCGAGGAGCAGCGTGCTGCTCTTCGATCTGCTTCTTTGGCAGGTCCGCAACTTTTCCATGGCTCCGTGTCGACGGTCCGGGATGATGTCCTACGTCATTCCAAAGATCAGCTGCTGTTTCGTCAGCTTGATCAGCCTTCTAGGGGAGGCAAGGGCCATTCCAAGCCTAACAAGTACCCTTCTGCTTCCTCTGTGAAGCAAAAGGCTGGTCCTTCTGCCGCCGCCTCTACTTCTTACTCAAGGGGTAAAGGTAAGGGTCGGCAGAATCGAGGGAAGTCTCAGAATTCTTCATTTAGTAGAGGAGGTGGTTTTTTCTCTCGCGAGCCTCGTCGGGGCTCGAAGTGAAGGTCCTCACCTCGACTCGTCCCAGGTTGGAGGAAGGATAGCAGAGTTCGCGGACCATTGGGCCACCATCACATCCGATCCGTGGGTGTTAGATGTTGTTCGGTCCGGGCTGCGAATATCCTTCCGACGGCACCCCACTCTGTCAAGGGTGCCTCTTCCAACCACCGTTCCTTCAGACGTTTTACGTCAGGAACTTTTGTCCACGGAGATTGGCAATCTCCTGGCAAAGGGGGCGATCGAGGTTGTCAAGAACATTCAGTCAGTGGGTTTCTATTCCCGCCTGTTCTTGGTGCCGAAGAAGGACGGCCGACTCCGACCGGTTATCGATCCGAGTATCCTGAACCAGTCTATCATTGCTCCCAAGTTCAGCATGGAGACTTTCAGGTCGGTCCGCCAATCAATTCACCAGGGAGATTTCGCAGCCAGCATCGACCTGCGAGATGCTTACTTCCCCATTCCGATGCATCGGGCGTCACGGAAGTATCTCAGGTTCGCTTTTCTGGAGCGAGTTTACCAGTTCAAGGCCATGTCTTTCGGCCTCAACCTGGCTCCTTGGGCGTTCACCAGACTGATGTCGCATGTGATAGCGTTCCATCGCACACAGTCCAGGGTGACTACTTCGGCATATCTGGACGATATCCTCCAGAGGCATTCCAATGCTGCCTTACTGGAGTAGGATGTCGCCACTCTGTTGAGCTTGCTCACGTCGCTAGGATTCAGAGTCAACAAGGAGAAGTCGGACCTGGTCCCTTCTCAGTCGTTTTGTCATCTGGGGATGTCTTTCCAAACCAAATTCAATTTGGTAGCGGTTCCCCAGGCCAAGGCTGTGATTCTCTCAGCTTTTGCTCTGACTCTGTCCCAGTCCGCTCGGAGTTTTCTCCGGCTGATCGGTCTCTGCAGTTCGGTGACGGATCTAATTCCTCTAGGTCGGCTGCGTGTCAGACCTCTCCAACACTTTCTGCTCAGTCGTTGGAGGCCGAATGTAGATTCTCTGGATCAGGTGCTTCCGTTTCCGGAATCTCTGTATCCTCACCTTTTCTGGACAGATGTTCAGTGGATTACGCAGGGTGTTCCATTGGACTTTCCCATGTCCGATTGCGTTCTGACGGCAGATGCCAGCGATCTCGGATGGGGTGCGACGTTGGATCCTCTCAGTCTTTCCCTACACGGGATGTGGGACCAGGATCAAGCAGCTCTACACATCAACCAGAAGGAGCTTCTTGCTCTTCTTCTGAGTTTCAGGCAGTGGATCCCTCACCTGTCAAATCGCCAGGTCCTTTTGCTATCCGACAATTCGACAGTGGTTGCTTACATTCGGAACCAGGGCGGCACGCACTTGGTTCCGATGTACGAATTAGCTCGGGATCTTCTACTGCTCGCTCAGGATGTTCATGCCGGAGTGGTTGTTCATCACATTCCCGGTCGTCTGAACGTCCTAGCCGACTCCCTGTCCCGACAGGGCAGGGTTATTTCCACCGAGTGGATGCTTCACAGGGCAGTGTTCCAGTCGCTTTGCGATCTCTGGGGACGTCCCCACATCGACCTCTTTGCGACTCGTTGGAACCATAAGGTGGACACTTTTGTGTCCCCGTGTCCAGATCCTCTGGCTTTTGCCGTGGATGCTCTGTCACTCGATTGGAACGGTCTAGTCGGCTACGCCTTCCCGCCTGTTCCGATTCTTCCTCAGGTTCTCGCCAAAATTCGAACCTGCAGTTGTCGAATCATTCTGATCGCTCCCCTGTTGCCTCAGCGGGTGTGGATCAATCAGCTCCGCTCGCTGATGGCTTCGGTTCCGGCACGTCTCCCGCTACGTCGTGACCTTCTTTGTCAAGGTCGCCCGAGGAGGTTTCACGTCGACCCGACTTCGTTGTGCCTTCACGCATATCTTTTGTGAGGTCCTGTCTCCTCCGTGGAGGATTTTCGAGACGAGCAGTGGAGTGCATTTCTTCTTCAAGGAGGCACTCCACTGGTTTAGCTTATGCAGCTAAATGGAAGGTCTTCTGTCGATGGTGTGCTGATCACTCTGTTGATTATGCCAATCCTTCGATTTCACAGATTGCGGAGTTTCTGGTATATCTGTTTGATTCTCGGGGTCTCCAGCCTGTTACCATCAAGGGTTACAGGTTCATGCTTTCAGAGACTTTTTCTTATGTGGGGAAGCGTCGTATCGGCACTAATCCTTACCTCTCCAAGCTTGTTCGGCACTTTTCTTTGAAAAGGCCTCGGACTTTGCAGCTTACTCCACGATGGAATCTTTTGTGGGTGCTGCTTTGCTTGGGGGGGGGGGGGGGGGGGGGCGCCGTTCGAGCCTTTATCCCAGGTGGATATGCATTTTCTCACATATAAGACGGCTTTTCTGATGGCATTTGCTTCGGCCAGACGGGTTAGTGAGCTTCACGCCCTCTCGGTTGACCCGGCCTTTTTAGGAGCTCTCCCAACAGTGTTACTTTTACCACTGATTGCTCCTTTTTGGCCAAGAATCAGTTACCAGATACTACTCCTCCTCCTATCTGTATCAGGGCTCTTCCTTCTGTTGAGGGTAATCGCCCTTTGCTCTGTCCGGTCCGTGCTATTCGCATTTATCTCGATCGGACACGCCTCATACGGAAAGGCAGGAAACGTTTTTTTTTCTGTCTCTTATTCCAGGTCGACAGAAGATCTCTCCTCAATCCATTTCTCGATGGATTTGTCTTGCTATTCGTATGGCTTATGGTCATTTATCAGCTGGCGATTGTATTACCAATCGTATTTCTGCCCACGAGGTGCGGGCACTGTCCACCTCTTGGGCTTATTCTAACTCCGTCAAGTTGTCGGATGTTATGCAGGCAGGCTTCTGGAGAAATGCTTCTACTTTCTCCACCTTTTATTTGTGCCAGTTGCAGGAGCAGTCGGAGGACCTCTTTGCCCTGGGTCCTTTTCTTCTGCTCAGGCTGTTGTCTGCCATAGCCATTAGGCTTCTTGAAGGTCAGTTTCAGCCTTGTGCTGTTCCTGCCCTTTTTCTGTCTGTGTGTCACACAGGCCCATATGTCTCCTTTCATTGTCCTTTACCAATGATTGCGACATTATGGTTGATAAGCCTCGGGACCTCTTCCTTCTGCTTCACGGTTCCAGTGCACTGGGGTTATGTGTGGGTTGGTTATGCGATTCCCTCCAGCCTTTTGTCTATTCAGCCTGAAGTAAACAATTGTGAGTAGGTTGATAAGAAATCTAAATTTTATAGTAAATTTCCTTTCTTATTATACCTACCACAATTGTTTACATGGAGGCCCTCCCGTCTTCTTTACGGGTAAAGAATCTTTCCTCCCCGCTGATCACATAACTCTAACGTTGACGGATTCAAAAAGAATGAGTCTTTAGAGACGGTATATGCGCACTGGCAACGGAAGTCGTGGAGTTGTACTTAGGAGAGAGTGTCCCGTACTGGGTCTGCGCCGGTTGCACTCGACCCAGTTTTGGCTTATTTTTTCTTGGTGCTTTTGCACCCTTTTTCTTTTCCAAATTGCTTGGGAAAGACAAAAATAGAGAGTATTTTATCCGAGTTAGGGACTTCCACTGTAGTGCAAGCCTGAAGTAAACAATTGTGGTAGGTATAATAAGAAAGGAAATTTACTATAAAATTTAGATTTTTTGTTACAGTGTTATGGGCTTTAATTAAATAATTTCTACAAATTCGGAACTTGTTAACTCCCTTCACTCTGATGTCAAAACATCCAAATTTCAAGATGCCATTTTTCCCATAATGCAACTGGCAATTTAACCAATTCAATCTTGTTTGACAGAGCTCAATGAGCTCTGTCAAACAAGATTGAATTGGTTAAATTTCTAGTTGCATTATGGGAAAAATTTGCACCTTGAACTTTGGATATTTCGACATCAGTGTGCAGGGGGTTAACATTATAACTTGAACAAGGGCTCCAGATTTGACAACCGGTGTATGATTGATAACCAGATTATAGACATGCACCACTTTCAGATTGCCATCAAAACTTGACATCTGCATCTCTGATGTACACATCTTGTTTTCAAAACATTTCAGCAAAACCATATCACCATACATGGAGTGATAGCACTGTCAGTGTTGTAAGCACCACACGAAAGTAATTTACAGGGGTCAATCAATATAACATGTTTACAGAGTACTGCACCTGCTGTTCTATCCCAACTCACAGGGGGAAATGGCAAATTGCCCTGGCAGTAACACTGATGGAAAAATGCTGTGAGTGGGGGCATGATAGGCGGGAGGTGGTGGCATTTTTTTATGTCTATTTTCGGTAACATTGATTGATTGTTATGATTTGTTGCACAGGCAGTCGATGTAATATCAGGTTGTATCAATTTTAATAATATATATATATTATTATACCCCCTGCAAACAAAGTTTGGGGGGGGGGTATATAGGAATCACCCTGTCCGTCCGTCTATCTGTCCATCCTTGTAAGTGCAACTCCTAAACCGTTTGAAGAATTTTCATGAAACTTTACACAATGGAAGAACTCCATATGAAGATGTGCATGAAGCAATATAATTCCATTCTGACATTTCCAGGGGAGATAATCTAACTTATACATTTCAGGTGCGGGGGGTATCACTTTGTGAGTTTGCTCACAGTACCTCTAGTTAATACTAAAAAACACTGTATTTTGGTATTGGTAATATAATATATATTTTATTACAATTGATAAAATCGGAAATTTTTAAAATGCAAATTTCCTGAGACACACTTCAAGTTTTCATTTCGCATATCATCTGTATTAATATGGTCCTCATCATTCTTGACAGTGTTCCCCGCAGAACTTTTGCCCGCCATCTGGGGGTTGGGGTGGGGGGGGGGGGGGTTGTTGTACTCTCAACATTTCAGACCAAATTGCAAATTCAACTGGCCACAGCATTCTGTTCATTTTCTGTTAGTATTACTGTAATTGATCTAATGTTCGCACAACTTGCTCAAAACTAAAATTGTAAGTCTACGGCACATGTTTCGAAATTAGGGAACGTGATGGTGAGATTAATAATCCAGCAACAAACACAACAGAAACCAGTAATTTATTCAGTAGCAAGTAGTGTCAGTATAGAGACGTGGAAATCGATTATGTAACTAATCCTTTTCACAGAAAAACACCGTGTGACCCAGTGATTTTTTTCTTTGACCAACACCGTGAATCCCAGTTTTTCCCAGTTATTTTCTGCAATGCTATCACTGCATTGGGTGTGAGAGACGTAATCTGCTTGTCACGTACTGTATCACTGATACAAGCTCAACACTCTCATTCCCATGAGTGTCATAATATGGTTTTGTTGAACTTTTTGGACATTTTTTTTCAACAGTTCAATTTGTAAATTACAAGGGCAGAAACTTCCAATTTGTTAGGCACAAGCTCAACAATCTCATTCCCATGAGTATCATGTGATATGGTTTTGTTGAACTTTTTGGACATTTTTTTTCTACAGTTCAGTTTGAAAATTACAAGGGCAGAAATTTCAAATTTGTTAGGCACAAGCTCAACAATCTCATTCCCATGAGTGTCATGTGATATGGTTTTGTTGAACTTTTTGGACATTTTTTTTCTACAGTTCAGTTTGAAAATTACAAGGGCAGAAACTTCAAATTTGGTAGGCACAAGCTCAATAATCTCATTCCCATGAGTGTCATGTGATATGGTTTTCTTGAACTTTTTGGACATTTTTTTCTACAGTTCAGTTTGAAATTTACAAGGGCATGATAGAGAAATAGAAGGAATCTTTTCACGATTTTCCAACAATTTATATCTGACCCTAGAGTGTAAATTGTTTTTGGTTGAAATGTATGTTAACCCTTTACCCGACACAGGATATTAAAATTTTCTGTTTTAATTATTGTTTTTTTCTAATTTTTCTGAAGATTTCAACAAAACCATATCATGTGCCCTCCTTAAATGAATGAGCTCGACAAGATCGCTCCACTGAGGGGTCACTTGATATGGTTCTGGTGGAATTTTTTGGAAAATATATTTTTATTCAAGTACCTAATTTGCAAATGACATGGGCAGATGCAGCCAGTTCCTTAACCCTTTACCCAACACAGACGATTTCAAAATTTATTATTTTAAATATCATTTTTTTAATTTTTTCAAAAAATTTCAACAAAACCATATCATGTGACCACTCTTTGGAACGAGCTCAACGAGCTCGTTCCAAAAGAGGGGTCACATGATATGGTTTTATTGAAATAGTTCGAAAAATAATATTTTTTCAGCTGCTGAATTTGCATATTACGCGGGCGGATGTGGGCGATTCGTTGGGTAAAGGGTTAAAGGGTTAATAATAGCTTGATCACTGTAATCATCTTTTTCTTCGGCGTGGTCCAGTTTTCATTGCTTTTATGGTTAATTTATACTACAAATTTAAAGTCCCCACAAAAATGTCTTCAACAGATATTTATTATTCTTCCAAGAGACTGGAAAGTCCACAAACCATAGATTAAATAATCATGACTGTTGTTTGTAGTAACAGGTAGATGTATTATGTTGGTTGTAATTCATTCTTTATTTCTTAAATAAACAAGTTTACACTGTGTTTGCACCTGGAGATGATAGAATGAGTATTGTCAAAACTTTTGTGTTATAGGATGCAGCAAAATGAAAAAAAGGCCATTATCTAACCAAGCCTGGACATAAGCACTGTCATCTGCAAAATAAGGTCACCAGAGGATGAATTTGAAGATGCTACCCTGCAGAGCAGGGTGACATCACTAGATTAACCCTCTGTGTACCTCAGTCTGAATCAAGGTCCCAAGTGTGAACAAAAAGAGGTACCCAGAGGCAGAGACCAGCCTAAAGGGAAATTTTAGGGAGACTTCAAGTCTCCCTCCAGAAAAAATAGGGAGACTGCAGAACCATGTTGGGAGACTTCATAGGCAAGTGGGGAAAATTAAGAATATTCATGTACCACTCCCGCCGCCCCTTCATATTTTCAATTTGTGGTCCTCCATTAACGTCCAAATAATCCAGGTCCAGTTGTCTATGATGCATCTGTGCCAGGTTAAAAAATCACAAAGTAATTATTGACTGAAAATCCCCTCACTGCTACCCTCTCCTTCATGACCCCTCCCCTCGTTTTCCTGCCAATCCCCCAGCACCCTCCTGTGGTTGCCTTTCACCAAAGTCTACTAAGTTAATAATTTCCTAAGTCTGAAAGTGTGAACAGGACCAGATGTAAGAAGGTTGCTTGGGAGGTACTTTGTTAGTTAATAAACAAAATACATTCTGGGGTCGAGTATTTTGTAAAATAAATGTCATTCCGCGTCATTTTTATGGCATTCCGGTGTCATTCCGCGTCATTTTGTGTCATTCCAGTGTTTAGGAGGACCCTTTCAAGATCGTCCACATGCACACTTGTGTCCTGTACAAAGCTTTTCTTGTCATCACTAAAGCTTTTTTTCATATGTTTCAATTCCATTCGTGTTTTTCTGGGAATAGACAGCCCAACAGTAAACAGTCGTCAGCAAAACGAAATGAAAATACTGTGTTATAAAATACGTCCGTTGTGTATACATTTTCGGCATCCTAAGCAACGTAACCTACTTTCAAACTGGGTTATTTTGTTGAGTCGCGTAAGTCACCTATTTTCGTTTCGACACTTGAAGCTCCGACTGAAACCCAACAAAATAGAAATAAAAAAAATCCGCCAAAAGCGACAATGGACAATTGATTGTCGTGTGATTTCAAATAAATGGACGTTTATTTGTCAAATTAAAATGCCGATTTATCACACTCGAGCACATTCGATTTTTGAAAATAATCGTTTTCATGTAAACCTCGCATCACTCAGTTCAGCCTTTCCTCATATTGGCCAATTTTTAGAGGGCGACTTGTAATCGCCCCGACCATTTTTCTAGGCAACTTTGGGCTTAGAAAGGCGACATAATCGCCCTAGTCGCCCTCACGGCTGGTCCCTGCCCAGAGGATAAATTGGCCCACTGGATGGGATAGCATCAGCAAATTCACCCTCTGTGGACCTCATTCTGCAAATGACAGATTGCTTGTTTCCAGGCTTGTATGTAACATGCTTATTAGACCTGTGGATGCTTTGCATGTTTTGCTATTTATTGCTGGGGTTTTGGCAAATTGATAGTAGGCTAAAGTATTTTTAAATGTGTCAACCCATAAATAGAGCTGTGCAGTTTTTTTGTTTTCTGGTTCGGTTCCAGTTTTTGTGCCAAACCAGAAATCCAAACCATAAGACCTGCAAAGAATGATCGAACCTTTTTTCTGTGTTTATGCCTAAACTGATCAAACTATCTTACTGGGAGGTAATTGAACTAATGTCTGCTATAGAGTTGCGCCACTTAGTCTGTCCCGTGAAAGGGGGTATACCTTGCATTCTCATTATCACATTTTCTCCCTTATTGACTCATCCATCGGATGAGTCAGTAAGGGAGAAAATGTGACAGTGAGAACTCGACATAGATTGGATGAACTTTATTCATTGATGTATTTTCTGACTGACTAGGCTTAGTAACTGAACCCCTAAGAGTGATCAGGGTACACGGTGACTCAGTAGGTAGATGTGCAGGCTGCAAGCCGAGGGGTCCTCGGTTTGAATGCCACCTGTGGCAACCGCATTATGTCCTTGGGCAAGACACTTCACCCTCATTGCCCACGTGGGAAGCATGGGGGCATTATGTACTAAGACGTACTGCACGTCGATGGTGCACCTGTCTTAAACAAATGCTAACTCTGCTTGTGTGAAGTTAGTATGTTGGGGAGATGACAGGTGCTCGCCATGCTCGGTGGTTCTCCCTGCGTACTCTGGCTTCCTCCTCCCATAAAACTGTTGTGGTCATGATTAGCTATTGTACAGAAATATCTAACCTTAAACACCAATTAATAAATAATAAATAAATAAGTGATCAAAGGGAAGTTAAGCTGAACCCATTGGTGATACTTAGAGACAGGACTTTTTGTGGTGAGTCAGAGTGGTGTCATACAAACTATTGCAGATTTTTTTTCAAAGGAAAGCAGCCTGAAGTGTTATTTATAATTAGAGCTGTAGGTTTTTAAATTTCTTGTTCGGTTTCGGTTTTGATTTTTCAGGTGGAATAAAACCTCGGTTCGGTTCGGTTTTCGGTTTGTTCATGAGGCCAAATAAAATTCACTAAAACTCATTCTTATGTCCGGAGTCATAACTGAATGGCAGTGAAATTGAGTGAAACTCAATGAATGTCCGAAATAAGCTATAATACATGAAGAATCAGGAAGGCCAATATAATAATTACCTAAATATACAGAACATTTATTGTGCTTGGCCATTTTTCGAGGTCTGATACCTACACGCAACTTGAGGAAAGCTGCAAACACAACTAAACTGAAATGTTGGAAATTCACAGAACGTAGCCTTCCCAGAGTAGTGAGAGTACCCAGACACTGCCATTGGCAGTGTCTGGGTACTCTCACTACTCTGGGATTGCTACATTCTGTGAATTTCTTCAGCAAGAGACTATTTAATAAAAAACGAAAAACCTTAGATTACGGGATGTCGACGGTTTCGGTTTCGGTTTTTAAAAAAAAATAAAAACCTCGGTTCGGTTTTGGTTAACCTACAGCTCTATTTATAATATCTTCTTAACACATAGAAAAACTGAACCGAAACCGATGTTAAAGTGAACCAAAACTAAATCTGAAAAGTCAAAACTATCTCGCTCTCCCCACAAATTTATTTTTGAGCAATGGGCGACTCACGAATTTATGAACCCACAAAAAAGTACTTTTTTGGGTAACTTGAAAATTGGAACCAATGAAAATAAAGACATCCACAGTACCATATAAATAGATAGCTTATGGTCTGAAAAGCAAAGATATATTCATGTTGCAAATTCTCTGTATTTGTGTTTATAATTGTATTTGTCTGTTTTTCAGCTGTCCCTTATATTCACAGCTCTAGAATTGATACTTCTTCACATCACAGACTTTCTCACCAAATATGAGGCAATAGCAAAAAATATTGTGAATACTATTCTCACCACATGTCTGAACAAGATATTATTTGTGTTTGAAATGCGCCATAAATCAGGCCACATCAAGTCCACTCTGAAGCTGTTGCGAGCTATGGTCATGGTCAGTGAATATTGTGCAGGGAATGTGCTTTCTCAGTTCAACTTTACAGATTCGAGACTAGTACCTTTGTTCCAGAGGAGAGACATTAAGGTGAGATTCTACAGAATTTTTTGACAATATGAAATATGCTGTACCCAGTGCTTCATTAATTAAATTTTTTATCATTATTCCTATAAATAGTGTTAGGAATCTAATATTATTGTGTCCGTGGAAATATTTCACACTCGTGGGAAGTGATCAATCCATGGCGGCCGTACTGCACTTAACTCTTTTCTAATCCACTTGTTTGATATTTGTTTATTGGGGTTTATTGACACTTCCAATGCCAGAGACATCTCTCCATCAGTTTTAAGTATGAAAGAAGCAAGAGAGAGTACCACCAAGCTGCAGTAAGCAACTGTCAGATTCTTCTAACTTACTGTGCACAGTAAGAGTTAACAATGGTTGAAGGCAAGTGCACCATCGACATGCAGTATGCCTTAGTACACATTGCCACTGTGCCCCCATGCAGGCAATTAGGATTTAGTGGGTGGCTGGCCAAGGGCACAATGCAGTTACCACCGGTCAGGATCAAACTACTGACCTTTCCGTTTTAAGTCCAATGCTCTAACTATTGAGCTACCACTCTCATTAATCACAGTGTGAACATGTTGAAAAACATTAACCCTTTACCCAACATAACGGGAAAAACCGGCCAGCACTATTCACAAAATACACCATTCAATTTCTTATCAACCTACTCACAATTGTTTACTACAGGCTTGCACTACAGTGGAAGTCCCTAACTCGGATAAAATACTCTCTATTTTTGTCTTTCCCAAGCAAGTTGAGAAAGAAAAGTGGTGCAAAAGCACCAATAAAAATAAGCCAAAACTGGGTCGAGTGCAACCGGCGCAGACCCAGTACGGGACGCTCTCTCCCAAGTACAACTCCACGACTTCCGTTGCCAGTGCGCATATACCGTCTCTAAAGACTCATTCTTTTTAAAATCCGCTTCGTGTCGAGATGTTTTTGCACGCTTATCAGTGTTCCACCAGCTCGATGTTTGATGATTCCTGATTCATTATACCACAGTGTATCCTTTGTATTCTCAGGAATAGTGTTTTATATTCTCTTTTTTCTATTATATGTCCATAATGTGAATTTATTTGCTCTCTCTCGGGTCGCGCGCGATTTTCGCGGGCCACGCGGTTCGGACTTAGATTTTCACAATTATTGTTCATGCTTTTTTTGCAAATTTTTCTAATTGTGTTAGAGTTAGGTGTCAGCGGGGTACCACTCCTACAGTATTTCTTCTTTCTGTTGAGAGTAGTCTTCCTGTTGGGTGGTTCCCGGTCGACCGTCTGGGGTCTTTGTTTCTGTCACCTTTCTCTCTTTGGGGGTGTTCTGTTTTCTGATCTCACCTTCTCTGCTCCTCTCACCTCTTTCATGCCTAGGACAATTCCTTGTGGGCAGTGTCTGCTGCCTAAGCATTTGGACGATGTACATTTGTCGTGTTCCTCCTGTAATGGGTGTTCGGCCGAGCGGCCGTGTGGTGTCTGTGGAACATGGTCTTCCACCTTTTGGGCGTCAGTAAATCGTGTCGTTCGTTCTCGTGGCCGTGCCTCCCGCTCCCGCGGGAAAGGAGAACGTGGTCGTTCGGGGCCTCCCGAGCCGACTTTGTCTGGTGAGAGTTATTCCTCCTCCGTGGGGGATGTGCAGTCTTTTCCTGTGGTGGATACTGCGGGAGCCGTTGAGTGTTCTGGTGTAGAGATGCCTGGTTCCGGGACTACGGTCCCCCTCCAGTCGACATCTGAGGCTGTCACTAGGGTTGTGACTCCTCCTTCGGAGCCGAGCCGGTGTGCTCTCTCCACTTTTTCACCAGCCTCAACGACTCTCGACGTATCTACTACTGCTGCTGGTCCGTCTGCTTTGTTGTCTGTTTCAGCCGGCCTCGGCTTTTCGCTGCGGGGGACTGCAGAACTGTCCGATACTGTAGACGTGGGATATCGGCCCCAGCCTTCCCTGACTTCAACTCGGCGAAGTCGGAAGGGGCTGCCGGCCGAGCCCATCGCTGTGGTCTCATCGCCGTTGATTACCACAGTTGTGTCTTTGGATTCAGATGTTCGTAGTGGACACACTCTGAACTCCGTGGCGTTTCCGTCCACTCACTCTGGTCACACGACCAGTTTTGGGGGACCATCGCCTTTTGTGCAGCCTGGACCTTCTGCCCCGCAGAGGTCCGCGGTGACTCTCATGAGTTCTCGCAATATTGATCCTCGGGGTGCATTGTACCCCTATACACGTCTGCCTTCAGATGTTTCGGCTGCCGCCCGTCGTCCCGCGTCGGGTGTTTTGGAGGATCGTGACCCTTCGCTGGTTAAGAGGGTCAGAGGTGAAGCCACTTTGCCGGTTCGCTCCCCTGTCGAACCGGTCGGTACAGGCAGTGAGCTTAGGGAGGCCCTCTCCTTACTCACTCAGGTTCTCTCAAAGAGCCTTCCTGTTGCTTCCAGCGAGGCTATGGGTGGTTTCCAGGCGCCTCCTATGGCGCCGCCTCCCGGGATTGGAAACAGGCCGGTTTCCGATTCCTCTGGTGTCCCGACACCATGGGAGGCGTCGGCTGGTTTGCCCACGATGGGCTATGTGTCTTCCGACTCTGGGGAGGAGTCCGACATGCTTGAGGTCGAGGGCCAGCAGTCTTCGGACTTGGGGGCGGCTCTTGACTTTGTGTTTGGGTTTCTGCCTGAGCTCAAACCTGCTAACCAGCCGACAGTGTCAGCCTGGCCGCGATCATCGGTTGCGCGCCAACAGCCTATGGAGCAACCTGCTTCTGGGCGCCTTCGACCATGCCAGTCGGTACAGGTGGTTGAGGCTTTTTCAGCATTGGATGCCAAGCTGAATTCCAAGGCTTTGAAGACTTCGTTCTTCACCAGGGTTGACACCTTTTTGCCTCCTGTGCGTTATCGTTCCTACGATTCCGCCAATCCGTCAGTCTGCCAGACTTTGACGGTTCTGGATCAGGACTCCACTTCCCTCGGGCTTTCCAAGCCCAAGTCTGCTGTCATTCCAATGACGACTCTGGAGTCCACGTTGGGCTTATCTAGAGAGATGCTTGGCATGCTTTCTCTCTCAGATCACGTCGTCTCAGCTTTGGCTGCTTATCTGCCTCCAGATAAGTTTGACGAGGTACAGGCTCCTTTGCGTGTGCTGTCCAAGGCGCTTATGCACCTTACTCACACGCATGCCTGTAACACGGCCAATTTGGAATTAGTTCGAAGGGACGCTGTGCTGGACACAGGACGATCCCTTCCCGAGGAGCAGCGTGCTACTCTTCGATCTGCTTCTTTGGCAGGTCCGCAACTTTTCCATGGTTCCGTGTCGACGGTCCGGGATGACGTCCTACGTCATTCCAAAGATCAGCTGCTGTTTCGTCAGCTTGATCAGCCTTCTCGGGGAGGCAAGGGCCGTTCCAAGCCTAACAAGTACCCTTCTGCTTCCTCTGTGAAGCAAAAGGCTGGTCCTTCTGCCGCCGCCTCTACTTCTTACTCATGGGGTAAAGGTAGGGGTCGGCAGAATCGAGGGAAGTCTCAGGATTCTTCATTTAGCAGAGGAGGTGGTTTCTCCTCTCGCGGGCCTCGTCGGGGCTCGAAATGAAGGTTCTCACCTCGACTCGTCCCAGGTTGGAGGAAGGATAGCAGAGTTCGCAGACCATTGGACCACCATCACATCCGATCCATGGGTGTTAGATGTTGTTCGGTCCGGGCTGCGCATATCCTTCCGACGGCACCCCACTCTGTCAAGGGTGCCTCTTCCAACCACAGTTCCTTCAGACGTTTTACGTCGGGAACTTTTGTCCACGGAGATTGCCAATCTCCTGGCAAAGGGGGCGATCGAGGTCGTCAAGAACGTTCAGTCAGTGGGTTTCTATTCCCACCTGTTCTTGGTGCCGAAGAAGGACGGCCGACTCCGACCGGTTATCGATCTGAGCATCCTGAACCAGTCTATCATTGCTCCCAAGTTCAGCATGGAGACTTTCAGGTCGGTCCGCCAATCAATTCACCAGGGAGATTTCGCAGCCAGCATCGACCTGCGAGACGCTTACTTCCACGTTCCGATGCATCGGGCGTCACGGAAGTATCTCAGGTTCGCTTTTCTGGGGCGAGTTTACCAGTTCAAGGCCATGCCTTTCAGCCTCAACCTGGCTCCTTGGGCGTTCACCAGACTGATGTCGCATGTGATAGCGTTCCATCGCACACAGTCCAGGGTGACTACTTCGGCATATCTGGACGATATCCTCCAGAGGCATTCCAATGCTGCCTTACTGGAATCAGATGTCGCCACTCTGTTGAGCTTGCTCACGTCGCTAGGATTCAGAGTCAACGAGGAGAAGTCGGACCTGGTCCCTTCTCAGTCGTTTTGTCATCTGGGGATGTCTTTCCAAACCAAATTCAATTTGGTGGCTGTTCCCCAGGCCAAGGCTGTGATTCTCTCAGCTTTTGCTCTGACTCTGTCCCAGTCCAGGTCCGCGACCGCTCGGAGTTTTCTCCGGCTGATCGGTCTCTGCGGTTCGGTGACGGATCTCATTCCTCTAGGTCGGCTGCGTGTCAGACCTCTCCAACACTTTCTGCTCAGTCGTTGGAGACCGAATGTAGATTCTCTGGATCAGGTGCTTCCGTTTCCGGACTCTCTGTATCCTCACCTTCTTCCCTGGACAGATGTTCAGTGGATTACGCAGGGTGTTCCGCTGGACTTACCCACGTCCGATCGCGTTCTGATGGCAGATGCCAGCGATCTCGGATGGGGTGCGACGTTGGATCCTCTCGGTCTTTCCCTACACGGGATGTGGGACCAGGATCAAGCAGCTCTACACATCAACCAGAAGGAGCTTCTTGCTCTTCTTCTGAGTTTCAGGCAGTGGATCCCTCACCTGTCGAATCGCCAGGTCCTTCTACTATCCGACAATTCGACAGTGGTTGCTTACATTCGGAACCAGGGCGGCACGCACTCGCTTCCGATGTACGAGTTAGCTCGGGATCTTTTACTGCTCGCTCAGGAGGTTCACGCCGGAGTGGTTGTTCGTCACATTCCCGGTCGACTGAACGTCCTAGCCGACTCCCTGTCCCGACAGGGCAGGGTTATTTCCACCGAGTGGATGCTTCACAGGGCAGTGTTCCAGTCGCTTTGCGATCTCTGGGGACGTCCCCACATCGATCTCTTTGCGACTCGTTGGAACCATCAGGTGGACACTTTCGTGTCCCCGTGTCCAGATCCTCTGGCTTTTGCCGTGGACGCTCTGTCACTCGATTGGAGCGGTCTAGTCGGCTACGCCTTCCCGCCGGTTCCGATTCTTCCTCAGGTTCTCGCCAAAATTCGAACCTGCAGTTGTCGAATCATTCTGATCGCTCCCCTGTCGCCTCAGCGGGTGTGGATCAATCAGCTCCGCTCGCTGATGGCGGCGGTTCCGGCACGTCTCCCGCTACGTCGCGACCTTCTTTGTCAAGGTCGCCCGAGGAGGTTTCACGTCGACCCGACTTCATTGTGCCTTCACGCATATCTTTTGTCAGGTCCTGTCTCCTCCGTAGAGGTTTTTCGAGACGAGCAGTGGAGTGCATTTCTTCTTCAAGGAGGCACTCCACTGGTTTAGCTTATGCAGCTAAATGGAAGGTCTTCTGTCGATGGTGTGCTGATCACTCTGTTGATTATGCCAATCCTTTGATTTCACAGATTGCGGAGTTTCTGGTATATCTGTTTGATTCTCGGGGTCTCCAGCCTGTTACCATCAAGGGTTACAGGTCTATGCTTTCAGAGACTTTTTCTTATGTGGGGAAGCGTCGTATCGGCACTAATCCTTACCTCTCCAAGCTTGTTCGGCACTTTTCTTTGAAAAGGCCTCGGACTTTGCAGCTTACTCCACGATGGAATCTTTCGTGGGTGCTGCTTTGCTTGGGGGGGGGGGGGGGGGGGGGGGGGGGGGGCGCCGTTCGAACCTTTATCCCAGGTGGATATGCAATTTCTCACATACAAGACGGCTTTTCTGATGGCATTTGCTTCGGCCAGACGGGTTAGTGAGCTTCACGCCCTCTCGGTTGACCCGGCCTTTTTTAGGAGTTCTCCCAACAGTGTTACTTTTACCACTGATTGCTCCTTTTTGGCTAAGAATCAGTTACCAGATACTACTCCTCCTCCTATCTGTATCAGGGCTCTTCCCTCTGTTGAGGGTACTCGCCCTTTGCTCTGTCCGGTCCGTGCTATTCGCATTTATCTTGATCGGACACGCTTCATACGGAAGGGCAGAAAACGTTTTTTTTCTGTCTCTCATTCCGGGTCGACAGAAGATCTCTCCTCAATCCATTTCTCGATGGATTTGTCTTGCTATTCGTACGGCTTATAGTCGTTTAGCAGCTGGCGATTGTATTACCAATCGTATTTCTGCCCACGAGGTGCGGGCACTGTCTACCTCTTGGGCTTATTCTAACTCCGTCAAGTTGTCGGATGTTATGCAGGCAGCCTACTGGAGAAATGCTTCTACTTTCTCCACCTTTTATTTACGCCAGTTGCAGGAGCAGTCGGAGGACCTTTTTGCCTTGGGTCCTCTTTCTTCTGCTCAGGCTGTTGTCTGCCATAGCCATTAGGCTTCTTGAAGGTCAGTTTCAGCCTTGTGCTGTTACTGCCCTTTTTTCTGTCTGTGTGTCACACAGGCTCATATGTCTCTTTTCATTATCCTTTACCAATGATTGCGACATTATGGTTGATAAGCCTCGGGACCTCTTCCTTCTGCTTCACGGTTCCAGTGCACTAGGGTTATGTGGGGGTTGGTTATGCGATTCCCTCCAGCCTTTTGTCTATTCAGCCTGTAGTAAACAATTGTGAGTAGGTTGATAAGAAATCTAAATTTTATAGTAAATTTCCTTTCTTATTATACCTACCACAATTGTTTACATGGAGGCCCTCCCGTCTTCTTTACGGGTAAAGAATCTTTCCTCCCCGCTGATCACATAACTCTAACGTTTACGGATTCAAAAAGAATGAGTCTTTATAGACGGTATATGCGCACTGGCAACGGAAGTCGTGGAGTTGTACTTGGGAGAGAGCGTCCCGTACTGGGTCTGCGCCGGTTGCACTCGACCCAGTTTTGGCTTATTTTTATTGGTGCTTTTGCACCACTTTTCTTTCCCAACTTGCTTGGGAAAGACAAAAATAGAGAGTATTTTATCCGAGTTAGGGACTTCCACTGTAGTGCAAGCCTGTAGTAAACAATTGTGGTAGGTATAATAAGGAAGGAAATTTACTATAAAATTTAGATTTTCATTAATTTTTCTTTTTTTGTCACAAAAACATAGCTTATGACCCCTCTTTGGAACGAGCTTATTGAACTTGTTCCAATGAGGGGTCATACGCTATGTTTTTGACATAAAAATGAAAAAAATTAGTTATTCAAGAATTTTGCTTGCAAGTGTCGTCTGCTTTTCGTGTTAGGTAAATGGTTAAATTAGGCATAAAAATAGTTAAAAATCTGTTTCTCAGCCCCTCCATCATGGACCTTTTGGCTGTCACATGCTCTTTTTTATAACCAAACTTAAAAAATAAAAATGAAATGGTTTATATCTGATATTTTACCCAAGTTCATAAAACTGATAAATTTGTGCCGTGAGTGTACTCAAGGGATGAAATACACCAACTCCTATGCTGTTCTGTATATCAGGAGACCTAAAACGTAAAACAAACTAAGAAAATGAACTTTTGGTGGCAAAGAAATAATTAGAAAAATAAAAAATGAAATAAAAAACGCCCACCCACCCACATGCAGTTTTACAAACAAAAAATGGCATGAGAAACAGATCTACTTTATGGGGCCTTAGAGAATGTAATTAATTTTATATACAGTAGAACCCTGTTGAGTAGACAGTTTACCTATGAACATTACTAACCCTGTTAATTTAACCCTCTGCACACAGATGTCAAAATACAGAATGTTCAAGCAGCAAATTTTCTCAAAATGCAACTAGGAATTTAACCATATCTGTCTTGTTTGACTGATCTCAATGAGCTCTTTCAAACTAGATTGAATTCATTAACCCTTTACCCAGCTTAATGGCCAAAACTGGCCAGCGCTATTCACAAAAATCGCCAATTAATTTTCATTATTTTTTCATATTTTGTCTCAAAAACATAGGATGTGACCCCTCTTTGGAACGAGCTCTTTGAGCATGTTCCAATGAGGGATCATAACCTGTTTTTGAGACAAAAAATGAAGTAAAATTAGTTATTCAAGAATTTTTTTTGCAAGTGTCATCTGCTTTTCATGTTAGGTAAAGGGTTAAATTCCTAGTTGCTTATGTCAAAAATTCTGATACTTTCACATCAGTGTGTAAAGGGTTAAATTAACAGTAGTATTCAATTGACTCCTTGTTTAATGGAACAGCCATAGTTAGCGATATTTTCAAATAATCTCCATTCAGATTTTATTATTTTTTTCAAAAAATATAGCTTATTACCCCTCATTGGAATGAGTGGATTCTAGAGTTGGGTGGTTAACCAAACATACGGTTTGGTTTCGGTTTTGTTATCAAAACCAAAACCGAAGCAGTTACAGAAAACCTGTCATCGCGGTTTTCAACTTCAGTGTTGAAAAACTCTGATCAGTCCTTCCCTTCTTAGAATAAAGAGAGAAACAACCTAAAGTTAACCTTCTTTTCAAACTTCAGTGTCGCGATACCCCTTTTTCAGAACAGCTGCACTAATTGGTATTGTGTTTGAGCGTGGCATTTACTGTGAAAATAGGTAACAAAATTACTTCTTAAGCATCGTGTTTTAAATGTTCATCTGTTTAGCAAATGCGATTTCCTTTTCAGAACTGGAACTAGTAAACTGTTCTACATCTATAATGAGAAATATATTTATTTCTACATGTAATTTTGAAAGCTTGATCTCCAAAGCCAGCGTCAAAATTACAGTTGAAGTTAGATGGAAACTTAGGGGTACAATGACCTATATCAGCAACTTTTACTCGATAAAATTTCTATGGTTGGCATAATTTTTTAGAGTCTGTAAGTTTACCCGTAACACAAGTATGGAGGGTTGGGGGGGGGGGGGGGGGGGGGGAAGAGGGAGACTAATTTTGCAACAGACTCAAGGCTAAATTTTTTTTCTCAAATTTGAATCTCTTAATATAATTTATGCAAATACATTGTGCTCAGAAAATCAGAGTACCAGTATATTACACAGGTATTGCCCTGGAAATGGAGTCCCTGTGACACTGGCTGGAGCCAAATACATCTTCCTATATGCAATGTATTGTTATGTTTGTACAACGAAAACTGAAACTGAAAACCTGACTATTTAAATGAAATCGAAACCTCGTTTTAAATCGAATCAACTCTGGTGAAGCCATTTGTTTTAAATAAAAATGCGGGATTTCTAAAATGAAACAATAATTCAACACTGATTGGCGTCAATCCAATTGTGAATTAAAGCCTGCTCTACTTCTGTTTATATAATAATCAGGGATATTTTTACCTGCGTTGCCAGTGGCAGAACAGATCTAGTAAACGCTCGACTCCGTCCATCAGTCCGTCCATCAGTCCGTCCAAAACACTTCTGTCAAAGTTTTCTTGGCTTCTATGAAAGGGAATGATTTTATATTTGGTCTGCTGCTTCAAAATGATGAGTTGTATCGTGTATCTAATTTTCAGATCTGCCGTGCAGCCACTTCCTGTTTGCCAATACTTTGAAGTCTGTTCATCTCTGTAATCAATTGCATGCAGCGACGCAGGTCCAGACCCGGTATTGGTCTTGGCTTGTTTCAGAAAACCATTGCTTTAACGATGTATCCAATAACTGTGATCAAACAGAACAATACTCAATATAAAATAATGTAATCATGTTGTGGAACAAACAGGCCTGAAAATAAGCAGTCTGACATTTCCAGAATGAGGTCCCCAGAGGGTGAATTTGATGATACTATCTCATACAGTGGGTCAATTTTGCAGATGACAGTCTGCGTATTTTCTGGCTTGGGAACAAATCTCTTATTGATGTTGAACAACTAAATAACTTTTCAAAGTTCGAAACTTAAAATTTTCATAAATGGTCACTGGTCATAATGCACAATGGGTTGAAATGAACAGTTGTAGCAGTAACAGTGTTTGTAGCGATGTAGCTACAGCTGTTGTACAGTTGTAGCTACATCACTTCAAACACTGTTACTGCTACCAGTCAGTTACGTTTCTACTTAGAACTGTCACATTTATGACCGAAGTACATTTAAAAAATATTCGAATTTCTGATTCGAATCAAATTGAATATTGACTTTCAAATCAAATTTCAAATTTTTGCAGGTGCCTACCCTTACTGGAACAAGCTCGAGCTTATTCTATTGAGGGGTTATAAGCTACGTCTTGGATGCAAATTATAAATTATGAATATGGCAGTGTTTTTTGAAAAGCAGTGAGCGAATCTTTCTGGTACATTGGGTAAAGTGTTAACAGAACAAAAGTTAGTACCTCTGCTGAAATCCCACTCAGCAAGGGTTCTAGTTGAGATATACATCATAGTTTGCACAGCTCTTGAAAAAACGTTAAATATTATATTTGTCTTTAAATACCCTTGAATTAGAACATGGCCCCTTGAGAAACCCTTAAATAGTCTAGAAATTCTTGGGGGAAAACCTTGAATTTATAGCATTGCCCAAGTTAAGTGTTAAAGTGTATTAGGGACCACCCGTGAGGGCAACTAGGGTGACTGTGTCACCCTTCTAAGCCAAAAGTCGCATAGAAAAATGGTCAGGGCGATTACAAGTCGCCCGCTAAAAATTAGCAAAAATGAGGAAAGTCTGAACTAAGTGATCCGATATTTACATAAAAACGATTATTTTCAAGAATCGAATGTGCTTGAGTGTGATAAATGGGCATTTCATTCGTCAAATAAGCGACCATTATTTGAAATCACAGGAGAATCAATTGTCCGTTGTCGCTTTTTGTGGATTTTTTTATTTCTATTTTTCGTTTCAGTCGAAGCTTCAAGCGTCGAAACGAAAATAGGTGACTAAGGCGACTCAACAAAATAACCCAGTTTGAAAGTAGGTTACGTCACTTAGGATGCCGAAAATTTATACACAACGGACATCTTTTCTAACTCTGTATTTTTATTTCATTTTGCTGACAACTATTAACTGTTGGGACATCTATTCCCAGAAAAACACGAATGGAATTAAAACACGTGAAAAAAAAAACGCTTTAGTGAGAAAAGCTTTGTACAGGACACAAGTGTGCATATGAAGGATCTTGGGAAAAAGTACCTTCCAAGCAGCCTTCTTACATCTGGTCCTGTTCACACTTTCAGACATAGGAAATTATTAGCTTAGTAGACTTTGGTGAAAGGCAACCACAGGAGGGTGCTGTGGGGATTGACACAAAGAAAAGGGGAGGGGTCATGAAGGAAAGGGTAGCAGAGGGGGATTTTCAATCAGTAATTACTTTGTGATTTTGTAACCTGGCATAGATGCATCATAGATAACTGAACCTGGATTAATCAGGTGTTAATGGAGGACCACAAGCTGAAAATATTAAGGGTCGGCAGGGGGTGGTACATAAATATTCTTAATTTTCCCCACTTGCCTATGAAGTCTCCCTACTTAACTCTGCAGTCTCCCTACTTTTTCTGGTGGGAGACATGAAGTCTCCCTAAAATTCTCCCCTAGCTGGCTGGTCCCTGTAAAGTATATACTAACAGCATTTTTTTTTATTAAAAAGGGTTAAAAGTCTGTGCCAAGTCGAGGAATCTATCTTAAGCTACCACTTTGTGTGAACTTTGTTATGGATTTCAACCAGTGCGAAATGTGATTTCTCTTTCAGATAGCCACAGATGATTTTTGTTTGAGAAAAAAATTAGTCAACAAATAATTTTTAGTTGGGATGAGTTTGGTATGCACAGTAGTATAGTTATTTGAGCCCTTGAAAAACTGTTTTAGTCTTGAAAAACCCTTGATTTTTTTCCCCAAGATATTGTATGGACTAGGTACATTGTTCTCATATGGGATTGGGTGTTCTGAGGAAATTTTGTGAATAAAGAGTACTAGGGATCTCTCCTAGGAATAAATTTACATGAGAAGGGTATTCATGAGTAACTGCAGGCCTCTTATGGAATGGCTTGAAAGTTTGAAATTGAAATATGTGTTGATACATAACTGTATTTATTGACTTTTGAGTAAATTCTTTCAGTATGGGCAGTGAATTTCTAAGTGTTCTACAGTGTTCTATTTGGCTTAAAAAATAAGGGGTTTTGTTCACAGGCAATATCTCAGTGAAATGGAACCCCTCTCAACGAACATTTTTATTGGCTTACAGTGTCTTCCAAAATTACATGTAATTTTACCAGACGTAACAACTGCACCGTCAACAACAACGGAATTCCCTTTGTCACTAACTGTAGGGATAGACTTACAAAGAAATCATTAAAAGAAATTGGGTTATACCGCAAGCAGGCAGCAAATGCATGCATTTCACATGCAAGATACTACTACTGGCGTTACGTAAAAATCCAAACCTCAAAAGATTTATTAGTGTGGGCCAAAACCATTTATCCACCAAGAACAGCAGGGAGATCTGGGAAAATAAAGCAACCAAATAAATGTACCTGCAACAACTGCCCTGTCTGTAAATTAACAATAAAAAAAACTGCACTTTAGGCTTAATCAAATTAAAAATCTGTTTCTCAGGCCCTCCCGCATGGTCCTTTTGGTTGCCGCATGCTCTCTTTTTATGACCAGTGCAAACTTGAAAAAATAAAAATTAAATGGTTTATGTCTGATATTTTACACAAGTTAATAAAACTGATAAATTTGTCCCTTGAGTGCAACAAGGCTTTGCAATGCTTTAGCATTGCAAAGCCTTGTTGCACCCAAGGGACGAAATACACCACCACCCTTGTTATTCTGTAGATTATAAGGCCTAAAACATAAAATAAACCAAGAATATAAACTTCTGAGGCAAAAGAAATAATTACAAAAATAAAATATAAAATAAAAGACCGCCCGCCCGCATGCAATTTTACAAAACTTAGCCTGAGAAACAGAACATCCACTTTGTGTGGCCTTAAGAGTACCCAAACGAAATGTCACTATTCTTTTAATGGCAAAATCACTTGTCATTTAAAAAATGTAATTACCAAATAACATGCAAATGTTAATTCAAACAATACATTGGTGAAACTAAAAGAGAATTCTGTATTGGGTTCAAAGAACATCTGTGGGCCAAGCCTGGAAATAAGCAGACTGTCATCTGAAAAATGAGATCCCCAGAGGGTGAATTT
Organism: Pictodentalium vernedei; assembly: GCA_031216915.1. Classification (NCBI taxonomy): domain Eukaryota; kingdom Metazoa; phylum Mollusca; class Scaphopoda; order Dentaliida; family Dentaliidae; genus Pictodentalium; species Pictodentalium vernedei. Next base: position 753,344,113 of record CM062296.1, read on the forward strand.
AGTGATGCTACCCTGCACAGGGTAGCATCACTAATATGTATCCTCTGTGAACCTCAATCTGAATCAAGGTCTCTGGCCTAAGCAGGAACAGGTACCCATAGGAGGAAGTGGGATATTCTAGCCATCTGTATGGGGCAGCATCAGCAAATTCACCCTATGGGGACTTCATTCTGCTAATGACAGATTGCTTATTTCCAGGTTTCATCCATACGATATGAGAAAAAAACTTGACAAATCGATATCTAACCACAACAACTCTGAACACCACACCGTGGAAGATGTCACAGTCCAGATCATTTAACACCTACATGGTGACCTGGAATCTGAAAGAATGACAATTAGAAAACGGGAAAAACACCAGATTTATACGTTCTGAATGCTCCCATCCAGTTTAGTTTGGGTGATGGAATCGAAACCAATTTTGGTATTTGAGTTTGTCTCAAGAATACGCTGGTCAAGTTCGAATTTGGGATCGGTCTGACCAATTTTGGATGAGTTATGGCCCTTCCTCCATTTTTCTGCTTTGAAAATTTGTTGTTTTAGTCTTCAATATGTCCAGTGTAAGAATTTGCTGTCAGGGGACATAGCCCATGCCTTGCGGTGGCCTTGTTTTGTTTGGCCCCATGTCCCGCTTAGACCATTATTCCCCATTCCAATGTGATTCAGTCTATTTTGTTTTCCAGTTAGCAACACTAAATCCCAATTTCCATACTTGCAATGATCATGAAGTAGCCATGATGCATTGTCATCAAAAAGGGTATTAGCCATGGAAGATAGTCATCAAAAAAGTAACTGAAAGTACTGGTAACTGAAAAAGTAATGTTTCACAAATTTTCAAAACTCAACAAATTTACAAATTGGAAAAGAAGGCCCTGTAGTCCAGAAATTTCCTGATGTTATCAGCATTCCTGGAGATCCATGACTTCCGTGAATGGCCTTGAATTTCAAAATCGGAACAAGCACTCAACCCGAAATTATGGCCAATGCACACCGTCGTTCCCTCAATCCTTAATTCAGAACTGACCTATATCACGTTTGGTTTAAGTGTCACTACTGTGTTAATTCATATTTTATATTACAAAAGTAAAATTTGATTTTCATACCTCCCCACGGGAACCCGGGAAGTGAAGCCATGCCTGTTCACTGCAGTAAACAGGCTCTGTTTTTCTGGTAAAATAGGACCCAGTCACCAATGCTTGGGAGGTGCAAACCCTCTCTAAAATGGGCAACATGGCTTATTAACGCTCACCCCTGGTCTTGAGTTGATACTCATGTTGTGGTCATGATTAGCCATTGTGCAAAAATATGTGACCTTAAACACCAATAAATAAAGATTTTCTTAAAATGAGTAGTACCATGGGATACATCACATATAATACGGATTTTTTTCTCGTGCAGAAATTATGCAAATTAGATGAACTTTGGTATTTCAGTGGGACTTACACACGTTAAGTACACATGTCAATACGGCTCAGACTTGAGTCTGTATTTATGAACTGATCTTCACGAAATGTCTTGGGTACCTTTGTTATCACCTTGGGACGAGAACGAGTGTTTCTGGGTGCGGTCTAAAATTCAAGATGGCTGCCAGTGGCCATTTTGTACCGAAATTAGGTCTAATCAGTTTTTTGTACACAACTTCTATACAGCTCAGACTAGAGGCCATATTTATGAACCAATCTTTACGAACCTTGTTGGGTACCTTTGTTATCACCGTGGGATGAGAGCGAGTGTTTTTGGGTGTGGTCCGAAATTCAAGATGGCCACCAGCAGCCATTATGTACCAAAATTAGTGCAATCAGTCTTTTGTACAGAAATTCTGTATGAAAGTTCTGATTTGAATAAATGTTTTTTATGAATGTTTAGTAACATGGAATACATCACATATTCTAAGGGGTTTTTTTTTCGTGCAGAAATTATGCAAATTAGATGAACTTTGACTTATTCAGTGCTACTTGCACAATGTGAGCACACATGTCAATACGGCTCAGGGTAGAGGCTGTATTTATGAACCGATCTTCACAAAACTTCTTGGGTACCTTTGTTATCACCTTGGGATGAGAATGAGTGTTTCTGGGTACGGTCCAAAATTCAAGATGGCTGCCACTGGCCATTTTGTACCAAAATTAGGTCCAATCAGTTTTTTGTCACAAGTTCTATACAGCTCGTATTTATGAATTGATCTTCACAAAACCTCTTGGGTACCTTTGTTTTCACCTTGGGACAGGAACGAGTGTGTTTTGGGGTGCCTTTGTTATCACTGTGCTATGAGAACAAATATTTTGGGGTTCAGTCAGACCCACTCTGGGACTCAAAGTTTTCTTTTCTAGTTTAGCATCTGACTGTCACCCACCTTTACAATACTTTACCTATACATTTGTTACACGCAACGGTCAGTATTTATGTACAGACCATTACAATACTTTATATGTACCTTTGTTATCAGGTCATTACCTAGATGTTTGTCATTGCTGTGTCACATACTATACATGTGCATGTCTTTGTCTTGACAAGTTGAGCTACAGTGTCATTGACACTTTCATTTGTCTCAAGAACATAGGTTATGACCCCTCGACGAGCTCGTTCCAACGAGGGGTCATAACCTATGTTTTTGAGACAAAAAATGAAAATATTTTGAAAATTAATTGGCGATTTTTGAGAATAGCGCTGGCCGGTTTTGGCCGTTACGTTGGGTAAAGGGATATACATGTGATTGATCCTCTCTTTTTTTCTCCTCTTTCCTCTCTCTTTGCCTTTGTTCCTTATACAATAGTGCAATTTGGCACTCCATGATGATTTTGTCCAAGGTGTAACATGGGATGGGTTTGATCCCCTCCAACCATGCCTTCATGGGGTTTAATACTAAAAGTTATGTTTTTAGTTCACCTGACAGTCTGGGTGAGCTATACTGATCACTCTTTGTCTGGCATCCATTTTCTGACATCTGTCATTCCGCATAAATGTGGTGCTGAGTCATGTTCTTCCAAACTGATGGATGAATTCCAGTGAAATTTTGTGTGAATGATGAGTGGGGAGGGGCAATTCAGTTTGGTTAAAATCAGTATGCTCCCCACCACTCCCCCCCCCCCCATGGAAAAAGATGGAGGAAAATTGCCTCAAATTTAAAACAAATCTCATGGACCAATGGCTAGAATTGGTTGATACATGGTATTCAGCTTCCTCTTGGTGTGTATGCTAATGCTGGTTCAAGGGACGTTTGGTGGCAATGTATTCAGTTGTTTGGAAGGCCCAAGACTTTTGCCTCTGCCAGAAATTTCTTTTTTTTAGCTCACCTGACTGAAAGTCAGGGTGAGCTATTCTGATCACTTTTCGTCCGTCGTCTGTCGTCCGTCGTCCGGCGTCCGTCGTGAAGGTGGTGTCTGGGCTTTTTCTCCCAAACCACTGGCCGCATATTAATGAAATTTCATGTGAGAAGGGGTTGTGTCTGCGGACACCTATTTTTGTCAAATTAGGTTTCGGCTCACATTGAGCAGAGGGATGGGGCAAAAATGCTGCAATTCTTAAAAAATCTTCTTCTCAAGAACCAGCAATAGCAGAGACTTGATATTTGGTATGCAGCTTCCTTTTCAGGTGTAGACTCAAGTTTGTTCAAGAGAAGTTGGAGGGGCTATATTTGACGATGTTAAAGGAGGGGCAAAAATTTTGGCCCCGCCCCAAATTTCTATTTTCCAAACCGCGAGGCCGATTTGAACCAAATTTTACATGAGTGCTTATTGGGTCATAAGTACCTAATTTATGCCGAAATTTTTTTTCCCATAGCCCCGTGGGAACCACAGGAGCTAAAAATAGAAAAAAATGAAAACGCTCATATCTCCAAAACTACACGGCACTGAGAATTCTTATTTGTTGTGAAGCTTCCTTAGGACCAACAGAATGGAATGATCCAAAAAAATTGCCATCGGTTTTATGATGGGGTACTTTTTGGGGAGTTTGAAAAAGTGCTGAGTGAGCATTTTTTAACACTGTGGGTAATGGGAAAAACATAAGACTACTTTTCTCCGAAAGCACTGCTCCAAAAGCTTTAAAATTTCACATATAACATCTTTGGAAGATTGTTTCACATGTTTATTGAAATGAATTGCCTGGGTGGATATTTGGGCTCTCTATGGGAGCCGAAATGTTTAAATTAGTGCAGTATGAGGAGTATTTTTTAAAAATCTTCTTCTTGAGATCTAGCAATAAGAATGTTTTGATATTTGGTATGCAGCATCCTTAGGGGGGTGAGATTCAAGTTTGTTGAAGCCAAATCCCTGGGTTCATATTTAGGTTGAAAATTTGGGGTCCCGTTGTGGACTTCGAAATTTTGGACCAAAATCCGAAAAAAATTTTTTTTTGTTTTTTATGCGCTTCGGTCAATTTTAAGACAAAAAAAAAAAAAAAAAAAATTTTTCCCCTGAAAATTTTGGGTCCGGGTGGGACTTAGAAAATTTTGGACAAAAAAAAAAAAAAAATTTTTTTTTTGTTTTTTATGCATTTCTGTCAATTTCAAGACAAAAAATTTTTTTTTTTTTCCCCCTAAAAATTTTGGGTCCGGGTTGGACTTAGAAAATTTTGGACCAAAATCCGAAAAAAAATTTTTTCTGTTTTTTCTGCGTTTTGGTCAATTTGAAGACAAAAAAAAAAAAAATTTTTTTCCCTGAAAATTTGGGGTGCGGGTGGGACTTAGAAAATTTTGGACCAAAATCCGAAAAAATTTTTTTTTGTTTTTTATGCATTTCTGTCAATTTTAAGACAAAAAAAAAAAAAAAAAATTTTTCCCCTGAAAATTTTGGGTCCGGGTGGGACTTAGAAAATTTTGGACCAAAATCCGAAAAAAAATTTTTTTTTGTTTTTTCTGCGTTTTGGTCAGTTTTAAGACAAAAAAAAAATTTTTTTTTTTCCCCTGAAAATTTTGGGTCTGGGTGGGACTTAGAAAATTTTGGACCAAAATCCGGAAATTTTTTGTTTGTTTGTTTTTTTATGCATTTCTCTCAATTTTAAGACAAAAAAAAAAAAAAAAAAAAATTTCCCCTGAAAATTTGGGGTCCGGGTGGGACTTGGAAAATTTTGGCCCAAAATCCGAAAATTTTTTTTTTTTTTTTTTCTGTGTTTTGGTCAATTTTAAGACAAAAAATTTTTTTTTTTTTTTCACCCTGCTTTTCTTGAGAGGGGGCATATGCAGCTTATTCAAGTCAAGTCCCTGGTTTGATATTTAGACTACCGTGTCAGTTGAGCGCCCTCAGGCCCCCTGGGGCCTCTTGTTTTAACTATTGGGCTGATTTAAGCCAAATTTGGTATGTGTTTTTTTTGGAGTCATACATACTTGATTCATGCAAAAAAAAAAGAAGAAAATTTCTAGAGTCCACATGGGAGCTAAATAGAATTTTTTTTAAAATGCCCATATTCCCAAAACCCCATAGAACAGAGAATTGTTATTTGGTGTGAATCATCCTTAGGACCAATAGAATGTAATGGGCCAAAATATTGCAATCATTCATGTCATAAACATCCTGAGTCAGCATATTTTAAAAGATTTAAAAAACACTTCATATGCAGAACTGCCAGTCAGAATCTATTGACATTTTGTAGTACAGTAAAACCTGTTTTTAGAGACCACTATTGTGAGAGACTACAGTGACCTTGTACTGTTTGGTTGTTTTACTCAGACCACCTGTTTTGAAAGGTCACTTTTGCCTGGTAAAAAGGGTGGTCTCTCAATACAGGTCCTGCTGTAGGAGGATCAGATTCAGGTTTGTTCAATCAAGTCCCTGTGTTCATATTTGATTTCCATACAGGGGTCCCGAAATTGAACTTTGTGCAACACGAGGAAAATTCTTTAAAAAATTTTTTTCATATCCACCAGTCAAATATCCTTTGAAATTTATTATACAGCATCCTATAGGGTGGTCAGATTCATGTTCATTGAAATTAATTTGCTTGGTTCACATCTGGACCCCCTGTGGTATCTTAAATTTTAATGTGGTGCGATATGAGGAATACAGCGGAACCCACTTAATTGTTAATTGAATATCAATTCCAAACACGAAACCATCTACCATAATTTGACCTCTTAATTGAATATGGGTTATAGAGCAAACTCCTGTTAATTGAATAAAAAAATCCTGTAATGTGTCGAGAAATTATCCTGACAATCACCAGATACCCAATGTTTTGAGACCTATTTCACATACGTGCATCTAATATAGGCATTTATTACACATCCATTCAACTTTAAACCCTTATATTTAATGGAGTAGCCCTTATGACATAAATGATTCTTTATTCAGTGGGTGATGTACAACCCGGAACTTTTTTCTCAGCACTGTTCTACTAGTTCCTTTCCCATCGAGTTATTAGTTACGCTTCGAAAAGTTTCCAAATTTTGTTATACAATTATCGACCATCTGTAGCATAGTATAAAAATGAAAACGTCCAAAGCAAAATAAAGTTGGTTCACAAAAAATTAGTTAACCAAAAATGAGATAATATTTTTAAAAAACCCAATCATTTCCAACCAGAACATTAACCCAGTCTTGTGCCGTCTCGTTTTGTGGATCCGTTATATCTAAATTGGTCAACTTTATTTCGGTAAATCTTCATACATCTTGACATGCTTGGAATTTCTTTTAAAAATGTTTCTCCCAGCTGTTTTGCAAATCTGCACAAATTTGTACTTATATTTTTACTAACAGTAATAGCCACCAAATGGTTAGACGTGAATGGGCACAGCGATACGAATTTCAACAAACACTGGTTCCGAAAAGGTTGTTTTGAGGTTTTTTTTTATCCATTTTATCAGTACAGCTTCAGTCAAAGCAAACGGACTCTTCACCTTTGGTTTTAAACATCCGAATTAAAATTTGTTTATTTAAATGAATTTTAATGCATGGGTTGTGTAATAAACACAGAACGCTATGTGTGTTTGAATCGGTGGGTGTTTTACGTACTAAATAAAACTAACTTTGAAAGTCCGAGAGGACCTAATGTTCTAGTTGTCCCTAATTTAAGCCTAACTGGTTTCGTTCTTAGTTGAACATCGTCAGAGGCGAAATGTACTGTTGAGCCAGGCTTTATATACTTGATGCCTGGCAAATGACATTTGGCGAATGCATTGGCGAATGACTGAATTGGTCTGGCAAATGCGGGTGGCGAATGCAACTTGGCTACTGCCCTGGCGAATGCATTTATTTTTGGCGAATGTGCTATTTTAAATTCTGCATAAAAGAGCACATAGCTGATATTCAACATCAACGTGACACTTCAGTAGCCATACACTTCAATAACCACATGAAAAACATCGCGGACGTTTAATATCGCATTATACAAGTACTCAACTCCAACCCGGACCACCCATACACGACCGATTATCGCCGTCACTCTGAAATCAACTGGATTTTAAAATTAAAAACGCTCGAACCATTTGGCCTGAACAGGAAGGACTTTTAATTAAACGGTTTTCTATTGGGTGTTTTACATAACTCGTTGGAATGGCGTAATGACTACGCCATTCCAACTTGTTATGTAAAACACTCACCAAAACAAACACACTGCGTTCTGTCTATTTATTCTATTATATCTGGTTTGACAGAGCTCCATGAGCTCTGTCAAACAAGATGTAATAGAATAAATGCTCAGTTAATCTCTAAAATACAGGAAAGTGACTAAACTCTTGTTAATTGAATACTCCTGTTAATTGGATAATTCTCACTGGCAAAGTGGCTATTCAATTAACAGGTTTCCACTGGATTTTTAAAAAATCTTCTTCTGAACCACAAGTCAGAATCTTTTGATATCTTGTACTCAGTATCTTTGTGAGCATCAGATTAAAGTTTTTTTCAATTCAAGTCTTTGGATTCATGTTTGGGCTCTATATAGAAGCCAAAATTTTAACTTCGTGCAGTATTTAAAATATTCTTTAAAAATCTTTTAATACTTAGTATATGGCATCCTTTGGTGATCAGATTCAAGTTTGTTCAAGTCAAATCCCTCAGTTCAAATTAGGGCTCCCTATGGGAGTGCAAATTAGAAGTTAGTGCCATACGAGGAATTCTTTAAAAATCATCTTTAGCAGATCCACGAGTCACAATCTTTTGATTTCTGATATACAGCATCATTAGCACAAGGTTCAGATTTGAGCTCTCTGTGGGAGCCTGAAGTTTAGTCTGGTGAAATATTAGGAATGTTCTTTAAAATCTTCTTCTTCAAATCAGCAGTCCAAATCTTCAGATACTTGGTATACAGCAACCTTATAAGGGTCAGATTCTGGTTTGTTCAAATCAAGTCCCTGGGTTTATATTTGGGATCCTATGAGAAAGTATGAGGAAATTCCTTTAAAAATCATCTTATTCTGATCCACTGCTCAGAATTTTTTTTATATTTGGTATATAGCATCCTTAGTGAGGTCAAATTCAAGTTTGTTCAAATCAAATTCCAACCAGTCAGGCTTTCTGTCATTTTAACACTTTAACTTTATTACTCTCTATTTTGTGCAAACTGGTAATTACTAATTTTCTTGTCATATGAAGTATTTCGTATAATGCAATTTAATTGTGAGACCTCAGAGATGTTTGGTAGTGCTTGTTCTCTCAAAATCACCGCCCAATCAGTGAAAAGAAAAGAAATAATGAGTGACTAATCATTTTTTAAAAATCTGTAAATCTGTTTGTGAATGTTTCAATGGGCCTTTATTTGTCAGGTGAGTACTTCAGCCCCTTGTTTTGTTCCTTGGGCATTTCCTGACATTATTGAGATACTGAGGTGGTGGAAGCTCAGTAAAAGTGGAGGAGCACAAATTTTCAAGGCTACCATAGTGCAGCCCAATGGGAGGAAAAGTTACAATTGTACATCGGTAAATATACCATGACACACTATAGTGTCTTGTTTAGATGAGAGGTGGGGTCACTGTCCTGTCCATTTCTTCTACTTCAATCATCTACCAACCCGAAGGCTAGCCTTTGGGTTGGTAGATGGTCGAAGTACAAGAAATGGACTGAAGTGACCGAAAGTGGGATTCATTGGCCAAATGTTGTTTAAATTTGCAAATAATATATTACAGGAATGCCTGTACAGTACGTGGAGAGTGTATTATCACTAAATCACCCGCAGAGTGGAGATTCCACCAAAGCAATAATTGCAAATTTGTTGCAAAGCATAACAAGCACAAGCAAAGTTTTAGCCAATGGACCTCTTGGTTAAACCCAGAGGTCCATTGGCTGAAACATTGCTTGTGTTTTTAGTTGATATATACAAAATTTTAAAGTTATAGTTTGGGTGATAACTCCACTCTACGGGTGATTTAGTCACAATCCACTCTCCACGTACTGTATATTAGCTTGTGCTAATATAGTGTACAGTACATGTAGAGTGTATTCCACCAAAGCAATAATTGCATAACAAGCACAAGCAAAGTTTCAGCCAATGGACCTCTGGGTTAAACCCAGAGGTCCATTGGCTGAAACATTGCTTGTGTTTTTAGTTGATATATACAAAATTTTAAAGTTATAGTTTGGGTGATAACCCCACTCTGCGGGTGATTTAGTCACAATCCACTCTCCACATACTGTATATTAGCTTGTGCTAATATAGTGCCCCCCTGGTTCCGCCGACTCTGTTGAGATAATTATTTTGCATGCTAGTCTGTTTACTCTCCACCAAGAACATGAGGAGAACACTGCAGTTACTGAGTTGAGCTCTTTCTTCAAAGAGCAAAGTCAGGTGGCTTAGCTGAGTTTTTTTTTTATATTTCAGGATCCACAGGATGTCAGGACTTGTATAATCCACTTTATTATTTCATTTTTGTTGGTAGAGGATAATAGTATCATTAAAAGTTTACTGGAACAGAAAAGAAGTGATGGAACTGGTGAGTAATAATTAGACCGTCACGATAATTTGGTACCGAGTGAGTACTGAGAAAATTTAAACACTTTCGATATACTGACTTTCACAGTATTATTTATTTATTTATTTATCTATTTATTTATTTATTTATTTATTTATTTACTTATTTAAGGTTTAACGACACTTTAACATCCAATATCGTGTCAGTGACAGTTTTACGGGGGAAGGAACCCGGCGGACCTGGAGAGAACCACATGCAACGATGAGCAGCTGCCAGCTCCCCAACATCGTAACTCTGCACTGCAGCACAGGCAGGATTAGATTGGTTGAAGACCTGTGCACCATCGGCGTGCAGTACCCCTTAGTACACGGCGCCATCGTGCCCCTATGTGGACAATCAGGGTTAAGTGCCTTGCCCAAGGACACAATGTGGGAGTCCGAATCGATCGCTCAGACGGTCACCCATCCAAGTACTAACCGTGCTCTGACAAGAACCGGTTACCGCAATGCCACTGCGCCCCCTTCATGTAGTATTATTCGTTTGCAGTGTATGTAATCTCATACTGTTGAATAAACTTTACATCAATTGCCTGAACATGGTCTATATTAATCATGCATGCAGTATTGCTGCCGTGGACTGGTCAGTTTCCATGGGTGGACAATTTTTCAACAGGCGCAATAATATTAGATTCCAAACACTAATTATAGGAATAATCATCAAACATGTAATTAATGAAGCACCGGGTATAACCCAGTGCTTTATTAACTTTCTGCTGCTGCTGATTTTTATTATCTGGCAAACACAAGTGTGGACATCACTACCCTCATGTGAATTACAACCAGTCCACAATGGCTGTACTGTATAATAAAATACAAAACACAATTCATCTAAAGCTAATTACTTATATAGAGGTAATATATTGAATGCAGAAAATGACACAAACTCTTTACCTAATAAATTGCCGGCATCTGTCCATGTAATTTACCAATTGATCAGTTGAAATAAGATTTATTTTTTTAAAAATTCAACAAAACCATATCATGTGACTTGATGAGCTTGTTCCAATGAGGGATCATATGATATGGTTTTGTTGAATCTTCCAATGACAAATTTTTAAAAAAGTAATTAAATTTGAATGGCTATTTTTGTGAAAAGCACTTTCCAGATTTAGCTGAAGGGTTAAAATTCTGTGAAAAGTTGAGGAATCTATCCAAAGCTACCAGTTTATGTGAACTTTGTTTAACCCTTTACCTAACACGAAAGGAAATAAAATTCTTGAATAAATTTTTTCATTTTTTGCATCAAAAACATAGCTTATGACCGCCTTTTTGAGACAAAAGAGACAAAAGAAGAAAAAAATAAGAAAAATTGAATGGTGATTTTTGTGGATAGCACTGGCCAGTTTTCGTCATTACATTGGGCAAAGGGTTAATTTTCTGGCTGTAGAATTCAACCAGTGTAAAAATGTGATTATGATGTGGGAAGGAGGAGGCCATATTTTATAATTACTATTAAAAAAAAGTAGGGGATATCCAAACTGATGTTGATATTTTCAGAAAATGGTATTGGATACTCGTGATTGGACACATCAATATGTTACTAAGTTTAGTGTGGATCATGAATGTCACCGGCCCATGAAAACTTCGAGCAGGTTTTTCGCTGGAGCACTGTGTTAATGTCTGTGGGGTACGCTTTGAAATTTCATTTGTATTGGACAAACTTTTTCAGAGGTCTCATCATTCTTTTCTTGGTATAAACTCATTCATCAATAGTTTCTTGTCGAAACGTAACTTTTGAGGTATGTGAAGACCTACACGTGACGAACGTTTATGTGCCGTTGGCATGTTGGAAGCTGACAACAGACAGACTGCATTAGCTCAAATTCTCAACGTTACTCAATCGGTGATTAGCAGGTTCATTTGCACTATGTATTGTAACAACAATTTTGTAATCTACTTTGTTATAGATGCACATTTGTACTGCAAAATAAAATAATCTGAATTGGTGATTAGCAGGTTGTGGCCACGCTAGTGTCCGACAGGCAATGTTGATGTTGATGACACACGTCGGTCAGGTCGACAACTTCTAATAAGAATCGTTTCATCCGAATCACAGCTTTACGCAACTGCCATCAAAGTACCTCAGAAATTGGACAGCAGCTGCACCAAGCAACAGATGTGCGAGTCAGTGGTCCGAAATCGCCTACACAGCTGGAATTTGTACGCTCGACGACCTCGAATAATTCCACGTTTGACTGAATGTCACATCGCAGCAAGGTGTAATTGGTGTGGAGCACGACTGTGCTTTGACAATCGTCGGTGGAGCAGCGTCATGTTTTCAGATGAATCAAGGTTCACTCTTGACTTCCACGACAGGCAAAACAGAGTGTAAGTGTAACGGCGGCAGAACGAACGATACCATGATGTAACCGTGAGGCAGCAGTAGTTTTGGTGGTGGATCTGTCATGATGTGGGGTGGCATAACCATGACAAGCAGAACAGCATTACATGTCATCCAAGGGTGTGTCACAGGGCAGTACTACCTTGACATGTTAGCAGCTCATGTGGTGCCATTTGTGCGACGTCACTGATATGGATTCATATTCCTAAATGACAATGCAAGAGTACAGGGCCCGAGTCGCTACAGAGTTGCTCCAGGAGCAGAATAGCACTACAATGCTTTTACCAGCACTAAGTCCAGTTTCACCAATCGAGCACATCTGACAGCCCCCTACCAATGTCCAGGAACTTGCCGCTGCACTCAAGGAAGAATGGAATAACATCAGTCAATCTGATATTGGATGTTTGGTGAGGAGTATGCCACGTCGGATCTGCGCTTGTCTCGCGAACCGAAGAGGATTTACAAGGTACTGAGGTTTTGGACTGAATGTGGTAAATTCTCTGACTGACTGACAGTCCAGGTCTTCTGCAGCACAGTGTGAGGAATGTGTGCTTGTCAGGCACCCAACTATCACCAAAATCATTCAGCAGATGTCACAGTGCAATGCATCAACTGTTTTTTTTGATGAAAATATAATTATATTTCTTCATATATCTCACTTTTATCAAATATCCCCAACTTTGAATACTACATATGATAATTTATTTGATAATAAATATGTAAGTTTGTCATTACAATTACTGGACTTAGTATAATAAAGTACATGTAGAAAGAATTATCACTGATACACACAGAATGGAATTTCCACCCAAATAATAACTCCTCAAAAAAGCATAAGAAGTACAAGCAAAGTCTTAGTCTGGAGTGTGATAGCTCATTAGTTAGAGAATTGAACTAGGGCTGCATGGTAAATCGGTATTTTACCGAAACTCGATATTTTATATGATACCGAGTGGATACCGGCTAATTTTCAACATAATCGATACACCGAGGTTGACGGAATTGAAAATTTCAAGTGAGCAGCGAAAATAAAAAATAGTACCAACTCTTGTGTTAACCCTTTACCCAATGAATCGCCCGCATCCGCCCACGTAAAATGCAAATTCAGCAGTTGAAAAAATATTATTTTTCAAAAAATTTCAACAAAACCATATCATGTGACCCCCTCGTTGGAACGAGCTCGTCGAGCTCGTTCCAATGAAGGGTCACATGATATGGTTTTGTTGAAATTTTTTGAAAAATTTTAAAAAATGATATTTAAAATAATAAATTTTGATATCGTCTGCATTGGGTAAAGGGTTAACTGATAGAAAATGAACACAAAATTACCTAGAACATGATTTCCTGTTAATCCTTTCAATAATGGGTGGCTAACACCTTGGAATTAAGCTTTTCAGGTCGGTTTGAAATTGTTAATTGGCATTAACTGACAACATGGCGAGTGCTGTGTGTGTTTTCATCGGACATCCTGTTCCTTTGTCTGCGGTGTAATTGAGAGAACAATGAATTGAATGCTTCTCTTATTGAAACATCTGTTCTAATGAAATCCCTGCCAACTCGGTTTGTGTTTTTCCTTTCAATCACAATAGAAAGGTTTTATTTACGACAAGCGAAGTTGATTGATATTTAATCTACCCCGTCCAAGCACGTTAAATTCACAATTGAAAACTTTGAAAAATAGCTATGGAACTCGTATCGAAATCCAATACCACATCTGCAGTATAGAACTATTTTGGCTTTCGACCACTGACTTGGGGTACGAATTGTCCCAGGTACACTTTTCCTGTAGCCTGTGTATCACGTGAGTTCTTTTGCTGTTTCAAATTATGTTTTTCTCTGCAATTAATAATTCACTGACATTCGTTTCTGGATTAATTTTACCTTCGTCCAGGTATGTTAAGAAGTCGGAAGATGCGTTTAATAAACTTTGGTCATCCGCTGATTTGCTGCGACTTCCATATAGCTCCCGGTATTTAGTCATACCGCAGTATTTTTATAAATACCGTACTCGGTGCGAAAATTCTAAATAACGGGCAGCCCTAAATTGGACTTTAGCTCCTTGCATGCTGCTGGTGGATATTCCTGCCCAGGACATGGAATCTCTTGCCATTAAATTAAGTAAAATTTTAGGATATTTAACCAGATTTTCCCCTGTAAGTTGTATAGACTTTTAAACCCATGGTTTTGCAAGTCAAATTTTCATGAATTTTTTATCAAATCTAGTCATGGCTGCTTCAGAGCAGCCATGACTAGATTTGATGAAAAATATATTGAAATTACTCAGCAGGTTAAGGATTAAACCAAAAGGTTGCTGGTATAATCATTACCCCTGCCATCTGTATCCTTGGATAAGACACCCACTTAACCACACTTGCTCACATGTGGGTATGTTATTTATTTATTGGTGTTTAAGGTCACATACTTATGCACAATGGCTAATCGTGACTGACAGTTTTATAGGTGGAGGAAGCTAGAGTACCCAGAGAGAACCACCAAGCATCGACGAGCAACTGTCAGCTCCTCAACATTCTAACTCTGTTCAAGCTCCGCTCAAGCAGGGTTACAGCAGTTGAAGACATGTGCACTATTGACGTGTAGTATGCCTTAGTACACAACATCATTGTGCCCGTATGTAGACAACCAGGATAAAGTGCCTTGCCCAAGGACGCAACGCGGGTCGTCCCAGTCAGGGATCGAACTCGAGACCTCTAGCATAGAGGTCCAACAATCTACCACTGAGCCACCGTGCTTCCTATGTGGGTATATTGTATGTCATACTGCACCTCGATGGTGCATTTGTCTTCAACTACTGCTAACTTTGCTTGTGCAGGGTTAGTAAGTTTGAGAGTCTGACAATTGCTCACTGCTGCTTGATGGTTCTCACCAGGTAGTCTGGCTTCATCAACATGAACCTGTAAAACTCTGACAAGACGTGTCCTTGGCTATTGAAAGTGT
This sequence comes from Pictodentalium vernedei, assembly GCA_031216915.1. Taxonomy (NCBI): domain Eukaryota; kingdom Metazoa; phylum Mollusca; class Scaphopoda; order Dentaliida; family Dentaliidae; genus Pictodentalium; species Pictodentalium vernedei. Next base: position 753,359,306 of record CM062296.1, read on the forward strand.
CATTAAACCCCAACACACAAACAAAGCTTTAAACAATGAAAAAATTTGTAATCAAACTGTTCCTATCTACAGAAGTATATTAAGCCAGTAACATACTCAATTCACTAGATAATCAGAGTATTTTGATCTGGACATGAAAATCGGCTAGCAGCAGGCAGAGAATTAACCTGGAAATCCAAAGGCCGAAACATTGCTTGCCCTTCCGATGCCTTTGCACAAAGTTTCAAAGTTTTTGTTTGGGGGGGAATACCACTCAGAGTGTTTAATTGATAATCCACTCTCATTTTGATGTACTGTGTGTTTTCTCCTGTTGAAGTAAAAGTATATATTTTGTCATGGAAAAAGCCTGGAATTATATTTGTATGAGAACCCTGTTCTGAACCTATCTCAACATACAGTGCTGTGACTGCAAAAGTGATCTTTTTCTCATCAGATCCACTGATCTCTTTGCAACTGGAATGCTGGGCATTCATTGGCCACATATAGAAATAGGTCTCACCTACGACTGTCTTAGGAGCAGAGGCAGTTGATGCTATAAATGGACAATGTTCAGTGAGAAAAATAAATTCTCGAAAAATGTTTTCAGGTTTTTTTATGCCTCGCAAGCACCAATCGCTTTTTAAAGAATACTTTGATGTCTGCAAAAAATAAATATGTTGATGGTGTGCACATTTTTCACATCAGTGAAGATTGAATATTTACAACATATTTGAGTTGTAGATGACAAAAACATTTCCCAATATTGGAAAGTTAATACTGTGTTACTATTTTTCTTGCTAGGCTTTTATTTGCTCTTTGATGGTGTGTAAGTTGTTACGCTGTGAATACAATCACAGCATAAGGCCCCAGAAAGTACATCTTCTGTTTCTCAGGTCATTTTTGTAAAATTGCATGTGGGCGGGTGTTTTTTAATTTGTTTTTGTAATTATATCTTTGCCATCAAAAGTTCATATTCTTGGCTTCTTTTATGTTGTAGGCCTCCTAATCTACAGAATAGCATGGGCGATGGTGTATTTCGTCCCTTGAGTGCAAGAAGGCTTTGCAATGCTAAAGCATTGCAAGACCTTGTTGCACTCAACGGACAAATTTATCAATTTTATTAACTTGGGTAAACTATCAGACATAAAACATTTAATTTTTATTTTAGCTCACCTGACTCCAAGTCAGTGTGAGCTATTGCCATCACTTGGTGTCCGTCGTCCATTTACTTTTGCAAACTTGGCTTCTTCTTCACAGCCATTCAGCCAAATTCAAACATATATTGCACAAACCATCCCTGGAGTATACCCTTTATATTTTGTTCAAATGGAGCAGCTGCCTTCTTCAGGCTCTGGTCAATAATGCCAAAGCCTAAAAGTCTTTAAAAATCTTCTTCTCATGAACCACCAGAGAGATTGCCTTGATATATGGTATGGAACCTCTTTAGTGTTGAAGATTAAAGTTTGTTCAAGGGAAGTTGGTAGATCAATATTTGGGCTCTCTGTGGGCACATACCCATTTTGGGCTCTGCCCAAAATTTCTATTTCAAGAACTGATGGGCCGATTTGAACCCAATTTGGCATGTAGTATAAGTGGGTCCAAAGTACCTGATTGATGCCCCCAATTTTTTTTTTCGTAGCTCCGTGGATACCCCAGTGGCTAAAAATAGTAAAAAATTCAAATGCCCATATTTCCCAAACTACATGGAACAGAGAACTGTTATTTGGTACGAAGCATCCTTTTGACCAGTAGAATGGATTTTAAAAAAAAGGCCATCGGTTGTGTCAGGGTGTTCTGTACGGGCGTTTGAAAAAATGCTGAGTCAGCATATTTGCAAAAATTCAAAAAAAAAAATTTCTTCAAAACCGCTGATCAGAATCTTTGGATATTTGGTATACAGCATCCATATGATGATCAAATACAAGTGTGTTCAAATCGAGCCCCTCGGTTCATATTTGGGCTCAATACAGGAGCCCAAATAATTAACTTAGGGCGCTATGGTGAATAAGCTTTAAAAATCTTCTTCAGATCAAACAGTCAAATTCTTTTCATACTTGGTATACAACATCTCTACAGGGGTCAGATGCAAGTTCATTCAAATCGAATCCCTGGGTTAATATTTGGGCTTCCTATGGGAGCCCGAATATTAACTTGGGGCAATATGGGGAATAATCTTTAAAAATCTTCTTCTTCAGATCCACCAGTCAGATTCTTTTGATATTTGGTATGCAGCATCTCTAGAGGGTGAGATTCAAGTTTGTTCAAATGGGATCCCTGGATGAATATTTGGGCTATTTATTGGAGCCCAAATTTTAACTTAGTGCAATATGAGAAAATTTCTTTAAAAATCTTCTTTTTCAGACCCACTAGTGAGAATCCTTTCATATTTGGTATGTGACATCTCTAGAGGTGCGAGATTTGAATTTGTTCAAATCGAGTCCCTGGATTAATATTTGGGCTTCCTATGGGAACCCGAATATTAACTTGGTGCAATATGGGGAATAATCTTTAAAAATCTTCTTCTTCAGATCTAAGGCTTCCACGTTTACACGTGTAAACGTGAACGTTTCGTTTATGGGCATTAAACGTTTACAGTTCTGGTAAACGTGTACACGAAATGAAGTTTTAATAGAGTAATTTCAGAATTGCAGATTAATGCAGAAAGTCAAAGAAACCAAAAAATAATTTCCAACTTTGTAATGCAATATTTTGGTAATGCTTCAGAAAAACTGTGTACTGGTTCCGACTGGCACCGCCGCCACAGTAACTGAACGAAGTCATCTTCAAATCATGTGATATCATATGTGACACAGTCACGTGAGCCGCATGGCACGTGCTAATCTTTGGTGTTTCCTTCGAAACATGTGTGGAATGTTTTAGTTTATTCGGATTTACATGTATATTCCCAAAGTGATACACAGTTGTTCTCGATGATTTCGTTCACCTGACATGGATTATTAATTTATTATTCACACATGGGATGATCTTAGGATCGATTTATGGAGTTTGACAGACAGACTGGCACTTGCGGTGTTTGAAAATTTGGATTCCCCTGCATGGTTTGTAGACTTTGTTTATTTTTGCGACATTGCATTCCACTCTCAAGTCCGGTATTGTCACTATTGTGTGCCATGGCAACTCGCTCCAACATTACTGTTTGAAAAAATACAAGGAATTTCACCCCGAACCCACCAGAATGAGCTCAGAGACCCCCATAAATTTCAAAATTTACCTGGGGGAGAATCCCCCCCCCCCCCCCCCCCCCCCCCAGACCGAGTGACTTTGACTTCAGCATCTGCATGCTGTGATCGTTCGTCTACGTCGTTTTTGGACGAACTGTAAACCGGCTGTCTCAGTAACAAAAATTGTATGCCCTGTACGCAAAGATATGATGAACTTACTGTGTATTATTACACACTTCTATCAAATATTGACTACTTGCATTGATACTGTTAGTACGTGTAAACGTTTACGTTTCGTTTACAGACAGTCGTTTAAACGTTTACAATTTTGTCTAAACGTGGAAGCCTTATTCAGATCCACCAGTCAGATTCTTTGATATTTGGTATGCAGCATCTCTAGAGTGTTAGATTCAAGTTTGTTCAAATGGGATCCCTGAATGAATATTTGGGCTATTTATTGGAGCCCAAATTTTAACTTAGTGCAATATGAGAAAATTTCTTTAACCCTTTACCTAACGTAACGGCCAAAACCGGCCAGCGCTATTCTCAAAAATCGCCTATTAATTTTCATTATTTTTTTCATTTTTTGTCTCAAAAACATAGGTTATGACCCCTCGTTGGAACGAGCTCGTCGAGCTCGTTCCAATGAGGGGTCATAACCCATGATTTTGAGACAAAAAATGAAAAAAATTATTTATTCAAGAATTATTTTTGCAAGTGTCGTCTGCTTTTCATGTTAGGTAAAGGGTTAAAAATCTCCTTTTTCAGACCCAATAGTGAGAATCCTTTCATATTTGGTATGTGATATCTCTAGAGGTGTGAGATTTGAATTTGTTCAAATCGAGTCCCTGGGTTAATATTTGTGCTTCCTGTGGAAGCCCGATTATTAACTGGGTGCAATATGGGGGATATTCTTTAAAAAAAATCATCTTCAGATCCAAAAGTCAGATTCTTTTGATATTTGGTATGCAGCATCATTAGGGGGGTTAGATTCAAATTTGGTTAAATGGAATCCCTGGATGAATATTTGGGCTCTTTATTGGAGCCCAAATTTTAACTTGGTGCAAAATGAGAAACTTTCTTAAAAAATGTTTTTCTGACCCACTAGTGAGAATCCTTTCATATTTAGTATGTGACATCTCTAGAGGTGTAAGGTTCAAATGTGTTCAAATCGAGTTCCTGGGCTAATATTTGGATTCCCCAAGAGAGCCCAAATATTTACTTAGTGCAATATGGCGAATTATCATTTAAATTCATCTCCTTCAGATCCAGCAGTCAGATTCTTTTGATATTTGGTGTACACCACCTCTGGGAGGGTTAGATTGAAGGTTGTTCAAATCAGGGCCTGGGTTAATATTTGGGCTTTTATTGAAGCCCAAAGTTTTAACTTATTGTAATATGAGAAAATTTCTTAAAAATTCTTCTGCTTCAGGTTCACCAGTGAGAATCCTTTCATATTTGGTATGTAACATCTCTAGGGGTGTCAAATTCCAGTTTGTTCAAATCGAGTTGCTTGTTTTTTCTTGTTTTGTTTTGTTTTTGGATTTTTTTTTGGGGGGGGGGGAGGAGGCTAGAGAGAACCACAGGAGTTGAAAGAAAAACAAAAAATTTGTTTGGCTGTTGTTTTTTAATACTTCACAGAACAGAGCTTGCTAGGAAGCTTTCCTAGGACCAGCAGAAATAAATGGCCAAAAATGTTGCCTTTGGTTGTGTCATAGCAAATCAAAACATTGCTGCTGATCACTTACTGATACACTCATCTCTTTTGACAATATGAGCCAGGTGAGCGTTTTAGGCTCACTTGAGCCTCTGGTTTCAGGTTTGCATTGGTTATAAAAAGAGAGCATGTGGCAGCCAAAAGGGCCATGTGGGAGAGTTTGAGAAACAGATTTTTAACTTAAGGCCCAACAGCTTTCATCTCATCAGTTTTACTGATTGGAGGAGTTGCCACTTTGAGTGACCTAATGTCATCTTGGTGGGGGGGGGGGGGGGGGGGGGGGGGAGGGGTGGGATGATGTTTCACTGTTTTTCGCTGATGTTCCAGCAACCCAGTTGCATAGAGATCAGTGGTCTGATCACATCAGAGACACCTTTAAACTAGTTGACCAAATCTTTTTTTTATAAAATGTATCAAAAGATTATGAGAAAGAACAATAAAAAAAATCATCTGAGCAGCAATGCTTTAACAATTATTTTTTATTTCTTATCAACCTACCTCAGTTGTTTACTACAGGCTTGCACTACAGTGGAAGAACCTAACGCGGATAAAATACTCTCTATTTTAATCTTTCCCAAGATTTGGGAAAGAAAAGTGGTGTAAAAACATCACGAAAAAATAAGCCAAAACTGGGCCGAGCGCCATGGTGCATACCCAGTATGGGACGCTCTTCCATAGTACAAATCCACGACTTCCGTAACAGTGTGCAATGCATCAATTCGCCATTCTTTTTCTATCCGAAGCACGAGCAGGATGTGTTTCCGCCATATGCATTATGAAACAGTGATAATTCAACTCGTGGATAATGGTTTTCCTGTGACTGGAATTATGGATATGAAGATCGTATAATAACAGGACTGTGTTTTATATATTCTCGTTTATATTTTCAACCACATTCTCATTGTTTATTAATTACTATTCCGTTTTCGCGAATGTTTTGTTTGCGACATCGTGTCATCGCGATTCGACAATGAATTTTTTCGGTTGATAAAAAAATTGTTATTGGAGTAGGTGTCGGCCGTCTGGGTTCTGCCACCTTCTCTCGTAGTTGAGGGTGTTCTTCTACTTTCTGTTTCTGTTGAGTTTTCTTCTACTGCTCTCACCTCTGTTCTTTCCAGTTCGGTTCCTTTAGGGCAATTCCTTTTGCCCTCGCCATTGGTGTGTTCTCGTGTCCGTTTCGTCCGCACCCGCGGGTGGTGTGGAATGCTGTCATTTCGGGAGCCTCCCGACTCGACCACGTCTGATGTGAGTTTACTCCCTCCGTGGGGGATGTGCAGCTCCTCCCGCACCCGCAGGGGGTGGTGAACGCTATCGTTTCGGGTCGCCCGATTCGACCACGTCTGATGAGAATTTCTCCTCCTCCGTGGGGGATGTGCAGCTCCTCCTGCACCAGCGTGGGTGGGGACCGCTGTCGTTTCGTGGCTTCCCGATTCGACCATGTCTGGTGAGAGTTATTCCCCTTCCGTGGGGAATGTGCAGTGTTTTACCGTGGTGGATACTGCGGGAGCTGTTGGTTTTCTGGTGTAGAGATGCCTGGTTCCGGGACTATGCGCCCTCTCCAGTCGACATCTGAGGCTGTCACTAGGGTTGTGACTCCTCCTTTGGAGGCCGAGCTTGGTGGCTCTCTCCGCTTTTCCGCCAGTTCCAGCAGCTCCCGTCATATCTGCTGCTACTGCTGTTCCGTCTACAACGTCATTGGGCACCGATTTTAGCTGGCCTCGGCTTCTCCCTGCCAGGGTCTGCAGGGATGTCTGTAGTGTGGTTGTGGGGTTTCGGCCTCAGCCTTCCCAGACTTCCACTCGGCGAAGTCAAATGAGGCTGCCGACTGAACCCCCTACTGTGTCCTCTCAGCCATTGAGCACAGTAGTTTTATACCTGCAGTGGTCTGCTGCGGTGTCTGGTTGTGTAGACGTGGGGGTATCGGCCTCAGCCTTCCCTGACTTCAACTCGGCGAAGTTGGAAGTGGCTGCCGGCCGGACCCTCTCCTGTGGTCTCTGCGCCATCGAGCACCACAGTTGTCATTGGTTTCGGTTGTTCTTAGTGGGACACTATGAACTCTGTGGCGTTTCCGTCCACTCATTCTGGCCACACGACCAGTTTTGGGGGTCCAACGTCTTTTGTGCAGCCTGGACCTTCTGCCCTGCAGAGGTCAGCGGTGACTCTCATGTGTTCCTGCTATGTTGATCCTCGGGGTGTGTCACACCCCTACACACGTCTGCCTTCAGACATTTTCGGCTGCCGCCCGTCGTCCCACGTCGGGTCTTTTGGAGGATCGTGACCCTTCGCTGGTTAAGAGGGTCAGAGGTGAAGCCACTTTGCCGGTTCGTTCCCCTGTCGAACCGGCCAGTATGGGCAGTGAGCTTAGGGAGTCCTCTCCTTACTCACTCAGGTTCTGTCAAAGAGCCTTCCTGTTGCTTCCAGCGAGGCAGAGAGTGGTTTCTAGGCGCCTCCTATGGCGCCGCCTCCCGGGATTGGAAACAGGCCGCTTTCTGATCCCCCTGGTGTTCCGACACCATGGGAGGCGTCGGCTGGTTTGCCCACGATGGGCTATGTGTCTTCCGACTCAGGGGAAGAGTCAGACATGCTTGATGTCGAGAGCCAGCAGTCTTCGGACTTGGGGGCAGCTCTTGATTTCGTGTTTGGGTTCCTTCCGGATCTCAAACCATCTAACCAGTCGACAGTGTCAGCCAGGCCGCGATCATCGGTCGCGCGCCAAGTCTATGGAGCAACCTGCTTCTGGGCATCTTCGACCGTGCCCGTCGGTACAATTGGTTGAAGCATTTTCAGCCTTGGACTCCAAGCTAAGTTCCAAGGCTATGAAGGCTCCGTTCTTCACCAGGGTTGACACCTTTTTGCCTCCGGCGCATAATCGTTCCTACGATTCTGCCAATCCGTCGGTCTACCAGACTTTGACGGTTTTGGATCAGGACTCCAATTCCCTCGGGCTTTCCAAGTCCAAGTCTGCCGTCATTCCGATGACGACTCTGGAGTCCACATTGGGCTTATCGAGAGAGATGCTTGGTATGCTTTCTCTCTCCGATCACGTCGTCTCAGCTTTAGCTGCTTATCTGCCTTCAGATAAGTTTGACGAGGTACAGGCTCCTTTGCGTGTGCTGTCCAAGGCGCTCATGCATCTTACTCACACGCATGCCTGTAACACGGCTAATCTGGAATTAGTTCGAGGGGACTCTGTGCGGGACACAGGCCGATCCCTTCCTGAGGAGCAGTACACTACTCTTCGATCTGCTTTTTTGGCAGGTCCGCAACTTTTCCATGGTTCTGTGTTGACGGTCCGGGATGACGTCCTACGTCATTCCAACAATCAGCTGCTGTTTCTTCAGCTTGATCAGCCTTCTAGGGTAGGCACGGGCCGTTCCAAGCCTAACAAGTGCCCTCGGCTTCCTCTGCGAAGCAAAGGGGCTGATCCTTCTGCCACCGCTTCTACTTCTTACTCAAGGGGTAAGGGTAAGCGTCGGCAGTCTTGAGGGAAGTCCCAGGATTCTTCATTCAGTAGAGGTGTTTTCTCCTCTCGCGAGCCTCGTCGGGGTTCGCAGTGAAGGTCCTCACCTCAACTCGTCCCAGGTTGGAGGAAGGATAGCAGAGTTCGCAGACCGTTGGGCCACCATCACATCCGATCCTTGGATGTTAGATGTTGTTTGGTCCGGGCTGCGAATATCCTTTCGACGGCACTCCACTCTGTCCAGGGTGCCTTTTCCAACCACAGTTCCTTCAGACATTTTACGTCGGGAACTTTTGTCCACGGAGATAGACAATCTCCTGACAAAGGGGGCGATTGAGGTCATCAAGAGCATTAGGTCAATGGGTTTCTATTCCCGCCTGTTCTTGGTGCCGAAGAAGGACAGCCGACTCCGACCGGTTCTCGATCTGAGTTTCCTGAACCAGTCTATCATTGCTCCCAAGTTCAGCATGGAGACTTTCAGGTCGGTCCTCCGTTCAATTCACCAGGGAGATTTCGCTTCCAGCTTCGACCTGCGAGTCGCTTACTTTCACGTTCCGATTCATTGGGTGTTACGGAAGTATCTCAGGTTCGTTTTTCTGGGGCGAGTTTACCAGTTCAAGGCCATGCCTTTCGGCCTCAACCTGGTTCCTTGGGCCTTCACCAGACTGATGTCACATGTGATAGCTTTCCATCATACACAGTCCAGGGTGACTACTTCGGCATATCTGGACGATATCCTCCAGGGGCATTCCAATGCTGCCTTCCTGGAGTCGGATGTCGCCACTCTGTTGAGCTTGCTCACGTCGCTACGTTTCAGAGTCAACGAGGAGAAGTCGGACCTGGTCCCTTCTCAGTCGTTTTATCATCTGGGGATGGCTTTCCGCATACAATTCTATTTGATGTCGGTTCCCCAGGCAAAGGCTGTGATTCTCTCAGCTTTTGCTCCGACTCTGTCCCAGTCCACATTCGCGTCGGCTCGGAGTTTTCTCCGGCTAATCGGTCTCTGCTGTTCGGTGACGGATCTCATTCCTCTAGGTTGGCTGCGTGTCAGACCTCTCCAACACTTTCTGCTCAGTCGTTGGAGGCCGAATGTAGATTTTCTGGATCTGGTGCTTCAGTTTCCAGAATATCTTTATCCTCACCTTCTCCTCTGGGCGGATGTCCAGTGACTTTCGCAGGGTGTTCCGTTGGACTTACCCACGTCCGATCGCATTCTGACGGCAGATGCCAGCGATCTCGGATGGGGTGCGACGTTGGATCCTCTAGGTCTTTCCATTCACGGGATGTGGGACCAGGATCATGCAGCTCTACACATCAACCAGAAGGAGCCTCTTGCTCTTCTTCTGTGTTTCAGGCAGTGGATCCCTCACCTTTCGAATCGCCAGGTCCTTCTGTTGTCCGACCATTCAACGGTGGTTGCTTACATTCGGAACCAGGGCGGCACGCACTCTGTTCCAATGTACGAATTGGCTTGGGATCTGCTCGCTCAGGATGTCCACGCCGGGGTGGCTGTTCGTCACATTCCCGGTTGCCTGAACGTCCTAGCCGACTCCCTGTCCCGTCGGGGCAGGGTCATTTCCACCAGGTGGATGCTCCCCATGGCGGGTTCCATCGATCTCTTGTGACTCGTTGGAACCATCCGGTGGACACTTTTGTGTCCCCGTGTCCAGATTTTCTGGCTTTCGCCGTGGACGCTCTGGCCCTCCTTTGGAATGGTCTTGTCGGCTACGCCTTCGTACCAGTTCCGATTCCGCCTCAGGTTCTCACCCAGATATGAACCTGCAGTCGTCGAATCCTTTCGATCACACCCGTCGCTTTGGTGGGTGTGGATCAATCTGCTCCGCTCTGTTAGCGGCGGTTCTGGCATGTCTCCCTCTACCTCGCGACTTTCTCTGCCATAGTCGCCGGAGGAGGTTTTCAAGTTGACCCGACTTCATTGTGCCTTCGCACATGTCTTTTATCGGGTCCTGTCTCCTCCGTAGTGGTTTTTCGAGACACGAAGTGGAGTTGCTTTTCTTCAAGGAGGCACTCACTCCACTGGTTTAGCCTCTGTGGCTAAGTGGAAGGTTCTTCTGTCGATGGTGTGCGATCACTCTGTTGCTTCTGTCACTCCTTCGATCACACCGCTTGCAGAGTTTCTGGTATATGTTTGTTTCTGGGGGTCTCCAGCAATGGGTACTTGTCCATGCTTCGGAGACATTTTTTCCTATGTGATACCGCATTGTTTCGACACTCATCCTTGCCTTTCCAAGCTTGTTCAGCTCTTTTCCTTGAAAAGACCTAGGACTTTGCAGTTTACTCCAAGATGGTCACTTTCTTGGGTGCTGCTCTGCTTGGGGGTGAGGGGCATTCACGCCTTTATCCTGGATGAATATGCGTTTTCCCACATGCCAGATCTCTCCTGCATCCATTTCTTGATGGACTTGTCTTGCTATTCGTGCAGCTTCCGCTCGTCTAGCTACTGGTGCTTGTATTACCAATTGTTTTCCTGCCACGAGGTGCGTGCATTGTCTTCCTCTTTTAATAACTCTGTCATGTTGTCGGATGACTGATGTTATACTGGCAGCCTTCTGGAGAAATGCTACATTCTCCTTTTTTCTGCGACAGTTGCAGGAGCCGACAGAGAACCTTGGGGCCCCCTTTCTTCGGCTCCGGATGTTGTCTATCCAAGCTTTTCAGCTTTTTTCAGGGTCAGTTCCAGCTTTGTGCTGTTACTGCCCTTTCTGTCTGTGCGTCGCACTTCACCATACGCCTCATCTTTCATTGGCTTTTCTAATGTTTGTGATGCTATGGTTTGATAGGCCTAGGGATCTCTTCCTCTGTCTACGGTCCCAGTGCTATTCAGTTATGTGTGGGTTGGTTATGTGATTCCCTCCAGCCTTTTGTCTATTCAGCCTGTAGTAAACAATTGAGGTAGGTTGATAAGAAGTATTTATTTTATAGTAAATTTCCTTTCTTATTATACCTACCGAAATTGTTTACATGGAGGTCCTCCCGTCTTCTTATTCGGGTAAGAATCCTTCCTTCGCGCTGATCACATAACTCCTGTGTTGTTCGAAATCAAAAGAATGACGAATTGATGCATTGCGCACTGTTACGGAAGTCGTGGATTTGTACTATGGAAGAGCGTCCCATACTGGGTATGCGCCGATGGCGCTCGGCCCAGTTTTGGCTTATTTTTTCGTGGTGTTTTTACACCACTTTTCTTTCCCAAATCTTGGGAAAGATTAAAATAGAGAGTATTTTATCCGAGTTAGGTTCTTCCACTGTAGTGCAAGCCTGTAGTAAACAATTTCGGTAGGTTTAATAAGAAAGGAAATTTACTATAAAATTTATACTTCTTCTCAACCTACTCACAATTGTTTACAATTGGCTGTAACATAAGTGCAAGCCCTACAGAACTAACTCAAGCTAATAAACTTTCCAAATGAGTTGGAAAAGTGGAAGAGTGTAAAAGCATGAAAAAAAAGATCGAAAAGGGGTCAAGCGAGACTGGCACTCGACATTACAAGTACTCTGCACACCTCTTGCATTTACTGAGCACATGCGCAATAACCGTGATGTCAATTCCTTTTTTTTCGCCATCGTGCATGGTTGGGATTTTTGTGACTCGTGCCACTCAGATTGTTTCCTTCGTGAACAACTTGATTCTTTCTCTAGCTATTATTGTTATTTGTGCAAAGTGGATTGTATCCTTTACTCAAGCTCAAAATTGATTTATTGTATTATATTTATGCTCATTTTCGCTTGTATTCTCTTTATGTGTCTTGCTTTTTCCGCGCGCGAAAACGCGACCTGCGTTGTTCGATTTTCTGTCGGTGGGAAGCGTGATTCTTTGGATATTTTGGGGTTTTTTTTCCCAATAGAATTTCTTCTGCCACCTTTTTGGACAATGCCTAAAACTATTCCTTGTCCATCTTGTATGCAGGTGAAACGTATAGATGATGTTCACGGTACTTGTGTCACTTGCAACAATTGCTCTCAGGCCCATCCCTGTGGTGTTTGTGGGGTTTGGTCCTCCAAGTTCTGGGCTGAACAAGGTGGTTCTCACCAGAGCTAGAACCCCTTGTTCTCGGGGCAAAGGTAGCTGTGCCTCTTTGGATTTTTCTGAGAGTGCATGTGGTGACTCTGTCACGCAGGATGTTGGACAGCCTATTTCGGTAGCAAGTTTCTCTGCAACTGTTGGCAGTGCTGGTGCTGGGATGCCTGAAGTGGGGACTGCATCTCTCTTCCTTTGGCTCTGGAAGTCACCCTTGAGGCAACTGTTTTCGTTGAGAGTTTTTCCGAGGTCAGCTCGGTCACTCTCTCCGATTTGCCACTTGCATCATCGGCAGTTGCTGAGGAAATTGTTCCTGCTGCTCCTATCTTGCATGATAGTGCTTCTGTCATCTCTTCCGGGGATTGTATACAGTCTTGGGGGTCCGAGGCTGTATCTGGTGGTGTGTCACTAGGCTCCCAGTCTTCCCTGGCTTCTCAGAGAAGCTGTATGGGTTTGCTGGCTGCCCCATCTCATCTGGCTAGGTTTGCTCTTGGTCGGTTGCTTCGGCAGCGATTCCTTGTCCCTCGAGCGAATCGTTTGTTGTTCCGTCTTCCCCTGCTGGTGAGCCGACTAGCAGGATGGGGCTGGGACATTGGCATCCAGGGCCTGCTGTTTGGCAGAGGCCAGTGACTGCTCCTGTTAGCTGTCACTCTTGGGACCTTCCACCGGTGATTTCTCACTGTGTCCCAAGTCTGGCTGTCGATCGATGCTTGTCGTCAGTCTCAGAGGATGGGCATTTGGGGCTTTCTGTCACGCAGAGGCCAATGGTAGGTTCCTGTCATTCTTGGGACAATCCACCGGTGTCTTCTCATCATGTCCCAGGTCCAGCTACTGAGTGATGTACGCCGTCGGTCTCTCTAGAGGATTTGCAGGTAGGGCCTTCTGTTTTGCAGAGGTCAGTGAATGCCCCTGGGCATCACTCTTGGGACTGTCCTCCTGTGTCTTCTCACCATCTCCCTACTCTGTCTGCTGATCGACATTCATCGTCGGTCCCTTCTGAGGATTTGGGTTCTTCTTCTAGAAGGGTCCATTGGGAAGACACTCCATCAGGCGCGGCTGCTGCGACAGATTCTCAGGGTGAGCTGAGGCAAGCCGTTCTGGCGCTCACCTGGTTGCTTTCTAGCAACCCTCAAGTTGGCTTCCCTGTGCCTCCTGAGGCACAACCTCGCCTGGCCCTTTGGATGCTGTTCAGCATTCACAGGAGGTTTCCACTGGTCAGCCCGAGTTGGGCTACGTCTCTTCTGCCACAGAGGATGACGATTTGTTTGAAGGCGACGGGCCCCACTCGTCACTCTTGGGGCAGGCTTTAGATTTTGTCTTTGACTTATTGTCAGACATTCAGCCTCCAGACCAGCCATCAGTGACCATCCTGCAGCAGTCCTCTGTGGAGTGCCGCAACCCTGTTGAGCGTTCCAGCTCTGGGGTTTTGCGCCCTCTGCAATTGGCTCAGGTTGTTGAGTCCTTCCAGGTCCTGGATGCCAAAATGCATTCCAAGGCCCCGAAGGGTTCTTTCTTTTCACGATCTGATTCTTTTCTGCCTCCATCACAGTTTCATTTCTACGAATCCATCTGTCCACCAGTCTTCCAAGGGATGACTACTGTGGAGGAAGATTTTTCTTCCCTCGGGTTGACTAAGAGTGAGTCGGCAGTTCTCCTGATGCCGGTCATTGAATCTATGGTGGGCCTGTCCCGAGAGATGCTGGGCATGTTATCTCTCACGGACCACGTCGTCGCTGCACTGGCTGCCTATTTTCCGCCAGGGGAGTTTGATGATGCTCAGGCACATTTGCGTATTTTGTCACAGGCTCTTATGAACCTGACACACGCTCACGCCTGTAACACGGCTAATTTGGAGCTTGCACGCCGGGATGCAGTGTTGGACACTTCTCCATCCCTTCCTTCTGAACAGTGTGCTGTTCTGAGGTCTGCCTCTTTGGTTGGACCTCAGCTGTTCCATGGTTCCGTGGGAGTTGTCTGTGGTGAGGTTCTTCGCCATTCGAAGGACCAGCTTTTGTTACGACAGCTGGACCAACCTGCTGCTGCGGGTGGTGGTCGTTCCAGGCCCGCCAAGCGCCCAGCTACATCGGCCATGCCTTCGGCTCCATCCGCTCCTTCTGCTCAGAAGAAACGCTGACGCGGCCAAGCTCGCTGGCAGCCTCAGGAAGGTTCCCGAGGGAGTGGTTTCTCCTCTTGGGGGGCCTCATCGAGGCCGCAAATGAAGGTCCTCACCTCGATTCGCCTCCAGTCGGGGGAAGGCTGTCACTGTTTTTCGACCATTGGACAGAGATAATGTCGGACCCTTGGGTCCTTGACGTCATCCAATCCGGTCTGCAACTGTCCTTCCGTCGGCATCCCTGTTTATCTCGGGTACCCTCCCGACTCAGGTCCCTTCCGATCCTCAGCGTCGGAACCTTCTGGTGCAGATCGACAATCTCCTCTCCAAAGGGGCAATCAAGGTGGTAAGGAACACCGTTTCTCTGGGGTTCTACTCGAGACTTTTCTTGGTGCCAAAGAAAAACGGCCAGTTTCGTCCTGTATCCTGAACGAGTCCATCATAGCACCTCGTTTCAGCATGGAGACTTTCAGGTCGGTTCGACGTTTGATTCATCAGGGCGATTTTGCAGCCAGTATCGACCTGAAGGATGCCTATTTCCATGTACCCATTCAACTGGCGTAACGGAAATACCGTCGGTTCTCGTTTCGGGATCGTGTCTTTCAATTCAAAGCTCTCCTGTTCAGTTTGAATCTGGCTCCTTGGGCCTTCACCCAACTGATGTCACATGTGCTTGCTTTTCACCGCACTTAGTCGGCTGTGACTTCGTCAGCCTACCTGGATGACATCCTCCAATGGCAACACAATGCTGCTGTCCTGGAGTCCGATGTCCGATGGTTGCTTGGCCTACTGACGTCGCTGGGTTTCAGAGTCAATTGCAAGAAGTCGGATCTCCTTCCTTCTCCTCAATTTCGTCATTTGGGAATGGATTTCGACACTCTTCACAATGTGGTGTTGGTTCCCAATTCTCGGGCGATGATTCTTTCCGCCTTGACACGGAACCTGCTCCGATCCTCCTGGGTCTCCTCAGATGCTGGGCCTTTGTGGTTCGGAGACAGATCTCATCCCGCTGGGTCGCTTGTTTGTCTGGCATCTCCAACACTTCCTGTTGGATCATTGGCTTCCGAATGTGGATCCTCTGGACCTGGAACTTCCTATTCCTCGGTCTCTGCTTTGTCACCTCCACCCTTAGGCCGCTATTCCCTGGTTGACTCAGGGTGTCCCGTTGGATCTTCCTTCGGCTGATCGCATCCTTACTGTGGATTCCAGCGATCGGGGCTGGGGTGCGACATTAGATCCTCTCGGTCCATCTATTCACGACGAGTGGGACAGCGAGCAGATGGCCCTTCATATCAACCAGAAGGAGCTCCTTGCTCTTCTGTTAAGTTTTCAGCAATGGATCTCTCACCTGTCGGACCACACAGTCCTGCTTCTTTCAGACAACTCGACGGTGGTGGCCTACATATGGAATCAAGGTGGCACACATTCGATTCCCATGTATCAGCTATCTTGGGATCTTCTGCTGTTGGCGCTGGATGTAAAAGCTCGGGTGGCCATTTGGCACATTCCCGGATGTCTCAACGTACTAGCAGGCTCCCTGTCCCAATGCGACAATGTCTTTCCCACCGAATGGATGCTGCATTGGTCGGTGTTTCAGGCGATTTGCGAGTGGTGGGGCATCCTCTTGTCGGCCTTTTCGCCACTCGCTGGAATCATCAGGTAGAGACCTTTGTCTCCCCTTGTCCAGATCCACTAGCCTTTGCGGTAGATGCTCTATCTCTGGACTGGACAGGTTGGATCGGCTATGCCTTCCCTCCTGCACCAATTCTTCCTCAGGTGTTGGCGAAGATTTGCGCTTGCAGTTGCAGGGTCATTCTGTTCGCACCCCTGTCTCCACAGAGGGTGTGGATCAATCTGCTGCGGCCTCTGTTGGCAGATCAGCCCATTCATCTATGCCACGATCTTCTTTTCCAGGGTCGACCCAGGAAGTATCACAACAACCCTTACTATTAAGGGCTATCCATCTATGCTGTCAGATACTTTCTCTTTTGTGGGAAAGCGATGCATCGGTTGTAATCTCTTTCTCTCCAAACTGATTCAGCATTTTTCTCTGAAGAGGCCTTGAGTTTTGCGTCTTACACCCAAATGGAACTTTGCATGGGTGTTACATTGTTTGGAGGGAGCGCCATTCGAGCCTTTATCTGAGACCGATATGCGTTTTGTCACATATAAGACTGCTTTCCTTCTCGCGTTTGCTTCTGCCAGACATGTCAGTGAGCTTCATGCACTTTCTGTTGATTCAGCTTTCTTCAGAAATGAGGCTAACAGTGTAACCTTCACTACTGATTGCTCTTTTCTGGCCAAGAATCAACTTCCTGATTCGGTACCTCCTCCCATCTGCATTCGGCCTCTCCCTGCTGTCGATGGCCGGAGGCCTTTTCTTTGCCCTGTTTGTGCAATCAAGACTTATATTAATCGCACGCAGTTCATTCGGAGGGGTTAGAAGAGATTCTTTCTGTCTCTCATTCCTGGGAGGCAGTCTCTCTCTTCCCATTCTATTTCCAGATGGATCTGTCTTGCAATCAAGCTGACTTATTCCAGTTTGTCTGCTTCGGATCTTGTTTTGAACTGGTTTAATGCTCATGAGGTTTGTGCCATTTCTACATCCTGGGCGTTCTCCAATTCTGTTTCACTCAGGGATGTTATGAATGCGGCTTACTGGAGGAATGCTTCTACCTTCTCCTCCTTTTATCTCCGCCACCTACAGCAGCAATCTGAGGACCTTTTTTCTTTAGGCCCTCTCATTGCTGCTCAGGCTGTTGTGCACCCTCGTTAAATATGTATTTTCAGGTTTGTGCATCGCTCAACCTTGTTCTTTTCAGGTGCTTCATTCTTCTCTTACAGGTTTCGCTGTCATTCTCTGCCCTCCTTGCATTTCTTTCGGCTGCGCTTGTTGGCATTGGTTATGTGATTCACCTCCTTCTATTGTTCATTCAGCCAATTGTAAACAATTGTGAGTAGGTTGAGAAGAAATTAAAAATTTTTTAGTAAAATTTGTTTCTTAACATACCTACCACAATTGTTTACCGGAGGCCCACCCTCCTTGGGGATATCTTTGATATCGTTGCCTCCCCGCTAAATCACAAACTTCTTGTTGGCGGAAATTCGGAATTGACGTCACGGTTGTTGCGCATGCACTCGGTAAATGCAAGAGGTGTGCAGAGAGAGTACCTGTAATGTCAAGCACGGGTCTCGCTCGACCCCTTTTCGGTCTTTTTTTTCATGCTTTTGCACTCGTCCACTTTTTCAACTCATTTGGAAAAGTTTATTAGCTTGAATTAGTTCCTAAGTAGGGCTTGCACTTACGTTACAGCCAATTGTAAACAATTGTGGTAGGTATGTTAAGAAACAAAATTTACTAAAATATTTTAATTTTTTTTTGACCGTGCCTCCACCATATCATGTGACCCTTCATTGGAATGTGCTCAATGAGCTCATTCCAATGGCGGTCAGATGATATGGTTTTATTGAGATATTTTGAAACAGAAAATTTGTTTAAAAGATGAATTTGTATATTACATGGGCAGATTTATTTACATATGTTTTAACAACACTTTTGAGGGTCATCTCCTGTCGGAAAGTTTTATTGGTGGAGGATGACAGAATACCTGGTGAGAACCACTGAGCAGTGGTGAGTAATGTCAGACTCCGCAGTGTTCCAGCTCTGCACAAGCAGGCATTGGTTGAAGGCAAGTGCAGGCCTGGCATTCTTAAAAATGCAGGAGGGCTAAAAATCGCTCTCCTCACATGGGCTAGTGGAGCAATTAGCTCACCTCAAGCTTACAAAAGCTAAAAGTGGCAAAATGAAGTTGTACTATTAATGAATTTTGCCTTGTGGGCTTTGTACATTTTATTTTGTGCTGCTAACCAGGTAGTCTCTATGAGATGGCTACACTGCCCCTCCCAAACCTCTGGGCCTTGGTAAGGCCCGGAGGTGTGGGAGGAGCAGTATGGCCATATTGCAGAGATCACTAACATAGCAGAGATCTGAAACCCTGTGGGTTCTAGGAATAGGCTGTTGTGGTAATCATTATTTTCTAAGGCCAGGGGGCTATTTTTCGCCTTCCTCAATTTTTTTAAGGCGAGCAGTAGGCGTGTGAATAAATCGCTCTCCTGAAAATGACAGGCCTGCAAGTACACCGCACCACTGTGCCCCCACGTCTGCAATCTGGATTAAGTGCCTTGCATACAACACAGTTGTCCCTGGTGGGGATCAAACTGTGGATCTTTCGGTTTAAAGTTCAATGCCGTAACGACTGAGCCACCGTGCTACCACATGGACAGATGTATCAGATTCGTTAGGTATAGGGTTATAATGCTTACATTTCAGTATAAATGAATAGGGATTCACCTATAAAGAAATATGGCTGTGTTGGTTCATTAGCAGTGTACAAAATTTTACGAGAATGCTCGTTTCATTCACGCAGTAGTTATGTAAATTTAAATCTATGCGAACGGATGACCGGTTAGCCAAAAGTTGCATCTTGAATGGTAAAGTCTGACTTACTTAACTGATAGAGTGCTAATTTTTTTCTCAGGCTCAAGATTTGTTCATACATTTTTGTCTTGTTACAATTCATGCGAGATTGCTCATAGGCCTAAAGGCACTCTCCCATAAATTGTAGCAATGCAAAACGATGGAGATGAAATAATTTTACTTACAAGATAATATGAACAACATCCACTGAATATGAAGCCTTTAATTTTAGGTACCTGCACTTCAGAATAAAGCCCAAATATGGGCTTCTTTAAAGCAACCTTTCTTGTATCTTGATAGATTTTTATGTGTACCCATACTATGTATGGTACACATAATGCCGGCATCCGGGGTGACCATCCGTCGTTCGTCCATCCTTTGTCCATCCGTCTGTCCGTCCGTCCGTCCATCCATCTGTCCATCTGGCGTCCGTATCCATTTTTTGGTATTCGATAACTTGAAAAATATTGCTTGGATTGTCAAGTTACTTTATATTTGTGTTCAGGTTACTGATGTGCCGAGCTGTATAGTTTTTGGTGTAAATCGGATAATTTGATCCTGAGATATTAACCCTTTATCCTTCAAATTGAAAATTCCTCCAATCCCTTTGGCATTCGATAACTTGAAAAATATTCCTTGGATTGTCTAGTTACTTTATATTTGTGTTCAGGTTACTGATTTGCCAAGCTCTATAGTTTTTGGTGTAAATCTGATGATTTGATCCCGGGATATTAACCCTTTATCCTTCAAATTGAAAATTCCTCCAATCCCTTTGGCATTCGATAACTTGAAAAATATTACTTGGATTGTCAAGTTACTTTATATTTGTGTTCAGGTTACTGATGTGCCGAGCTGTATAGTTTTTGGTGTAAATCTGATAATTTAATCCTGAAATATTAACCCTTTATCCTTCAAATTGAAAATTCCTCCAATCCCTTTGGCATTCGATAACTTGAAAAATATTGCTTGGATTGTCAAGTTGCTTTATATTTGTGTTCAGGTTACTGATGTGCCGAGCTGTATAGTTTTTGGTATGAATCGGATAATTTGATCCTGAGATATTAACCCTTTATCCTTCAAATTGAAAATTCCTCCAATCCCTTTGGCATTCGATAACTTGAAAAATATTGCTTGGATTGTCTAATTACTTTAAATTTGTGTTCAGGTTACTGATGTGCCGAGCTGTATAGTTTTGGGTTTAAATCGGACCATTTGATCTCGAGATATTAACCCTTTATCCTTCAAATTGAAAATTCCTCCAATCCCTTTGGCATTCGATAACTTGAAAAATAATGCTTGGATTGTCAAGTTACTTTATATTTGTGTTCAGGTTACTGATGTGCCGAGCTGTATAGTTTTTGGTGTAAATCTGTTATTTTGATCCTGAGATATTAACCTTTTATCCTTCAAATTGAAAATTCCTCCAATCCCTTTGGCATTCGATAACTTGAAAAATATTGCTTGGATTGTCAAGTTACTTTATAATTGTGTTCAGGTTACTGATGTGCTGAGCTGTATAGTTTTTGGTGTTAATCTGATAATTTGATCCGGAGATATTAACCCTTTATCCTTCAAATTGAAAATTCCTCCAATCCCTTTGGCATGAGATAACTCAAAAAAATATCAATCCGAATGTCATGTTACTTTATATATTTATTCAGGTTACTGATGTGCTGTGCTGTATAGTTTTTTATGTAAATCTGATAATTTGATCCAGAGATATTAACCCTTTATCCATCAAATTAGACACTCCTCCAATCCATTTCTATATGTACCCAAACCTTGTATGGTGTACATAATGTCGGCATCCGTGGTGGCCCTCCGTCATACAGCTTTCTACTAGTTGCGCGTATGGGTACACATCTGACGATTTCATCGGCCTATTTTTAGACTATTGTCCTGAGAGGCTATATATATATTTCAATTCCATGCAATGTATGAACACTTGTTAATTATAAAGAAGCAGTTTCATAAGAATTTTTATGTGTACCCACACTATGTATGGTACACATAATGCTGGCATCCGGGATGGCCATCCGTCGTTTGTCCATCCTTTGTCTGTCCATCTGCCCATCTGTCCGTCTATCCATCCGGCATCTGTATCCATTTCTTTGGCATTCGATAACTTGAAAAATGTTGCTTGGATTGTCAAGTTATTTTATATTTGTGTTCAGGTTACTGATGTGCCAAGCTGTATAGTTTTTGGTGTAAATCTGATGATTTGATCCTGAGATATTAACTCTTTATCCTTCAAATTGAGAATTCCTCCAATCCCTTTGGCATTCGATAATTTGAAAAATATTGCTTGGATTGTCTATTTACTTTATATTTGTATTCAGGTTACTGATTTGCTGAGCTGTATAGTTTTTGGTGTAAATCTGATGATTTAATCCTGAGATATTAACCCTTTATCCTTCAAATTGAAAATTCCCCCAATCCCTTTGGCATTCGAATACTAAAAATATTGCTTGGATTGTCAAGTTACTTTATATTTATGTTCAGGTTACTGATTTGCCAAGCTGTATAATTTTTGGTGTAAATCGTATAGTTTTTGGTGTAAATCTGCTATTTTGATCCTGAGATATTAACCCTTTATCCTTCAAATTGAAAATTCCTCCAATCCCTTAGGCATTCGATAACTTGAAAAATATTGCTTGGATTGTCAAGGTTACTTTGTATTTGTGTTCAGGTTACTGATGTACCGAGCTGTATAGTTTTTGGTGTAAATCTGCTATTTTGATATACCGAGCTGTATAGTTTTTGGTGTAAATCTGCTATTTTGATCCTGAGATATAAACCCTTTATTCTTCAAATTGAAAATTCCTCCAATCCCTTTGGCATTCGATACCTTGAAAAATATTGCTTGGATTGTCAAGGTTACTTTATATTTGTGTTCAGGTTACTGATGTACCATGCTGTATAGTTTTTGGTGTAAATCTGTTATTTTGATCCTGAGATATTAACCCTTTATCCTTCAAATTGAAAATTCCTCCAATCACTTTGGCATTCGATAACTTGAAAAATATTGCTTGGATTGTCAGGTTACTTTATATTTGTATTCAGGTTACTGATGTGCCGAGCTGTATAGTTTTTGGTGTAAATCTGATAATTTGATTCTGAGATATTAACCCTTTATCATTCAAATTGAAAATTTCTCCAATCCCTTTGGCAGGAGATAACTTGAAAAATATTGATTGGATTGTCAAGTTACTTTATATTTGTGTTCAGGTTACTGATATGCCGAGCTGTATAGTTTTTGGTGTAAATCTGATAATTTGATCTTGAGATATTACCCCTTTATCCTTCAAATTGAAAATTCTTTCAATCCCTTTGGCATGAGATAACTCATAAAATATCAATCTGTTTGTCATGTTACTTCATATATGTATTCAGGTTACTGATGTGCTGAGCTGTATAGTTTTTGGTGTAAATCTGATAATTTGATTCTGTGATATTAACCCTTTATTCTTCAAATTGAGAACTCCTCCAATCCATTTCTTCGGCATGTGATAACTCAATAAATATTAATCCGATTATCAGGTTACTTTATATATGTATTCAGGTTACTGATGTGCTGTGCTGTATAGTTTTTTTATGTAAATCTAATAATTTGGTCCGGAGATATTAACCCTTTACCATCAAATTAGGCTCTCCTCCAATCCATTTCTATATGTACCCATACCATGTATGGTGTACATAATGTTGGCATCCAGGGTGGCCCTCCGTCATACAGCTTTCAACTAGTTGCGCGTATGGGTTCACATCTGACGATTTCATCGGCCTATTTTTACATAGCCGAGTGTTCGGTTAGCCACCTCCAACCCACGTAAATGGTCAGTTGGTTAGAGTCATTTTTGAAATTTTGATCACTGCATTAGGGTGTAATGATGAATGTACTGTGAATATAAATGTTGTATGTTGTTTACCATTCATCTTTATTGCAGGTTTATTGTCGAGCATCTTTTTTGGCATCAGTTCAGATAAATGCACGACTATTGAGATCATTTTAGCAACTGTTCTTGAGAAGGTGAGTGAATTTTTTTATGTTATGCTATTCTATTGATTGTTTGCGCATTGAGGGGTCGTCCAAAGTCACTTTGGGCATTTTTTTGTAAATTTTCACAATGCCCTAAATATGAATTGAAGTGGTGAATAATGACATATTATATACCAAAATAATGACAAAAGAATACAAAACCCAAATTTATCCACTTTTGGAAATTTTTTTCTAATTTTGTTTTTGCTTTTGATGACAAAGAAATTGTCAGCTACATAAGTAACCGTCAATGTTAACAAGGAATAGATCGGTAATTTGAATGTCTGAGTTGTGAATAAAAGACTCCACACTCCATACTCGGAGAAAGCATATTTATCATTTCATCACCAACGTGGTGAGAATGCTCAGGGGAAAATGGATGACCACAAATGCTTCATTCTGTTTGTCCGTCACATTGTTGTGATCACATGGGTTTTTGGGTGAAGTTGTGAAATGATTTCATTTCCCACGATCTGAAATCTACAAACATTTCACTGCAGTTTTTTAATCTGGCAGGCGATGTAATGTACAAGTCATCATACATTCATAGGAAAATATTCAACTGACAATGTGATAAATGCGAGATACAGTCCATAGTAATGCTGTTGATTTCCAAAACTGTACAGTGTGACGCAAGTGTCAGCAAGGGATTAATACACCACCAATTTGAGCTACTATTATTTGGTTGGTGACGATGATCAGAACATAAAAGTGGAAAATTATATTTGAAAACAAAAATATATTCACATCAACATACATTACAGTCGCCACAATTGTATATTTACGAAAAAATAATTTTACTGTCGACGAACTATATTAGTGACGTAAAGAAGGCTTGATGAAGTCTGCAACGAAAAAAGAAGACTAATGTCAAGGAGAATTATCAGAAAGGTTTTTTCCGGTTCACCAAATATTGAGAAATGTCGTACCATCGGAAATTTAAATATCTCCCTCACACAACCGAATTGTGTATAAGACAGATCAACGTCAATTTTGATCGCTGTTTGCACCAAAAGGTTGCAAAAATCTATGTGTGTTGACGCTCTGTGGACAGAAATAGAGAAATTCCGCTTGACAGACAAAAATTCACACGAATTACCGAAATGAGACCACAACGTGTCATAAGTGTTTAGATAAAT
This sequence comes from Pictodentalium vernedei, assembly GCA_031216915.1. NCBI lineage: Eukaryota > Metazoa > Mollusca > Scaphopoda > Dentaliida > Dentaliidae > Pictodentalium > Pictodentalium vernedei. The sequence continues at coordinate 753,383,448 of CM062296.1, forward strand.
GAATTTAATAACCAACACAATTCCGACATTGTTCCGGCCGGTAACTCTCCGCCTATAAAATTAGTATTGGTAAGCAGATCGGTTATTAATGTTCTTAAATCTCATGAGAAAACAACAGTCAATCCTTCCCAAACAGCAACTACGGAAGGCAGATAGTTCCAAAACAAATGAAGCATACAAAATCATGTACATAAATGAATTGGAAGCCAGGATGTCTAACTAAGTGTAGCCGATTGGTGAAAGTATTCTGCATGCAAGGCAGGTCATTGTTTGTCGTTTTGGCCACACTTGAACATTCAAATGAGCTGTCACTGCTCATGCAACCCCAGAAATGGACACATATAACACTAAATGAGGAAGTTTGGCAGTTCACCCTTTTTTGGTGTATCAATCTCATCGTATGTTACCAATTTGATACAGATCTCATGCAAAATGGCACGGGATTGTGGGGCTTATGGTCACAGCAGACTCACAAAAGCCACATTGGACATTCTTCATTTTTAGCTCAACTTTGGCGAAGCCAAATTTGAGCTTTTGTCATGGCCCATCGTCCGTCTGTCCGGGCCAACATTGGAGGTTTAGGGGATATTATTATTAGGGGCTACCTCCAAATTAAGGTAGTGTTAGCGTTTAGAATGGGGTGGGGTTAGGGTAGCCCCAGAGTAGGGCTTAAGGTTGGGGAGGGTTAGGTCGGGGGGGGGGGGGGGGGTGGAGGGTAGGGTTGGGGGTCTGGGGTGGGGTTTTAGTTTTAGTAGCCCCTAAACCGAAAAATAGCTCCTAATCCTATTGGTTTGTCTAGGGTGGGGTTGGGTCAGGGGTAGGGTGGGGGTTAGGGGTAACCCCAGAGTAGGGCTTAAGGTTGGGGGTTAGGTCCCGGGGGTGGGTGGGGTTAGGGTCTGGGGTGGGCTTTTAAGGTTTAGGGTCAGGGTGGGGTAGGGTTAGGGTGTGGTTTTTGGGTGGAGGGGTGGGGTTAGGGTTAAATAAAGTTCTATGGTGGAGGGGGTGGGGTTCTGGGTAAAATAAGGTTTTGGACATACAAAATGTTTTTTGGTAGCCCATAAACCTGAAATGTTGGAGCGTCTGTCCGTACGTCAACAATTGGATATGGCTTGGGCTAGAGGCCGTATTTATGAACCGATCTTGGCGAAACTTCTTGGGTACCTTTATTGTGACTGTGGGACGAGAACGAGTGTTTTGGGGTCCGGTCTGAAATTCAAGATGGCTGCCATTTTGTACCGATGATGCAGAAATCTGTTTTTTGCACAGAACTTCCATATGAAAACGCTGATTTGAATAATTTTTTGTATGAATGTTTAGTACCATGGGATACATCACATATAACATAAATTATGCAAATTAGACTAACTTTGATGTATTTAGTGTTACTTTCAGCACTGTCAGTGCAAATGCCAATATGGCTCGGGCTAGAGGCCGCATTTATGAACCGATCTTTACGAAACTTCTTGGGTACCTTTGGTATCACCGTGGGACGAGACCGAGTGTTTTTGGGTGCTGTCCAAAATTCAAGATGGCCGCTGGCAGCCATTTTGTTCAAAATTAGGGGCAATCAGATTTTTGCGCAGAACTTCCACATGAAAGCTCTGATTTGAATAATTTTTTGTATGAATGTTTAGTACCATGGGATACATCACATATAATACAGTTTTTTTCTCGTGCTGAAATTGTGCAAATTAGATGAACTTTGATTTTTTCAGTGCTACTTACACACAGTAAGTACACATGTCAATACGGCTCGGGCTAGAGGCTGTATTTATCAACCGATCTTCACAAAACTTCTTGGGTACCTCTGCTATCACATTGGGACGAGAACGAGTGTTTCTGAGTGCGGTCCGAAATTCAAGATGGCTGCCAGTGGCCATTTTGTACCGAAATTAGGTCTAATCAGTTTTTTGTTATAAACTTCTATACGGCTCAGGCTAGAGGCCGTATTTATGAACCGATCTTTACGAAACTTCTTGAGTACCTTTGTTATCACCGTGGGATGAGAACGGGTGTTTTGGGGTGTGGTCTAAAATTCAAGATGGCCACCAGCAGCCATTTTGAACCAAAATTAGTGCAATCAGTCTTTTGTACAGAACTTCTGTATGAAAGTTTGATTTGAATAAATTTTTGATGAATGTTTAGTAAAATGGAATACATCACATACAGTACGGGTTTTTTTCTCGTACAGAAATTATGCAAATTAGATGAATTTTGATTTATTTAGTGCTACTTATACACTATAAGTGCACATGTCAATACGGCTCGGGCTAGAGGCTGTATTTATCAACTGATCTTCAAGAAACTTCTTGGGCACCTTTGTTATCACCTTGGGACGGGAACGAGTGTTTCTGAGTGCGGTCCAAAATTCAAGGTGGCTGCCAGTGGCCATTTTGTACCGAAATTAGGTCCATTCAGTTTTTTGTCACAACTTCTATACAGCTTGTATTTATGAACTGATCTTCACGAAACTTCTTGGGTACCTTTGTTTTCACCTTGGGACAGGAATGAGTGTGGTTTGGGGTGCCTTTGTTATCACTGTGCTATGAAAACAAATATTTTGGGGTTCAGTCAGACCCACTCTGGGACTCAAAGATTTCTTTTCTAGTTTAGCATCTGACTGTCACCCACCTTTACAATACTTTACCTATACATTTGTTACAGACTACGATCAGTATTTATGTACAGGCCGTTACAATACTTTATATGTACCTTTGTTATCAGGTCATTACCTAGATGTTTGTCATTGCTGTGTCACATACTATACATGTACATGTCTTGACAAGTTGAGCTATAGTGTCATTGACACTTTCATTCATTGATGCATTCTCTCATGATGCCATACTTGTTCTTCTGAACTGTGTGGATTTGACCCTTGGTGACTTCATAAAAGGTAAAGAAACACAAGAAAAATGGCTGCCCTTTTGAAATGTAGGCATCCTACATTATAATTTGTCTCATGGTCTGTTCCTTGCAAGAATGATAAAAAGATTTCTCTGAGTCTGTACTAGAAGGATTGCAGAATTTAACTATTCAACAAATTTAAGGTATTTTATTGTCAAAAATCTGGTCGGTTTCTTATGCCATAGCAGACTTTCAGGCAGTGCTATCTACCACATGGCAGCGGTTCCATGGCAGTTTCCACATGTTCTATGTTTCATTCCAAGCATTTTGGTATATAATTTATTGGAGTTATTCATTTTGGGTCTTTTTTAAACTTGGAAGAAAATTACATGAAATTTGACCAAAGTTAGGTTGGATGTCCCCTTAATAAAACCATCAACTGGAAACCTTCAACATCACACTAACTTTCTATTCATTAAAAATTCATCCCTTGGGCACCATATTAAATGGTGCAATCACTGTTTACTGTGGAATGCAGTGATGTGATCACAAAAGGGAACAGAATTTCAATCTGGTCAAAATTATTGTTCTGATTTTCTCCCCACAGCGTAGTAGAATAAGGCCATATAAAAAAATACTTTGTTTCTCAGAGATTTTTTTTAAGTCATGAGAAAGGCAGGTATTTATATTTACTATGTATGGCAAGTTTTGCGGGAGGGGAGGCAGGTATTTATATATAAAATACTTTTCATTTTCAGCAAAGACACTAAAATATGCTATAATATTGTGAACTACAGTGTCAACAATGGCCTTTTTGAAGCCAACATTTACCCTATCTAGCCAGTCTATGAAGTCGTTTGTCAGTTTGTAACGTTTTTGTTTTTTTGTTCACCTGTCCGGGAAGAACAAATTCCTTGCTGCTCAACATAATGAGCGCAAACGCATCAGAAACCATGGGTGTTTTTTTGGGGTGTGTCCCTTCCCATTTCATTTTTGAAGTACCTTCCAAACACACTTGTAATTTCCAAAACATTGAGTTTCTCTGAATCTCGGCCGAAGTCCCCGTTTTTGGTTTTGGTAAAGTAAACGGTAAAGTTGACTGTGACATCCATATTCATTTGCAGCCGATGAAATCGTTAGCCATTTCCTTTACTGCCAAAATATTATCGACCAATATGATGGTCCACTGCACAGTTTCTTGTGCAAAATTCTTTACAAGAGAAACAGTCCCGAGGGCTGACATTTTGAGTGCCTGTGACCTTTGAAATCTTGTGAGATCATGAGACTGCTAATCTACTTTTTGTTCCTTTCGCATTTAATAATTTCCTGTTTTAGTCGTTTCTTCCATCGTTACAATGTTTAGAAATACAGTTTTTCTCATCGACCCAAAATTGTACGCAGATGATTTTATATATTTTTTTATTTATGGGAGGCAATAAATATGTTAGAGGCACACATTTTTTCCAGATTCGCGATCCCTGAGAAACAAAGTTTTTTTTATATGGCCATGTTCATGCTGTCGCGTGCCAATTCCTCTAAAAAAATGATTTGGATTTCAGCATTTGACACCAAAATTTGACACCCAGAATATACTTTTGGTTGGTTTCATGGTTTATTATTTCATTGCAACTTTTTCAATAAAATCACTTTCTGACAACACAGGTGAGACAGAATTCATGCCTGTTAAATAATGTATAGTCAACAGGTATAATCGTGTCTTTTTGTTATGGATGAACTGGATTAATAGTTGATCCATTTAATCTGATTCTTATCAAAACATTGTATTACTTAATCTTTTTAGCTCAACTTTGATGTAGTAAAATTTGAGGTTTTGTCATGGCCCGGCATCTGTCTGTCCGTCCATCAACAATACAATATGGCTCAGGCTAGAGGCCATATTTATGAACCGAACACGGAATACGTCGCATATAATACGGCTTTTTTTCTTGTGTATAAATTATGCAAATTACTTTACCTGTATATTTGTAACAGCAGTCCTCGGAATTAGCGACGGCATTCGGCAATGCCGTTGCAAATGCCGCCGCCGTGGGGCATGATGGCAGCATTTTCTTGCCATCGCAAACTGGCAGCCATAATATTTTTAGCTCAACTTGACAAAGTCAAGCTGAGCTATTGCCATCACTTCTCGTCCGTCGGCGTACGTACGTACGTACGTTAGTACGTTAGTACGTACGTCCACAATTTCCTTTGGCACACCTCACAGGTCGCATTTATGATCAGATTACTTTCAAACTTCTTATGCTTGTTTGGGGTGACCTCTAGATGGGTGCTATCGATTTTCTTCAATTTCCGTCAAAAAATGTTGCCGCGGCCAACGTTCTTAGAACTTAGTTTAGTCAAACCACAATATTTCCCTTTGGCACACCCTACAGGGCACATTTATGATTTGATGGCTTTGAAACCTGATACGCTTATTTAGGGTGACCTCTAGATGGGAGCTATCGATTTTCTTCAATTTCTGGCAAAAAATGTTGCCACGGCCAACGTTCGTAGAACTTAGTTTAGTCAAACCTCAATATTTCCCTTTTGCACACCCTACAGGGCACATTTACGATCAGATTGCTTTGAAACCTGGTATGCTTGTTTGGGGAGACCTCTAGATGGGAGCTATCGAATTTCTTCAATTTCTGTCAAAAAATGTTGCCGCGGCCAACGTTCTTAGAACTTAGTTCAGTCAGAAGACTCAATATTTCCGTTTGGCACACCCTACAGGGTACATTTATGATCGGATTGCTTTGAAACCTGGCATGCTTGTTTGGGGTGACCTCTAGATGGGAGCTATCGATTTTCTTCAATTTCTGTCAAAAAATGTTGCCGCGGCCAACGTTCTTAGAACTTAGTTTAGTCAAACCACAATATTTCCCTTTGGCACACCCTACAGGGCACATTTATGATTTGATTGCCTTGAAACCTGGTATGCTTATTTAGGGTGACATCTAGATGGGAGCTATCGATTTTCTTCAATTTCCGGCAAAAAATGTTGCCATGTCCAATGTTCGTAGAACTTAGTTCAGTCAGACCTCAATATTTCCCTTTGGCACACCCTACAGGGCCCATTTATGATCAGATTGCTTTGAAACCTGGTATGCGTATTTGGGGAGACCTCTAGATGGGAGCTATCGATTTTCTTCAATTTCTGTCAAAAAATGTTGCCGCGGCCAACGTTCTTAGAACTTAGTTTAGTCAGAAGACTCAATATTTCCCTATGGCACACCCTACAGGGTACATTTATGATCGGATTGCTTTGAAACCTGGCATGCTTGTTTGGGGTGACCTCTAGATGGGAGCTATCGATTTTCTTCAATTTCCGTCAAAAAATGTTGCCGCGGCCAACGTTTTTAGAACTCCGTTTAGTCAGACCACAATATTTCCCTTTGGCACACCCTACAGGGCACATTTATGATTTGATTGCTTTGAAACCTGGTATGCTTGTTTGGGGAGACATCTAGATGGGAGCTATCGATTTTCTTTAATTTTCATCAAAAAATGTTGCCGCGGCCAACGTTCTTAGAACTTGGTTTAGTCAGAAGACTCGATATTTCCATTTGGCACACCCTACAGGGCACATTTATGATCGGATTGCTTTGAAACCTTTCATGCTTGTTTGGGTTGACCTCTAGATGGGAGCTATCGATTTTCTTCAATTTCCATCAAAAAATGTTGCCGCAGCCAACATTCTTAGAACTTAGTTTAGTCAGACCACAATATTTCCCTTTGGCTCACCCTACAGGGCTCATTTATGATTAGATTGCTTTGAAACCTGGTGTGCTTATTTACGGTGTCCTCTAGATGGGAGCTATCGATTTTCTTCCATTTCCGTCAAAAAATGTTGCCACGGCCAACGTTCTTAGAATTTAGTCTAGTCAGACCACAATATTTCCCTTTTGTACACCCTACAGGGCACATTTATGATCGGATTGCTTTGAAACCTGGCATGCTGGTTTGGGGAGACCTCTAGATGGGAGCTATCGATTTTCTTCGGTTTCTGTCAAAAAATGTTGCCACTGGCAAAAAAACTGACATTGGTCCCAATCAATCAGTTTCAATTTTGCCATTTCAAATTCATTTATAACTTACCAAGTTCAAGTTTGTCAAGTTGAGCTACAGTGTCATTGACACTTTCATTTTACTTGTCCCAATTACCTGAAGTCTGTCAGAACTGATCATCCAACCCTACATAACATATTTTTTATAGGCGTAACTGGTGTATAAAATCAATATTTGTGGAAATATCAAATATTAACTAATTAGAAAGTAAGTTTGTACAAAATGTATGTGGTTGAAATACTGTTCATAACCAGTTGTTTTTCGTTTGTTTGTGTTTTTTCGAAAGAACCCCCTTGTTGACTGTGATGCACGTTTAAAATAACCCAGGAATTCCTGGGCAATTCCCTTTTGATGTCACACCTTTCATAAATACAACCAATCAAATTCTTCGTTTCATGAAAGTATGCTAAATTGGTGTACTGGGACAATGCGGCAGTTCTATTGGTCACTGATATAATCTCAACAGAGCACGTGGTCATGTTCCATTTTAATATTAGCATTCTCCACTTGTGGCATAATGTAAACTGTACAATCTCAAACAAACTGAATTGGAAAACAATCAATCGGTTCAATAAAAAAATAAACGCATTGAGCACAAAACAAGGGTGAGTTGGAAAATAATTCTGGTTGTGTTTATCGGGTCAGAGTCAACTCACCCCGGGTTGATGCGCAATGCAAATATTTCTGTCTCTAACAGTTACTGTCAAAACCGATAGGCTAATAATGCATAGATGCGAGTTACAATCAGCCCCTAAATTTAGGACAACCAGTCAATCAATTGATCACTTAATCGAACTACAGATTGTCCAACTGACCACCCACCAGAGATCTCTTGTCCATTCGAAGTCAGCTGTTCTAATTAATGATTATTATTCACTTAGTGTCACAATACTGTCATCCAAACAATTCAATTCAAATGTGCCGTCGCTGATAAAAATTTGCCGTCACAGAATTTTTGGCGGCGGCAATGTTGTTCCGTCGCAATATTTTCCTAATTCCAAGGACTGTTACAGGCAACAGTCAGTTATTATGTACAGACCTTTACAATACTTTACATGTACCTTTGTTATCAGGTCATTACCTAGATGTGTGTCATTGCTGTGTCACATACTATGCATGTACATGTCTTACCCAAGTTGAGCTACAGTGTCATTGAAACTTTCATTTATCTTGTTTAATCCTTTTTAGCTCAACTTTGACGTAGTCAAATTTGAGGTTATTTCATGGCCCGTCATCCGTCTGTCCATCCGTAAACAATGCAATACGGCTAGAGGCCGTATTTATGAACCGATCTTTATGATATATATATAATACAGGTTTTTTTCTCGTGCAGAAATTATGCAAATTAGATGAACCTTGATTTATTCAATGCTACTTATACACAGTAAGCCCACATGCCAATACGGCTCGGGCTAGGGGCTGTATTTATGAACCGATCTTCACAAAACTTCTTGGATACCTTTGTTATCACCTTGGGACAAGAACAAGTCTTTTTGGGCTCGGCTCAAAGTTCAAAATGTCTGTCAGCAGTCATATTTACAGGAATTGTGTGTATTACATTTTTTGTACAGAACCTGTAAAGAAGATTTTTTATGTCAGTAATGTTTGCTATAAATTTATTGGGTGCCTTTGTTATCACTGTGGTATGAGAACAAATATTTTTGGGTTCAGTCAGACCCACTCGGGGACTCTAAAAGGGAGATAATTAAAAATCTTTTCCAAAAACACCAGACAAAATAATTTTTCTTATATTCAGCATCTCTAGGATGTGTATATGTGTTGAAGCCAAGTTCCTGTGTTAATATTTGGTGTTGTTTGGGGAGGGTAAACATTATTAACACAACCCGATTTTCTATTTCCAATGAGAAAAATAAAACTTCCTCACCCGTGGGAACCCTGTGAGCTAAAGATAAAAAATTCATATACCTATATTTTAAGAAGAACTGGACAAATATTTATTACTTAGTATGAATCAACCTTAGAAGGGTTTGAATCAAACAGACCAAAACAACTGCTAACATTTGGCTTATGGTGCATCATACAAGGATCTCCATTGTGACATTAACCCCAAGGAGATTTCTTTTCTAGTTTAGCATCTAACTGTTACCCACCTTTACAATACTTTACCTGTACATTTGACACAGGCTACAGTCAGTATTTATGTACAGACCTCTTTACAATACTTTACATGTACCTTTGTTATCAGGTCAGTACCTAGATGTGTGTCATTGCTGTGTCACATACTATACATGTACATTTCTCCCCCCACTGCATGTGTAACATACGTCTGTCCAGGGTGAGATAGCAGGGAGAGACAGATGTATCCCACCCCACCCATGTGATGTTATACATTTATAACGTTATTATGACGTTACGCATATCGTATCAGTTTTTTGCTACCAACTAATTCATATTGACGTCGTCAGAATGCCATGTGATCAAAGTTTCATGCTCTAAAACCCTTTAAACCCCAAGATGCCACCGTTCCCAACTGATTTCGTGGTATATACCTTTGGTATATACATAACTTTTGCATGCTCTTTCCGATGGTGTCATTAGTTTTTCAAAGCAACGAATAACCAAATGAGTTGATTATATCAGCACGTGACCGCCGATTACCTCTGGTTAACGTAACTGCAGTATGCTGGGGGGGGGGGGGGGAAATAATCCCTGATGGGTACAGGTGTGGGAAGGGAAAATCTCACCCTCGGGACAAGATATTTGGTCCAGACACTGGGCAAGCCTCATGTCTGGCCCAAATATCTTGCCCTTGGGTGAGATTTTCCCATTCCACACTCAGACCCATCAGGGATTATAATAGTCTTACACAAGTTGAGCTACAGTGTCATTGACACTTTCATTTACAATCCTTCTGGAAGATAATAAATTATTTGCTACTTGTTTATTTGGAGTGAATAAACAGTGAGTAAATAATAATCATCAAATAATTTTATAAACTTTAATAATAGTCTTTTACTGTTTTATATTCTATATTTTTATCATTTGCATTTTATATGCTCGTTTGAAAACGGTTGTATTATGTAATCATTCTGTCCATCTGTCTGTCCATTCACCTGTCTGTCTGTCATTTCGTCTGTTAACATTTTTGGTTACTGACCGATAACTCCAGTTTGGATTATTTGATCTCAGCCGAAGTTGGAATGTGTTTTACCCAGCTAGTAATACAGGTAAAGTTCGAATATGGGTTCTGTCCAATTATGTTTACATGAGTTCTGGTTCTTTTTCGACTTAGACTTTGACCGTCAATTAATATTTTCGGTTTCTGACAGATAACTCTGGTTTGGATCATTTCATCTCTGCCAATGTTGGTACAATTCAGAATGGCTAACAGGCATATTTATCCATTCCTGGTGGTGCTCTTGTTTTTTTGGTAACTAATATTCTTTAAAAAGCCAGGTAATACTAAATTAAAATATCGTACTTTGTGTTAACCCTTTACCCAACGCAGACAATATCAAAATTTATTATTTTAAATATAATTTTTTCAAATTTTTCAAAAAATTTCAACAAAACCATATCATGTGACCCCTCGTTGGAACGAGCTCGTCAAATAATATTTTTTCAACGACTGAATTTGCATATTACGTGGCCGGGTGCGGCCGATTCGTTGGGTAAAGGGTTAAACAAGGTGCCATCTGCAATGCTTTAGCATTGCAGATTGTGGATTGTGCCTTGTTGTACTCTAAGGATGATACATGTTTCATTTGTCCTTACTTACAATTAGATTCCATTTGGCACTACAATCTTTCATTTAGCACCACACAAAAATTCTACTTGGCACCAACAAATTTTGAACCAGTCTGAACATTGTGTAGAATCTCACTACATGTAGTTGGAAAGAAATGTGAGAACATTTAATCTGAAATATACCACTTTTGTGATCACAGAGCCATATCCAGTACTTTTTGGTACCAGTATACCGGTTTGGGCACCCAAACTCCAGGTTCCCAAACTCATTGTATTCATGTATAATCTCCATCCCATAGTCTGCTAAAATGGTCGAAATTCAGCAAACGTTATACCTGACTAAAACCAACACAAAGCTAATCCCTTGAATCCCAAACTAGGATACTTTAGCTGACTAAAAATATACAGGGCAGTTGCACTCTGATAAAAAAAATCGCATGGAACAGGTTTGCAGAAAGCATGTGGAAGCATTATGGTAATTTCAACTTTTGTGTTTTTTAAAAACGTTGCATTCAATATGGTAATCCTATTTTCAGTTTCTGTCTCAGCACTATCAGAACTGGTATATTGTTGTTTCTAGGTTAAACCCTAGCTCCATTGTTATACGCCCCCCCCCCCCCCCACTCCCTGCACCAAGTTGTGGGGGGGGGGGGGGGAGGGGGCTTGGAATATATTGGAATCATCTTGTCTGTCCGTCCATACATCCGTAGACATAATTTTGCCCAGAGATTTACTCAGACATTTATGGACCATTGTCGTCGAAACTTTTTATGAATGTTCACCACCATAGGAACTTTATAGTTCCGGTGAGACTATTTTTGCCTGAGTAATGCCTCTTTTCGACTTGTCTTAGAATTTTGTCTGCAGTTTTTCTCAGATGTTTATGGGTCGATTCCTTTGAAACTTGATATGGATGTTCACTACTATGGGAACCTGTGCACCTGTGACTCCAGTTTTCGATCGGACTTTTTTTCCCAGAGTTGTGCCCCTTCTTCTCTTAGAATGCCTGAATTTTGACCGGAGATTTTCTCAGATGTTTATGGGTCGATTCCTTGAAACTTGGTATGGATGTTCACTACCATGGGAACCTGTGCACCTGTGATTATAGTTTTGATCAGACTTTTTTGCCAGAGTTATGCCACTTTTCATTTTAGAATGCCTGAATTTTGTCAGATTTTCTGATGTTTATGGGTCGATTCCTTTGAAACTTGGTATGGATGTTCACTATCATGGGAGCCTGTGCACCAGCGATTATAGTTTTAATTGGACTTTTTTGCTAGAGTTATGCCCTTTTCATCTTAGAATGCCTGAATTTTGACCAGAGATTTTCTCAGATGTTTATGGGTCGATTCCTTTGAAACTTGGTATGGATTTTCACTATCATAGAAACCTATGCATCTGCAATTATAGTTTTGATCAGACATTTTTTGCCAGAGTTATGCTCCTTTTTTTCTAAGAATGCCGGAATTTTGTCCGGAGCTTTTCTAAAATGTTTAGAGGGCGCGGTGGCATTGCAATAACCGGTTCTCGTCAGATCACTGAAGTTAAGCAACGTCGAGCCCGGTTAGTTCTCGGACGGGTGACCATCTGAGAGATCGATTCAGATCCTTGCGTTGTGTCCGTGGGCAAGGCACTTAACCCCAATTGTCCACATGGGGGCGTGATGATGCCATGTACTAAGGCATACTGCACGTCGATGGTGCGCAAGTCTTCAACCAATCTCACCCTGCCTGTGTTGCAGTTCGGAGTTGCGATGTTGGGGGAGCTGGCAGCTGCTCGTCGTTGCTCGGTGGTTCTCTCAGGGTACTCTGGCTTCCTCCACCTGTAAAACTGCCAGGGTCATGATTAGCCTTTGTGCATAAGTTTGTGACCTTAAACACCAATAAATAAATAATAAATTTCAAGATGTTTATGGGTCGATTCCTATGAAGCTTGGTATGGATGTTCGGTAGCATGGGAACCTGTGTACCTGCAATTATCATTTTGATTGATGGGGGTATGGACAGGCGCATCTGGGACATTCACACCTCTAGTTGAAGGTTGTCTCGGATCAAGTTGATATCTGTCGTAATCTCGCACAGAAACTAATGTGCAACCATTGATTTTCATTTCTGGTCTATGAATTTCCCAGACTGAATTTCAGAACCAGTCTGCTGGAAAATTCCCATTCTTCGGAACAAAATCTATTACTGCAGTATACTTCTGCCATAATAAATTGCAAAACAAATTGTCTTAGCTGTTCATTGGAAGTTGTATTTTTTTTATGTAGATCATAATGAATCCATCTATAACCAAGACACAGAAGGTTAAAATTTTTGAGCCACGAGCGCTTAAACAGCTTGTACAGTTATATAACTGGAAGAAACCACAGACCTGGAAGGAAAAAAAGTTTGGTAAAAGTGTAGAAAGTGATGGTTTGGAGGTACATTTTATTGTTACATTTTTCGAGATTGTACTGTATAATTTCTTAATACATCCAATATAGACATTTATTATGCCTCAAAGTTACTTTGTCAGATCAGAATGCTGGAATACCATCGTTCTGCTGTATTGGTAACTCAACTGATATTATTTGATCTCGAGTGAGTAGCCACCATTACAATTCTGATGCATTTCCACTCGCTTTGAATTCTCAAAAGTTGAGTTAAAACAAAATAAGAGAATTTAGGCCTAAAAAAATAAAAAATCTGTTTCTCAGGCCCTCCCGCATGGTCCTTTTGGCTGCCGCATGCTCTCTTTTTATAACTAATTTAAACTTAAAAAAAAATTAAATTAAATGGTTTATGTCTGATATTTTTCCCAAGTTAAAACAATTTATGAATTTGTCCCTTGAGTGCAAGAAGGCTTTGCAATGCTTTAGCATTGCAAAGCCTTCTTGCACTCAAGGGATGAAATACACCACCACCCATGCTATTCTGTAGATTATGAGGCCTAAAACTTGAACCAAGAACATGAACTTTTGACGGCAAAGAAATAATTACTGAAATAAAAAATAAAATAAAAAAACGCTCGCCCGCATGCAATTTTGCAAATAATGGCCTGAGAAACAGAAGATCTACTTTGTGTGGCCTTAAGTACCAAAAATATTTTCAAGGAAGTGTATTTATTGATTTAAAACATTAAATATTTCAAAAATTGGACAGAAAATATTATTTGTAGTCCCAAAAGTTATATGTTTTTTTTATGCTGAAGCGAACATTTTCTTTACAGTTTACTCAACAGATTAAAAGTGATCTTTTGAATGTTTAAAAGTGCTTTGTTAACCCCTTTCAGGTGGTAATGACATTAAATGTATCTAAGGGTATTTCAGATATGTTTGTAGCAATACGTTTTATGTTGTAAACAAATATCGCACTTCGAAAAATGAGGATTGTTTTCTGCCACCATGGATAAGTAGCGGTGCGAGTTGCTGTATTCTGTGCGGTGCTGTCAATAGCAGTTTCTAAAAAATAAACCTCCAGTCGGCCTTTGTTTCTCATGAAAATTTACTAAGTCCTTGATTTACATGGGTTTTCAACATAATAAATATGTTACATGCTATGTTGCTGGCTGATACATTTCCATACAAAGCTCTGAGTGTTCATATCAGGTTCGGCTTCGCCTCACCTGATACGAACTCTCATAGCCTTGTATGGAAATGTATCAGCCAACTACATGCATGTAACTTATAATTTATTTTTTTTATTTTTATTAAGGTTTAACTTCAACAGCCAAGGTCATATTGTTTCAGTGACAGTTTTACGGGTGGAGGGGAAGCCGGAGTACACAGAGAGAACCACCGAGCAACGACGAGCAGTTGCCAGCTACCCAACATCGTAACTCCACATTGCAGCACTGGCAGGGTTAGATTGATTGAAGACATGTGCACCATTGATTGGTTGAAGACATATGCACCATCGACGTGTAGTCCACCTTATTACACGGTGTCATTGTGTCCCCATGTGGACAATCAGGGTTAAGTGCCTTGCCCAAGGACACAACACAGGAGTCTGAATCGATCGCCGAAACGGTCGCCCATCCAAGGACTAACCGGGCTCGACGTTGCTTAACTTCGGTGATCTGATGAGAACCAGTTACCGCAACGCCACCGCACCCCCTTGTAACTTATGATATACTCAGTTTATAACTAGAAAATAGGAAAAAGACTCAGTTCCTGTTAATTGTTTATGCCTGTTAATTGAAGATTTTTCTGTGGCAAAGTATCTATTTAATTAACAGGGTTGCACTGTATAAAAAATGAAGAGCTCCTAAACCACCATGTTTCTGGAATGATAAATCTCAGCAAATTTACGGATTTCAGCTAATTAATTCTCAGAATACTGAAATTTTTTTCTCTAAATATTTATATGAAAGACCATTTGGTTGTGTTCTTTTAACCCTTTACCCAACGTAATGGTCAAAACCGGTCAGCGCTATTCTAAAAAATCGCCAATTAATTTTCTTTATTTTTTCATTTTTTGTCTCAAAAACATAGGTTTTGAAGACTCATTGGAACGAGCTCGACAAGCTCGTTCCAATGAGGGGTCATAACCTATGTTTTTGAGACAAAAAGTGAAAAAAATTAGTTATTCAATAATTTTTTTTGCAAGTGTCGTCTGCTTTTCATGATAGATAAAAGGTTAACATTTTAAAAAATACTTGTTTCACAGGCACCTCCCTCTCTCATTATTAAAAACTACCTCATCACTCCTTCTTTATTACCTGGAAATCTCTTCACTATTTTGCATATATCTTGTTGGTTGAATTTGCAACTGCATTATTAGAAATTTTCACTTCTGAAAAAAAAAGAGTTATTGCCACTTTATAGCAGATTGACTTAAATTTCTGATTCTGACTATTATTGGTCTGTTTTGTGGATTAACAAAAATTAAAAAAAAATGAAAACCTCCCTCCCTCATCATAAAAATTAGAGAAAATTGCCTAAGAAACAAAAAAGGTTTTTGAATATCTTAATTTTCATGAATGTTTCCATCAAAATATGAGAACTTCAACAAACTTAGTTACATACTACCAATATTCTTTCTTTTCCTTTATGGTTGATGATTTTATTGAACTTATTGGAAAATGTCATCATCATCTAAGGGGTTAAAGCATCTTGGCAGTTAACCGAAAGGCTCTTGCATTTCCATGCCAAGTGGATGTGGCCACGACATTTGTGTCCCATAGCAAATGTTTTCCCAACTCTAAGTTCTGAATGATTTTGAAAATAATCGATGGAAACTCTCTTTCTTATCCCCAAACTTATTTGATCTTGGTGAGTTTTTTTGTATGTGGGAATAATTTTTGTTGAATGGCAGCAGAAACTTGAATAACTTTTATATTGCCATTGTTCAGTACGTATGCAAAAGGCAGTTTAACCAAGTCAGTCTGCATTCCCACACTCGCGACCTGTGGTCAATCGCTGAAAATTTATATTTCATTTACTAGTCACTCATAACATAATTTTGGAAAACCATAGGTATAATCTATATATTTTTAGGATTTGAGTGAGGAACAAATGAAGAACAAACTAGTTGTATTGGAAACTGTGCATTCTTTCATGCAGCAGCTTTGTTGCTCTGTAAAGTATGGAATTGTGTTCCGAGACCAGTCCTATGGATTTTCGGAAATGTGAGTAATATTACAATCATCTGTTTACCATCAAGAACAGTTGGAATAAAGTTTACATAGTTAGACCCCACAAAGTAGATCTTCTGTTTCTCGGGACATTTTTTTTAGAATTGCATGTGGGCAGACGTTTTTTTATTTTATTTTTTATTTTTGATTATTATTTCTTTGCCATCAGACGTTCATGTTCTTGGTTTGTTTTATGTTTTAGGCCTCATAATCTACAGAATAGCATGGGTGGTGCATTTTGTCCCTTGAGTGCGAGAAGGCTTTGCAAAGTCTTGTTGATCTCAAGGGACAAATTTATCAATTTTGTTAACTTGGGTAAAATGTCAGACATAAACCATTTAATTTTATTTTTTTAAGTTTGCATTGGTTATAAAAAGAGTGCATGCGGCAGCGAAAAGGAGGTTGTGGTTGGGCCGGAGAATTGAGAAACAGATTTTTAACTTTTTTAGGTCTTATCTGAAAGGAAATCTGAAATCTACCTCATGGTTTGGCAATACAGTTGCATAGATAGCTTTTTAGCTGCAACAAACAGCTCAATATCTGACATTGTCAGTCATTCTGTCTGTCTGTTGGTCTATCTGTTGATCGGTCTGTGACCAACAAGTTTTTAAACTCAATTAACATTCAAGATACTTTGTGGAATGACATCATATTTGATATGCGAGTGTATCTTACTGATATCTAGCCTCATGTTCAACGTAGATGTTATTCAGAAGATTTCTGTCAGAGTTAGTGCCCTTTATGGACTTCATGAATTTGTTTCATTTTTAACATTTTGGCCAAGAGAAAAGAAGTCAATAAAGGAATGCCATGCCTTTGTTCTGGAATTTTATGTAGTGTGATCTTGCGTTTCAGTATTGGAAAAAAAATTAACAATATTAATAAGTTTGATACATTGTCATTCATTTCTGGTTTCTGTTCTACAAGTCACCTGATTCAAAGAACCTGAATCATATAGTAATGTTCTGACATAACTTCTGTACAGTTTTAAGGCCAGTGATGTAGGAAACATCACGGTTTTTTTATCACTGAAAACAAAACTGGGTGCACAACAAATTGTTTATCTAAAAAACTGAAATCTTCAGGACATTGGTAGACCAAACCAATTCTTAACATTAATCATAAAAAATATTTTTTTGTCAATTGATCATTCAATTTCTAAGCATTTAAAAAGGAAATAAAAAATTACTGTTTGTTCGACTTTAGAAATAATGTTTGATTTTGCAGTGAATGATAGAGAGTTGATTAATTGAATATTTAGTTTAAACAATATTTATTTGTTCAACATTTCAAGAGATACAAAGTATAACATTGCTGATGGTGGATCCGACAGAAAGCTAAAGAGCTTATAAAAGGTCGTTTCCACAATTGAATATTTGTGAACCCCTACTATTTACCTCTCATGTTGACAGGTATATTTAAAAAAAAAACACATTTCAAGGTTTTATTGAATCAGTCAAAGCCTACAGGGTCCACTAATCTATAGTGTAATACTTTTTTTTTTCGTCTTCACAAAAATATATACCAGTTTTCTCTATAATGATACACCATACTCTTTGGTTATTTCCCATGCACCATGTATCTCCCAAGGGAACCCCGGAGGTGAAGCAGTGCTTCTTTACTATGGTAAACAAGCTCTGTTTTACTGGGAAAATAGGATCCAGTTACCAATATGGTAGTCCTCCAAAATGAGCAACATCAGTATAAATGATTGACTGAACTCGACTTTGTCTCAATGTTGCGGTCACAGTAGCCATTGTGCAGAAATATGTGCACTTGAAAACCAGTTAATGTTGCGGTCACAATTAGCCATTGTGCAGAAATATGTGCACTTAAAACACCAATTAATTAATTAATTGATTGATTGATTGATTGATTGATTGATTGATTGATTGATTGATTGATTGATTGATTAATTAGGACCAAATATGGAAGGATAGGCACAAAACCATCATATGCACTCAAAAACAATTATCAGCATGCTTGATTCTAATCGAAATTCAAGAGAAGAGGTCAGTGCAAACAGGTCTTTGGGCAGTTTATGGAATTGGAGAAGCCAGAATTTGAGTAAATATGGGATGGCACATTTGGAGATCACTAGTGTTAAATTTAAGTTTGAGGGCACTGAGCCTTAATGTGAAAATTAAGAAAGATGTAGATCAGTTCAAAATGTGTTGCCTGGGAGTAATGTAGACCTTGTAACATTTTCTCTGGGGATATCCAAAATATCGCTGAAAGAGTATATGATTCATCGGGAGTAAAATGAGAGAAATATGAAGGGACAATGAAGAATATATAGTCACGAGGGAGATATTAAATATGCTTATTATAGAAATTGAGAAGAAAGATGTGTGGTATATCATCAAACAGTTCATTTCTGAGTGCTGGGAAGGGAAAAAGGTTAGAGGGGTGGGAGAGTATTTCTGATTGTGTTAAACATAGCTTTCTGTCTCTTTCCTACTCTTATGAGATATTTTCTTCAAGTGTGAGCATTGATCTCTATACCACTGGATTGCTGAAACATCAGTGAAAAACAATACCACTCATTCTTCCCTCTTAAGATAATATCCGGTCAATCAAAGCAGTAGATCCTCCCATCAGTGATGTTTGATGATGTGAAAGCTGTTATACTGTGAATGTACTCACGGCATAAAAGCATTCACAACATCAACTGAAGGCCTAGCATGAAACTGGTAACATTGTATCAACTTTCGAATCATGGAACCTAGTTTCTGTCAAAAGTGATTGGCAATTGTGAGGCATTGGAAAACTGCAAACCTTAGAGAATTTTGTCCCCCTCTGGAACTCCAGGAAGTAAAACAGTACTTGTTTACTGTAGTATAGTAAACAAACTCTGTTTCACTGACTAAATAGGCCCCAGTCACTAATGCTTGGGGTGCAAGTCCTCTAAAATAGGTAGCATGGGATATAAACTATTGACTGACCTTGACTTTATCTTTATGTTGTGGTCATGATTAGCCATTGTGCAGAAGTATGTAATCTTAAACACCAATAAATAAATAGAGAATTGTTGTTGTCGAGCATTGCTTATTAAGAGTAACAACTACTCCCCCCCCCCCCCCCCAGTGCCCCCCACTCCAAGTTGGCAGCTGCTTAGACACTTTTGTATATATGACCAATGAGCATTCAGGCAATTCAGTTGTATAGAGAGATACATGTAGGTAATAATGATGGGCTAACTTGTTTTCATACCTATGTTGCAATTATGATATAGCCAAAGATGCTGAAACTGACCTTAAAGACCAACTATTTTTTTTACTTATTTGGGTTTAGTGATACATTTGACAGTCAAGGTCACCTTGTGTTTACAGGAGGATGGAAGCTGGACTACCCGGAGACAGAAGCAGCAGCGAGCAATTGTCAGACTCCCCAATGTTCTAACTCCCCACAAGCAGGGTTAGCATTTGTTGAAAGCAAGTGTACCATCGTAGGGCAATTCGATTTACAACACAGTGCCACCATCTCCTCATATAGGCAATCAGGATTAAGTGCCTTGCCCAAGGAAACAATGCAGTTACCCCTGATGGGGATCATACTGTGTTCCTTTCGGTTTGAAGTCCAATGGCAATACCACTGAGCCACCACAATCCCTTATCTGGTCGAGTGCTGAATTATCTTTAGCCATCAAAATTTGTTCACAAGTCTTTGCTTTGTTAAAATTTATGGGAGAGTGCCTATAGATACTCCTCCATAAATTGTAACTAGGAAAATCCATACAAGCAAAATAAGTTACATTCAAAGATAATATGAAGAACATCCACAGAGGTTGAAGCCTTTGAGTTGCAGTACTTGCACTTTAGAGTAAAGCCCAAATATGAGCTTCCAGTACTCAACCAGTTAATCTTTTACCCAACGTAATGCCCAAAACCGACCAGCGCTATTCACAAAAATCACCATCCAATTTTCATTATTTTTTTCACTTTTTGTCTCAAAAACATAGCTTATGACCTCTCATTGGAACGAGCTCAACTTCAATGAGAGGTCATAAGCTATGTTTTTGATGCAAAAATTGAAAAAAATAGTTATAAAAGAATTTTATTTGCAAGTGTTGTCTGCCTTTCGTGTTAGGTAAAGGGTTAAAGACCAATAAATAAATAAATAGTCGTATAGAGATCAGGGAGTGTAAGGAACACATAAGGGAGCATGGTGGCTCAGTGGTTACGGCATTTGACTTCAAACCGACAGGTCCATGGTTCAATCCACACCAGGGGCAACTGCATTGTGTCCTTGGGCAAGGCACTTAATCCTTGTTGCCCACGTGGGGGCATGGTGGCACTGTGTGCAAAGGCGTACTACATGTCGATGGTGCACTTGTGTTCAACCAATGCTAACCCAGTTAACACTTTGAGAAGTCTGAGAGTTGCTTGCCATTGCTCTGTGGTTCTGTCTGGGCTTCCTCAACCCATAAAACTGTCCGACTTGGGATGACCCTGTCAAAAGTGTAATTAAACCCAAATAAATAAATAAACACATATTTGTCAAATCTTCATTTCAGGAATCAGAACCACCTGATGACACTGACACTAACATCACTGCCCCAAGATCGGAATAATGAGTTTAGTGATGAATTAATTGTCAGTATACTGAAGACATGTCCAGATCAGCTGCACAGATACCTTCTGTTTATCCAGCCATCACTCGTACCAAGAGAATCAGATAAATGGTTTCACACTATGCAGCTTCTTGAAAAGGTTTTTAGACTATCAGGGTTTAACCCTTACCATTTTCAAAGCAGTATAAAAGTGACAGTTTGTGGTTGTATGGGAACTAAACTGTTAACCCTTATTCATCTGACTGACTTGCCTAGTCTTGTCCACTTAACAGTATACAAAGACCTTGATCAGTTGACTGTTTTAATAATTTGTGTTTAGGCCTAAAAAAGTAAAAAATCTGTTTCTCAGGCCCTCCCACCTGGTCATTTTGGCTGCCGCATGCTCTCTTTTAAAAATAAAAATTAAATGGTTTATCTGATATTTAACCCAAGTTAATAAAATTGATAAATTTGTCCCTTGAGTGCCACAAGGCTTTGCAGTGCTAAAGCATTGCAAAACCTTCTTGCACTCAAGGGTTGAAATACACCCCCACCCATGCTATTCTGTAGATTATGAGAGCTAAAACATAAAATAAACTCAAAACATGAAGTTTTGATGGCAAAGAAATTATTACAAAAATAAAAAATAAAATAAAAAATCGCCTGCATGCAATATTTTTCCAACTGTAAACCAATGGCTCAGACTTAGCTGGTGCTAACTCTAAAATATCAAGGGCTAAACACAAATTTTGCCCCCCCCCCCCCCCCCCAATCCCCAAAATTCGCATGCAAAACCAAAGATTAGAAGTCCTATCTGGCCCTCCATACATTTACTCTCTGCACATGCGCAGACGCCAGGAAGTGACCAGAATTGGCACAAACATCATTCTTTGTTTGGCCCTCAGTCAGATAACAACAAACTGACTTCTGCGCTTTTAAATCTCAGTTTACAATGATGCCAGACACAAATCAATGGTTAATTTGGTGGATCCAAGGACACAACTGGATGAAGGAAGGAAGAAACGGTGGTTTGAAACTTTCAGAGCTGTAACTTTATAATATTTATAAAAATTTGTTCATGTTCCCCAATTTCGGGACATGGGCCTGACGTCATCATTATTGATAATGATTTTTCCACTGTTTGTTAAGTATTCCTTCCCTACCCTCCCTTGAACCCCCCCTCCCCCACCCCTCCCCCCCCCCCCCAATTTCTTGGGAGTTTAACTTGTTACACAGAATGTTTATTCTGTATATCCCCATGGCTATGTCCTCACCCTAGGGGTGTTTAGGCACTTTGGTCATGCATCATACATCCGATGTATCATTTTTTCTTCTGAAGAAGATCTTGCTTTACATCGGATAGTTCAAAATTCTGTTACTGACTTCGGGCTGTGTTGCCTGGGGTCTTATTTCCGGTTTTCATTCTGACGTTGTTTACATTGACAACACTCTATTTTTTATGTAGTTTCCTATTTATTATATGGTAAGGACTGTTGTAAGATACATTAAATATTCCGGTAGTGTAGCAGTTAATTTTTTGGATAGAAAAATAATTTTTGTCCACACTTGGGCTCTATCGGGATACATTTGGGCACATCGTTCCCTTTGGGAACTTGGGCTCTTGTCAAAATTTTTCTTTGTGTAAATTATTTTTCGATTTATATTTTGAATGTTATTTGTTATGTATCTTTTTATATTTTATGTGGAGTTGGTGGTAGTATGATCGACTTAGTTTGCTTCATTATGAAAGCATATTGCTCAGTTAGCAAGGTGATGAAGCCTTTCCTCTGATTTACATGTTGGTTGCCTTGCTTGTAGTCGATGTACTCCCACTAATTCTTGCTCAACATGTGTCGCATGGGATGACAAAGGTTGAAGACGGGTGTCACGGTATGTTGTTAGCGGGAGGCCACTGTCGGTCATCTCGCGGTGAGAGGCCACTGCCGGTCCTCTCACCAAAGTTTTTTAGTTTCTATTTACAGAGGAACAAGAACATGGTGATGTTTACGTAACGCCGTCAGAGAGTGTGCCTCTTGTCGTCGCATTTAGATAGTCAATTAGAGCTAGCGGCTAAAGTGCTCATGAATATTAGACAGGGCAATAAAACACAGCATGGTTTCAGCTCCTTGGCGCCAGCTAGCTCGACTGGTGAAGCGGTTACACCGTCCGTGGGTACCGTGACTCCAGGTGTGTCTGTTGCAGTCGAGGAGAGTAGAAAGGGTAGAGCGAGCACAATAAAATAATAACAGGCTCACCCTGCGACGACGGAGAGGAAGAAGCCGGCAAGTTCAGTGGGAAGCTCAGTGAGGTCTGAAGGACCACGAGCGAGAGAGCCCCCTCTCTTTCATAACAACATCTGGGGTCAGATGTTGTGGTTCGGAACTTGCGTCAGTCGGAGCATACGTCCATGCCTCCCATCTGGGACGCTCTGTTCATTTCACAGCCGGGGTCTGCTATAGTTATGCCTTCTTCAGCGTGTACCAAGCACACACAACCGCACCTTGGCTACGTGACTTCTGATATCCAGCCTGCTTCGCCGAGAAGATCCACTCTTCATCAAAGAAGTCACACCATACTGTAGCCAAGGAGACGAGGCCTCATTCATTGGGACGTCCGCTGAAAAGAGCCATCTCGGACACTGTCCCAGGAGCAGCCGGCGGCCAAGCAACAGAAGACTGCTGCTCCTCAAGCCTCCGTAACGGACTTGCTGTCGCAGATTGCGCAGCTCTTCGCAGCAAGTGCAGAAGCAGCCAACGGCAGGCTCAGAACCTGAGCTGTCGGATGGTGCTGGGTCAGCCCAGTCATCTGCTCATTCAGATGCTGATGACCGTGAGAATAATTTGATTCAGGCGGATGGTGAAAGGGATTTGGAAGAGAATTACCCTTCCCTTTCAGATCAACACAGGGTGGCGATGGATCTAATGCGTCAATACTTCCCTGAGTTCGTTCCTGAGAATCAGAGTGTTGCGACCACTCGAAAGTAGCACTATTCAGTAGCTAAGAGACGAGGCCTCATATATCGGGACGTCCGGAGAAAAGAGCTGTCTCAGACACACTGTCCCACGAGCAGCCGTCAGCCAGAATAGAAGACCGCTTCTCCTCGGGCCTCCATAACGGATTTGCTGTTGCAGATTGTGCAGATCATCGCAGCATCCCAGCAAGAGCAGAACCAGCCGACAGCAGTTTCAGAACCTGAGCTGTTGGATGGTATTGGGTCGGTCCAGTCATCTGCTCGTTGAGATGCCGCTTACCGTGATTTTCAACTGATTCAGTCGAATGATGAAAGGGATAAGGAGGGGGATTACCCTTCCCTTTCGGAACAACACATGGTTGTGATGGATTTCATCCATCAACACTACCCTGAATTTGTTCCAGCGAATCAGAATGCTGCGACTACTTGCAAGAAACCGCTAGCATTGTTGGATGCTGGCTTCATTTGGAAAAAGAGGAGGTCATGTCTTTTCCAGTTAAGTCTAGACAGGTGTCGCAGGCCTTAGGCCTTTTAGACGACGCCATATTTATCTTTCCAGTGGGAAGAAGTAAGGCGGCTTCTTATCATCTTCTGTAATTTTATCGATTATAACGGAAAATGGGGAAGATGTATAGAGAGTTCCTCTGCATTTGAATGAGCAGGCTAAGGACCTAGTTATGGCCTTATCTTCATCATTCACTATTGCCTCGGACACAATTGAAACGGCAATTTCTTCATTCAGAGCGAATTTAGACTCAATGTCTTACGCTGATCACCTTGAAGAACTGTGACGCAACGTCTCTACGGAAAGGAATTGGAGGACGTTCGTACCTCATTTAGAGTCCTTCTAGGGCTATTATATTTATCACATATAACTCTGTCTTAACAGTGGCTAATTTGGAGTTAATCAGATGTGACAGGGCCCTTGCGTTGTCATCTTTAATAGATGACAAGGTTAAAAACTCTATATGGGTCGCTTCGGTTTCCGGACACTAAGTTTTTGACGATAAGCTTTCATTGGTTTATGACCAAGCTACAAGAAAGCATCAATACTCTGCTCCTTAAGTCGGCGTCTAATTGACCCGCAATAGCAGAAAAGAGTAAGGGAGGACGTCCTAGACAGAAAGTCATCTAAAAAGGACTCCTCGCGAGGGTACAGGTAACCCTCCTATAATTACTCTAGGGATCGTCATACGATAGGGGGCTTAGGTCTGATCGAGACTACCGGTCAGATGCCCCTAAGCCATTGGCTCGAGGCTCTTCGTGAAGGAGATGTAGTTTCTCCTTCCATAGGCCTTGCAGGTACTACAGGTGAGGGTTAGGACATCAGTTGCTTAGCAGTTGACAGATGGTTATCAAGATTCGCATCAAACTGGATAACTATTACGGAAGACCAGTAGGCGAGAAGTGTGGTCCCAGACGGCCTATGGCTATCTTTCCGAGAGAAATCTCCACTAACTTAAAGTCTGTGATGGACAATGCTTCCGTCAAATCCTTGCATAAGAGTCTCTTCAGTTGGAGATAAAGGTTCTCTTGACAGTGAAAGTAATAGAGGTCGTCAAGAATCAAGATTCTCTAGGATTCTATAGCCACCTGTTACTCGTACCGAAGCCAGAGAGCTCGTTCCGACCGATAATAGACTGGAGCTGGATAACAAGTTTATCGTAGCTCTAAAAGTTTATTTATGATAATCATTTAGTTTAAACAATATTTATTCAGTAATTGGCATGTGTATACATTTCACAATAACAGTAGGATAACAAATATTCTGAACAACACTAGATACAATAGTATACACAAAACAAGGAAATCAGATTACTATGTAAAAGAGGAATTCGACAGAAAGCTAAAGCTTATGTAAGTCGTCTCCCTAATAATCATTTAGTCCGTAAAAGCGAGCGTTCGAGTGGTCGACTATGTGACAAGCATAGATCTAAGGATCCGTTCTTTCATGTCCTGGTATATCCAGCATTCAGAAAGTACCTACGGTTCGTCGTCCAAGGGATAGTATTTCAGTACCGAGGGTTGTGCTTCGGTCTGACTCTAGCGCCCTGGGCTGTGACTCGAATAATGAACTTAAAGTCTCACAACAATCTGGTTTGTCTGCCATTATCCAGAGCGAAATTAGTCAGTTGTTATGCTTGCTTTTGTCTCTTCTCAGATGCATTAACAGTGAGAAATTTTATGCGACTGATGGGGTTGTGCGCAGCGGCTACGCATCTTATTCAGATGGGTCGCTTACGCAATCGTCCCCCCAAGTTATTCTTACCCAGAACTGGAGTGTGAAGACGCATTTGCTGAAGACCAGTATTGTTTTAACGGATCCAGTAAACAAAAAGTCCATATTGGGGCAGATATTCAGTGGTTAACTCAAAGAGTTACGCTGCAACTGCCAGATCTGGCTTTCACGATTATGATGAGTATAGTTTGGGGCACGACCCTGAGTCCTACAGACTCGAAATGCAGGGGTCTTGGGACCCTCGGTTCCTGGAGAAACACATAAACATCAAGAATGATGTCAATATTGTTAGCTCTACATCAATGGATTCACATTATTTGCGGACACACTTGTTCAGATATTGTTGGACAACACGATAGTGGTAGCGTACATCTGGAACCAGGGTGGCACCTATTCATTTCTGTTATGATAACTAACGGAGAAGATTTTTCATGTTCATCTCTCTATCCGTCATATACCGGGTCATCTGAACGTACTAGCAGACTCACTCCTCGGAAAGGTCGCCTGTTTCATTTGCTTTGGACGCTCAACAAGCGAGTATTTGGACAGTTTTGCTACCAGTGGGATCGCCCCATGATAGTTCAGTTTGCGATGCAACGGAACAATTAGTTACCGTAATTTGTGTCTCCATGCCCAGACCATTGAGCGCATACAGTAGACACTATGCAGAATTCATGGGGATGAATGATAGGATACACATATCCTCCTATTCATTTGATTCAATAGATTACGTTTAAGATTAAACAGTCTCATTGTGAATCCTACTAGTAGCACCTCTGTTGTCACAGAAACCTTGGATCAGTATTCTCAAGTGTCTGTTATGGAACGCTCCCCAGAAGCTTCTTCCATGAGAGGGCCTTCTTTCAGGGGACGTTTTATTCTTCACGTCCTTCTCCACCCATAGTGGCATAATGGAGTCGGTTAGATGTGAAGGAACCATCACAGTTCCTATATTTTTTGATAACTGGCACAGGAACAATTAAATAATGCGGGTGAGGAGATTTCAATATGATTTCGAATTCCCCCCACCCTCCCTCCCCCCCCCCCCCCCTCTCTCTCTCTCACACACACACTGCCTATGTGTTTAGAGGCAATTACCGGGCAAGACATAGTTTTTCTTCCCGCAAGCCTCATATAATTTAATACATACATACTATGCATTTGGGTCGTGTTCTATGGAGACCTCATGGGCACATCCGCTTTTTAGTTAGATTAGTTTCCTGTGATTATTTGTTGATTTGTTATATACGAGTGCTTATTTAAAATTCATCACAATTAAATTGCTACTCTTGAGTACCTCGCAGGCTGCATAATCAGTTAACTGGTATTCAGATGATTACATGCTAAATATAAATGCTCTCGCACATTATATTATTAGGCTAATGCTTTATTATATTTTGTGGACCTTGAAATCATAATCTATTTCGGGGGCGGTCCGTGTCAGAGCCTGTTAATCATGCCTACTTTCATTTCTAGATCCAGGTTTCTATTATGTCAGTACTCATTTCGCATATTCTCATGTGTTTTTACGATCGTAGATATCGGATAGTACACATTGCCGTGACATTGGAGAGTGTTGTTAGTGGAATTTATTGTGCAGAGGCTGCCTGTGGATTACCTAGGAAGTGTGTTTTTTCTTCAGGGATCATTCAGTGTGCCTCGGTTGGACATGTGTATGTTATATCACCGGTTTTCGATGTATCTGTGTATGCCGTCTGTGGTGTACGTTTATATAGCAGGCAATATTAATTACCAGGATCGTTGCTATAGCCTTAACTTCTGAAGTGACGTTAAGCATCATTTATTAATCATGAATTAATACCCGAGTGCCTGTTCGACGATTATTTATATTGTTTTTTGGTACCGCTCTTATTGATTCCAGAGCTCTCCCCTCTTTCTTTTGACGATTCCTTCAAAAGAAAGTTGGGGGGGGGGGGATTTTTACATCTTCTCTGGATTAGAGAGTATGTAACTATGAAGGAAGCTGTTTTATCTGTAATTATATCCTGCATACAGCTGAAGTGTGATTGTATGGCGTATGTTTGTGGGGGATTTTCACTCATTCTCAGATACGCCAGCCTAATTTTTGGGGCTTAGTCCGGACTAGCCTTAAAAATTAGGAACTTGTTACATCCTAAGTAGCATTGTCTTCATACTTACAATAAGGAATTACTTAAATTGGGCTCCTTATTCAGAATATGTCTCCTCTATTATTGTATAGAGAGACATACGTGTAATTCCTAATTATTCTAATTTCTTTTCATCATGGATTGCAGGATTGGAACTATTTTGAAAGTCCTTGGCCCTCCACCTTTTTATTATTCAGCTAAGCCTGGGCCATTGGTTTACAGTTGGAAAAATATTATAAATTCATAGTAATTTCTATATTTTCCATACTTACCAATGGCCCAGACGGGGATGGTCCTCCCATGAGTGGGCACTCATACCTCCCCGAGGAATTATTATGTAATACTCTCTTTTACAAAGAATGATATTGGCACCAATTCCGGTCACTTCCTGGCGTCTGCGCATGTGCGGAGAGTAAATGTAGGGAGGGCCAGATAGGACTTCTAATCTTTGTGTTTGACCCTCGATATTTTAGAGTTAGCGCCAGCTAAGTCTGGGCCATTGGTAAGTATGGAAAATATAGAAATTACTATGAGTTTATAATTTTTAAAAAAATGGCCTGAGAAACAGAAGATTTACTTTATGGGTCCTTATGTATATTATCAATCTTTGAAAACTTCTTTGGTAATAAACGTCATATCAAGAACTCATTTTCATAAACAGTTAGTATCCCAGAGTGTTGATGACAACTTTTGGAGATCTAAAAATTTCTTACCAAACTTATAGACAGACTCATTCACTTTCCTTAACCCTTTATCCAACACAGAAGATATCAAAATTTATTATACCCCCACTCTCCAAGAGATTGTTATACCTCCACTCTCGAAGAGATTGGGAGAAAATACTGGATTACATGCATCCATCCATCTATCCATCCATCTGTCTGTGTGTCCATCCATCCATCTGTCCATATATCAGCAGAGAGTGGATGGATTTCAGTGACATTTAGTATGCAGTATCCTTGGGATGACCTGCTTCTGCCACATGTTGAACGGAGTTGTTGACACTATTTTCACATGAGTTACAGCCTTTACTTTGTCAAATTTTCAGTGATTTTTTTATTTTGACCATCTAGACACAGCCCTATCCCTCAACTTGACAAATATGAGGTTATGCCAGCACCTCTGGTGCAATCTCTTGTTATTTTAATTACTGTTTTTTTTACATTTTTCAAAAAATTTAAAAAAGCCATATCAGATGCCCCCCTCATTGAAACAACCTCGTTGAGCTTGTTGAAATGTTTTGAAAAAAAAAAAATTTTCAACTGCTTAATTTGTCATTCATGCGGGCAGATGTGGCTGATTTGTTAGATAAAGGGTTAAAAGTTATGTTGTATGTAAGCAATCACGTATCTTTCTGATACATCAGTACAATGTTGACTTATTTGGAAGCAAATGAAAATGCCATTCAGGAAATGAGTTCATCGAAAGATAAACTTCGTCAGTTCTTGTTTTTTCCAAACTTTTTGATAAAAGGTTGAAACTTTAACATAATTGACCAATTCAGTAACACAAATGTTCAACTGAATGCTATACCAATTTACTGCAGACAAAGGGTTGAACCTGAGCAAATATGTCAACAAAATTATAAATTAGGCCTATAAAAAAAAATCTTGTTTCTCAGACAATTTTTCCTCACTTTTATGATGAGGGAGGGAGGCAGCTTTTTTTGGTTTGTTTATTCACAAAACAGTTCTGAAAATAGTTGGAATCAGAAGTTTAACTACTTACACTATTATGTGGCAAATCAATATTTTCAACAGTGACAGTTTCCCATAATGTAGTTAAAAATTTAACCAAATATATCTTGTTTGACAGAGCTTTATGAGCTCTGTCAAACAAGGTATAGTTGGTTAAATATTTGTCCTACAAGTACAAAATAGTGTCATAGAAGAGATTTCCAGGTGAAACAATGGTGATAAGGCAGATTTTCTATGATGAGGGAGGTGCCTGAGAGTTTTTTTTACCTAACAAGAATAGCAGACGACACTTGCAAAACAGAATTCTTGAATAGCTAATTTTTTTCCTTTTTTGTCTCAAAAACATAGGTTATGACCCCTCATTGGAATGAGCTTGACGAACTCATTCCAAAGAGGGGTCATAACCTATGTTTTTGAGACAAAAAATGAAAAAAATAATGAAAATGAATTGGCCACTTTTGTGAAAAGTGCCGACCTGTTTTGGCCGTTATGTTGGGCAAAGGGTTAATAGCCTCAACTTTATATCTTATTTAATTAGCCAATAACATCCGATTGATGCCAGACAATAAAGACTTGCAAATTTCATTCATATCAATTTTACTTTTTTCTTTGTCAGATATATAGTGCACAACCTCTTGTTCCACCTGTTTTAACAGCACAAGAAAAACATCCACTGGACAAGCTGGTCGAAATTCTTCTAATGTATTTTGTTCCACCAACTGAAATATTATACATTCTCTTTGGAGAAGTGAAGGTGAATATTATATAGAGGATTTTTTAACTGTTACTCCGCTGAGTATTTTTTGTCGAATTGTGTTAACAACTAAGAGCTATGGTTTGGTGCCAGTCAGTGTGCATCAGAGCAGACAGACTGGCATCCTCACACTGTTAGTGCAATAACTTGAACAAACGTTCTCTGATTTGACTAATATTTGCCATACAGGTGTTTTGCAATAATATTTCGAGTGAGTTCAAAAACAGGTCCAGCCCTATTTTTTGTTACAGAGTTATGGGCCTTAATTAGTCAGCTTTTGCGAATTTTGAGCTTGTTACCACAATAACTTGAACAAACGTTCTCCGATTTGACTAATATTTGCCATACAGGTCTTTTGCAATAATATCTCAAGGGTTGTTTGAAAACTGACCAAAACCCAATTTTTCGTTACAGAGATGTGGACCTTAATTAGTCAAATATTACGAATTTTGAGCTGGTTAGAGCAATAATTTAAACAAATGTTCTCCGATTTGAATAATATTTGCCATACAGGTCTTTTGCAATAATATCTCAAGTGAGTTTGAAAACAGGTCACGCCTGATTTTTGGTTACAGAGTTATGGGCCTTAATTAGTCAACTTTTACGAATTTTGAGCTCGTTAGCACAATAACTTAAACGTTCTCCAATTTGAATAATATTTGCCATACATGTCTTTTGCAATAATATTTCAAGTGAGTTCGAAAACAGGTCCAGCCTGATTTTTGTTGCAGAGTTATGGGCCTTAATTAGTCAGCTTTTATGAATTTGAGCTCGTTAGCACAATAACTTGAACAAATGTTCTCTGATTTGACTAATATTTGCCATACAGGTCTTTTGCAATGATATCTCAAGGGTTATTCAAAAACTGGCCAAAGCCCAATTTTTTGTTACAGAGATGTGGGGCTTAATTAGTAAATATTTTTATACTGTACCAATGACCCAGACTTAGCTGGTGCTAACTCCACAAAAACCAGGGCCAAACACAAATTTTGCCCCCCAATCCCCAAAATTTGCATCCAAAACAAAAAGAAATCATGTCCTAAAGGACCTCCATAGTACGACTCTACTGCGCATGCGCAGTGACGCAGTCGTCCCGAAATTGGCGCCAAATATCATTCTCTGTTTGGCCCTTCATCAGTCAACATCTCACTGATCTTTGTGCTTGTAAATCTCAGTTTAAAGGATGCCAGACACGTAATTCTTGGAGAAAATGTGATTCTAAGGAGGATAGAAGGAGGAGAGGAAAAAAGAAGTGGCAAAAAATAATCAGGGCTGTACTTAAAATTTTTTGTTGAAATTATGTTAAGTTGCCTATTTTCGAGGCAAACGCCTCTTGTTGTCATTCTTGCTAATTGTTGCACTGCTTATTCAGTGTTTCCTCTCCCCTAACCTTCTAAAGTCCCCCCTTGCAATTCTCCCATGCTTTTGGCATATTTTTGAGAAGTTTCATTTCTAAAAATTCCCTGGGAGAGTTGCTTGGTTACAGAATGTTTTCTGTTATTTTCCCCATAGTTACGTTTTCACCCATGGGTGTATAACGTTTGTGTTCTGCATCTTCCATCTGATGTTCTGCAGATTCTCCCCTGGGAGTCTCTGTTTTGCATCAGATAGAGTGTAATTGATGACTGATTCCGGGCCAGTTTTTTCAGTGCCTGGAGTCATGTTTTCTTCTGTGTTTACACTGTTTGTTTTCATTGGCAACAGCCTTTTTTGAGGGGAGCTGTTTGCCTTTGAGGTAGTTTATCTCATTATAAGATACATTTATATTATCCGAAAGTGTCTCATTAATTATTTTATATAATTTTAAAATTTTTGACCACACTTTGCCATCGGATCCATCGGGGCTCAACGTTACTTTTCAGCAACTTGGGCTTCTCTGAAAAAATATTTTTTCAAAATTATTTTGTTTTGCAATTGTTTTTTCATTTATTAATGGATCATGTTATTATGTATCTTTGTGTCAGGGGTTTTTGCGAGTAACTAGGACTTATTGTTGTTCTTTCACAATGAAGGGAACTTGTTCAAATTGTAATAGGAAGAAATCTTCCTCTGACTTTCATGATTATTGCATTAATTGTAGTCAGTGTTCTCGCATTAATCCCTGTCCTGTATGTGAACATTGGGATGAGAAACATTGGAAACGTGTGTCACGATATGTTGTTTCTGGAGAAAGAGCGATGCCGGCTCTTTCTCCACAAGGTCACTCTACTCTCTCAGTTTCTATTTCAGAGGAACCAGAACAGGGTGATGTTTCCATGTTATCTTCTTCAAGTGTGCGTCCGTCGTCACAAATAAATACAGAGCTAGCGGCAAAAGTGCTCATGGAGATTAGACAAATGTTGTCCGCTAGCTCGCCCGGTGTAGCGTCCATTAACCGAATGGTTCGGCAGCCGGGTTCGTCCGATGCGGTCCAAGAGGAAATTTTGGGTGATGCGAGCACTATAAAAATAATAGATGCACACCCAGTGACGGCGGATAGTGAACGAGAACGGAGGAAGCCTTTTAGTCCGGTTCCTAGCTCGTCCAGGTCCAGCCGGGCCGCGAGCGAGAGAGGCCCCTCTCTCGTACAACAACATCTGGGACCAGATGTTGTGGTACAAAATGTGTCTTTAGCGGAGCATACGTCCGTCGCTCGGGACGCTCCGTTGTATAAGCAGTCCGCAGAGACTGTTAAGGCTTCCTCTTCTCGCCGGCGCACACGACCGCACCTTGGCTGCGTGACCTCCGATATTTTGCCAGCTTCGCCGATGAAGGATTCTTCGGTGACCAGGTCACACCATCCGGCAGCCAGGGATTCGAGACCGATGGACTCCGGACGTTCGCATAGGAAAAGTATGCGGGAGCCATCTGATGCGGAGCTGCCCTCGGCAAAGCAGCGAAAGACCGCTCCTCCGCAGGTCTCGACGTCGGACATTCTAGTGCAGATAGCACAGCTTATCGCAGCATCCCAGCAGCCGACAGAGACGGTGTCGGATCGAGAATTATCCGACGGCGCTGGGTCGGTACGCTCCGCCGAGGCATCGGGGGCGGACGACCGGGAACATCGGGAGGTCCGACCGGATGGTGAAAGGGATACGGATGAATTGGAGCTATCCCTTTCGGAACAACACAAAGCTGCCGTGGACTTCATCCGGCACTTTCTTCCTCAAGTTGTTCCGTCGGGCCAGACTGCTGCGCTTCCGGACAGGAGAATTATAGCGTCATTGGACTCTGATTTTTTCGAGCGGTTCAGGGACATCGCTCCCGAGTTTCCGTCGCAGTCCAATAATGTTGCAAGAACATTTGAATTATTGAACGACGCTATTTTTAAACTTGCTTCCAGGACGGGGAAAGCAGGCGTCTTGTCCGCAAATACTCTCAACCTGCCTTTCATTAATGCAAGGAATAAATTCGACACGGCAGGTCAGGGTATACCGAGAGTTCCTCTGCGTATGGACGACGAGGCGGAAGACTTAGAGCTATCATTACCGTCGTCAGCTTCTATTCCAACCGCAGTGTTGGAAACAGCTATTGCGTCTAACAGAGCCAATTTAGATGCCTTATCTTACGCAGATCACCTTACGAAGGCGTTATCACTGCGTCTTCAAGGGGAAGAGTTTCAGGATATACAATCCTCCTTAAGACTTCTTTCAAGGGCAGTAGCTTATTCCACGTGTAACTCCGCCCTTTCAGTGGCAAATCTGGAGTTGGTTAGACGTGACGCAGCCCTGTCTACATCCACACTAGTGGATTCTAAGGTGAAGAACTCTCTTAGAGTCGCTTCGGTCTCAGGAGATCTTCTCTTTGACGGCAAGCTTTCCGCTATTTATGATAATATTAAAAAGAAAGCTAGTGATTCTCTGTTGTTTAGATCCGCTCCTAAAAGGTCGGATACAGCAGACACGAATAAGGCGGGCACTTCTGGGTCTTATCCGCCCAAGAGAGGTTCCTATAGAGGTTCCGGTGCGTCCTCTAGCTCTTATTCGAGAGACCGTCAGGATAGCGACTCTCGTTCGGGACGTCCTTCAGGCCGGGACAATCGGTCGGACGCCCCGAGGTCGACGAGGCGAGGTGCGGGTCGTGGAAGACGTGGTTTCTCCTACCGCAGGCCTCGCAGATCCAGGAGGTGATGGCTCAAACCTCTATCGCGTTCCGGTTGGCGGAAGGTTGTCGAGTTTTTCTCAAGAGTGGGCGTCGATTACGGACGACCCGTGGGTGAGAGGAGTGACTTCGGAAGGTCTAAAGATATCCTTCAAACGAAAGCCTCCATTAACTCGAAGTCCAAAGTGGACTCATCTTCCGTCAAACCCTCAGAAAAGAGACGCTCTGCTATCAGAGGTGCAGTCTCTTTTAATGAAGAACGCGGTAGAGGTCGTAGAAAACCAGGAATCGCTGGGATTCTACAGCCATCTGTTTCTGGTTCCGAAACCAGACGGCTCGTTCCGTCCAGTCATAGATTTGAGCTGGATAAACAAGCTGATCGTCGCTCCGAAGTTTTATATGGAGACGATTCGATCGGTCAGAGCGAGTATTCGGGTGAACGATTATGCAACGAGCATAGATCTCAAAGATGCGTACTTTCATGTCATGGTACATCCGACATTCCGAAAGTATCTACGCTTCGCAGTCCTAGGAGTGGTGTATCAGTTCCGGTCCATGTGCTTCGGATTGAATCTAGCACCCTGGGCTTTCACTCGGGTAATGAACTCGGTAATGATCTACTTCCGAGCTCATTCGTCTGCGGTAACGTCGGCCTACCTGGACGACATTCTTCAGAGGTACGGCAACGAGTTAACGCTTCAGAACGATGTTCAGAATCTTCTTCTATTGCTCCGACGTCTCGGTTTCATAGTAAACGAGGAGAAGTCGGATCTGGTGCCGTCCAAGTCATTCACTCATCTGGGAATGAGCTTCGAGACGCACAACAATCTCGTTCGTCTGCCGTTAACCAGAGCGAAATTAGTCAGTTGTTACGCTCGCTATTGTCTGAATACAGACAAAGTCACGGCGAGAGAATTTATGAGACTGATAGGTCTGTGCGGAGCC
Source organism: Pictodentalium vernedei (assembly GCA_031216915.1). Classification (NCBI taxonomy): domain Eukaryota; kingdom Metazoa; phylum Mollusca; class Scaphopoda; order Dentaliida; family Dentaliidae; genus Pictodentalium; species Pictodentalium vernedei. The sequence goes on from CM062296.1 coordinate 753,419,051, forward strand.
GCCGCGGATCTCATTCCGATGGGACGGCTACGCACACGGCCTCTTCAAATTTTCCTGACTCAGAATTGGAGTGTGAAAATTCATTCGCTCGATGTGGACGTTCTCTTGTCAGATCAAGTGAAACAAGAGATTCAGACTTGGGCAAACATTCAGTGGTTAACTCAAGGAGTTCCGCTGCAGTTGCCGGATCCGAGTTTTACCATTATGACGGATGCCAGTCAAACAGGTTGGGGTGCATCATTAATCCCAACGGATTCGAGATGCCAGGGTCTTTGGGATCCGCAATTCCTGTGCAAGCACATAAACATCAAGGAAATGATGTCAATTTGGCTTGCGTTACGTCACTGGATGGACATTATTCACGATGCTCATGTCCAAATCCTATCCGACAATACGACAGTAGTGGCGTATATACGGAATCAGGGAGGCACTCATTCAGTTCCGTTGTTCAATCTAACGGAAAGAATCCTTCTGTTTGCGTTGGAACATCACGTTCTTCTTTCGGTCCGTCACATACCGGGTCGTCTGAATGTGCTAGCAGACTCCCTTTCACGAAAGGGTCGCTTGTTGCCGTCGGAGTGGACTCTCAACAAACAAGTATTCAATCAGATTTGCTACCAATGGGAACGGCCAATGATAGACTTATTTGCGACACATCTCAACAATCAGTTGCAGACGTATGTGTCCCCGTGTCCGGATCCAAGAGCATTTGCAGTAGACGCTCTATCGATCCCTTGGGACGGAATGATAGGATATGCATATCCTCCAGCGCCGTTAATTCAACAAGTATTGCTAAAGATAAAACAATCTCAATGCAAGATTCTGTTGGTAGCATCTCTGTCGCCACAGAGACCGTGGATAAATCTACTCAGGTGTCTGTTGTGGGACCTACCGCGGAAGCTCCCTCCACGAGAGGATCTTCTTTGGCAGGGGAAATCGCGCCAACTACATCACAACCCGCAAGGTCTCAACCTTCACGTTTTTCCATTGTGCGGTCCTTCTTGCATGGCAAGCACTTTACAGGACGAGCAGTGGACGCGATTTCTAACTGTAGGAGGACCTCCTCTTCGCTAAACTATGCGGCTAAGTGGAAGGTTTTCCGTCGTTGGTGTAGGGATCATTCTGTTGATATATTTGATCCCTCTATACCAGACATTGCTAACTTTCTAGTATACTTGTTTGACGAAATCAAACTGCAACCTGTTACTATAAAGGGTTATAGATCTATGTTATCTGATACCTATGCACATCATGATAGTTTACAAATTGGATCTAATGTCTCTTTATCGAAATTGGTTAGAAACTTTTCGATAAATAGACCCAGAACTCTTAGATTAATTCCTAAGTGGAATTTAGCTTGGGTTCTCCTTAAATTGAAGGAAAAGCCATTTGAACCTCTTGGGACAGTAGATTTCAAATTCTTATCTTATAAGACAGCTTTTCTCTTAGCTTTCTCTTCTGCCAGAAGAGTCAGTGAGCTTCATGCACTATCGGTGGATGATTCTCATTATCGTAGTGTTGGGAACACTATCACCTTCACTACTAATGTCGGTTTTTTAGCTAAGAATCAGGCTCCTAATAAATATCCGGAACCTATTGTTATTAAGGCTCTTCCGTCTTCAGACGGGCGTAGGCCTTTACTCTGTCCTGTTAGAGCACTACGTATCTATAAACAGAGATCTCAGTTCATCAGAAAGGGACGGAAACGTTTCTTTCTGTCTTTGATGCCTAATAGAAAGGACATTTCAGTCCATTCTATTGCTAGATGGATTCAGTTAACTATCCGTACTGCGTATGAAGATTTATCTTCTTCTCAGCAGTCTGTGCTTAAGATTTCTGCTCATGAAGTAAGAGCTCTTTCTACTTCCTGGGCTTATGCTAATAGTGTTGCTATTACAGATTTAATGAAGGCTGCTTATTGGTCTCAGCCATCCACATTTACTAATTTTTATCTCAGAAATATTGAGTCCATTTCTGGAGACCTGCATTGTTTAGGTCCGTTATCTGTTGCTCAGAATGTCGTCCACTAAACAGTTGCAACTATAGTTATGCAGGCTTTCTGTTCCGGCAGTGACTCCGTCCGGCTGCCCTCTTCGCTCTGGGCTATTTGACCCAGGGCAAGGGGAAGGGGGGGGCGGGTGTTCCCTTAGGTCACCTGCTTTATAGTGAAAAGCAAGGGAATGCCTCCTCCAAGACAGTATTTCTGAGTCGCTTCCGGGATGGTTTTAAAGTGTAATATTAATGTTTAATTTCATTCATGTCTTATTTTTAAAGTGTAGCTCGGTGTGAAGCATTTGTATATGTCAAGTGTCAAATGGGCTTTAATATACAATACTCGGACACTTTTAAATGATTATAAAGAGTCTCAATTCTCTGGACTACTTTATTTATTGGCTTGCTTTAAAAATAATTAGTATAAAGGTTATACTGGATGTTAATAGAGAACATGAATGTTATTGTGCTCAATTATTAAGGGTAGTGTATCTTTCTAATTTAAATATTAAATAAGAAAGATACATGTAAAGCCTAATACTCCTTTTCTCCTTAAGGGGTTACCTCTTTATTTTATAATTGAGCTTATTGGATTTTCCTCTATGTCCTAGTCCCTCCAGCCTGTTTACTATTCAGCTAAGTCTGGGTCATTGGTACAGTATAAAAATGTTAAAAAATTTATAGTAATTTATATATTTTTTATACTTACCAATGACCCAGACGGGGATGGCCCTCCCTGAGTTGGGAACTCTTGCCTCCCCGCTGAGTACATAGCGCTGACCAGGCACTGCCAGTAAGAATGATATTTGGCGCCAATTTCGGGACGACTGCGTCACTGCGCATGCGCAGTAGAGTCGTACTATGGAGGTCCTTTAGGACATGATTTCTTTTTGTTTTGGATGCAAATTTTGGGGATTGGGGGGCAAAATTTGTGTTTGGCCCTGGTTTTTGTGGAGTTAGCACCAGCTAAGTCTGGGTCATTGGTAAGTATAAAAAATATATAAATTACTATAAAATTTTTAACTTTTACGACTTTTGAGCTTGTTAGCTCAATAACTTAAACAAATGTTCTCCGATTTGAATAATATTTGCCATACAGGTCTTTTGTAATAATATTTCAAAAGCGTTCGAAAAACTGGCCCTGCCCGATGTTTTGTTACAGAGTTATGAGCCTTAATTAGTAAATTTTTACAAATTTTGAGCTCGTTAGCACAAAAACTTTAACAAACATTCTCCAATTTCACTGATATTTGTCATACAGGTCTTTTGTAATAATATCTCAAGTGTGTTCAAAAACTAACCCAACTCAATTTTTTGTTGCAGACTTACGGGCCTTAATTAAATAATATTTATGAATTCTGAACTTGTTAGCATTCTTACTTGAACAAAGGTTCCAGATTTGACAACCGGCATATGATTGATAACTGGGTTATAGACTTGCAACAGTCTCCGATTGCCACCAGAACTCGACGCCTGCATCTCTGATGCGCACCTATTGTAACTTAGTGCTGTAGATGTATAAGGAAAAATTATTTAAAACTCTTCTTCAGATCCACCGATCAAAATGTTTTCTGATATTTGGTGTACAGCATCATTGTGGGGAGGGGGGGGGGGGGGGGGGGCAGATTTAAGTTTGTTCAAATCATGTCTGTGTGTTCTTATTTGAGGTCTCTATGGGAGCCCAAATTTTAACTTGGTGAAATATGAAGAATATGCTTTAACATATTCTTCTTCAGATTCACCAGTCAGAATCTTTTAATATTTGATATACAGCATTCTTAATATTTATACTTGTTTGAATTAAGTCTGTGGGTTCATGTTTGGGGTCCATGTATGAGTCTGATTTTCATTTGAGGAGTATCATTTAAAAATCTTTTTCAGGTAGACCACTCCAATTCTTTTGGTATTTGGTATACATCATCCAGATTCAAATTTGTTCAAATCAAGTCCGTGGGTTCATATTTTGGTTCCTTCTGGAAACCCAAATTTTATCGAAGTGCAAAATGAGAAAAATTATTTGAAAATCGTCTTCTGATCCACCACAGAAACTTTTCATATTTGGTATTCAGCATTCTTACATTGGTAAAATTCAAATTTGTTCAAGCCCAGTCCCTGGGTTCATATTTCTTAATTGAGACTTGATTTTACAGAATCTTTAATGACTTTACCAATTCCATCAGATGTGTGTAAACTGAGTAATTATCAAAGGAGACTTATCACAGCTGCAGTTTTATAATTACACCATGTAGTTCCATTAATTTTGTGTTAAGGCCAAATAAAAAAAATGAATTGATTCTCAGGCAATTTTTTTTTCAAATCAGTGAGGGAGGGAGGGAGGATTTTATTTTTACTTTTTTTTAAAAATTTTTTTCGTGTAAAAGGGTTGAGTATACTCAGTAAATCTTTTTGCTGTCTTTCCACTAGAAAAAGAGAAAAGGTTGTATTTTAATGTAATTATAGTATACCTTTTATAACTAACTGCCGTAACAACAGCTAAAAGGATTTGAATTTTATTGTTCTTTTTAATGGTATAGATCTGTCAAGGATCATGATCCCTTAGAATAGGCCCCACTAACCAATGCTTGGGGTAGGAGTCCTTTAAAATGGGAAACATGGCTCTAAATGATTGGTTAAACTTGAGTTTATATCGGTGTTGAGGCCATTATTAGCCATTGTGCAGAAATATATGACCTTAAACACCAGCAAATAAATAAATAATTAAATCATGATCCAGTATATCAGAATTTTCTTTGTTACAGTTTATGGGAGAGTGCCCCTGGGCACTCTCCCATAAACTGCAACAAGAAAAACCAATTTACTGCTAACACAGCTAAATAATTATATGTCGAGAAATGTGAAAATATGACTATTCCAAGTTTTCACAAATTCTTTAAAAAACATAACATAATAAAAATGTCTAATGAGGAGGTTCAAATCCAATGAGGGAGGGCCTGAGAATCGAAACATTATTTTGTTTTAGCCTAATATGTTGATTTTTGCAGGGTGAATTAACTCTTAACCCACTGACTATTTTCAAGATATTTTTCATTAAATCTATTTGTGACTGCTTTACAACAGCCATGACTAGATTTGATGAACAATTCAACTAAATATAACTCAAGAAATCTTTGATGAAAAAGTCCATGATATTTACAGGGGAGAAATTTGATTAAATGTACCCAAATTATATTTTTTTTAAGGGCAATAGAAATCCTGCCCTGGAGGGAATGCAGCAGAATGCAAGGAGTTAAATACTTATTGATTGGAACTTCTATTACTGCAACATGAAAGAATATCTGTATGTGATTGTGACTAAAAGAATATCACATTACATCAACCATAGTCTGGGTGCAAGCTCCACAAAAAGTGGTTGAACAACTAGCCGATAACAGCGTCAAATTCCTAACAGAATTAGACTGAGAGCTGGAGTCAAAACATATAAGAAAAATCACAGCGTACAGTACTGTTCTCTCAAAAAGCAGTCTTTTCTTGATCATATCAGGATATGATGGGGACATATTGCCTCCACTGGATGGAGATTTCATATATCAGATATTGCAAAATAAAGACTGAATCAAGAAAAGCACATGAAAAATAGCATCTGAAATGCAATTTCTTTTCATTTTTTTATTGGCTGATGAGATTTTTCTGTAGTATGGGCATGTTCCTCAACCCGCTCGGTAATTTTGAAATATTTTTCATTAAATCTAGTCATGGCTGCACAGCTATGAAGCAGCCATGACTATATTTGATGAAAAATTCATGAAAATTTGACACAAGAAATAATTGGTGAAGAAGACTGTACAACTTACAGTAGAGAATTTGGTTAAATATCCTCAAATTTGACTTATTTTAATAGCTAGAGATTTCCTGTCCTGGGCAGAAATATCCACCAGCAGCATTCATCAATGAGTTAAGAACATTATCATTCTTATGTGTTTTTTTTATTTCAAGCATAAAGCTGTCAGTGTGAGACTAGATCTTCTTCATTTCCTTGCTGTTGTCCTTCAGAGAATCTTACAATTACTGCAGCACATCAAAACTAATGCTGATGTTGGACACATTGCAGATGAAGATGGTGCTGGATTGGATGTTGGCCAACTACTGAAAGCAGCAGCATTGAAGGTGAGAAAGATAAAGGCAACTAATCGGCATTTTGAACCCTCTCATTGCTGCAGGCATGTTTTACATCCCTGCAACGAGAATGTTATATTAAGAATTAGTATTAATGAAAGTTTAAGCTGATTTAACCCCAATTGCCTGCATGGGGCACCATGACGCTGTGTACTAAGGCGTACTGCACGTCGATGGTGCGCGTGTCTTCAACCAATCTAACTCTGCCTGTGTTGCGGCACAGAGTTCAGAGTTACGATGTTGGAGAGCTGTCAGCTGCTCATCGTTGCTCTGTGGTTCTCTCCAGGTACTCCGGCTTCCTCCACCCGAAAAACTGTCACTGACATGATATGACCCTGGCTGTTAATGTGTCGTTAAACCCTAATAAAAAAAAGTTTAAGCTGAAACAAAAATATCTTTCACTAATTAAACTAATCTCATATGGTTTACATGTATACCAAGCTAAGTACAAGTAGCTGAATTGATTGATACCATGTATAGCCTCAAGAGCTATTTCTATAAGTTTAACTAAGTTCTGTGCAGATATTCTAAAGTTAATACTAGGCTTTCCTTTGTTGTTGAATTTTACCATTTGTTGCCTCCAAACTGACTCAGTCTTGCATTCTGTAGAATGGTATTTTTCTGCAGACCTGAAAAATCCTTCCATTGTCATGTGTTACTGATGACATTCCAGAGTTGTGACATTCTAGAGTTGTGACAGGGTATTCCAGCTAAACATTTCCAGGAAAACTACAAGGAGGTATGACCAATATGGAAATGAGAATTGCAAAACTTGCTTGCATATACCAAGTGCCAGCTAGACCAAATCAGTCTCGCTCATTTCTTTGAAATGCACAGATATTCTGTTCAGTCTGTAAAGTAACCACCCACCAGCGCCGCCAATCCCCCTTCCTCGTTTCCGTATTGCCCTTTCTACCTTGTCCACATTTTCTGTTTCTCTTGGGAACTTTATGTTTTTGTTTTTGACATGCCTCACTGTGGCTCGGTTTGCTGCATGATCTGGCTGGCGGTTGTGATGCTGTAAATACTTTGTGTTCTCAGCATTGTCTCCCCAATTCATTTCAGTTACCTAGGCTGTAATACTAATCTTCACCCATGGTGGCCTGTGCAACTAGGTGCTAGTTCAATAACATGTCTTTGTGTAGTTTTGTGATGAGGGAGGAAGGCCTTTTTCTGTTAATCCACAATATTGAAAATAGTTGGAACTATTAATTTAACTCCTTACACTATTCTGTGGAAAAAACAATGTTTTCGGCTATGAAAATTTCCCATAATGCACTTGCAAATTTAACCAACTATGTGTTGTTTGACAGATCTCAGTGGGCTCTGTCAAACAAGATATAAATGGTTAAATGTTTAGTCCTATAAGTGCAAAATAGGATCACTGGAGAGATAGTAAATAGGGGTGATGGGGCATATTTTCAATGATGAGGGATGTTTCTGAGAATTTTTTTTTTTTTTGGTCTTAATGTTATGTTTTAATTGACCAAGCACAAAAACTAAATAGATCATCTATTTTTAACCCTTTATTACCAAAACTGGATTTGACCCATTTGCAGTTTTGTCAAAATTCTCTATCCAATTTTGTAATCACAATTCTTTCTCTGTTTTCCTCCCAACAATTAGTGATGAGAATTTTTAGTTTTACAGCAAATTTCATTTTTTTTCATTGAAATATCACTTTTCAAAAGTTTTGGTCCATTTTGATTTAGACTTGAAAATTTAAACCTTTACCTAACTCCTGTATCCATTTGTGAAAGTTACATATTGAGCAGAGGAAATAAAATATATTTTTCCAAAAATTCAACAAAACCATACGTGATTCCCTGATTGGAAGGAGCTGGTCAAGCTCTTTCCAATGAGGGGGGTCACATGCTATGGATTTTTTGAAATTTTTGTAATAACTTTAAAACACAATAATTAAAATAACAAATTTTGATATCGTTTGCTTTGGGTGAAGGATTAATTAGATTAGTTAATTAGATTTTAGCGGGTTGAGATTATTTGAGGTTTTTTTATCTCTTGTTCTCATCCCTGCCCTACAAAATACCGAAGGGATGTATATTGAAGAGCTAACATTTATATCTGGATTTTTTTTATTGCTAGTTAATTCCTGATGTCAGTCTAATAATGTTTTCATGGGATAAGCTTGTACATGAGGAGCAAAAATTGAAACCGGATCAAGAAGAAGTAAATATACTTGAACATACGAAAACAAATCAAAGTGATCAAGGTAATTTTTTTTTTCAAAGTGTTTAATTAAGCTACAAGAGGTTTGGGCTTCATATACACATCACTAGTATAGTGAACCCTCTTAACTAACAGGAATCTTCAGTTAAGGGCCTAATTCCGACTTTGTTCACAGTTTTTGCAACAGAACAGGTACCCCTGCATGCAGTCTTTTGGTCAACTCACAATTACATTCTAAGCACCAAGTGCTTTGGTAGTTGTTTTCAGGCAAGTCTTGGCTGCCTATGTAAGTAGCCAAGACTTGGCAAAAACAGCAGTAATGACACAGGATGAAGACAAAGTGTAGCAAAAATATGTAAAAATCTCTTGGCCCTCAAGGGTTAACTGGATTTGGGTATTGTCCTGTCTTCAAATTATATACTGAGCATTTATTAAATTACATCTTCTTTGAGAGAGCTCATTGAGCTCTATCAGTCAAGATACTGACATGTTAATTCTCACTAATTTAGAGGGAACTCATTATTTTCCAGAATAAATTTTTATAAAATGCCCCCGATAATTGGGATTTTTAACAGAGTCGCACTATTAACCCTTCACCCAACGAATCGGCCACATCTGCCCACGTAAAATGCAAATTCAGCAGCTGAAAAATATAGTTTTTGAAAAAAAACTATATCATGTGACCCCGCTTTTGGAACGAGCTAGTTGAGTTCATTCCAATGAGGGGTCACATGATATGGTTTTGTAGAAATGTTTTGAAAAATTTAAAAATATGGTATTTATAATAATAAATTTTGATATCATCTGCATTGGGTAAAGGGTTAAAGTCATAAATGTTTCCTCCTTTAGCCATATAAGAATAAAAATATCGTTATTTTTAGCCCGACTGTTTACAGTTTGGGGCTATAGTCATAACTTTCGTCCGTCTGTCCGTCCATCTGTCCATCTGTCCATCCATCTGTCTATCTGTTAACATTTAGAGTTTTGGTTAGTCAATGTTAAAGTTTTTTTTCTTTTAAATTAATATCAATTACTATTGATTGTATCATTCTCATTATGTTTCATGTTATTTTGGGAAATATTTCACCCTTTTTTGTATGGCAATTTAACTTACAACTTCCAGGTTAAAGTTTTTTGTTTACAAAGTTACACCTTTAATTCTTCAAATAGTTTAGTGCAATGTCCCTGTTTCTCATTTGGGACAATGTTTACGGTCTACTGAACCTTTCTACAGTGATTAATATTGGCATATTTTTAACCCCTTTTCAGGGTATTTGATGACTGGATTCGCATCGCAAAATGCTAGTCAAAAATGGCCAAATGCTAACCATTTTTCTTTCATATTTGCCTTATATTCACTATTTATCATCACTTTTTGAAACCAAGATGGAAACTGCTAATCAAATTTTTAAAAACAAAAAAATACCCTGCTTTTAAACATGTTTTCAGACTTAGTTTCTTTGTATTTGAAATTAGACTTTGCCACATACTTTCTTACTTTAATTCTTGCATATTCAATACAACTTAATGATTGCATTTACATCAATGATTTCTTTTATCGGTTTTAGGAAATATTTAACCCTTTTTTGGCAGTCAGTTTTACTTAGTATTCCCAACATAAAGTTTTGGATTAAAGTTTTGCTTTTCAAGGTTGTACCTTTCATTCTTCAAACACTGTGTTACAGCGACATTGATTTTCATTTGGGGCAAGGTCTACTGAAACTGCATACAGTGGTTTCAAATAATATTGGCATTAATTTAACCCTTTTCAAAACGGTCTTTAAACTTAATTTCTAAAATTTGAAATTAGGCTTCTACCGCATACTTTATTTTTTATCCCCTCCCCCCACAAGGGAGGGATATAGCATAGAGCTCTATCAAGTTTGATGACCACCAATATCAAATGAAAATTGTTGGAAGTTATTGCTCTGCCCCCACCCCCCAACCCTCCCCCCCCCCCCCCACCAATTAGGCATTTTTTTCTTTGCTTCAAAATGCATTTTGAAGTATTTAGAGTGATTACATGCAGAACTTTTTTTTTAACTCCTATACCCTCTCCCCCCCCCCCCCACCCCCACCCCCATGCCAATTAGCACTTTTTTTTCTTTGTTTTTTCTTTGTTCCAAAATGCATTTTTAAGGATTTAGAGTGACTGCATGATGCCGAAAAAAATTTACTCCTATAACCCCCTCCCCCCCTTCCCTTCCTACCCCCCCCCCCCTCCTCCTCCTCCTCATCAGGGCCATTTAAGCAATATTTTTTCTTTGGTCCAAAATGCATTTTGAAGGATTTAGAGTGAATACATGCAGAAAAACATTTGACTCATATGACCTCCCTCCCCCCCCCTCCCCCTTTTGTGAAGTATCTAATATGCATGAAAATTTTGAAAAAATGGACTATTAAAAACAATAACTTACCGAAACCTTTGTCATTTTGATCGTGCAAATCCCAGATGATGCTCACTTTAATTCTCTTTGTCATGTTCAGAGTTCTTGTTTTGGTTTGAACATAGGGGTGGAACTTCTATTTGCAGTCATGAAATTATTTATATTCCCTTGCAAGGTAAGGCTACACAAAATAAATTAATTGCTTCTCAGGCCATTTTTTTTTTTAAATCAGTAGGGAAGGCAACAGAAGAGGTGCCCCAAGATGCTGCGTCTGGAGAAATATGCAAGTTACATTCTGGGTGCCTTGGCAGCCATTTCTAGGTGTTTCTTGCCAACAACTACAAAGCCACAGGATGCAGACTGTCTTTAGTTGTTCCCAGATTTAGCTTACACGTCAATCAAAAAACGTAAAAAGTGTCGAGTCTCCCACTTTTGGAAAATACGACAATGCAATAAAAATGTCCAATGATGTGGTTCTGTTTCAGTGAGGGATTGCCTGAGAATCGAAACATTTTTGGGGGGAGGGGGCCTTATGTCATTTTCTAATTTTATGAGAATGTGAACTATATCATGATTACATTCTTCATGTATACATAATAAAGATTTCATTTTTTTCCAGTTTGAAAAACACATTGCATTCTTATTCACGATAATTACACAGTAAACAAACAGCATTTTGAGGTGTAATTTTTTTTAATGACAACTTGTGTTTGAATAGTTTCCTTCTTTTCCACATTTTTTTCAGGAATAGAAAATTAATTTTATGGTTGGTTTGAAATATGCTGATTTTACTCTTTACCTAACACAACCAGCAGACGATACTTTCAAATAAAATTCTCAAATAAGGCTGTTAAAAAGAATACTTGTTTCTCAGGCACCTCCCTCACCTTTGAAAATCTGCCACATCACTATTTTTTGCTGCGACTAGCAGCTCTATAAGTGGCAATGTCGGTCTGTCTGTCGGTCTGTCGGTTGGTCTGTCTGTGACCAACGAGTTTCAAAACTCAATAACTTTTGAAACACTTGATGGAATGACTTTATAGTTGGCATGTAAGTGTATCTTATTGATGTCTAGCCACTGTTCAATGCATGTGATGTTCCAATTATTTTTTTTGGAGTTATGGCCCTTGATGAACTTAGAATTTTGTGACTAACGAGTTTCTAAAAGAATAACTTTCAAACTACCTGGTGGAATGACTTCATATTTGATATGCAAGTGTATCTCATTCATGTCTAGCCCATGTCCGATGCAAATGTTGTTCCAAATATTTTTCTTAGTTTTTTTTCACCATCACCTGTAAATTGCCCCTGAGAATATTTTTTGGACTTGCAGATTGCACCACCCGTCGCAGCTACGGCGTCGATGTCGCGATTTTTTAAATTAGAAGTCTCCTCACTGATACTATTTTGCACTTGTGGGACTAAAAAATTAACTAACTATATCTTTCTCTGTCAACCAAGATATAGTTGGCTTAACCCTTTACCTAACAAATCGTCTGCATCCACCCACATAATTTGCAAATTGAGCAGTTGAAAAAAATTAATTTTTCGAAATATTTCAACAAAACCATATCATGTGACCTCTCATTGCAATGAGCTCATCAAGCTCATTCCAATGAGGTCTAACATGATCTGGTTTTGTGGAATTTTTCTGAAAAATTAAAAAAAATAGTAATTAAAATAATAAATTCTGATATTCTCTATGTTGGGTAAAGGGTTAATTTGCAACTGCACTATGGGAAATTTTCCCTGATGAAAACATTGGCTTTTCCACGGAATAGTATGATGAAATTAAATAATTCTGAATATTTTCAGGACTGTTTTGTGGATTAGCAAGAAAAAAAAAGTCTCCATTTCTGATTCTCAAGTCCAGGGGAAATTGCCTTAGAAACAAGAAAAAAAAAATTTAACAGGTCTATTTAAAAAAATTCTTTTTTGTCTTCAAACTGTAGTTTCTGTTAAGCCCCACATTGGAGAAAGAGAAATTTTAATTTCTATAAGTTTACATGAAAATGAGCTTCAAGACCATTTTCATGTAGATTTATAGAAATAAAATGCCGACCAAAATATACCTTAACTGTATACCCTCTTTTTTCTGAAGAAACATCATTTTCACAAATTTCAGTTGAGAATTTTAGGTTATTTCAGATAAATTTGATGCCTCTCATTCCTGTTATTGTGCACTTAAATTATCAGTATAGCCATATGAGTCTCCAGATCTTGTAAAACAAGTCTGTAAAGTTGTTACAATTTGTTTCTTATAATTTATTATCCACTGAAGTTTTCTGTTCTGTTTTCAGAGTCAGTTAAAGCTAAGAAATATAATGGTGCCATAACAATTTTGCGAGTGCTTTGTTTATATCGTGAATTGTCAACATCACTTACAGACAGTCCCAGCAATTTATTGAAACTTATAACTGGAATTGAAAAACTCGATAAAGACAGAAAATCAGGACATGAAGAAAGCTCATCTCATTCATCAATGCCAGTATTGTATCTACTGAAATTGTTGTCTGTAGCTGATTCTAGAAAATTGATGTGGATAAAAGAGGTTATGATTTTTTTCTTTTCTTAATGATATACAAAGTAAATTTTATCTTACTAATTAAATCAGTTGAAATTGCAGCTTCTGTAAAGAAGGAAATTGATTCAGAGAAAAAACACGAGATAACTGTACATCATTTCTTGCAAATTTACTTTTAGACGTTCTGCATTCAAGTTTTTAATAAAAGTGACCAACTCAGAACTATTTTATTGTCTGCAAACCAAAATGCAGTTTCAGTAGGACCATTTGAGGAAATACATTCACAAAGATTAAAAACAATGTCATTGTCAATGGAGTTTCTGTTCCAATTGAGCATAGAACAATTAATATCCGTTGGCACTTGGTGTTGTTATGCATATTTAATCAGTTAGCTTTAGTGACTTAATTAGTATTACCCAAAACAGTGACTTCAACTTGTGTACAAATTGGTGTACAGTAGAATCTGTCTTCAAAGGCCACCCTTTTTGCCAGGCAAAAGTGGTCTCTCAAAACAGGTGGTCTCTCATTACAGGACCATTACAGAGTAAAACAATCAAACTGTACAAGATTACAGTGGTCCAGACATGTTAACCTTCCAAAATTTTTTTCAGGGAGATTGAAGAAAATTTTCAGAGAGATGACATGATTTTCAGGGAGATTTTTTTTTGCGCGTAGAAGCCACGTGTGGATCAATTTTAAATACAAATTAATACCAAATCCCCCCCCCCACCCCCACACACACAGACATAACAGGAAACAGTCCAACAACAATACATCAAAGGAACATACGCCAATGTTCTACTAACCGGTGGTGAGTGACCCAGACCTGTTAACCTCTCGAGGTGACTGTCAGTGAGATTTTGATGAGCTCCCAGTGAGACTCGGATGCTTGTCAGTGAGATTTTTGCACGTGGGCAGCACATCAATAATTTCCATGTTACCACCCCCCCCTCCCCCCCCCCCCCCCACACATAAACATTCCACCCTAATGTGTTTTATTTGAACAATTTGTCCTTTCAAAAGCCAAAACATAGAAATATAGAGAAAAACAGAAATCAAAAATATGGATGTGGTCATGTGCCAATATCTGAGTTGTTCCAATGACATCCATATTTCAATGGTTTTATGTACAAAATGTTTGGAGATATTTTCGACCTTTTCAGCACTATATCAGTTTTGACGCTGTGTTGAAAGTTTTTGATCTATTTGGGAAATTATGGGTACTTGCGGCGGCCTGCGGCGATCTGTGGTGTTTAGGCACACCCTGAGCCCGGTTGTTGTGGTAATTCGATCTGCCAAAGCCCAGCGCCCCACCTAACCACAACGGGTACTCACTGGAAGTAGTTGGTCATTTACGAAGGGGATTTGGAATGGGGTGATCATTTTTCAGTGAAACGTGAACATTATGCCACAGCCAGCCCAGGACGAAACATCTCCGGGATATTTAATTTATTTTGTTGTCCATTTATCACAACGAATGAAAAAACGTCCAAGTGCCGTAAATTAGCAACTTTTTAGAGATTTTTTTCACCAAAAACATAATTTTTTTCACAGCCTGCTTTAGAAAATTGCGAATCGGAAATTTTTCCCAATATATTGAAAATTACGGCAACTCATATGTTTGAGCCGTTTGTCTGCAAAATTGGCTATAATTATCTGAAGTGAAAGTGAAATCCAAAATGCACAATAATAAATTTGTGCGTATTTTTGCACATGTTCGATTGGACAAAATTTATGCGTATGGAACTTATTTTTCGATTTGACTGCTACCTGTATACAAGCAAAGGTGTGCCTTTAATATATAATCAATTTCAGCAATTATCCTGCATCTCAAATTCATTTAATCCGCCCGTCAAACGTGTTGCAAATAATCACAACACGGCCATTGACAGAAATGAGATTGGTCACCAGTTCTTACGTAAGTGGTGACGTTTCACACAAACTTAATGACCTTGACATTGAGAGTAGAGCACATGCTTTTGTATTTGTAAACAAAAGCTGGTGGATTCAGTTTTGTCAGGTATGTCGACTTTCCGGGAGATTTTGGCCCAAATTGACTCCCGGGCGGGAGGGCGGGAGGGGATAGCTAATTCCGGGAGAATCCCGGGCATTCCGGGAGAGTTAACATGTCTGTAATGACAGGCGGCCTCTTATGACAGGTTTTACTTATTTGATTACTTTTGTGGTCGATCTGAAAATCTCACATTTTTATACTATAAACCAATGGCCCAGACTGAACCCCCCAATCCTCAAAATTTGCTTGCAAAACCGAAAATTAAAAGTCCTATCTGGCCCTCCATACTTTTACTCTCGTGCATGCGCAGCCATCAGGAAGTGACCGGAATTGGCGCTAACATAATTCTTTGTTTGGCCCTAAAGTCAGCAACAATGAACTGACATCTGGGCTTTAAAATCTCCTTTTTTGAGGATGCCAGGCACAAATCAATGCAAGAATTCATGGATCCAAGTCTGTTATTGCGTGTTTGAAGTGTTCAACGGTGGTTTTTGACATTCAGGGCTGTTTCCCAATTTCGGGACATACGCCTGACATCATCATTTTTGGTAATGATTATTTCACTGTTAAGTATTCCTTCCCTTCTCTTCCATGAACCCTTCCTGTTAAACTCTTAAGCTTTTTGGCTATTTTTTATTGAAATTTTTTATTAAATTTCTTGGGAGTTTAACATGTATTCCAGAATATTTATTCTGTCTTTCCCCAGGGTTACGTCCTCACCCTAGGGGTGTTAGGTCATTTAGTCTTGCATCTTCTATCCGATGTATCGTTTTTTCTTCGTATGAAGATCTAGCTTTGCATCTGGTAGCATTTAAATTGGTTTCTGACTTTTGTCCTTTTTTGTGTGCCTGATGTCTTGTTTCTGTTTTTTTTGCTGACGTTGTTTACTTTGACAGCGTCCTCATATATAGGTAGTATTTTATATTCTATTACTGTAGAATTACTGTAGGATACATGGATTATTATTCAGGTAGTGTAGCTCAATAAATTTGGATTTTGTCCACACTTAGGCTCTATCGGGATGTCCTTGAGCTCTTAATGTTCCCTTTGGGTACTTAGGCATTTTTTTTTTTTTAATTTCCAAAAATATTTTGAATTTAATTTTGCTTGCTATTATTCATGTATCTTAATTATATATTTTGTTGTGGAGTTTGAATGACTGATATGCTCTCCTTTGGACTCTTGTCATTCTTGTGTTCACTGGAATGACTCATGTTGGAGACGGGTGTCGCGGTATGTTGTTGGCGGTGAGGTTCTTAGGCCAGGCCTCTCACCACTTTATAATTCATTTTTTCAGTTTCTATTTCAGAGGAACTTGAACATGGTGATGATATTCTGACACTCATCCAAGTGTGCTACCGTCATCGCACTCCGTTGAGCAAATAGAGCTAGCTGCAATGCTCATATATGCAAGGGATAAGGCCTCTAGTTAGTGTTCTTAATCTCTTGCAAGCAGCTAGCTCTATTGGTGAAGCTGTTACTCCGTCCGTGGGAGCTGTGACACCGGGTAAGTCTGTTGCGGTCGAAGGAAGTGTAGATGTGGGTAGAGCGAGCACTTAGATATAAATAAGCTCACCCAGCGATGACGGAAATAGGGAGGAAATCAGCAAGTTTCTTGTACTCGGCAAGTTCTAATAGACCGCGAGCCAGTGAGGCCCTTCTCTAACCTAACAACATTTGGGGCCAAATGTTGTTATGAGAAACTTACACGAGCCGGAGCACCACTCGGGACACTTCGTCTAGCCTGCAGCCGAGGTCAGCTTCAGTCATGGTGTCCTCCGCTACATTATTAAAGCACACACGACTGCAAGCTAGCTACCCAACATTAGATAACCAGTCAGCTGCGTGAAGACGCAGCCTTTCTTCACCCTTGAAGTCGGACCATCCGATAGCTAGCGATCCAAGGCATCGATCAACGGGCTGCTCGGAGAAGAGATCTATCTCCGGATCTTCATCACAGGAGCAGCAAGCAGTGGAAAAAAACAGACGACCTCTGCTCCTCAAGCCTTGGGAACGGACTTGCTGTCGCAGTTGCACAGCTATTAGCAGCATCCCAGCTAATGCAAGAGCAGACTCCAGTGTTGAGCTGTCGGACGGTGCTGGGTTTGGTGCATGTAGTAGAAGCCAGAAGTTTCTCTACAGGATGCTCGGCTAGATTTGGGGTTTGGAGAACCCTCTCCGTCCCGTTAACAGTCTGAGCCAACTGTGTCCATTGTGAGAAACCTTATTGAGTCAGAACACGCATCGGAACGTTCCTTCCACACTGCCGGTGGCAGTTATGGCTTCTACTTACATGGAAGCGCACAAAAGAGGATTAAGCCTAGAAGTTTCTAAGCGATACTCTATGCGATCTGGGGACAGATCGAGAGTGTAGAGCATTTTTCGTCCCATTAACAGTCGGGGATGACTGTTTTGTGTTGTAAGAAACTTCAGTGAGGAGGAGCATCCGTCCTATGTGACAATTCGGGATGCTTCTCCCGCACTTCAGCCGGGTCGGCTGTGGTTACGGTTTCCTCTTCTTCCATAGATGCCTAAAAGTTTCTAACGAAACGCTTGGCAAGGTCTGGAGCAGACTGCGAGTGGGAGGACCTTCTCCTTTCCGTCAGCAGTCGGGGTAAACTGTTTTTGGTGCGAGAAACTTTAGTGAGTTGGGACGCCCGTTTATGCTTGCGCTTCGGTACGCTTCTTCCACACTGCAGCCGGATTTGGTGGCAACTATGGCATCTTTCCTTGCTTCATTAATGAAGCATGTTGACCACTGACTAGTTATCTGACTTCACAAGTTAGGGTTGATAGCTAGTCGTTTGATACTTGTACTACCGTTTAACAGACTCTGATGGTGAGCTGTCAGTCGGTGCTCAGTTGGTCCAGTCATCCGTTTAGTCAGATGGAGTTGACCATATTTGCGGATGGAACATTTGTATGGTGAAAGGGATACAGAGTGTGAGTCTCCATCTCTCACAGAAGGGCTCTTTAAGACCATGAAAAGTCTTAAGCTCTTAACAATATTGTTCCATCTGAATAAGTCTGCATTTAGATGAGCAGGCCAGGGATGAAAATATGTCCCTACCTGCATCATTTAATATATGCTTGGAAATAATGGAATGTGCTATTTTATTGAAAAGAGCAAATCTGGGCGCAATGTCCTAAGCAGATCACCTTACCAGAGCTATGGCACAACGTCTCAATGGAAAGAAATATGAGGACGTGGTTCCTCGCTAAGAGTTCTTTCCAGGGCAGTCATGTATGCCACGTACAACTCTGCACAGACAGTGAATTTGGAGTTGGTAAGACGTGATACTGCCCTTGCGTTGTCATCACTTATAGATGACAAGGTGAAAAGCTCTCTGAGACACTCCAGTTACTGGAAATATACTATTTGATGACAAGCTTTTGTCGATATATTTGCAGGCTACAAGAAGCTTCCGTGCTCTGCTATTGAAGTTGCTGTCTCATCAACACACTTCAGCAGACTGGGGTAAGCGAGGCTATTCTGCTTCTAAGTAAGCATCATGAGTATGTCTTGCGAGGGTACAATAACCCTCTTATATTTACTCTGGAAGCCATCATTATAGCGACTCAGGAAAGGGGTATAGATCAGATCAAGGCTATGGATCAGACACCCTAGGCCAACGATTAATGGAAGGTTATCATCTTCACGAGAAACTGGGCATTAATCACGGAAGTTTCTTTCAAAGAGAGTCGCTTCTAGTGGAGGTAAAGGCTCTTATTGAAGGGAACAATTGAGGTCGACGAGATGAACTTCTTCCCGGAGAGGACGTTGTTTCTCCTCTCGGAAGCATCGTAAGTCGTACAGGCGATAGACATGACTTCTATTGCTTGCCAGTTTACGGAGGATTATCAACTTCACGAGAACTGAACGTTAATCACGGAAGTTCCTTCCAAAGAGAGTTGCTTCTAGTGGAGGTAAAGGCTCTCTTATTGAAAGGAACAGTTGAGGTCGACGAGACAAGCTTCGTGGGGAGGACATAGTTTCTCCTCCCGTAAGCATCGTAAGTCGTACAGGTGATGGACATGACCTCTATTGCTTGCCAGTTGACAGAGGATTATCAACTTCACGAGGAACTGGATGTTAATCACGGAAGTTACTTTCAGAGAGAGTTGCTCCCAGTGGAGGTAAAGGCTCTTTTATTGAAGAGATCAATTGAGGTCGTTGAGAATAGATTTTGGTTGCTTGCCACTTGGCGGTAGGTTACAAACCTCGCAAAAGTGGATAAATTGCGGAAGATTAGTGGATGAGAATGTAGTCTTGGCAGGCCTGCGGCTATCATCCCGAGCAAGCTCCACTTACAAGAGTACTTGTTAGACAAATCTTCCAAGAGAGGCTTTCCTTCTGGAGTTATTAGCTTTCCTATTGAAATTATTCTCCAGTTTTTTATTATCACCTGTTTCCCGTCCTGAATCCAGATGGATAATGCACAGATAGGCTGAGATATGTCTTGGCATCAAGACAATTATGTCATTGTGGACGACATAATAGCCTTCTGTAAGGTTACAGTGGTCTCTTCGGTTAGGCTCTGTCCACTGTCTTTTGGGATTACAATCAAAAAAGAATCTGTGGTTTTCGGTTTGTTTTTCCTAGGTGTCATAGACTTGAGTCTTATTGTTACACCATAGTAGCCTAGCTAAAATCTTGAGTGAGATTTTTTCAGTATTTTGCAGTGGCATAACTGAATTTATTATCTCTTGGGACTGCGGTCTCTTTGGGATTTCAGGGCTATTTATATAGCGGCTCTTCATTCCCTATCTTGCGCGGCGATAACTTACGTCTCCATTAAGTGAGCCTTCAGGGTCGCATCTTACACCGATATATCTGTCTTCACATAGATGAAGACTTACAAGCTATGGCTAGCATTGTAAGTCTCCCTAGTGAGCTTCTAGGGCCTCAGTTATCAGCTTTTAATGGTCTTCACGAACAAGAAGACCTTTAGCTGCTTCATCTAGGCTGAGTTAGTTGTCCCATCGGACATGATACCGTTTGTTAGAGGAGATTATTCTCTTTAAACCTGTATGATTTGGTGTGAATACGGTGTATTATGTAAATACGGTGTATTTGTTCATCATGTCCTTCTCCGTCCTTAGTGGTATTATGGAGTCGGCCAGACGTGAGGGAGACTTGCGGTCCCTATACTATTTGATGACTAACACAAGAACGATTCAAGTAATGTGGGTGAGGGGGGTTCAATATGAATTTGAATCCCCCCCCCCCCCCACACTCCCCACCACCAATGTGTTAAGAGGCCATTACCGAGCAAGACGTTTTGTTCCCGTAAGCCTCGTATGCATTTAAGTATGTACATGCATTTCATGACTTCTCGATTGCCAGCTGGGTCGTGTTCTATGGTGACCTCATGGGCACATCCACTTTTTAGTTGGTTGGTTTCCTTTGGTTGTTTGTCTATATGTCATATACGAGCATATGATTCATCAATAAATTGCTAGCCTTTGGGTCTAGTCAGTTAACTGGTGTTCAGATGATTACATGCGGGATTCAGTGCTCACGCGCATAATAAATGCATTATTAGGCAAACGCAGTATTGTATGATATGGACCTTAGAAACAATTATTTCGGGGGCAGTCTGTGACGAGTCTGTCAATCATAGCTTGATCCATTTCAAAATCCAGGTTTCTATTAATTTCGGTACCCAATCGAATACAACTTGTCTTTACACTCTCGTATATTCGCACAGTTCTGGGAGCATAGATATCGGACAGAATACATCTGGGAGTATTATTTATTGGAATTTATTGTACACCTGAATGGGGTTGCCTGTGGGTTACCTCGGAAGTGTGTTCACTCTCCAGATCGTCCATTGTGATTCTATTGGACATGTGTATGTTATATATTATATCACCGGTTTTCAACCTATCTATATATGCCGACTCTGGTAAACATTACAAGCAGGCGATATTAATTACCGGGATCGCCGCAATAGCCTTAGCTTCTGAAGTGTCTTTAAGCACCAATTTATTAATAATTTTTAATACCTGGATGCCTGTTTGGCAAATATATATTGTTATTTGGTACTGCTTTTACTGATTCTAGAGCGCTCCCCTCTTTGTTTTTTAAGAAGATTCCTTCAAAAAGGGGGGGGTGGGGGAGGTTTACCAATGGCCCAGATGGGTATGGCCCTCCCATGAGTGGGATCTCATACTTCCCCGCTGAGTTACTATGTAGTACTCTTTTCTACAAAGAATGATGTTGGCGCCAAGTCCAGTCACTTCCTGATGGCTGCGCATGCACAGAGAGTAAAAGTATGGATGGCCAGATAGGACTTTTAATTTTCGGTTTTGCAAGCACATTTTGGTGATTGTGGTGTTCAAAATTTGTGTTTGGCCCTTGATAACTTTGAGTTTGCACCAGCTAGTCTGGGCCATTGGTAAGTATAAAAAATATACAAATTACTTTAAATTTACAGCTTTACATCATGTAAATCTTAATGTCATGAGAACAGGCCAGAAAATAAGCAGACTGTCATCTGCAAGATGTCTCCAGAGGGTGAATTTGGTGATGCTACCCTGCACAGAAGGGTAGCATCACTAAATTTACCCTCTGTGAACCTCAATCTAAATCAAAGTCTCAAACCTAAACAGAAAGAGGTAACCAAAGGATAAATTCGCCCATTGTATGTGGGATAGAATTGGCTAATTCATCCTCTGGGGACCTCTTTCTGCAAATAACAGATTGCTTATTTTCAGGCTTGCATGAGCACCATCATGGTGCTTCTCATCATTTTTTATCATAACTTCCATTGGCTATTGCATTATTTATATAAAGTGCTGTTTGTTTTCTCAGTATATACTTTTGGTATACACTAAAATTCTAGTCGTACTTTCAACAAAATTAATATAATTGGCTTTAGTCAATGACTAACCTGCCTTCAGGTAGATCGGGTGGCACATGATGTGTCTTCAGAGCCAAATGATGTCACATTAGCATTTAGGTGAGTGAAAAATTATCTGCAATGGTTTTTGATGGGGGTGGGGAAATCTCTCCCTTGCCTTGCGTCTGATGCAAAATCTTTCCTCATGAGTGAGATTTGCCCAGTCCCCACCCACACCAATCAGGGATAATAATAATATATACTGGAGTCGAGGATGATGATCTTCTCATTGGAAAGATCTAAATTCATTGGGGGTGGGGTGGTAGGGTGCTTAGCTGTGCTTCAATAAAAAATAAATGTTAATGAAATAAGTTTTTAGCTGCGACTAGCAGCTCTATAAGTGGCAATGTCGGTTTGTCTATCGGTCGGTCTGTGACCAACGAGTTTGTTTGTGACCAACGAGTTTCAAAACTCAATAACTTTTGAAATACTTAATGGAATGACTTTATATTTGGCATTCAAGTGTATCTTATTGATGTCTAGCCACTGTTCAATGCATGTGTTGTTCCAAATATTTTTCTTGGAGTTATAGCCCTTGATGAACTTAGAGTTTTGTGA
Source organism: Pictodentalium vernedei (assembly GCA_031216915.1). Classification (NCBI taxonomy): domain Eukaryota; kingdom Metazoa; phylum Mollusca; class Scaphopoda; order Dentaliida; family Dentaliidae; genus Pictodentalium; species Pictodentalium vernedei. The sequence goes on from CM062296.1 coordinate 753,441,755, forward strand.
GATTGCACCACCTGTCGCAGCTACGACGTCGATGTCGCGATTTTTCACATATCATTTCTTGAGTGCGACAAGGTGACATCTGCAATCACTGAAGGGACGATATAATATTTTTATACTGTACCAATGACCCAGACATAGCTGGTGCTAACTCTTAAAATATAGGGCCAAACACAAATTTTGCCCCCCAATCCCCAAAATTTGCATCTAAAACTAAAGAAAACATGTCCTGAGAGGCCCTCCACACTTCGCCCCTACTGCGCATGCGCAGTGTCAAGGACGTTCCGAAATTGGCGCCATTTATCATTCTAAGTTTGGCCCTTCATCAGTTAACATCTGACTGATCTTTGTGCTTTTAAATCTCAGTTTAAATGATGCCAGACACATAAATATTAGTGAAATGGTGATTCTAAGGAGGATAGAAAAGGAGGAGAGGAAAAGAATGTGTGACAGAATATTATCAGGGCTGTAACTTAAAATTTTTTAATGAAATTATGTTAAGTTACCTATTTTCAAGGCAGCAGCCATTTTGTTGTCATTCTGATTATTTAGTTACACTGTTTTTTCAAGTGTTTTTCCTCTCTCCCTGTCCTTTAAGTTCCCCCTTGCTATTCTCCCATGCTTTTGGCATAATTTCTGTAATTATTATTACTAAAATTTCTTGGGAGTTTAGCTGAATAACAGAATGAATTCTGTTCTTTCCCCATGTTTACGTCTTCACCTACGGGTGGTTAGGCGTTGTGTTCTGCATCTACCATCTGATGTTCTGCAGTTTCTTCCCTGGAAGTCTCTGTTTTGCATCAGATGGTGTATTTTTGGTAACTGATTTCGGGCCTGGGTGCCTGGAGTCTTATTTTAGTGTTTTTACACTCATTGTTTACATTTACAACAGCCCTCTGTGTGAGGGGGGGATTTCTAAATAATAATATCTTTATGTTATTTCAATCATAACTAGATACATTATTATTGTTCGTAAGTGTTGAATAAATTGTTTAAAATATTTTTAAAATTTTTGTCCACACTTAGGCTTGGGATCCATTGGGGCTCAACGTTACTTTTCAGAAACTTGGGCTGTTCTGAAAAAATATTTTTTCAAAATATTTTGATTTCAATTATTTTTTCTATATTAATGGATCATATTATTATTATGTATTTTGATTGCCAGGGGTTAGTGCGAGTACCAGGACTTGTTTTCTTTTCTCATTGAAAGGATATTGATCAATTGTTTTAAGAGGAAGTCTTCCTCTGACCTTATTATCATTCTATATGTGGTCAGTGTACTCGCATTAACTCCGGTTCTGTATCGTATGATTTCGATGACAATATGGGAAGCGTATGTCACGGTATGTTGTTGGGGATTTGGACACTCCGGTCCTTTCCCCGCAGGGTCACTCTACTTTATCAATTTCTATTTCAGACGATCAAGATTAGGGTGATGTATCTGTGATGTCTTCCAACAGTGTGCCTCCGTCGTCACAATTAATGCAATTAATGAAGGGCTAGCGGAAAAGTGCTCATGTAATACGCCAATTGCCTAAGAGGACCCTAGTAGGTTCGACGGCCTTTGACGTCCGCTAGCTCGCCCGGTGTAGCATCCATTCACCGAATGGTTTGGCAGCCGGGTTCGTCCGTTGCGGTCTAGAAGGAATTTTGGGGTGATGCGAGCACTATAAAATTAACTTAATGCACACCCAGTGACGGCGGATCGGAGGGAGAACGGAGGAAGCCTTTTAGTCCGGTTCATAGCTCGTTCCGGTCCATCCGGACGGCAAGCGAGAGAGGCCCCTCTCTCGTTCAACAACATCTGGCCCCAGATGTTGTGGTACAAATGTGTCGTTAGCGGAGCATACGTCCGTCGCTCGGGACGCTCCGTTGTATAGGCAGTCCGCTGAGACTGCTAAGGCTTCCTCTTCTCGTCAGCGCACACGACCGCACCTTGGCTGCGTGACCGCCGATATATTACCAGCTTCGCCGATCAAGGATTCTTCGGCGACCAGGTCACACCATCCGGCAGCCAGGGATTCGAGACCGATGGACTCCGGACGTTCGCATAGGAAAAGTATGCGGGAGCCATCTGATGCGGAGCTGCCCTCGGCGAAGCAGCGATAGACTGCGCCTCCGCAGGTCTCGACGCCGGACATTCTTGTGCACATAGCACAGCTTATCGCAGCATCCCAGCAGCCGACAGAAACGGTGTCGGATCGAGAATTATCCGACAGCGCTGGGTCGGTAGCCGGGGACTCGAGGCCTGCAGACTCCGGACGTTCGCATAGGAAGTATGCGGGAGTCAACGTACACGGAGCTTCCAGCGGCAATGCATCGTAAGTCCGCTACTGCACAGGCCTCGGGAACGGACGTGCTTTCCTTAATAGCACAGTTTATCGCAGCATCCCAGCATCAACTGAATCTGTCGCATATATTTTATCCGACGATGCTGGGTCGGGACGCTCCGCAGAAGCGGGTACGGACGTCCGAAAGTTTCATCCGGTCCGAGGGGATACCGAAAGGGATTCGGTGGATTTCAAGCTTTCCCTTTCGGAACAACATATGCTGCGATGCCGGATAAGAAACTGATAGCGTCGGTGGACTTAGAAATTTTTGGTTCGGTTCAGGGACATCGTCCCTCAGTTCCGACATAGTCCAATAATGTCACACAAACTTTCGAATTATTGAACGACGCTATATATATTATTATTTTATGCTTGCTATCCAAGCATTTCTGGTTTCTTGTTCGAAGAGTTATGGAGATGTCTTTCAAAAGTGTGCCTCTGTCGTCATAGTTAATGAAGAGTTAGCGGCAATAAGTGCTCATGGAATATGTCTATCGCTTACGGAGTGACATTCGCTAGCTCACCCGGTGTAGCGTACATTCATCGAATGGTTCGGCTGCCGGGTTCGTCCGTTGCGGTCTAGGAAGGAGATTTGGGTGATGCGAGCACTTTAATTACTTTAGTACTCACCCAGTGACGGCAGATTGAGGACAGATCGGAGGAAGCCAACAAGATATTTTACATTCGGAACATATGTCCGTTGCTCGGGACGCTCCGTTATATTGACAGTCCGAGAGACTGTCTTTAATGCTTCCTCATCCTCACAGCAGGGCACACGACCGCACATTGGCTACGTGACCTCGAGTATCCGATCAGTTTCGGCATTCAGTGATTCCACAGCGAATAGGTCGCGCCATCCGGTAGCCAAGGGACACGAGGCCTATACACTCCGTTCGCTCGCATATTGGAAGTATGCACGGGGTAACGATCTCGGAGCTTCCTGCGGCAATGCATCGTAAGACCGCTGCTCCTCAGGCCTCAGTGACGGACGTGCTATCCGAGTTAGCACAGTTGTTTCGCAGCATCCCAGCAATTGACGGTTTCTCGGTCGAATCAGGAATTATCCGACGGCGCTGGGTCGGTGCGGTCCGCGGTTGCATCAAGCTACGGACGACCGAACGCTTTATAGGGTCCGACAGGATGGCGAAAGGGATTCGAAAGATTTCGAGTTTTCCCTTTAGTAGTATCGGAAGATGCCTTTCATATCTTCTGGCATTTCTTCCAGTGATTATTTTTCGGACTTCATTGCTGCGATCTTGGATAAGAGACTTATAGCGTCATTGGACTCGGTTTTTTCGATCGGTACAGGGACTTTGTTCCTGACTTACCGACGCAGTCCAATATTGTCATTACAACATGTGTTTTATTTTTCGACGCTATATATTTATATATATATACAAGCCTGCTACTAAGCATGATAGTTTAGTTTCTTGTCCGCGTGGCTCATTTCTGCCATTTTATCTTTTTTACATATAGTTTATTTTGGCAGAGCAGGGCATACCGAGAGTTCATATGCGTCTAGACGGTGTGATTAAAGACTGCATATATTCTTTTTCACCGTTTATGTCTTTTCCAATTTCAATGTTGGGAACGACATTATGTATAGTAGACTTAACTTAGACGCTTTATTATACGTAATCCGCCTTACTGAGGCGTTATCATTACGTCTTCAAGAAAAGATTTACGGGATATTATTCTCAATGTAATTTCTTTTGAGGGCAGTAGTTTGTTCACGTATAACTCCGCCCTTCAGTGGCTGATTGGAGTTGGTTAGACGTGATGCAGCCCTAGCTACATCCACGCGTGCATAGTAGGTTAAGAACTCTCTCAGAGTCGCTTCGTTCTCGGAGGAGCTTCTCTTCGACGGCAACTTTCCGGCAATCCATGAATTGCTTGATTTATACATTCTCTTGTCTATCTAGTGTTACAAGAGATTCAGACTGGGGCAAACATTCGGTGGTTGACTCAGAGAGTGCCGCCGCAGTTGCCGGACCCGAGTGTGGCTGTTATGACGGTTGCCAGTCAAACAGATTGGGATATATACTGATCCCTACGGATTCGAAGTGCCAGGGTCTTTGGGTTCCGCAGTCTTTTAGCTATCAGTTAACTTCCGCGGAATAATGTTTTTTAGGCTTGCTTTATGTCATTGCATGAACATTATTCAGAAACGCATGCCCAAATTCCTGTCCTTTAATTCGACAGTAGTGGCGTATCTCCGGAACCAGGGAGGCACTCTTTCGTTTCCGTTATTCAATTTAATGGAAAGAATCCGTCTGTTGGTTATAGTACACCAAGTTCAGTTTTGGTCCGTCATATTCTGGGTCGTCTGATTGTTTTTTCGCACTCCCGTTCTCTTACGGGTCGCTTGTTGCTGTCAGAATGGACTCTCAACAAACAAGTATTCAATCAGATTTGCTATCTATGGGAGCGCCCAATGATGTTTTATTTATGACACAGCTGGCTAATCAATTGCAGACGTATGTGTTGGCTTGTCCAGATCTCTGAGCTAATACTGTTAACGCTCTATTGATCTATAGGACGGAATGATAGGATACGCGTATCCTCCGGCGCTGTTGTTTTTAGCAGGTATTGCTAAGATAAACAACCACAATACATTTCTGTTGATAGCATCTCTATCTTCACAGAGATCATGAGTAATTTACTCTCTTGTCTACTGTGGATCTTAACGTGAAATCTTCCTCTATGTGAGGATCTTTTTTCACTGGGTAAATCGTGTCATCTTTATCACAACCAGCAAGGTCGCAACCTTCATGTATTCCGTTGTGTGGTCCGTATTGCATTGTAAGCACTGTACTGGACGAGCTTTGGACGCGATTTCTTACTATAGGAGATCCTCTTCTTCGCTATTCTATGCGACTAAAGTGGAGGCTCTTCCGTCGTGGTGTAGGGATCATTATGTTCATATGGTTGATCCCTCCATACTACTCATTGCTATTTTTTAGTATACTTGTTTCACAAGATCTACTGCAGCCTGTTGTTATTTAGGTTATAGGTTTATGTTACCTCATACCTATGCACTCTACGATAGTTTACAATTGAGTCTTTTGTCTCTTTATCTAAGTCAGTAACTTTTTGATAAATAGACTTAGAATCTTTAGATTAAATTCCTATACGGATTTTAACTTCAGGTTCTTATTTAGCTAAGTAATCATTTGAGCCTCTGGAAACAGTAGTTTTCAAATTCTGACCTTTTAGACAGTAATTCTGTTGGTTTCTCTTTTACTGTAGAGTCAGTGAGTTTCATGCACTATCGATGGATGATTTTCACTTTCATAGTTTCGGAATCAATACTTCCGTTACTATTTAGGTTGGATTGTTGCATAAGAGTTAGGCTCCTATTATCCGGAACCTATTATTTTAAGGTCCTTCCGTCTTCGTATGGGCATAGGCCTTTACTCTTTCCGGGTACAGTTTATGTATTTATAAACAGATATCTGTTTATTACAAGGGCGTAAGCTTCTTCTGTCTTTGATGTCTAGTAGAAGGACGTTACGCTCCATTTTATTGTTAATGGATTCTATTAACTAGCGTACTGCTTATGGTATATCATTGGCTTAGCAGTTGTGCTTAAGATTTCGGCTCATGAAGTAAGAGTTCTTCTACTTCTTGGGCTTACATTAATAGTGTTGCTATTATAGATTTTTGAAGGCTGCTCATTGCGCTCAGCCATCCACATTCCTGAATTTTATCTCAGAAATATCGAGTCCATTTCTGGAGGCCTCTATTGTTAGGTCTATTATCTACTGCTCAGAATGTCATTCACTTAACAGTTGCTACTATAGCTAGGTAGGCTGTCTGTTTCGGCAGTGTCTCCGTTCGGCTGCCCTCTTCGCTCTGGGCTATTTGACCCAGGGCAAGAAAAAGGGGGGGGGGGGGAGGGTGTTCCCTTGGGTCACCTGTTTTTACTATGAAAACAAGGGGATACCTCCTCCGGAGTTAGTAATTCTGAGCTGTTATTGGGATGGTTGTTTAGTGAGAAGTTTAAGTTTATAAAATTCATTCAAGTCTTAGTTTTTAAAGTATAGCTTTTGAATATTGCATATGTCAACGGACATGATTATGCAATTCTCACACACTTTTAGGAGTATAAGAGTCTCTATTCTCTAGACTTACTTTATTATTGGCTTACTTTAAAAATTATTAGTATAAGGATTATTGGATATTAATAGAGTACATGGATATATGAAGCTCAATTTTTGGAAGGTGTTGTATCTTTCTAATTTATCATAAATAAGAAAGATACATGTAAGGCCTATTACTTCTTTTCCCTACAGGGGATGACTCTATTTTATTTTATTGAGCGTATTCCATTTTGCTCTATGTCCTTGGCCGTCCAGCCTTTTTACTATTCAGCTATGTCTGGGTCATTGGTACAGTATAAAAATGTTAAAAAATTTATAGTAATTTATATATTTTTTATACTTACCAATGACCCAGACGGGGATGGCCCTCCCAGGAGTTGGGAACTCTTGCCTCCCCGCTGAGTACATAGCGCTTACCAGGCACTGGTTATTAGAATGATAAATGGCGCCAATTTCGGAACGTCCTTGACACTGCGCATGCGCAGTAGGGGCGAAGTGTGGAGGGCCTCTCAGGACATGTTTTCTTTAGTTTTAGATGCAAATTTTGGGGATTGGGGGGCAAAATTTGTGTTTGGCCCTATATTTTAAGAGTTAGCACCAGCTATGTCTGGGTCATTGGTAAGTATAAAAAATATATAAATTACTATAAATTTTTTAACATTTATGATACTTGTCTTGAGTTTTCAAGTTTCTAATATATCAAAAAGATAATATTATTAATGCCGTTAAAATCTTGTGTGTGGAAGTTTCATGTATAGCGGATTAAGTTTCCTTCTAATTTTGAATATTTATTGAGTTAATATCCTTGTTTGTTAATTGCTGAAACTCTGGGAGCCCATATTTGAGCTTTATTCTGGAGTGCACACACCACAACTTAAATTCTTCGAATTTTATGTACGTATTTCATATTATCTTTGAAATGGAATAATTTGGTCTATGGATTTCCCTTGTTACGATTCATGGGAAAGTACCTATAGGCTCTCTCCCATAAGTTGCAGAAAGGAAAAGACATGTGAATAAATTTTGATACCCAAACATAATTTTGCACTCTACCAGTTAAGTAGGTTTAACTGCAAGTTTAACTGAGATTTTTAGTTCTGTTTTAAGCTTTTTTCTTTCACAAGTATTGGTGAAGAAGTTACACAACTTATTATACCCCACGCAACGAAGTTGCGGGGGTATAATGTTTTTGACTGGTCAGTCCATCAGTCAGTCAGTCCTACTTGTTTTCCGGACTTTTTTTCTACACGCTTCCAGATATTGAGCTGATTTTTGGTATGTCAGTCTAACATGGTGGCCTACAGATCAAGTTTGCATTTTGTTCCGCTCCACTGATTTTTACCAAAATTACAGCCCCCATAGACTTTGAAAAGTTCATCAAAATTACAGTATTTTTATACTGTACCAATGACCCAGACATAGCTGGTGCTAACTCTTAAAATATAGGGCCAAACACAAATTTTGCCCCCCAATCCCCAAAATTTGCATCTAAAACTAAAGAAAACATGTCCTGAAAGGCCCTCCACACTTCGCCCCTACTGCGCATGCGCAGTGTCAAGGACGTTCCGAAATTGGCGCCATTTATCATTCTAAGTTTGGCCCTTCATCAGTTAACATCTGACTGATCTTTGTGCTTTTAAATCTCAGTTTAAATGATGCCAGACACATAAATATTAGTGAAATGGTGATTCTAAGGAGGATAGAAAAGGAGGAGAGGAAAAGAATGTGTGACAGAATATTATCAGGGCTGTAACTTAAAATTTTTTAATGAAATTATGTTAAGTTACCTATTTTCAAGGCAGCAGCCATTTTGTTGTCATTCTGATTATTTAGTTACACTGTTTTTTCAAGTGTTTTTCCTCTCTCCCTGTCCTTTAAGTTCCCCCTTGCTATTCTCCCATGCTTTTGGCATAGTTTCTGTAATTATTATTACTAAAATTTCTTGGGAGTTTTAGCTGAATAACAGAATGAATTCTGTTCTTTCCCCATGTTTACGTCTTCACCTACGGGTGGTTAGGCGTTGTGTTCTGCATCTACCATCTGATGTTCTGCAGTTTCTTCCCTGGAAGTCTCTGTTTTGCATCAGATGGTGTATTTTTGGTAACTGATTTCGGGCCTGGGTGCCTGGAGTCTTATTTTAGTGTTTTTACACTCATTGTTTACATTTACAACAGCCCTCTGTGTGAGGGGGGGATTTCTAAATAATAATATCTTTATGTTATTTTAATCATAACTAGATACATTATTATTGTTCGTAAGTGTTGAATAAATTGTTTAAAATATTTTAAAAATTTTTTTCCACACTTAGGCTTGGGATCCATTGGGGCTCAACGTTACTTTTCAGAAACTTGGGCTGTTCTGAAAAAATATTTTTTCAAAATATTTTGATTTCAATTATTTTTTCTATATTAATGGATCATATTATTATTATGTATTTTGCCAGGGGTTAGTGCGAGTACCAGGACTTGTTTTCTTTTCACTTTGAAAGGATATTGATCAATTGTTTTAAGAGGAAGTCTTCCTCTGACCTTATTATCATTCTATATGTGGTCAGTGTACTCGCATTAACTCCTGTTCTGTATTGTATGATTTCGATGACAATATGGGAAGCGTATGTCACGGTATGTTGTTGGGGATTTGGACACTCCGGTCCTTTCCCCGCAGGGTCACTCTACTTTATCAATTTCTATTTCAGACGATCAAGATTAGGGTGATGTATCTGTGATGTCTTCCAACAGTGTGCCTCCGTCGTCACAATTAATGAAGGGCTAGCGGAAAAGTGCTCATGTAATACGCCAATTGCCTAAGAGGACCCTAGTAGGTTCGACGGCCTTTGACGTCCGCTAGCTCGCCCGGTGTAGCGTCCATTCACCGAATGGTTCGGCAGCCGGGTTCGTCCGTTGCGGTCTAGAAGGAATTTTGGGGTGATGCGAGCACTATAAAATTAACTTAATGCACACCCAGTGACGGCGGATCGGAGGGAGAACGGAGGAAGCCTTTTAGTCCGGTTCATAGGCCCCTCTCTCGTTCAACAACATCTGGCCCCAGATGTTGTGGTATAAATGTGTCGCTAGCGGAGCATACGTCCGTCGCTCGGGACGCTCCGTTGTATAGGCAGTCCGCTGAGACTGCTAAGGCTTCCTCTTCTCGTCAGCGCACACGACCGCACCTTGGCTGTGTGACCGCCGATATATTACCAGCTTCGCCGATCAAGGATTCTTCGGCGACCAGGTCACACCATCCGGCAGCCAGGGATTCGAGACCGATGGACTCCGGACGTTCGCATAGGAAGTATGCGGGAGCCATCTGATGCGGAGCTGCCCTCGGCGAAGCAGCGATCGACTGCGCCTCCGCAGGTCTCGACGCCGGACATTCTTGTGCACATAGCACAGCTTATCGCAGCATCCCAGCAGCCGACAGAAACGGTGTCGGATCGAGAATTATCCGACAGCGCTGGGTCGGTAGCCGGGGACTCGAGGCCTGCAGACTCCGGACGTTCGCATAGGAAGTGTGCAGGAGTCAACGTACACGGAGCTTCCAGCGGCAATGCATCGTAAGTCCGCTACTGCACAGGCCTCGGGAACGGATGTGCTTTCCTTAATAGCACAGTTTATCGCAGCATCAACTGAATCTGTCGCATATATTTTATCCGACGATGCTGGGTCGGGACGCTCCGCGGAAGCGGGTACGGACGTCCGAAAGTTTCATCCGGTCCGAGGGGATACCGAAAGGGATTCGGAGGATTTAAAGCTTTCCCTTTCGGAAGAACATATGCTGCGATGCCGGATAAGAAACCGATAGCGTCGGTGGACTTAGAAATTTTTGGTTCGGTTCAGGGACATCGTCCCTCAGTTCCGACATAGTCCAATAATGTCACACAAACTTTCGAATTATTGAACGACGCTATATATATTATTATTTTATGCTTGCTATCCAAGCATTTCTGGTTTCTTGTTCGAAGAGTTATGGAGATGTCTTTCAAAAGTGTGCCTCTGTCGTCATAGTTAATGAAGAGTTAGCGGCAATAAGTGCTCATGGAATATGTCTATCGCTTACGGAGTGACATTCGCTAGCTCACCCGGTGTAGCGTACATTCATCGAATGGTTCGGCTGCCGGGTTCGTCCGTTGCGGTCTAGGAAGGAGATTTGGGTGATGCGAGCACTTTAATTACTTTAGTACTCACCCAGTGACGGCAGATTGAGGACAGATCGGAGGAAGCCAACAACATAGGGGACCGCATGTTGTGGTTCAGATATTTTACATTCGGAGCATATGTCCGTTGCTCGGGACGCTCCGTTATATTGACAGTCCGAGAGACTGTCTTTAATGCTTCCTCATCCTCACAGCAGGTCACACGACCGCACATTGGCTACGTGACCTCGAGTATCCGATCAGTTTCGGCATTCAGTGATTCCACAGCGAATAGGTCGCGCCATCCGGTAGCCAAGGGACACGAGGCCTATACACTCCGTTCGCTCGCATATTGGAAGTATGCACGGGGTAACGATCTCGGAGCTTCCTGCGGCAATGCATTGTAAGACCGCTGCTCCTCAGGCCTCAGTGACGGACGTGCTATCCGAGTTAGCACAGTTGTTTCGCAGCATCCCAGCAATTGACAGTTTCTCGGTCGAATCAGGAATTATCCGACGGCGCTGGGTCGGTGCGGTCCGCGGTTGCATCGAGCTACGGACGACCGAACGCTTTATAGGGTCCGACAGGATGGCGAAAGGGATTCGAAAGATTTCGAGTTTTCCCTTTAGTAGTATCGGAAGATGCCTTTCATATCTTCTGGCATTTCTTCCAGTGATTATTTTTCGGACTTCATTGCTGCGATCTTGGATAAGAGACTTTTAGCGTCATTGGACTCGGATTTTTCGATCGGTACAGGGACTTTGTCCCTGACTTACCGACGCAGTCCAATATTGTCATTACAACATGTGTTTTATTTTTCGACGCTATATATTTATATGTATATACAAGCCTGCTACTAAGCATGATAGTTTAGTTTCTTGTCCGCGTGGCTTATTTCTGCCATTTTATCTTTTTACATATAGTTTATTTTGGCAGAGCAGGGCATACCGAGAGTTCATATGCGTCTAGACGGTGTGATTAAAGACTGCATATATATTCTTTTTCGCCGTTTATGTCTTTTCCAATTTCAATGTTGGGAACGACATTATGTATAGTAGACTTAACTTAGACGCTTTATTATACGTAATCCGCCTTACTGAGGCGTTATCATTACGTCTTCAAGAAAAGATTTACGGGATATTATTCTCAATGTAATTTCTTTTGAGGGCAGTAGTTTGTTCACGTATAACTCCGCCCTTCAGTGGCTGATTGGAGTTGGTTAGACGTGATGCAGCCCTAGCTACATCCACGCGTGGATAGTAGGTTAAGAACTCTCTCAGAGTCGCTTCGTTCTCGGAGGAGCTTCTCTTCGACGGCAACTTTCCGGCAATCCATGAATTGCTTGATTTATACATTCTCTTGTCTATCTAGTGTTACAAGAGATTCAGACTGGGGCAAACATTCGGTGGTTGACTCGGAGAGTGCCGCCGCAGTTGCCGGACCCGAGTGTGGCTGTTATGACGGTTGCCAGTCAAACAGATTGGGATATATACTGATCCCTACGGATTCGAAGTGCCAGGGTCTTTGGGTTCCGCTGTCTTTTAGCTATCATTTTAACTTCCGCGGAATAATGTTTTTTAGGCTTGCTTTATGTCATTGCATGAACATTATTCAGAAACGCATGCCCAAATTCCTGTCCTTTAATTCGACAGTAGTGGCGTATCTCCGGAACCAGGGAGGCACTCTTTCGTTTCCGTTATTCAATTTAATGGAAAGAATCTGTCTGTTGGTTATAGTACACCAAGTTCAGTTTTGGTCCGTCATATTCTGGGTCGTCTGATTGTTTTATCGCACTCCCGTTCTCTTACGGGTCGCTTGTTGCTGTCAGAATGGACTCTCAACAAACAAGTATTCATTCAGATTTGCTATCTATGGGAGCGCCCAATGATGTTTTATTTATGACACAGCTTGCTAATAAATTGCAGACGTATGTGTTGGCTTGTCCAGATCTCTGAGCTAATACTGTTAACGCTCTATTGATCTATAGGACGGAATGATAGGATACGCGTATCCTCCGGCGCTGTTGTTTTAGCAGGTATTGCTAAGATAAACAACCACAATACATTTCTGTTGATAGCATCTCTATCTTCACAGAGATCATGAGTAATTTACTCTCTTGTCTACTGTGGATCTTAACGTGAAATCTTCCTCTATGTGAGGATCTTTTTTCACTGGGTAAATCGTGTCATCTTTATCACAACCAGCAAGGTCGCAACCTTCATGTATTCCGTTGTGTGGTCCGTATTGCATTGTAAGCACTGTACTGGACGAGCTTTGGACGCGATTTCTTACTATAGGAGATCCTCTTCTTCGCTATTCTATGCGACTAAAGTGGAGGCTCTTCCGTCGTGGTGTAGGGATCATTATGTTCATACGGTTGATCCCTCCATACTACTCATTGCTATTTTTTAGTATACTTGTTTCACAAGATCTACTGCAGCCTGTTGTTATTTAGGTTATAGGTTTATGTTACCTCATACCTATGCACTCTACGATAGTTTACAATTGAGTCTTTTGTCTCTTTATCTAAGTCAGTTAGTAACTTTTTGATAAATAGACTTAGAATCTTTAGATTAAATTCCTATACGGATTTTAACTTCGGTTCTTATTTAGCTAAGTAATCATTTGAGCCTCTGGAAACAGTAGTTTTCAAATTCTGACCTTTTAGACAGTAATTCTGTTGGTTTCTCTTTTACTGTAGAGTCAGTGAGTTTCATGCACTATCGATGGATGATTTTCACTTTCATAGTTTCGGAATCAATACTTCCGTTACTATTTAGGTTGGATTATTGCATAAGAGTTAGGCTCCTATTATCCGGAACCTATTATTTTAAGGTCCTTCCGTCTTCGTATGGGCATAGGCCTTTACTCTTTCCGGGTACAGTTATGTATTTATAAACAGATATCTGTTTATTACAAGGGCGTAAGCTTCTTCTGTCTTTGATGTCTAGTAGAAGGACGTTACGCTCCATTTTATTGTTAATGGATTCTATTAACTAGCGTACTGCTTATGGTATATCATTGGCTTAGCAGTTGTGCTTAAGATTTCGGCTCATGAAGTAAGAGTTCTTCTACTTCTTGGGCTTACATTAATAGTGTTGCTATTATAGATTTTTGAAGGCTGCTCATTGCGCTCAGCCATCCATTCATGAATTTTATCTCAGAAATATCGAGTCCATTTCTGGAGGCCTCTATTGTTAGGTCTATTATCTACTGCTCAGAATGTCATTCTCTTAACAGTTGCTACTATAGCTAGGTAGGCTGTCTGTTTCGGCAGTGTCTCCGTTCGGCTGCCCTCTTCGCTCTGGGCTATTTGACCCAGGGCAAGAAAAAGGGGGGGGGGGGAGGGTGTTCCCTTGGGTCACCTGTTTTTACTATGAAAACAAGGGGATACCTCCTCCGGAGTTAGTAATTCTGAGCTGTTATTGGGATGGTTGTTAGTGAGAAGTTTAAGTTTATAAAATTCATTCAAGTCTTAGTTTTTAAAGTATAGCTTTTGAATATTGCATATGTCAACGGACATGATTATGCAATTCTCACACACTTTTAGGAGTATAAGAGTCTCTATTCTCTAGACTTACTTTATTATTGGCTTACTTTAAAAATTATTAGTATAAGGATTATTGGATATTAATAGAGTACATGGATATATGAAGCTCAATTTTTGGAAGGTGTTGTATCTTTCTAATTTATAATAATAAGAAAGATACATATAAGGCCTATTACTTCTTTTCCCTACAGGGGATGACTCTATTTTATTTTATTGAGCGTATTCCATTTTGCTCTATGTCCTTGGCCCTCCAGCCTTTTTACTATTCAGCTATGTCTGGGTCATTGGTACAGTATAAAAATGTTAAAAAATTTATAGTAATTTATATATTTTTTATACTTACCAATGACCCAGACGGGGATGGCCCTCCCAGGAGTTGGGAACTCTTGCCTCCCCGCTGAGTACATAGCGCTTACCAGGCACTGGTTATTAGAATGATAAATGGCGCCAATTTCGGAACGTCCTTGACACTGCGCATGCGCAGTAGGGGCGAAGTGTGGAGGGCCTTTCAGGACATGTTTTCTTTAGTTTTAGATGCAAATTTTGGGGATTGGGGGGCAAAATTTGTGTTTGGCCCTATATTTTAAGAGTTAGCACCAGCTATGTCTGGGTCATTGGTAAGTATAAAAAATATATAAATTACTATAAATTTTTTAACTTTCCAGGCTTTTTCTCTACATGCTTCCAGATATTGAGCTGATTTTTGGTTTGTTTGTCTAACATGGTGGCCTACAGATCAAGTTTGCATTTTGTTCTGCTCCACTGATTTTTACCGAAATTACGGCCCTTCGACTTTGAAAAGTTCATCAAAATTACAGTTTTCCAGACTTTTTTTCTACACGCTTTCAGATATTATCGAAATTACGACCATTTTAGTATGTGAATCTACCACAATGACTTACAGATCAAGTTTGCGTTTCGTTCTGCTCGTCTGATTTTTGCGGAAATTACGGGCCCTGGACTGAAAAATACAAGTAACAGATTTCCAGGTCATTTTTCTAAAAATTACAGTATTTTTATACTGTACCAATGACCCAGACATAGCTGGTGCTAACTCTTAAAATATAGGGCCAAACACAAATTTTGCCCCCCAATCCCCAAAATTTGCATCTAAAACTAAAGAAAACATGTCCTGAGAGGCCCTCCACACTTCGCCCCCACTGCGCATGCGCAGTGTCAAGGACGTTCCGAAATTGGCGCCATTAATCATTTCTAAGTTTGGCCCTTCATCAGTTAACATCTGACTGATCTTTGTGCTTATAAATCTCAGTTTAAATGATGCCAGACACATAAATATTAGTGAAATGGTGATTCTAAGGAGGATAGAGAAGGAGGAGAGGAAAAGAATGTGTGACAGAATATTATCAGGGCTGTAACTTAAAATTTTTTAATGAAATTATGTTAAGTTACCTATTTTCAAGGCAGCAGCCATTTTGTTGTCATTCTGATTATTTAGTTACACTGTTTTTTTAAGTGTTTTCCTCTCTCCCTGTCCTTTAAGTTCCCCCTTGCTATTGTCCCATGCTTTTGGCATAGTTTTTGTAATTATTATTACTAAATTTTCTTGGGAGTTTTAGCTGAATAACAGAATGAATTCTGTTCTTTCCCCATGTTTACGTCTTCACCTACGGGTGGTTAGGCGTTGTGTTCTGCATCTACCATCTGATGTTCTGCAGTTTCTACCCTGGAGGTCTCTGTTTTGCATCAGATAGTGTATTTTTGGTAACTGATTTCGGGCCTGGGTGCCTGGAGTCTTATTTTAGTGTTTTTACACTCATTGTTTACATTTACAACAGCCCTCTGTGTGAGGGGGGGATTTCTAAAAAATAATATCTTGATGTTATTTTAATCATAACTAGATACATTATTATTGTTCGTAAGTGTTGAATAAATTGTTTAAAATATTTTTAAAATTTTTGTCCACACTTAGGCTTGGGATCCATTGGGGCTCAACGTTACTTTTCAGAAACTTGGGCTGTTCTGAAAAAATATTTTTTCAAAATATTTTGATTTCAATTATTTTTTCTATGTTAATGGATCATATTATTATTATGTATTTTGATTGCCAGGGGTTAGTGCGAGTACCAGGACTTGTTTTCTTTTCACATTGAAAGGATATTGATCAATTGTTTTAAGAGGAAGTCTTCCTCTGACTTTATTATCATTCTATATGTGGTCAGTGTACTCGCATTAACTCCTGTTCTGTATCGTATGATTTCGATGACAATATGGGAAGCGTATGTCACGGTATGTTGTTGGGGATTTGGACACTCCGGTCCTTTCCCCGCAGGGTCACTCTACTTTATCAATTTCTATTTCAGACGATCAAGATTAGGGTGATGTATCTGTGATGTCTTCCAACAGTGTGCCTCCGTCGTCACAATTAATGAAGGGCTAGCGGAAAAGTGCTCATGTAAATACGCCAATTGCCTAAGAGGACCCTAGTAGGTTCGACGGCCTTTGACGTCCGCTAGCTCGCCCGGTGTAGCGTCCATTCACCGAATGGTTCGGCAGCCGGGTTCGTCCGTTGCGGTCTAGAAGGAATTTTGGGGTGATGCGAGCACTATAAATTAACCTAATGCACACCCAGTGACGGCGGATCGGAGGGAGAACGCAGGAAGCCTTTTAGTCCGGTTCATAGCTCGTTCCGGTCCATCCGGACGGCAAGCGAGAGAGGCCCCTCTCTCGTTCAACAACATCTGGCCCCAGATGTTGTGGTACAAAATGTGTCGTAAGCGGAGCATACGTCCGTCGCTCGGGGCGCTCTGTTGTATAGGCAGTCCGCTGAGACTGCTAAGGCTTCCTCTTCTCGTCAGCGCACCTGACCGCACCTTGGCTGCGTGACCGCCGATATATTACCAGCTTCGCCGATCAAGGATTCTTCGGCGACCAGGTCACGCCATCCGGTAGCCAGGGACACGAGGCCTGCAGACTCCGGACGTTCGCATAGGAAGTGTGCGGGAGTCAACGTACACGGAGCTTCCGGCAGCAATGCATCGTAAGACCGCTACTGCACAGGCCTCGGGAACGGACGTGCTTTCCTTAATAGCACAGTTTATCGCAGCATCCCAGCATCAACTGAATCTGTCGCATATATTTTATCCGACGATGCTGGGTCGGGACGCTCCGCGGAAGCGGGTACGGACGTCCGAAAGTTTCATCCGGTCCGACGGGATACCGAAAGGGATTCGGAGGATTTCGAGCTTTCCCTTTCGGAACAACATATGCTGTTGTGTATGTCATCTGACTTGGTCTTCTACAGCTTCTTTCGTCGGACCAGAATGCTGCGATGCCGGATAAGAAACTGATAGCGTCGGTGGACTTAGAAATTTTTGGTTCGGTTCAGGGACATCGTCCCTCAGTTCCGACATAGTCCAATAATGTCACACAAACTTTCGAATTATTGAACGACGCTATATATATTATTATTTTATGCTTGCTAACCAAGCATTTCTGGTTTCTTGTTCGAAGAGTTATGGAGATGTCTTTCAAAAGTGTGCCTCTGTCGTCATAGTTAATGAAGAGTTAGCGGCAATAAGTGCTCATGGAATATGTCTATCGCCTACGGAGTGACATTCGCTAGCTCACCCGGTGTAGCGTACATTCATCGAATGGTTCGGCTGCCGGGTTCGTCCGTTGCGGTCTAGGAAGGAGATTTGAGTGATGCGAGCACTTTAATTACTTTAGTACTCACCCAGTGACGGCAGATTGAGGACAGATCGGAGGAAGCCTGTTAGTCCGGTTCCTGGCTTGTCCAGGTCCGTCCGGGCTGTGAGCGAGAGAGGTCCCTCTCTCGCCCAACAACATAGGGGACCGCATGTTGTGGTTCAGATATTTTACATTCGGAGCATATGTCCGTTGGTCGGGACGCTCCGTTATATTGACAGTCCGAGAGACTGTCTTTAATGCTTCCTCATCCTCACAGCAGGGCACACGACCACACATTGGCTACGTGACCTCGAGTATCCGATCAGTTTCGGCATTCAGTGATTCCACGGCGAATAGGTCGCGCCATCCGGTAGCCAAGGGACACGAGGCCTATACACTCCGTTCGCTCGCATATTGGTAGTATGCACGGGGTAACGATCACGGAGCTTCCAGCGGCAATGCATCGTAAGACCGCTTCTCCTCAGGCCTCAGTGACGGACGTGCTATCCGAGTTAGCACAGTTGTTTCGCAGCATCCCAGCAATTGACAGTTTCTCGGTCGAATCAGGAATTATCCGACGGCGCTGGGTCGGTGCGGTCCGCGGTTGCATCAGGTACGGTCGACCGAACGCTTTATAGGGTCCGACAGGATGGCGAAAGGGATTCGAAAGATTTCGAGTTTTCCCTTTAGTAGTATCGGAAGATGCCTTTCATATCTTCTGGCATTATCTTCCAGTGATTATTATTTCGGACTTCATTGCTGCGATCTTGGATAAGAGACTTATAGCTTCATTGGACTCGGATTTTTCGATCGGTTCAGGGACATTGTCCCTGACTTACCGACGCAGTCCAATATTGTCATTACAACATGTGTTTTATTTTTCGACGCTATATATATATATATACAAGCCTGCTACTAAGCATGATAGTTTAGTTTCTTGTCCGCGTTGCTCATTTCTGCCATTTTATCATTTATACAAATAGTTTATTTTGGCAGAGCAGGGCATACCGAGAGTTCATATGCGTCTAGACGGTGTGATTAAAGACTGCATATATTCTTTTTCGCCGTTTATGTCTTTTCCAATTTCAATGTTGGGAACAACATTATGTATAGTAGACTTAACTTAGACGCTTTATTATACGTAATCCGCCTTTCTGAGGCGTTATCATTACGTCTTCAAGAAAAGATTTACGGGATATTATTCTCAATGTAATTTCTTTTGAGGGCAGTAGTTTGTTCACGTATAACTCCGCCCTTCAGTGGCTGATTGGAGTTAGTTAGACGTGACGCAGCCCTAGCTACATCCACACGCGTGGATAGTAAGGTTAAGAACTCTCTCAGAGTCGCTTCGTTCTCGGAGGAGCTTCTCTTCGACGGCAACTTTTTCGGCAATCCATAAATTGCTCGATTTACACGTTCTCTTGTCTATCTAGTGTTACAAGAGATTCAGACTGGGGCAAACATTCGGTGGTTGACTCAGAGAGTGCCGCCGCAGTTGCCGGACCCGAGTGTGGCTGTTATGACGGTTGCCAGTCAAACAGATTGGAATATAATACTGATCCCTACGGATTCGAAGTGCCAGGGTCTTTGGGTTCCGCAGTCTTTTAGCAATCAGTTTTCTTCCGCGGAATAATGTTGTTTAGGCTTGCTTTATGTCATTGCATGAACATTATTCAGAAACGCATGCCCAAATTCCTGTCCTTTAATTCGACAGTAGTGGCGTATCTACGGAACCAGGGAGGCACTCTTTCGTTTCTGTTATTCAATTTAATGGAAAGAATCCGTCTGTTGGTTATAGTACACCAAGTTCAGTTTTGGTCCGTCATATTCCGGGTCGTCTGATTGTTTTATCGGACTCCCGTTCTCTTACGGGTCGCTTGTTGCTGTCAGAATGGACTCTCAACAAACAAGTATTCAATCAGATTTGCTATCTATGGGAGCGCCCAATGATGATTTATTTATGACACAGCTTGCTAATCAATTGCAGACGTATGTGTTGGCTTGTCCAGATCTCTGAGCTAATATTGTTAACGCTCTATTGATCTATAGGACGGAATGATAGGATACGCGTATCCTCCGGCGCTGTTGTTTTAGCAGGTATTGCTAAGATAGACAACCACAATACATTTCTGTTGATAGCATCTCTATCTTCACAGAGATCATGAGTAATTTACTCTCTTGTCTACTGTGGGTCTTAACGTGAAATCTTCCTCTATGTGAGGATCTTTTTCACTGGGTAAATCGTGTCATCTTTATCACAACCAGCAAGGTCGCAACCTTCATGTATTCCGTTGAGTGGTCCGTATTGCATTGTAAGCACTGTACTGGACGAGCTTTGGACGCGATTTCTTACTATAGGAGATCCTCTTCTTCGCTATTCTATGCGGCTAAAGTGGAGGCTCTTCCGTCGTGGTGTAGGGATCATTATGTTCATATTGTTGATCCCTCCATACTACTCATTGCTATTTTTTAGTATACTTGTTTCACAAGATCTACTGCATCCTGTTATTATTTAGGTTATAGGTTTATGTTACCTCATACCTATGCACTCTACGATAGTTTACAATTGAGTCTTTTGTCTCTTTATCTAAGTCAGTTAGTAACTTTTTGATAAATAGACTTAGAATCTTTAGATTAAATTCCTATACGGATTTTAACTTCGGTTCTTATTTAGCTAAGTAATCATTTGAGCCTCTGGAAACAGTAGTTTTCAAATTCTGACCTTTTAGACAGTAATTCTGTTGGTTTCTCTTTTACTGTAGAGTCAGTGAGTTTCATGCACTATCGATGGATGATTTTCACTTTCATAGTTTCGGAATCAATACTTCCGTTACTATTTAGGTTGGATTGTTGCATAAGAGTTAGGCTCCTATTATCCGGAACCTATTATTTTAAGGTCCTTCCGTCTTCGTATGGGCATAGGCCTTTACTCTTTCCGGGTACAGTTTATGTATTTATAAACAGATATCTTTTTATTACTATGGGCGTAAGCTTCTTCTGTCTTTGATGTCTAGTAGAAGGACGTTACGCTCCATTTTATTGTTAATGGATTCTATTAACTATCGGTACTGCTTATGGTATATCATTGACTTAGCAGTTGTGCTTAAGATTTCGGCTCATGAAGTAAGAGTTCTTCTACTTCTTGGGCTGACATTAATAGTGTCGCTATTATAGATTTTTGAAGGCCGCTCATTGCGCTCAGCCATCCACATTCATGAATTTTATCTCAGAAATATCGAGTCCATGTCTGGAGGCCTCTATTGTTAGGTCTATTATCTACTGCTCAGAATGTCATTCACTTAACAGTTGCTACTATAGCTAGGTAGGCTGTCTGTTTCGGCAGTGTCTCCGTTCGGCTGCGTCTTCGCTCTGGGCTATTTGACCCAGGGCAAGAAAAAGGGGGGGGGGGGGGGGGGGAGGGTGTTCCCTTGGGTCACCTGTTTTACTATGAAAACAAGGGGATACCTCCTCCGGAGTTAGTAATTCTGAGCTGTTATTGGGATGGTTGTTTAGTGAGAAGTTTAGGTTTTTAAAATTCATTCAAGTCTTAGTTTTTAAAGTATAGCTTTTGAATATTGCATATGTCAACGGACATGATTATGCAATTCTCAGACACTTTTAGGAGTATAAAAGTCTCTATTCTCTAGACTTACTTTATTTATTGGCTTACTTTAAAAATTATTAGTATAAGGATTATATTGGATATTAATAGAGTACATGGATGTATGAAGCTCAATTTTGGAAGGTGTTGTATCTTTCTAATTTATCATAAATAAGAAAGATACATGTAAGGCCTATTACTTCTTTTTCCCTACAGGGGATGACTCTATTTTATTTTATTGAGCGTATTCCATTTTGCTCTATGTCCTTGGCCCTCCAGCCTTTTTACTATTCAGCTATGTCTGGGTCATTGGTACAGTATAAAAATGTTAAAAAATTTATAGTAATTTATATATTTTTTATACTTACCAATGACCCAGACGGGGATGGCCCTCCCAGGAGTTGGGAACTCTTGCCTCCCCGCTGAGTACATAGCGCTTACCAGGCACTGGTTATTAGAATGATTAATGGCGCCAATTTCGGAACGTCCTTGACACTGCGCATGCGCAGTGGGGGCGAAGTGTGGAGGGCCTTTCAGGACATGTTTTCTTTAGTTTTAGATGCAAATTTTGGGGATTGGGGGGCAAAATTTGTGTTTGGCCCTATATTTTAAGAGTTAGCACCAGCTATGTCTGGGTCATTGGTAAGTATAAAAAATATATAAATTACTATAAATTTTTTAACTTTCCGGACTTTTTTTCTACACGCTTCCAGTTATTATCTAAATTACGGCCATTTTAGTATGTGAATCTACCACAATGACTTACAGATGAAGTTCGCGTTTCGTTCTGCTCGGCTGAAAAACTTAGTTCAAGTGATGGATAAATTAAATGGACCTCCTACTGTAATTGTTGGTGGCTTAAATGTCAATACTTTGAAAGAACCAAGTAACGTATTAGTAAAAACATTGTCTCCAAAGTGTTAAAGCCAAGTTATTTGCTCACCGACTTACATTTCTGGCTCCTGTATTGACCATGTGTACATAAAAAAAGACATAGCTTGTGACACAAGAATAATCCTGGTTCCATATTCCCAGCATGCAGTTATTCAAGTCAGGATTAGAATGTGAAGCGACTTTGAATTTGTTCATGAAGTAAAACAATAATCTATTTCACTTTTTGTGTATAAACACTGTTATTTGGGATAGCAATTCTAAATCTGACACCTTTTTTATAAACAAGCATACACTAAATATGGGTTATATACACATGGTGTTTGTAAAAAATCTTTTATCGCGACGAGAGCGTTTTCGGGGGCATATATAGCTACGAGTCACGCAGCGACGAGTAGCTATGTAGCCCCCGAAAACGCTCGAGTCGCGATAAAAGATTTTTTACAAACACCATGTGTATGTAACCCTTTTATCTACACCCCCACCTCCCCCACTCCCGTAATAAAACAAGTTTTGATTAACAAATGCAGACCACTAAAAATAATCTAGCCTTCAACCAGATAATCACTAATGTGAAAAATATCTGGTTATTTGTACGTTCCGACGTTTGACGTCACATTTTGAAAAATGTTGAAGAAACTGAATTCCCAGTGACGTTTGAACGTCAGGATAATTAAAGTCTCGAAGGGTGAAATAATCTCATTTGAAAAAGTGTAAGTTACTAATTTTTACTCTTTTCCGTCAAATTTTATTTTTACAATTCAGTAAGTTTAATTAATGGCCTTCTTTTTTATTCAATACATTTCGATAAATACGCCCCGTTTTATTTGTTTCGATCCGCGGCAGCGATAATTAGTTATTCAAAGTGTTGAATGAAATTGTACGTCATGCAAATGAGATGGGCGTGAAATATAATTTCTTGCGCTTGAACGCAGTGAATTAGCTGGAAATTTGTTTCCCCTTGTCAGTGTATTCGATGCGACGTATAGAGGGAGCTATTGACAGGTGTATAGATGGTATTGTTTCCAGTTCATTCTGCACGGGGCCGCCAGACCGTGAACACGAATTTTAAAACCATGTGTTTCGCTGTTATAATTATGTCGAGATATATAGCGATTGCTCTTAGCAATGACCGTTCCGTAGTACCGTGGAACTGGTGGTAACCTCAGTTTGCTTAATCTTATAGAAGCATGTTGCCCAAGGTTGGGGCATGGGCTGCCGAGCCCCAGAATACGAGTTGCACGTTGTGGTGCATAGGCAGACGTATCCTGTACGTGGGGTGTTAGCATAGGCTATGACAGAAATAGATTCTCTGTGTGTATTGAAATGTTAAATAAACTGAAGGTGCAGTCTGTATTGGCGGCGCCCGTGGCTATCCCGCGATTTGTTTTGTTGTTTCTGTACGCCGCAGTGATGTAGCGGAGAGGGGGAACGTTGTATTCTTGCGATATCACGTGACTTTTATTCTTACTGCAGTAACGATAAAAGATTTTTTATTGACGGCGAGTTTTCGATAACGATAAAAGATAAAACGTTACTGTTTTTACGTATAAAGTAGATAAAGTAATTTTATCAGCAAAGACCTAGTGTGACCTTACATTATTTACAATGTGTGTTGGAAAGATCAAATTGGATTTAAAAAGGTTGGTATCATTAAATCTTAACATGGCTCCATATTTCAATTAAAATTAATTCTGCTTGAATTCTTTCAATACCATTGAAACTACAGAACACTGTTTTCTGCAGTATTCCAAGAATCTATGTTTATTTTTAAAAAATGATTAGAGCTTGAAATATTGGGGGGCACGTGGGGTATGTGAGCGCGCTCACTAAGGTTCTATATTATTAATGCCTCTCCTTGGCCCAGTGGTGCAGATATTTGGAATGACCTCTGTGGCGGCAACATCATAGCCTTGTTCTTCTCTAATACTACGGAGGGATCTTTAGCCTGCACAGAGTGTTTCTCTCTCCTCTCAGAGGACAGCCATTTTATGTCCCCACCCAATTGGATTGTATGCTGTGACAGCATCAGTCCCACAATTGATGCTTTCAGAGAGCTGACCTCTGGTATGAGAGACCAGCTCACTTACTCTCTTAATTATGGCTGCTCAAATTGGTTCATCTTGGTTTGCTATGTTACAATTTATTGGTGATTGCCTTATGCCTGTAGGCAATCTCCAATATATGTTGACAAGAGAAACCCATATAAACCAAAATGCTTTATTTCTGAGAAGATTTGAATCACATCCATGGAATATGGAGCCTTTTAATTGAAACAGAAGCTTTTTCATTGGAACCCAGATGTGGTCTTCTAGGGCTTCAGTTAATATGAAACATGATGAATAGGGTTTATTGGAATCAATTCAGGTACTTAAAGTAGGATTTCTGTGAACACCCTAACACAATGTGCAGAATACAGAGCCTATATTCTTTCAAACATAGCTGGTCAAAATCAATTTTTTATGCTGACTGGCAATGACTCGCACTGGAACGATCAAAATCACTTTGTTCCATAGTAGTGACATGTATAGCTTTTCCTGGTGGTGGGGGTTTTCAATAAAATGCATAAGTGGTATTGCTAATTTGTATTGGAGAATTCATGTCCTTGACACCTGCATTAAATTGGACACACTCATCTTGATTCTGACTGTCAACTTTCTCTTTCAGTTTTATGTACAGATTCAATATCACAGGCCTAATATAAAATCCAACAAGACTGCCAATTTTCTGACAAAATGTCTTTCAGGGGAGGGGCGTGTTTTCCAACTCACCCCTCCTGTATAACCACACCATAGTTTCAGAGAGGGGTCAAAAGCTGTGGTTTGAGAAGAAAAAAATTAATATAATTTTTAGGTATTTGTGCACAGATTTATTTGATTTGGCAAATTAGCTCTTAAGTTTCCCATACAGTCACAAACAGCCCTTTTATATTGCTTTGAACCATCCCAAGTGTATTCTTCCATGATGACTCTACTGGTAGGATGCATTTATCGTGACAGTGTTTTTACATCGTTGTTGCCTGCCTGTAGAGGAAGCCAACAATAATGTAGATTTTTAAAAAAAAATTGTATTAAGGTTTAATGACACTTTAACAGCCATGGTCATACCATGTCGGTGACAGTTTTACGGGTGGAGGAATCCAGAGTACCCGGAGAGAACCACCGGACAATGACGAGCAGCTGCCAGCTCCCCAATATCATAACTCTGCATTGCAGCACAGGCAGGGTTAGATTGATTGAAGACGTGCACAATCGACATGCAGTACACCTTAGTACACAGTGTCATCATGCCCCCATGCAGACAATCAGGGTTAAGTGCTTTGCCCAAGGCCACAACGATTGCTCAGACGGTCACCCATCCAAGGACTAACCGGACTCAATGTTGCTTAACTCCGGTGGTCTGACGAGAACCAATAATGTAGATACACTGTTAAGTTATCTGCAGTTGTGAACTTATATATGTGGTAGTTATTAATGTAAAATTAATCTGAGGACTTAGGTGTTTAACTCGTTATTAGTCCCCTACTGGAATCGCCGGAGGGGACTATAGGTTTGCACTCCGTCCATCCATCAGTCTGTCTGTCTGTCAGTCTGTCAGTTTGTCAGTCACACTTTAGTTTTCCGGAGTTTTTTTGGAAACGCTTCAACGGAATGATTTCATTTTTGGTAAACTACTATAGAACGATGACTTACAAATCAAGTTTGAGTTTCATGCTGATTGCATTATTCTTGTGTGAGTTATGGTCCTTGGAAATATGGAAAAGCTCCAAAATATCAGTTTTCCGGACTTTTTTTGGAAACGCTTCAACGGAATGATTTCATTTTTGGTAACCTACTGTGGAACGATAACTTACAGATCAGGTTTGAGTTTCATGCTGTTTGCCTTATTCTTGTGTGAGTTATTGCCCTTGGAAATATGGAAAAGCACCAAAATATCAGTTTTCCGGACTTTTTCTGGAAACGCTTCAACGGAATGATTTCATTTTTGGTAACCTACTAGAGAACGATGACTTACAGATCACGTTTCATTTACACTCTGTCCATCCATCCGTCAGTCTGTCAGTCAGTCTGTCGGTCATACTTTAGTTTTCCGGACTTTTTTTGGAAACGCTTCAACGGAATGATTTCATTTTTGGTAACCTAATATAGAACGATCACTTACAGATGAAGTTTCATTTACACTCTGTCCATCCATCCGTCAGTCTGTCAGTCAGTCTGTCGGTCATACTTTAGTTTTCTGGACTGTTTTTGGAAACGCTTCAATGGAATGATTTCATTTTTGATAACCTACTATAGAGCGATGACTTACAGAGCAAGTTTCATTTGTACTCTGTCCATCCATCAGTCTGTCAGTCAGTCTGTCAGTCATACTTTAGTTTTCAGGACTTTTTTTGGAAATGCTTCAACCGAATGATTTCATTCTTGGTAACCTACTATAGAACGATGACTTACAGATCATGTTTGAGTTTCATGCTGATTGCATTATTCTTGTGTGAGTTATGGCCCTAGGAAATATGGAAAAGCGTCAAAATATCAGTTTTCTGGACTTGTTTTGGAAATGCTTCGACGGAATTCATGCTGATCACATCTAGGTTATAACATTTGTATAATTATTAATGCTCATTAGTCTGGTAGGGGACATTGTATTGCTTCAGCGATACGTGCACTCTTGTTTAACATAACATCCTTAAGGTCTAAGAAAGTTGAGAATCTGTTTCTCATGCTTTCCCACATGGTCATTTTGGCTGCTGCATGCTCTCTTTTTATAACCAATGCAAACTTAAAAAAAAAGAAATTAAATGGTTGATGTCTGATATTTTACCCAAGGTAATAAATCTGATAAATATGTCCCTAGATTGCAAGAAGACTTTGCAATGCTTTAGCATTGCAAAGCCTTCTTGCACCCAAGGGATGAAATACACCATCACCCATGCTATTCTGTGGATTACGAGGCCTAAAACATAGAACAAACCAAGAGTATGAACTTTTGATGGCAAAGAAATAATTACAAAAATAAAAAACCACCCGCTCACTTGCAGTTCTACAAAAAAATGGCCTGAGAAACAAAAGATCTACTTTATGGGGCCTAACCAACCATCTTTGCCATTCAAATTGTATTATTTTTTTTTCAACTATAGCTTGCAAAATATAGCTTATGACCCCTCAGTGAGACATGCTGATCAAGCATATTAAAATGAGTCGCTGTAAACTTGGTTTTTGCAGCAAAGAATGCAAATATTTACTTATTAAAGAAAACTGTTTTCAAATATCTGATGGTAGGGTAATCTAGAGTTAAATTTTCCCTCAATACATGGAAGTATATTATTATAAACAAAAATTTTGTGTGAATATTTTGCCTGCAGGATTTAAAATGTACTGTTGTTTTTTTCCAGTCAGATGACCGACATTCCATACTGTATATGATTATGAAAATGTATATTGGTCAGACTGATGAGAGAATAGTTCGAATAATGGAAGAATTATTGTCCAAAGTAAGTAAGAATATATTGATACAGGCATTATATATGATGTAGATCTGGTATTGAGTAGTAAAAGTAAAGGAAAAAGTGTTGTTACGTTTCTTTGAAGAAAACTACCAAACATTTGATTCAGAAAGTATCCAAAAGAAATTCTCAAATTTTGTTTTGCCTACATAAGTTTAGCGTAAAACTCATTTTCTGTGTTACAGATGTCTTTTCAGTTTCTGTATTTAGTTGGAGGGGAGGTGGGTTCATAAAGTATGTTAATGTGGGTTAAGCATAGTTAAAAAGTCAAATTCAATCATTTTTATCTCTCTTTTCATATAATCATACATCGCATTTCTTTTTGTAGACTGGATAGATCCATGGGTTTTCCGTGAGGGGTCCTGTGGATTGCACTATGTCTTGTCTTGTCTTGTCTTGTCTTGTCTTGTCTTGTCTTGTCTGTCTGTCTTGTCGCGGATAATCCTGCCCAGGAAAAGAAATCTCTCGCCACTGAAAATTTGAGAATATTTAACCAAAATTTTCCCTGCAAATTGTGTCAAATCTTTTGACTAGTGATTACTTGAGTCAAATTTCCATGAATTTTTAATAAAATTTAGTCATGGCTGCTTCATAGCAGCCATGACTAGATTTAATGAAAAGTATTTTTGAAACACTCAGTGGGTTAAGAGTTAATCAGACATTATGAAAATGTGATGCATGTCAAATTTTGTAGTAAAGATTTCTGAATGGTAGCCCTTTTTTGTTGTAGTAATTTCATATTTCTATATCTTACCACCTCTATCTCCATGATGCTTGGCTGTTGGCATTTCAAATTTTTAATCAGACATTATGGAAATATGATGCCTGTTAAATTTTGTAGAAAAAAGTTTTAAACATGGCTGAATGGTTGGCCATTTTTGTTGTAATTTTTAGCTTAACTTGACAAAGTCAAGATATGGTATTGCCATCACGCATGCGGAAGTCTGTGAGTCTGTTCACATTTTCCTTTTGCACAGGCTACACCCTATAGTTCTTGTCCGATCATCACAAAATTTTATATGCAGGTTTGAGGTCATGTCTAGATGAGAATGTCCCCTTTTGGTCGCGATCGGTCAAATGTGATGGCTGCCCGAGCCCAAAATCCAAAAACTTTTAGCACAGTCTGCAGGTTGTATTTATGAAGGAATTTCATTGTAACTTGGTAGGATGCTTCTGTATAATATCTAGATGAGAACGTCCCCTTTTGGTCATAATCTGTCAACTGTGACAGCTGCCCAAGCCCAAAAACTTTTAGCACAGTCTACAGGTCATATTTAATATGAAGGGATTTCATTGTAACTTGGTTGGATGACTCCATATGATGTCTAGATGAAAACTTCCCCATTTGGTCGTGATCTGTCAACCATGACAACTGCCCGAGCCCAAAACCCAAACACCTTTAGCACAGTCTACAGGTTGTATTTATTGAGGGATTTCACTGTAACTTGGTAAGACGTCCTGTTTTGGTTGTGATTGGTCAACTGTGACGTCTACAGGGGTCCGAAGCCCGAAAACCTTTAGCACAGTCTACTGGTCATATTTATGAAGAGATTTCATTGTAACTTTGTAGGATGACTCCAGATAATGTCTAGATGAGAACGTCCCCTTTTGGTCGCGATCATTCTAACCGTGACGGCTGCCCGAGTCCAAAACCCAAAAAACTTTAGCACAGACTACAGGTCGTATTTATGAAGGTATTTCATTGTAACTTGGTAGGATGACTCAGTATAATGTCTAGATGAGGACGTCCCCTTTTGGT
This sequence comes from Pictodentalium vernedei, assembly GCA_031216915.1. NCBI lineage: Eukaryota > Metazoa > Mollusca > Scaphopoda > Dentaliida > Dentaliidae > Pictodentalium > Pictodentalium vernedei. The sequence continues at coordinate 753,471,269 of CM062296.1, forward strand.
TGCGATCAGTCAACCGTGATGGCTACACAGACCCGAAGCCCAAAAACCTTTAGCACAGTCTACAGGTTGTATTTATGAAGGAATTTCATTGTAATTTGGTAGGGTGCTTCTGTATAATATCTAGATGAGAACGTCCCCTTTTGGCCATGATCTGTCAACTGTGATGGCTGCCCAAGCCCAAAACCCAAAAACTTTTAGCACAGTCTACAGGTCATATTTAATATGCAGGGATTTCATTGTAACTTGGTATAATGACTCCATATGATGTCTAGATGAGAACTTCCCCATTTGGTCGCGATCCGTTAACCTTGACGACTGCTCAAGCACTAAACCCGAAAACCTTTAGCACAGTCTACAGGTTGAATTATTGAGGGATTTCATTGTAACTTGGTAAGTTGACTCCATATAATGTCTAGATGAGAACGTCTCGTTTTGGTCGTGATTGGTCAACTGTGACGTCTACAGGGGTCCGAATCCCGAAAACCTTGAGCACGGTCTACAGGTCATATTTATGAAGAGATTTCATTGTAACTTGGTAGGATGACTTCAGATAATGTCTAGATGAGAACTTTCCCTTTTGGTTGTGATCATTCAGCCGTGATGGCTGCCCGAGGCCAAAACCCGAAAACCTTTAGCACAGTGTACAGGTCTTATTTATGGAGGAATTTTATTGTACCCTGGTAGGATGACTCCATATAATATCTAGATGAGAACGTCCCCTATTGGTTGTGATTGGTCAACTGTCACGGCTACGGGGACCCAAAGCCGAAAACCTTTAGCACAGTCTACAGGTCATATTTTTGAAAGGATTTCATTGTAATTTGGTAGGATGACTCCAGATAATGCCTAGATGAGAGCATCCCCTTTTGGTCGCGATCATTCAACCATGATGGCTGCCCGAGCCCAAAACCCGAAAAACTTTAGCACATACTACAGGTCATATTTATGAAGGGATTTCATTGTAACTTGGTAGGATGACTCAGTATAATGTCTAGATGAGGACATCCCCTTTTGGTTGCGATTGGTCAACTGTGATGTCTACACAGGCCTGAAGCCCAAAAACCTATAGCACAGTCTACGGGCCATATTTATGAAGGGATTTCATTGTAACTTGATAGGATGACTCATTTTGGAATAATTTCACTGTAACTTGGTAACTTTCGTTGACATACATTAACTGTGAGGGCCACATACATTAACTGTGTGGGCCACATTAACCCACCCCTCAATTCTTTAGTACAGCCTACACATATTATTTTTATTGAAAACAGAGCATACAGGGAACAGAAATTAACATATTCCCAATTATCACAATTCTTGTCTTATTTCATAATCCTTTTATAAACATTGAACATTATCCTTTTCATCAAACACAACACACAGTCAAGTTAAGTTACAGTGTCATTGACTTTTTCATTTTGATGTTATAACACACACAACCATAAAGGACTAATATTTGCGGGCGATTGGCATTGCACTTGCTTAACAGTGATTTGTAACATTAGTAATTTTTTTGCAAAGATACCAGTAACACAAATGCCTCAGTTTAACACATTTGTTCATAAATAATTGTTATGTTACAAATTATTGAAGAGTGCATGTTGACACTCTCCAAAAAATGATAACAATACAATTTTATATAAACTTTTTTTATAGTGCTGAGAAAACAAACTGATGCAAACTTATCAGTAGCGACCCCCAACCTCTGGAGAAGGTTTCAGTGGGCATATAGTTGAGGGCCACATCTGTACATCCTTACCTTCATACATCTTTACTCACATACTTTCGTACAAACTATTCACAAACATCGGCTGTTGCATTTTGAGGTCCTTTGGTATGCTGTGAGACTAGTATGGAGAAAAGGATATCCACATATTGTAGGCTTCGTCCATGCTTACTTTTCAGAGCTATGTCCCTTGTTACACTTAGAAAACATTCTGCACAAACATTTTGCGTTATAACCCAAGCTTTGGTTGTCAATTTTTTATGTTCTTTGTTATGGTGATAGACAACTATGGGGGAAAGCATATCCACATATTGCATGTTTGCTTCGTCCATGCCCACATACCAGAATTATGGCCCTTGCTACACTTACAACACTTTTTGTACAAATGATTTACATTATAACGCAAGCGTCTGTTGTCAGATTTTGATGTCGCTGTTATGATGAAAGATTACTATGGGCAAGCCTGGAAATAAGCAATTTGTCATTTGCAGAATGACGTTCCCCGAGGGTGAATTTGCCGATGCTATCCCATTCACTGGCCTAGAATCCCCTATTTAATATCTGGGTACCTCTTTCTGCTTAGGCCTGAGTCCTTGATTCTGATTGAGGTTTACAGAGGGTAAATTTAGAAATACTAAATTCACTCTCTGGGGCAGACTTCATTCTGTAGATGACAGTCTGTTTATTTCATGGCTTGACTATGGGTGAAAGGATATCCAGATGTTTTGTTCATGCTTACAAACCAGAATATGCACATTTTGTCCGCCTATACATACAAGAATTATGGTTCTGTTTTATATTACTATAGACACACATAGTTACTTACACATGGGCAGAATATACTGTCCATGATATTGCAGGAGGGAATATGCAGTGCTTTGCATTGCTGTTTTTTTCTTGTTTTTAGCTCCTTGCATCCTGCTGGCAGATATTCCTGCCCAGGACAGGATTTCTCTTGCCACTGAAATAAATATAATTTGGGCACATTTAATCACATTTCCCTCCTGTAAACAGAATGGATCTTTTCATTAATTATTAGTTGAGTTGTGACGATGTCAAACTCGACTTATAGTTTGATGAATGGCGGGCAGGCGTAAACAATTGATAACTTGATAATGGTTTGACCCACATTCTTGAAACTTCATAGGTAGGTTGGCCTCAGTGAGGAGGGGAAGAACCCTATCTATTTTGGACTCAAAGATCAAGGTCCCAGTGACCTTGAACATACTAAATCATAAATAATTGGTTTCCGGATGATAACTTGACTATGGTTCAACCCACATTCATGAAACTTCATTTGTAGGTTGGCCTTCGTGAGAGGAAGAACCCTATTTATTTTGGACTCGCTAGGCCAAAGGTCAAGGTCACAGTAACCCTGAACATGGTAAATCAAAACAGTTGGTTTCCGGTAAATAACTTGATAATGGCTTGACCCATGTTCATGAAACTTCATAGGTAGGTTGGCATCAGTGAGAGGAAGAATCCTATATATTTTGGACTCGCTACGTGAAAGGTCAACATCACAGTGACCTTCAAAATAGTAAATCCATAAACAATTTGTTTCTGGATGATAACTTGATAATGGTTTGACTCACTTTCATGAAACTTCATAGATAGGTTGGCATCAGTAAGAGGAAGAACCCTATTTATTTTGTACTCACTAGGTGAAGGTCAAGGTCACAGTGACCTTCAACATAATAAATCGTAAAGAATTGGTTTCTGGATGATAACTTGATAATGTTTTGACCCACATTCATGAAACTTCATAGGTAGGTTGGCCTAGGTGAGTGGAAGACCACTATTTATTTTGGACTCGCTAGGTCAAAGGTCAAGGTCATAGTGGCCTTGAACATAATAAATCATAAACAATTGGTCTCCAGATGATAATTTGACAATGGTTCCACCCACGTTCATGAAATTTCATAAGTAGATTGGCATTGGTTCAAGAAAGAGCCCTATTTATTTTGGAATCACTAGGTCAAAGGCCAAGCTCACAGTGACCCTTCACATAGTAAATTGTAAACAACTGGTTTCTGACGATAAGTTGATAATGATTAAACCCACTTTTGTGCTGTCACAACTCGACATTGGATCGGGATCCTATCAGCATTTTTTTAAAAAATTTTATTGGGTAAAATTTTTCATCAAATCTGTTCATGGCTGCTTCATAGCAGACATGAATAAATTTGATGAAAAATATCCTGAAAAAATGTTCTGTGGGTTAAGAGTTAAACTACCTTATATGATAAGCATTTTTTGGTTTGGAAGTTATGTGATAAATTGTATGCGGATTCTTTAGTGGCAATGACAATCTCATAAGCTATTTTATTTTTTTTTGAAGGGGGGGGGGGGGGGCGGGGGGGGGGGGGGGGGGCAACAATTATTGAATATATGATAAAACTTTTATTCCAAGTGTGGTTTAGACACTATGTATGTGGTGTTCTATTAAGGGGTAATCCAACAAAACTTTTGAAATTTTTTTTTTTTAAATTTCATTAGTTCCCTAAATACAAATTAAAGTGGTGAATAGTGGCATATGTACCAATATAATGTTGAAAATACACAAAACTTGATTTTATCCACTTATTAAATTTTTTTTTTTATTCTTTTGCCTTTTTACCAATTTGATAGAAATCTCATACAAAATGGCACAGAATTATGGGGTGTATGATCACTGCAGACTGAAAAAAGCCACATTGGACATCCTTCATTTTACATTGATTAACTCTCTTGTGACTCAAGATTTGTTCTTGTGAACTGTGTGGCTTTGACCTTTGGTGAACTTCATAAAAAGGTAAACAAACATAAGAAACAATGGCAACCCTAAACTAGACACCCTAAATTACAATTAGTCTTAACTACCCGTTCCTTGCAAGAATGAGAAAAAGATTTCTCTGAGTCTGTACTAAAAGGATTGCAGAATATAACTATTAGTAAAATCAGTATTTTATTGTACAAGTTCTGATCTCTTACTTAAGCCATCATAGCAGACTTTCAGGTGGTGCTTTCTAACACATGGTAGCAGTTCCATGGCATATATTAATTTCCACATGATCGATGTTTCATTCCTAAAATTTTGGTGTATGATTTATTAGGGTTGTTCCTTTCTGGCCATTTTTTGACTTTGAAGAAAATTACCTGAAATTTGACCATAGTTTGTTGGATGACCCCCTTAATAACTGCAAAAACTAGAGGTACTGTGAGCAAGCTCACAAAGTGATACCCCCCGAATGTATAAGTTTCATTATCTCCCCTTGGAAATGTTAGAACGGAATTATATTGCTTCATGCACATTTTCATGTGGAGTTCTTCCATTGTGTAAAGTTTCATGAAAATTCTTCAAACGGTTTAGGAGGAGTTGCGCTTATAAGGATGGACAGATGGACAGACAGATGGATGGACAGGGTGATTCCTATGTACCCCAACTTTGTTTGCGGGGGGGGGGGGGGGGGGGGGGGGAGGGGGGGTATAACAAAGTAGATCTGGACAGTGCCGACACTTAGTCCCTGGGAGCTTCTTAAGGAGTTAGTGATTAAAATATATGTTTTGCACACTTTGATAGGAAATACAGCTGACAGCATAAAGAGATTGGGACAATCAGGTTACTATAATCATAAATGGGGCTAAAGACTTGGCATTAGTTAACTTATATAAGGCCCCACAAAGTAGATCTTCTGTTTCTCAGGGTATGTTTTGTAAAATTGCATGAAGGTGGGCATTTTTTACTTTTGTAATTATTTCTTTGCCATCAAAAGTTCATTTTCTTAGTTTGTTTTATGTTTTAGGCTTAATAATCCACAGAATAGCATAGGGGGTGGTGTATTTCTTCCCTTGAGTTCAAAAAAGGAGGAGTTGCGCTTATAAGGATGGACAGATGGACGGACAGATGGACGGACAGGGTGATTCCTATATACCTCCTCCCAAACTTTGTTTGAGGGGGGTATAACACTCAAGGACAAAATTTATCAGTTTTATTAACTTGGGTGAAATATCGGACATAAACCATTTAATTTTTATTTTTCGAGTTTGCCTTGGTTATAAAGTGAGCTCATGCTGCAGCCAAAATGACCATGTGGGATGGCCTGAGAAACATATTTTTAACTTTCTTAGGCCTAAAAGGATAATTTGACAAGTTGAAATGAAGTCAAAACATGCCTGAGGGCTCTTATTTGGTCATTATGGTGTTTTCAAATAATCACTTCAGACTTTTTTTTAGGAATTTTTCTCTGAAGAAAGTTTTCTCAGAACATATCAGTATGGGCTAAGGTTGCACTGTTTGTGTAACTGTTTGCAAGTTGAATTGCTCTTTCTGTCTTTTTCATAAATGTATACTCATCCATTGGTTACAACAATAATGAGAAGAACTTAGTTTAATTTTTGATTTTTATTTTCAATGGTTGAAGTTTGATGTTTTTCTGGTTGTTTCATTAACAGATGTTGATGAGCACTGGTCTGTTTGATAGTCAGGAAGAAATTATTGTTTGGTTCCAGCAGTTATTGTATGTTGATAATGAAAATCAGAATGATGTTGTTCTCTTCATGAGTAAAGTCTTTAACAGTTACATTCGCTATCCATATCCATACACTGATAAAGTATTGGAATTATGTGGAAGTGGTGAGTCCATTGCTGCACCAGGAGATGAGAGTGTGGAAATGTTAAGGAACAGAGTTGAACCTAGAGATTGTAAGTAACAAAGTGATAAGGTGCTTCCTTTATGAATTATTTTGTTTTATTGTGGTTTAACCCTTTACCTAACATGAAAAGCAGACAACTCTTGCAAAAGAAATTCTTGAATAACTATTTTTTTTCAATTTTTTGTCTCAAAACCATAGGTTATGACCCCTCAGTGGAATGAGCTTGATGAGTCTATTCCAACGAGGGGTCATAGCCTATATTTTTGAGACAAAAAATGAAAATATAATCAAAATTAATTGGCGATTTTCGTGAATAGCGCTGGACGGTTTTGGCCATTATGTTGTGTAAAGGTTTAATGACACTTTCAACAGCCAGGGTTACATCGTGTTGGACAGTTTTATGGGTGGAGGAAGCATGAGTACTTGGAAAGAACCATGGATCAGTGTCGAGCAATTGTCAGACTCCCTCATGTACTAACTCTGCACAAACAGGATTAGCAATGGTGGAAGGCAAGTGCACCACAACATGCTAGACATCATTTTATACTATGATTACCTATTCTACTATATATTAAAAGCCTATGACGTAAATTTGAGCTTTACACACCAACCGTAGAGATCACGCTAGCAATGAGATTTCATTAGTTAAATTTTGCACCAACAGTAGAACTACATCCAAGTTGACCTTTGGTGACGTCGAACTGAAAGCAAACTTGTCTAAGTTTACCGCACGTCACCTTGCGAAGAGTGAAATGAAACCGGCAATTATTTATTACATTTTTAAATAAGTTTACCACGTAAGATACCAAAGATTAACAAACATACTTTGTCTCATGTTAAAAAAGCATCCATAACTCGAAATAGTATGTTATTAAAACGAAAAAGGAGAAGTGGTGTTAACTGCGTGACAAAGGCTCGTGGTTAACACCACTTCACCACTCTTGGTGAACATTTGGTACACCAAGCTACTATGGGTATATTCTATATGTACACACTGCCACTATTCCTCCACATGGGCAATCAGGTTTAAGTGTCTTGCTCAAGAACACAACACAGTTACTGCTTGTCAGGAGCAAACCTTCGACCTTTTGGGTCGAAGTTCATTGCTCTATCCTTTATGAATTGTACCTACTCATGAATACAGCTTCAGTTCTGTTTATACAGTGGAACCTTGTTAATTGAATGTCCACTTTAAATTTACCAGTGAAGTTTATTCAATGAACAGGAGTATTCTGTTAACAGGAATTGGATCACATTCCTGGATTTTAGAGATACACTGTGTATTTATTCTTTATACATTGTTTGACAGAACACATGGAGCTCTGTCAAACAAGATGTAATAGATTAAATGTTTGTATTGGATGTACAGAGACCATGTAGGTCTGTGAAGAAGAGGAATTTGGAAATTGGCAGGGTAATGACTCAACAGATCATAAGATTTTTCATTCAGTTAACCCTTTACCCAACGTTATGGCTAGAAGCATATAGCGTTATTCACAAAAATCCCCATTCAGTTTTTATTATTTTTTTCGTCTCAAAAAAATAGCTTATGATCCCTCATTGGAATGGGCTTGTTGAGCTTATTCCAATGGGGGTCATAAGCTATGTTTTTGATGCAAAGTATGCAAAAAATTAGTTATTCAAGAATTTTGTTTACAAGTGTTGTCTGCCTTTCATGTTAGGCAAAGGGTTAACAGGAGTTTACCCTATAACCTTTATGCTATTAACAGGTCAAATTTGTACTTAGGATATTATAAATGGTTTTATGTTTGGATGTTGTGCTCAGTTGACAGAGTTATTCTGTTAAGAGATGTCAAAGTAAGTGCGCACCACTATACCAATGACCACAAAAATCCAAAATTATTTTGCCATAAACTTTCAGTTTATATAACACTTTACCTAATATGACAAGAAGATAACACTTTACCTAATATGACAAGAAGATAACTTTTGGAAATAAAATTCTTGAATGAGCAAAAATTTTCTTTTATTGATTCAAAAAAGTAGCAAATAGCCTCTCTTTGGAACAAGCTCACAAGCTTGTTCCTGTGCTGGATAATATTTATTTATTTAGTTATTTATTTAGTTATTTATGACACTTTCAGCAGCCACGGTCATCTCCTGTCAGACAGTTTTACAGGTGGAGGAAGCTTGAGTACCTAGAGAGAACCACCGAGCAACAGCGAGCAACTATCAGGCTCCCCAATGTACCAACTCCACACAAGCAGGAATAGCATTGGTTGAAGACAAGTTCACCATCGACGTGCAGTATGCCTCAGTACACAGCGCCACCATCCCCCCCCCCCCTGGATAAAGTGCCTTGCCCAAGTACTGTGTTGGATAATAAGCAGTGTGTTATTACCTCCAATTTGAATGAACTAGTTCCTTTGAGGGGTAATACGCAGGTTTTTGAGGGCAAAAAATGAAGAAAATAATAAAATTTCAATGGTCCTATGTTAAGTAATAGGGTTCCTATGGGTCTTGAAAAATCTTAAGAAGTCTTTAATTTGAAAAAACAAATTAGACCCTTGAAAAGTCTTGAATTTCAAGTATAGTCTTGAAAAGTCTTGATAATGCAAATATGAGGAAATATGTGTGATGAATGTATTGGGAGATGTACAAATCACCCTCTGTGTACTGTATCATAGTGCAATTGGCCATGAAAAATCTTAAATCTTGTTTTTTTCTATCTTTGAAAAGTCTTAAATTTGCATTGAAAAAGGTGTTGAAAGCCCTTGAGTTGCCCCCAGAAAAGTGCATGGGCCCTGCGAAAAGTGTGAATGCCTTTAGATAACCTCACCAGCAGATGACACTATATTTTCACTATATTTTCATAGATAAACTTTCCTGGAGAACTTCAGGAAAAGGGATATATATCTAAATGAGTCCCAGCTTATTTTGTTTTTATTTTGTTCCATATTTAGAGTACTTTCACACAAGTAATAATAACCTAAGTTTTTTTTTAAAGTTGTTGGAAACATTTTAAGAGGTATGTCTGGCTTTTTATTGGTTGAGTTGTGTCAACAATTCGACCTATGTTTTTATACGCCCATTTAAAAAACGGTTGTATTATGTTATCAGTCTGTCTGTCTGTCTGTCCATCTGTCTGTCTGTCTGTCTGTCTGTCTGTCTGTCTGTCTGTCTGTCTGTCTGTCTGTCTGTCTGTCTGTCTGTCTTCTGTCCGTCCGTCCGTCCATCCTTCCGTAAACAATTTGGTTTCCGTTCATTTAAAGTCGAACGCCTTGACGGATCGACATCAAACTTTCAGAAGTTGTTTTTAGCATTAAAATACAGGTCAAGTTCGATATTGGTGTTTCTCAGTCCATCTGCTGCAGAGATATGGCCCTTTGAAAACACAATTTTTCTAAAAAAATTGGTTTTCGTTCATTTAAAGCTGAATGCCTTGACGGATTGACACCAAATTTTTCAGATGTTGTTTTTAGCAATGAAATACAGGTCAAGTTCGATATTGGTGTTTCTCAGTCCATCCACGGCAGAAAACACAATCTTTCGAAAAAATTGGTTTTCGTTCATTTAAAGTTGAATGCCTTGACAGATCGACATCAAACTTTCAGATGTTGTTTGTAGCAATAAAATACAGGTCAAGTTCGATATTGGTGTTTCTCAGTCCATCCGCTGCAGAGTTATGGCCCTTTGAAAACACAATTTTTGAAAAAAAATTGGTTTCCGTTCATTTAAAGCCGAACGCCTTGATGGATTGACACCAAATTTTTCAGATGTTGATTTTATACAGCCGTTTGAAAAACAGGACGTATTATATGAATGGTCTCTCCACCCGTCTGTCTGTCTGTCTGTCCATCCATGGACACATTTCGTTTCCGGACGATAACTTTAGTTGTAATGGTTTGGGCTGAGTTAAATTTGGCATGTGGATTTAGTATGACAAAATACAGGATGGGTTCGATTTCTGTTTCTAGCGGCGCATTTGCAGTAGAGTTATGGCCCTTTATTTATGGGAATTTAGCCCAACTTTTCGTTTCCGGACGATAACTTTAGTTTGCCTTGACCGATTTATTTCAAATTTTCAGTTTTTTGTTTTTGACCACAAAATACAGCTCAAGTTCACTTTTGACCACAATCGCATATACCTTTCCAGAGTTATTCCCCTTGAATGATTGCAAATTTGTGGATATTGTGGTTTCCGGATGATAACTTTAGTTTGCCGTGACCGATTGTTTTCAAATTCTCAGATTTTGTTTTTGACCACAAAGCACAGCTCAAGTTCACCTTTGGCCATAATCGCATGTACCGTTTCATAGTTATTCCCCTTGAATGATTGCAAATTTGTGAATTATGTGGTTTCCGGATGATAACTTTAGTTTGCCTTGACTAATTTGTTTCAAAATCTCAGATTTTGTTTATGACCACAAAGCACAGCTCAAGTTCACTTTCGGCCAATATTGCATTTACCTTTTCAGAGTTATTTCTCTTGAATTTGTGCATTTTGTGTTTTCCGGATTATAATTTTAGTATGGCCTAACTGATTTTTTATTATACGCCTGTTGAAAAACCGTCAAATTATGGAATCAGTCTGTCTGCCTGTCCATTCGTCCATCCATCGGTCTGTCCGTTCTTCAACATTTGGTTTCCAGATGATAACTTTAGTATTTTTTTTCGATTGACTCCTAAACTTGGTATGTGGTTTAATCAAAACAAAAGACAAGTCAAGTTCGAATATGGGGTCAGTTCGAAATTCGAAGTTCCCCTGAATTATGGACCTTGTTGGACATAGAATGCATCAAATATTTGGTTTCCGGATGATAACTTTTATTATTATTTGTTTTCCGATTGGTTCCAAACTTGGTATGTTGTTTAATCACAACAAAATACAGGTCAAGTTCGAATATGGGGTTGGTCCAAACAATTTTCACCCTCACCCCCATCCTTACCCCAACCCTTCAAAAATACAAAACGGGCGTATCTTGTTATGAAGGTCATAGGCATCTGTCCGTCCATCCATCTGTCATTGACCTCAATCTGTCCATCCATGTCTGCACTGTCCTCTCTCCATCTGCATCTGTCCAGCCATGTCACGATATCTTGAACAAATGCTATCTGAGTTTTATCGAATTTGGTTGGTGAGTTCTACTCGAAAATGTCTTGGATAAATTCGAAAATCAATCCTACCCAACATTTTTTTTCAGGAGTTATACCTTTTTCCAACTTGTGTGCAGTGTCAGCACAATAATTTGAACAAACGTCTCAATATTTACCAAATTTGGTTTGAGTTCTGCTCAAGAATGACTTGGATGAGTCTGTAAGCCAGTCCTGCCTGAAGTTGTGTTCAGGAGTTATTCCTTTTAGATTGTTTTCTTGTTTACATTTCTGACTTGCAGGCAGTGTCATGGGGAGCTTTACTAATCACTTTCCATCAATCCATCCATCCGTTAGGGCTGGGTGGTTTATCGGTTCGTTTTTTTTTTTTTAAACTGAAACGAACCGCCGCCTTAACAAAAAAACAAGACTTTCGGTTTCAACAAATTTCACAGAATTGGTTAAGTTTATGACCACTAAATCACTTGCTTTCTGCATGCCAAAGGCTTAAATGTCAGGCAAAGGTAAATGCTGTGCCATTTACTGCTTACTTCGAGAGGACTGACAACAAATCCCCCCTCACCCCACAAATAGTGGTAGCAAATTTCTTGTATCTTAAACAATATTTATAGAATCACCAGCAGATGGAATATGAAAAATTTAAAAGTCTTACGTAAAAATCCACACACGCAATTCAAGTAAATTTAATGAACCGGGCACAGCCCCATGCTCACTCATATTCGACCAAAGAGGTATTGCAAGTTACCTGACAATATATGGTGTAAAAGTATTATAAATTACCTTTGACCCAAAATCATCTGTGTATGGCACGTTGTAAATTACATTGGAGGTAAACATAAAATTTATTGAGTTTTAAAACCTCAAAGTTCACATGGGAAAAATGACAAGTAAATTATGTTAATTAACCGACTACTGGCACATTCTCTGAAGTCACATGCTCAGAGATAACTCTGTGCATTGGCAGTTATGTTTTTTGTCAACAATAAAATGGTTAAATTAAAATAGAACATATCCTGTTAAATGGATGGCAGGTAACTATTGAAAGTTTTTTTTAAACTTATTGGGAATTGTTTGTATACTATTTGAATTTACTTTAAGGAATCGTGCAGTACTGCAGGTCTGTCAGGTACACACGCTGCATTCCCAATAAGAAGATGTTATGATCAACACGTGTTTTCCCATGACCATATGTATTTTGTAAACACAACAAATCCCAAGATGCAATATTGCAAACTTTCTTTCAAATCCCATTATGCAGCCGTCTCCCTTCAAAAACATCAAATGCCTGTCTTGACAGATGAAATCTATGCAGGGATCAGCCAAGAGGGCAAAGTAATGTTGGTAATATCTTCGCCTTGGCACCACTCATTTTGCCCAATTTCTATGTTTGGGAAAAACCAAAGTAAAAACGAACCTCTACGGTCGAAATTAGGAGAGATATTGTGAAAGCATTGGAGTGAGTGAGTTACCAATAAAAGTGATTCGTATATCATGACTTAATTCAATAATAGTTATCAAAATCACAAGAAATATGATTTGTGTCCTCTTATTCCACTGTCATTTGAAGCAGGAACCATCAAGAAACACGGGACACATCTATTTTCAAGAGATGTGATAATTACCAAAATAAGCACAGCAATTGCATATTGTCCACCAAAACCAGGGTGAGAGCTTAGCGACTCCATAAAAAATAAGGAAATGTTGATTTTTGCTAAAATGTAGCTTTTCTTGTGAATTTCTGCATGTTGACAAGGCCCCAAATCTCACTGACAGAACAAGGCAGATCCCACCAGTGATGGAGTCATGGTTTGAAATCCTGTGGACCATGCTGGTGAAGAGTTTTGTTTGTTTTTTTTGGCAGGGGGGGGGGGGGGGGGGGGGATCTCAGGACAGAGGGTACTGTATTTGTACTGAGGGCAGGAAATCAAAAAGAATCTTTTCAAATTTGGGGATGGGAGAAGCAAGTGGGATTTTGAGTGGGGGTGGGGGGGTGGGGGTCTGGTCTCCCTAGATATCTCATGGCTCCACCACTGTCGCCCACTACAGTAGCCCAACACAATATGTCCATTAGCTGAGAAGAGTAGTGAACACTGAGTAACCCGAATGATTCAACATGCTATATGAGCCTCATGACTTGGATGACAAATACAGACACATTTTATGTGTACATTACCCTCTGAAATGTGGATTTCTACAATATATTTTGGAAAACCGAACCGAAAACCAAGTTTTTGTACAAAACCGAACCGAAATGCAAATTTCAAAACAGCCCAACCCTTACCATCCCTCCATTGTTAACTTTACATTATCAACTTCTCCTTAGGAACCCTCTGGGCCAAATTTGATGTGCATTGTCCTTATCATATGTCAATTCAAGTTTTGAAAAAAAATTTGGAGCATTTTCCTCCACACCCTTCCTATGGAGCTTCCTTTTGAGGTGTAGAATCAAGTTTTTTCAAACAAAGTCTTGGAGCAATATTTGCCTTCATAATTGGAGGTGTAGGATTTTGGGCTGGCTTCCGAGGTGGTGTATTGAAGTTGAGACGTCACCTCTGGGTCATATATCGACTCGCCCTTGCGAACTTGTTGATACATGCCCAGAGACAAGGTCTTTACTTCAATAAACCATTTCGGAAACCCACTTGGTGGTAATAACAAACTTATCTTACAATATTCCTCCCTTTCTTGACTTATTCGCATACATTTTGACAATTGTTTGCCATCTATGAGTTAATTTTTTATTAATGAAAATCTTGACATTATAGCATTGTGCTCTTGTACTATCCTTGACATAATCCTCATTCGTTATTCTACTTGTACTATATCCATTGAAGTTTATAGCAGTGTTTCTGCAGAGTGTTTCTTTGTTGTTTTATTTAGGTTTAATGCATGGAAAGCCTATATTAAAATATCATCATGGCAAAAAATGATCTAGTCTAATTTATTTCATTGAGTTGGTTATTTATCATCTAATTACTGTTATCAAAAATGGTGGCCTCGACATGTAATCAGTTTTTGGTGAGTGCAAAAAGTAAACAGCGCATTGAATCATTGAAATGCGGAAGAGATTTGATTGATACTCGGAACAGGTAGCATCTTGCAATCTGATTCAGCTGGCGGGTTTCTAGTCCAAACATGGCCTTCATGAAAGCCTGTAATAGAAGTTTTTGGTTTGGAATGTCCATTGAAAGGACGTACCAAACCAAAAGTTTTTATTACGGACTTTCAGGCCATGTTTGGACTAGCGGATTTCATGCATCAATTCAAGGTGAATACATGTTGAATTATTACTGGAAATGATCGTTATCCACTCAAAAACACTAGATTTACTTTTCATTATACGTTTTTAGAACAAATAGATCATTTCCAGTGATAATTTGACTTGTATTCATCTTGAAGTGATGCTTTGAAAGCTGCCATTTTGATTGATACCGTGACAGTAAAAATTTCTATATCTTTGCAATGGGGGGGGATATGATTTCTCTCTTTCCGCAATTTCTTCGATAATCTATCGTTTAGCATATAATAAAGAAATGTATTTTTCTAATTTTTAGTTAATCTTGAAAATGAAAATGCAGTGTCTGTTGATCAGAGTTTACAGGATGAAAAGAAAGACACATTTAGGTATGGTATGCTTCTAAACGGTATTATTTTTACTTTTTTTGCTTCAACAGTGTAGTTTATATCTCCTGATTGAAGTGAGAATAATGGGAATGATTGTTGAGTTTGTTCTATTATAATATTAGAACATTTCTTTTCATGTTCTATCGGTCGATAGTACCTGAGTTTGTGATTTCTGAAATAAAACCTGAAGTACCCGTATTTTGTTTAAAAACTCCAGTACTATGACTTTTAGAAGGTGTCAAATTAACCAGTCACGGCTGATGTCACAGATGTGAGGCATAATAATAACCCTGATGTTCCCATACAGCAACAAACTGCACCTTTTATATTGCTCTGAAAAAGTTGTCACAAGCAAGCCAGGAAATGAGCAGACTAGCATCTGCAAAATGAGGTCCCCAGAGGGTGAATTTAGTGATGCTATAGCAGGGTAGCATCACTAAATTTACCCTCTGTGAACCTCAATCTGAATCAGGATCTCAAAACTAAACAGAAAGAGGTACCCAGAGGATAAATTGGCCCACTGTATGAGATAGCATAATCAAATTCACCCTCTGGGGACCTCATTCTGCA
Source organism: Pictodentalium vernedei (assembly GCA_031216915.1). NCBI lineage: Eukaryota > Metazoa > Mollusca > Scaphopoda > Dentaliida > Dentaliidae > Pictodentalium > Pictodentalium vernedei. The sequence continues at coordinate 753,486,900 of CM062296.1, forward strand.
AATGTCAGACTGCTTATTTTCAGGCCTGGTCACAAGTGTGTTGTTGTTCCCTGAGAACTCTACTGGTAGAATACATTTATCTTGATAGTGTTTTATACCATTGTTGACAGTATTGTAAAAACACTGTTAAGTCATTTGCATATTTACTACACATCCATTCAACTTTAAACCCTTGTATTTAACAGAATAGCCACTATGACATAAATGATTCTGTATTCAATGGGTGATGTACAAGCCAGAACTTTTTTCCTAGCATCGTTCATACTAGTTCCTTTCCCATCGAGTCATTAGTTACGCTTTGAAAAGTTTCCAAATTTCATTATACAATTATCGACAGTCTGTCGCATAGTGTGAAAATGAAAATGTTCAAAGCAAAATAAAGTTGGTTCACAAAAAAATTAGATAATATTTAAAAAAAACCCCAATCATTTCCAACCAGAACACTAACCCAGTCCCGTGGCCATCTCGTTTTGTGGATCCGTTATATCTAAATTGGTCAACTTTATTTTGGTAAATCTTTGTACATCTTGACATGCTTCGAACTTCTTTCAAAAATGTTTCTCCCAGCTGTTTTGCAAATCTACACAAATTTGTATATTTTTACTAACAGTAATAGCCACCAAATGGTTAGGCGTGAATGGACACCAGCCGAAGAAAAACAGAGAAATGAATTTCAACAAATACGGGTTCCCAAAAGGCTGTTTTGATTTTTTATCGATCCATTTGATCAGTACAGCTTCAAACAGACTCTTCACCTTTGGGTTTAAGCATCGGAATTAAATTTTGTTTATTTAAATGAATTGTAATGTATAGGATGTGTAATAAACACAGAATGCGATGTGTGTTTGAATCGGCGTGTGTTTTACATAACCCGGAATGGCGTAGTCATATTTCGCTTGAGCCTACGGCTCTCGCGAAATATGACTTCCCCATTTCAACTGGTTATGTAAAATACCCACCGATTCAAACACACATCACGTTCTGTCTATTTACGTGATCCTTATTTATGTGAAATTAATCTGAGGACTGAAGGGTTAATGAGAGGGTCATTAGCTATGTTTTAAAACCGGTAAAGGAAAGGTTTGAATGATACAGTGGAGCACACTTAATTGTATATCTTTTAATTGAATAACTGTATACAACTCACAAACACCAAACCATTGACCATACCCTCAGTATAAATTTTACCTGTTAATTGAATATAGGTTATAGATAAACTCCTGTTGCATAAAAATTCTTGTAGTCTGCCAAAGAATTACACCAACATCCACTGAATTTCCCACATTAACAGAAAATTTTTGCCCCAATACATCCAGTATATGCATTTCATGTATTATATCTTGTATAGAAGCTCTGTCAAACAAGATATAATAAGATAAATGCTTAGAGCCTTAACCCTTAAGGGCCCCTAACTCTGACTTTGATAACTATTTAAGGCAAAGGAACAGGTGCCCCAGCATGCATTGTTTGGGTAAATTCCAAACTTGTTTTCTAAGTACCTTGTCACTTGTATCTAGGCAAGCATTGGCTTGCCAGAGGCAGCCAAGACATGCCTAGAAACAACTGCAAAGCCACAGGAGGTAGACTTTCAAAATATAGCAAAAATGTATAAAAATCTCCAGGCCCTTAAGGGTGAAGGGCCTAATTTCGATTTTAATCACATTTTTCTTCAACAAAACAGGTGCCACAATATGCTGTCTTTGAATAAACTTGCAAGTTACATTCAAAGTGCCTTGGCCTTGTTTTCAGGCAAGCCTGAATAGGCAGCCAAAACTTGCTTAGAAACAACTGCAAAAATGTATAAAATTTCTCCAGGACCTTTAGGGTTAAAAAACATAGCTTATGCTTCATCGGTCCTGCACTGTGGTAAGGGTATATTTGCCTTCAGCAATAGCACTTGTTTATAATTGAATTATTACTGAACCTCCCAAGAAATACATAACAGATTACTTAACATTTCTTGTTTGAATTTAAATCACCCTTTGATATCAGCCCACGATAACATGCTATCTGCCTTAGAATGAAGGTCGAAAGCTGTTAATGTTGCCAAGGGCTGATATAAAATCAAAAAAGTAATAGCCTACTGATTAATTAGATGATTAAATTTAAAAGTCACACAAGTAACATTTAAATCAGAGATATTGTTTACATTATGCCTGCAACAGCATTGGTAACTTGAAAGTTGCAGGCCAAATGTAATAATATCTCTGGTAATTAGTATGCTACAGTAGTTACTTATTCGTGAATACAAGATGGAAAAAACTGACAATGGGATCAGATTAAATTTGGCCATACCACTGTTGCTGCACAGGCTATATCTTCCTCCATTGATGATTATGTGTTGTTTGGGAATTAGTTTTAGATTCTGGCAATTTCTGACTGCAATGTGTGCTTGTCACAGTTCAAAACTATTATGGAGTTATAAACAGAAACACCTCTCGGTTGAGCATTTTTGTTTGATGATTTTCAGTATTGCGCATTCATTTCACAAAAAAGAATTTGTTGGTGCATCTAATATTTATTAGCTCACCTTGACAGAGTCAAGCTGAGCTAATCCCATCACTCTCTGACCGTCCGTCCGTCTGTCCATAAAATAGCCACATAAGTAGTCATTTGTTAGAAAGTCCGTCCATCTGTCCGTCCGCACTAACAAATGACTACTTATGTGGAGTTAGTAAAACAGGATACTTATGTGGTTAAAGTCTGTTACGTGGCTAGCCACATAACAGAATCTCCTATTGTGTGTGTGTGTGTGTGTGTGTGTGTGTGGGGGGGGGGGGGGTGGATAAATGTAGCGTAGGGTTAGGGCATTCCAGGGTGGGGTTTAGGAGTAGGGTGGGGTGGGGGTCAGTGAAGGGGTGTTAGAGTTATGTGGCTAGGGTTAGTGTTAGTTTAGGGTTAGGGTTAGCTTAGGGTTAGGGGTGGGTAGGGTTAGGGTCAGTAAAGGGTAGGGTTAGGGTTAGCTGACCCCCCCCCCCCCCAAATTTTCCCCCCAAAAACTTGTTTTATTATGTTGTGTTTTAGGTAAGTCACCTAATATGTCCATAAAATAGCCACATAAGTAGCCATTTATTCATCCATCCGTCAACACCATGTTTTGGTCTTCTCCAAAACCACTGGGCCAATTCCAGTGAACGTTTGTGTGAGTGATGGTCCCGAAGGGGCATTGCCTTTTTCTTCAACTCAACATGCCCAGCCCCATGGGGAGGGGGTGGGGGAAATTCTCCCAAAATATTTTTTAAAATCTTCTCATGAACCAGTGATTACAATGACTTGATATTTTGAGGTGTAGATTCAAGTTTGTTCAAACGAAGTTTGTGAACCATATTTGGCTTTGTAATGGCAGGGGTAAGATTTTTGGCCGCGCCCAAAATTTATATTTTCTGAACCAATGGTCCGATTTGAACCAAATTTGGTATGTGGTATTATTGGGTCATAAAAAAAAATATTCCTGCATCCCCATGGGAACCCCAGAAGCCAAAAATAGAAATATTTTCAAACGCCCATATTCCCCTAACCACACGGAATAGAGAACTGTTATTTGGTATGAAGCATCCTTAGGACCAGTAGAATTGAATGGTAAAAAAAAATTGCTATCGGTTGTGTTAGGGTGTTCTGTAGAGGGCATCGAAAAAATGCTGAGTCAGCACATTTGCAAAATTTTAAAAAAATCTTTCCTCCAGAACTAATGGTCACAATGTTTTGATATTTGGTATACAGCATCCATAGGGGGCTGGGGAGGGGAGGGGGTGGGGGTGGGGGTAGTCAGATACAAGTTTGTTAAGATAAAGCCCATTGGTTCATATTTGGGCTCAATACATGAACTTAGGGCAATATGGGGAATATTCTTTAAAAATCTTCTTCTTCAGAACCACCAGTCATAATCTTTTAATGTTTGGTATACATCATAGTCATGAAGGTCAGATTCAAGATTGTTCAAAACAAGTCCCTTTCTTTCAAAATTTCCTTCTTCAGATTCAGCAGTCAGAATCCTTTCATATTTGGTATACAACATCTCTAGGGGGGTCAGATTCAAATTTGTTCAAATCGGATCCCTAGGTATATATTTGGGCTCCCTATGGTAGCCCGAATTTTAACTTAATGCAATATGAGGAAATTTCTTTAAAAATCTTCTTCTTCACATCCACTAGTCAGAATGCTTTCATATTTGGTATACAACATCTCTAGGGGGGCAGATTCAAGTTTGTTCAAATCGGGTCCATAGGTTAATATTTGGGCTCGCTATGGTAGCCCAAATTTTAACTTAATGCAATATGAAGAAATTTCTTTAAAAATTTTCTTCTTCAGATCCAACAGTCAGAATGCTTTCATATTTGGTATACAACATCTCTAGGGAGGTCAGATTCAACTGTGTTCAAATCGAGAGCCTGGGTTAATATTTGGGCTCCCTATGGGAGCCAGAATTGGCCATGTAGCTGAAGAATTAGAAATTTTTTATTCAGTACCCGCTTGAGGTGTGTAACTAAGATTAATCCACGTAGGTTGTATCAAGGGGCTTCATAGGGGAGCTCCACATTTTACATTATGATCAACTGAAGAAACGGCATGATGCTCTGACTATTTTTGTCACTCCTGTGGAACTCAAGGATTGACAATGTATCCTATGGAGATGGAGTGTTTAATGTAGACTCATTCTTGGACTCTGTTTATATCATGTTCTGTTCAAGGTGAGCACTTCAGGCCCCGTGGGGCCTCTTGTATTTATTTATTTATTGGTGTTTAAGGTTACATACTTTGCACAATGGCTAATTGAGACCATGACAGTTTTATGGGTGGAGGAAGCCAGAGTACCCGGAGAGAACCACCGAGCATCGACAAGAACTGTCAGCTCCTCAACACTCCTCTGTTCAAGCTCCTCTCAAGCAGGGTAACAGTGGTTGAAGTCAGGTGCACTATCGATGTGCAGTATGCCTTAGTACACGGCATCATCGTGCCCCCATGTAGGCATCGGGATAAAGTGCCTTGCCCAAGGACACAACGCGAGTCGTCCCTTATGGGGATTGAACTCGGGACCTCTAGCACAGAAGTCCAACAGTGACCTATGAGCCACCACGCTCCCTCTAATATTTATATGATTATTAGTTTAATATGAGATGAGTTTAAATTTATCGCTTTGAAATATATTAAACAAATACATCTAGAGCAAAGTGTAAACAGTTTTGTTGACAAGGAGAATGCACATGTTTTGGGAGCATTATCTTGTAAAAGAAGAAGAATCATGCATGATAATTTCCCAAGTAACTTGTATCAGCCCAGCTGAAACCCATATCTGCCAAGTTTGTGTATATCAGCTTATGTATCAAGGAAGGTGGATATCATAAGGCACATGGCATTTTTGCTCTGAAAAACAGACGAGGGAGAGAGGGAGGGTTTTTTTTCGCCTCAATCCTATGAATTTAAAATCACAAGTTAGTTCTTATTTTCATAAGTCTTTTCACCAGATGTACACTCATGGCTTTTTGAAACTAACCATTTCACAAGTTTGGGAAGTTGCCAATTTAAACAAACTGAAGGTAGGCCTGTTAAAAAGATTTCTTGTTTATCCACAAACAGTCCAGAAAATAATTGGAATTAAAATTTTAACTACATACACTATTATGCAAAAAAACCTTTTCGAGCAGTGAAAATTTCCCATAGTGTAGTTGCTAATTTAACCAACTATATCTTGTTTGACAGAGCATAGCAAACTCTGTCAAGCAACATATAGTTGGTCAATTTTTTATCCTACAAGTGCAAAATAGTGAAGAGATTTCTATGTAATAAAAAGGATTGATGAGGCTGCATTTCGGTGATGAGGTAGGTGCCTGAGAACCCAGTATTTGTTTTTGAATAGTGTAAGTAATATTCTTTTGGTCCAAACCATTCACAAACTCAGGTTTGAAATGGCTGAAGATTGAAGGGTTATTTTTGGTTTTCAGTGGTTACTTACTAAAACAATTAAAATGTTGGAAGTGTAGTTTATGTTGTGAGTTAACCATAAATTACTTTTATATCTGTTCTTTATAAATCATTCTAGATAAATGTATGATGTGTTTAGCTCCTAACTCACCTTTTTTAAATTTTTAGGTTTCCATTTTGTCCTGTTATTAATGCTGCATTGGATATGATGGATAAAGACTCCAGTGGTAAATTACTTCTGTAGTAAAATTGACTGATGTTTTAATTCACTCATGGTGTCTGATACCATTGTGAAATACTGAGAAGTGCTTAAGCATATTACATTGGTGTTTGACCTGCATGTTTTTAACATGTTTTTAAAAAATAAATTATTTTTCCAAAAATATGAACAAAAGTATATCATTTGACCCCCTCATTGGAACAAGGTCATTCCAATGAGGGGTCATATGATATGCTTTTATTGAAATGTTTTGAAAAAACTTAATCGGAATAATTTTTTGTTGTGTACTTTGGGTAAAAACTTAATATGTATTTTAACCTTCTACTTACATGTGCCCACATTTCTCATTCACGTTGCAACAAATCTGTGACCACACGCGACGTTTGGCTTTACAATAAAGCCGATTTTGAAAGAATGAATATTATGATAGCTGAAACAAAGTGGGAAAATCTAATATGTAAAGCCCCAACAGTAAACGATTCTGCATCCAACTTTGTTTCTGAATTCTTGAAAATAGCACAACATTGCATTCCCAATTCCACAATAACAGTGAGGAAAAATGACAAACCATGATTTGACAGTGCCATTAGAAGAGAGCTACGCCACTGCGACCGACTAAGGAAATCAGCCTTGAAAAATAATAAGCCACAACTATGGGCAAAGTATAAGTCAGCCAGGAACAAGGTCAACAACATGAAAAAAATTTGCCAAAAATGCGTATTTGGAAAAAGTTGACGATTCCTTATCTCATGACACGGAACCTCGGCAGTTTTGGCATGTTGTTAAGAAGTTTTTGAAAAACTTTTCCAGCTCTGCAGGCATCCCCTATCTCCAGCGTGAATCTGATGAGGGCTGTGAAATAATCGAAAATGACACAGAAAAAGCAAACCTCCTAAACTAGACTTTTATTATTAACAGTGAATTAAACTCACATTCCAAAAAACTCCCACCCTTTATACGTAGATGTTCACAATCCATACGTAACATATCTTTTTCTGAACAGGACATTATCGACATTCTAAAAAGCTTGAAAACCAACAAGTCAAATGGTCACGATGGAATAGGCCATAAAATGTTGAAGGAAACAAAGTTTCTGTCAGTAGACCGCTTTTCCTTCTTTACGAGAAATCCCTATCAGAGTGTGCCTACCCAGACCAGTGGAAATTAGCCAATGTGATTCCACTTTTTAAAAAGGGGGACAAATACGACCCCAAAAATTACAGGCCTATATCCTTATTATGCTGTATTGGGAAAATCATGGGACGAGTTGTTTTTGAAGATATTCATAAATCTTTCCTTAATAACAGGTTATTTTATAAATTTCAATCTGGATTTTTGCCGAACAATAGTACGGTATTCCAATTAATAGAAGTCTATCACAACCTTTGCAACGCAATAGACAAAAACATGCAAACCTGTGGCATTTTCTGTGATATTTCCAAGGCTTTTGACAGGGTATGGCACAAAGGATTAATTTTTAAACTAAAGCAGTATGGTGTTTCTGGTCCACTCCTACGTTGGTTTCATAGTTATCTTACAAACCGAAGGCAAAGAGTGATAATTAACGGCTGCAAATCGGATTATAAAGATATAGAAGCTGGAGTCCTACAAGGTTCCGTTCTTGGCCCTTTTTTATTTCTCATGTACATCAACGACATAGCCGACTATGTCGAGTCTGTTGTTCGACTGTTCACTGACGATACTTGTCTGACAGAGTCATCTTCTGATACTCATAGAATTCAGTCTAAAATGAACACTGAACTCCAAAAAATTAACAAATGGGCTGACACGTGGTTGGTCACATTTAATGCTAAAAAAACGAATGTAATACTATTTACACTCAGCAGGGATGTTATATTTCCAAATATTGTTTTCAACAGCGAAACATTAGATTTTGTTACTGTCCACAAACATTTGGGGTTATCTATTCAATCCAATTTAAGTTGGGAAGCCCATATTGATGATATCTGTAAAAAAGCTTGTGCAAGACTTTCTCAGTTGAGAAAATTGAAGCACATTTTTAACCGACAGATCCTGGGAAAGATGTATAATGCTTTCGTACTACCAATATTAGAGTATGGTAGTCCTGTTTGGTGCGGTGCTCCGCAACATTTAATGAAGCGCCTTGAGGATATACACTGCGATGCCGCTTGAATCGTATCGGGCCTGACACGATCAGTATCACGCGATCACCTCTTGTTAGAATAATCTAGAAACAAGAAGACACGTTCAAAACCGGTTGTAGTGATCTGAAAGTGATAAATTCCTCAATTACATCTCTGAATGTCCATATTGTCCACATTGTATAACTGTTGTTGAGGACGCAGCACATTATTTCCTTGTCTGTCCATCTTATTCAAACGCTCATAATGCTCTTATTGGTAATTTATCAAATCTTAATATTACTCTGAATTCGGTGGATAATCTACTGTGCGGTGATCCGGCGTTAGAAACCAAAACTAACACTTTGATTTTTAAATTTGTGCAACAATTTATTTGTAGCGCTGGGAGGTTCGACAACGAGTTTCCCATCTAGTAATATTTGTAAAACAATGCTGACTCAAGGTATCTACTTCAATATAGAATACGCATGGAGGGGTTACGGAATGGACGCGGCATCGGGGTGACGTTGAGCCAGTGCATCGGTACACAGATTGTGCAGTCACGATGATAGTCACGGTTGCGCTGTTTGTGGCCTGAGTCACTGACGCGGCGTTTTCCCTACCTTTTGTGTGAATCAGCATGGATCTAATGAGACACGTCCCTAAGCTGTAGTACAGAAGGCGAAGAAATGATGATGATTATTATTATTATTATTATTATTATTGGCTTAACTTGACATAGTCAAGATAAGCTATTGCCATCACGCGTGCGGAAGTCTGTTAGTCTGTGAGTCTGTTAGTCTGTGAGTCTGTGACGTCTGTTCACATTTTCCTTTAGCACGGGCTACACCCCGCAGTTCTTGTCTGATCGTCACGAAATTTCATATGCAGGTTTGGGGTCATGTCTAGATGAGAACGTCCCCTTTTGGTTGCGATCGGGTAACCAGTATGGCTGCCCGAGCCCAAAACCCAAAAACCATTAGCACAGTCTACAGGTCGTATTTATTCATTGTAACTTGGTAGGATGCCTCTGTATAATGCCTAGATGAGAACGTCCCCTTTTGGGCATGATCTATCAACTGTGATGGCTGCCCAAGCCCGAAACCCAAAAACTTTTAGCACAGTCTGCAGGTCATGTTTACTGTGGAGGGATTTCATTGTAACTTGGTAGGATGACTCCTTATGATGTCTAGATGAGAATTTCCCCATTTGGGCATGATCTGCCAACCGTGCCCGAGCCCAAAACCCCAAAACCTTTAGCACAGTCTACAGGTCATATTTATTGAGGAATTTCATTGTAACTTGGTGGGTTGACTTCATGCAATGTCTAGATGAGGAAGTCACCTTTTGGGCATGATTGGGCAACTGTGACGGCTACAGGGGCCCAAAGCCCGAAAACCTTTATCACAGTCTAGAGGTCATATTTATGAAGGGATTTCATTGTAACTTGGTAGGATGATTCCAAATAATGTCTAGATGAGACCGTCCCATTTTGATCGCGATCATGCAGCCTTGATGGGTGCCCGAGCCCAAAAACCTTTAGCATAGGCAAAAGGTAATATTTATGGAAAGATTTCATTGTAACCTGTTAGGTTGACTCCATGTAATGCCTAGATGATGACATCCCCTTTTGGTCGTGATTGGTCAACTGTCATGGCTACAGGTGCCCCGAAGCCCGAAAACTTTGAGCACAGTCTACAGGTCATATTTATGAAGGGATTTCATTGTAACTTTGCAGGGTCACTCCAGATGATGCCCAGATGAGATTGTCCCCTTTGGTTGCGATCATTCAACCATGATGGCTGCCCGAGCCCGAAGCCCAAAAACCTTAAGCACAGTTTACAGGTCATATTTATGAAGGGATTTCATTGTAACTTGGTAGGTTGACTTCATACAATGTCTAGATGAAAACGTTCCCTTTTGGACATGATTGGGCAACTTTGACGGCTAAAGGTGCCCGAAGCCCGAAAACCTTTTGCACTGTCTACAGGTCATATTTATGAAGGGATTTCATTGTAACTTGTTAGGATGACTCCAAATAATGTCTAGATGAGAACGTCCCATTTTGGCTGTGATCATTCAGCCTTGATGGGTGCCTGAGCCCAAAAACCTTTAGCATAGGCAAATGGTTATATTTATAGAAGGATTTCATTGTAACCTGTTAGGTTGACTCCATATAATGCCTAGATGATGACATCCCCTTTTGGTCGTGATTGGTCAGCTGTGATGGCTACTATTTATATTTATTGATGTTTAAGGTCATATATTTATGCACAATGGCTAATCATGACCGTGACAGTTTTACGGGTGGAGGAAGCCGGAGTACCCGGAGAGAACCACCGAGCAACGACGAGCAGCTGCCAGCTCCCCAACATCGTAACTCCGCACTGCAGCACAGGCAGGGTTAGATTGGTTGAAGACATGCGTACCATCGACGTGCAGTACGCCTTAGTACACGGCGTCATCGTGCCCCCATGCGGGCAATGGAGATGAAGTGTCTTGCCCAAGGACACAACGCGGTTGCCGCAGGTGGGATTCGAACCGAGGACCTCTTGGCTTGCAGCCTGCACCTCTACCTACTGAGCCACCGCGCTCCCAGCTGTGATGGCTACAAGTGCCCGAAGCCCAAAAACCTTGAGCACAGTCTACAGGTCATATTTATGAAGGGATTTCATTGTAACTTCGTAGGATCACTCCAGATGATGCCCAGATGAGATTGTCCCCTTTGGTTGCGATCATTCAACCATGATGGCTGCCCAAGCCCGAAGCCCGAAAACCTTAAGCACAGTCTACAGGTCATATTTATGAAGGGATTTCATTGTAACTTGGTAGGTTGACTTCATATAATGTCTAGATGAGAACGTCCCCTTTTGAACATGATTGGGCAACTTTAACGGCTAAAGGTGCCCGAAGCCCGAAAACCTTTTGCACTGTCTACAGGTCATATTTATGAAGGGATTTCATTGTAACTTGGTAGGATGACTCCAAATAATGTCTAGATGAGAACGTCCCGTTTTGGCCATGATCATTCAGCCTTGATGGGTGCCCGAGCCCAAAAACCTTTAGCATAGGCAAAAGGTAATATTTATGGAAAGATTTCATTGTAACCTGTTAGGTTGACTCCATGTAATGTCTAGATGAGAATGTCCCCTTTTGGACACGATTGGGCAATTGTGGCGGCTTCAGGGGCCCAAAGCCCGAAAACCTTTAGAACAGTCTACAGGTCATAATTATGAAGGGATTTCATTGTAACTTGGTAGGATGACTCCAAATAGTGTCCAGATGAGAATGTCCCCTTTTGGTTGCGATCATTCAACCATGAATGCTGCCAGAGCCCAAAGCCCAAAAACCTTTAGCACAGTCTTATACGATTGGGCAACTGTGGCGGCTTCAGGGGCCCAAAGCCCGAAAACCTTTAGAACAGTCTACAGGTCATAATTATGAAGGGATTTCATTGTAGCTTGGTAGGATGACTCCAAATAGTGTCCAGATGAGAATGTCCCCTTTTGGTTGCGATCATTCAACCATGATGGCTGCCAGATCCCAAAGCCCAAAAACCTTTAGCACAGTCTACAGGTCATATTTATTAAGGGATTTCATTGTAACTTGGTAGATTGACTTCATATAATGTCTAGATGAGAACGTCCCCTTTGGACGCAATTGGGAAACTGACGGCTACAGGGGCCCGAAGCCCGAAAACCTTTAGCACAGTCTACAGGCCATATTTATGAGGGGATTTTAATGTAACTTGATAGGATGACTCGTCTTGGAATAATTTCACTGTAACTTGGTAACTTTTGTTGATATACATTAACTGTGAGGGCCACATACATTAACTGTGAGGTCATATTAACCCACCCCTCAGCTCTTTAGTACAGTGTACACCTCATATTATTTTTATCATAAACATAGCACACAGGGAACAGAAATGAACATATTCCCAATTATCACAATTCTTGTCTTATTTCATAATCCTTTCATAAACATTGAATGAACATTATCCTTTTCATCAAACACAACACACAAGTTAAGCTGCAGTGTCATTGACACTTTCATTATTATTATTATTATTATTATTATTTTAACACATCCTAATCAGAACAGCACCCAAGCGGCCTTTGGCTTTGAATATTAATTGATTCAAATCGAGAGAGATACAGAATGCAAAAGGGACATCAACAGCTTTTCTTTCTTTCTTTCTTTCTTCCTTTTTCTGTCTTTGTTTAGTGCTACATATTCATATTTATTTATACACATACGCACATATATATATATATATAAACCCATTCAAATAGTTTATTTTACATTTATGAATTTCAAAAACTTGTTTGTTTCGCCATTGTAACATTTTCTGTATTCATGTTATGGGAGCGGAGGTTTCTACTAAGTGGAAAGCACTTGTCCTCCTATCCCTTTTTGCTCAATAGTTATGGCAAATAAAAATATGTTTAAAGTAACCTTCTACTCACTGTTGACATACATACTGAAATATCAATAAGCTCCATCAAACAAGAGTGAATTGGTCAATTCCGAGTTAAATTATTGCTCGAAATTTTAATATTTTGACATCAGTGTGCAGAGGGTTAAAGATTAAAGGGAAGGATACTTTGTTTATGTAAATTTATTTACTTGTTTGTTTATTTATTTATTTATTTATTTATTTATTGATTTTTAATGACACTTTGACAACCAGAATGACCTTGTATTGGGCAGTTTTATAGGTGGAGGAAGCCGGAATACCCGGAGAGAACCACCTAGCAGCGGCGTGCCATTGGAGAGAAACACCAAGCATTGGCAAGCAACGCCCCAATGTAGTAACTATGCACAAGCAGAGTTAGCATTTGGTTGAAGACAAGTGCAATATCGACATGCAGTTTGCCTTAGTACACAGCACCATCCCTCTCCTATGTGGGCAGTCAGTATTAAGTGCCTTCCTCAAGAACACAACTGTATCTAACTGTGGACCTTTCAGATTGAAGTCCAATACCGTAACCACTGAGGCACCGTGCTCCCTAGTTATTTCAGTAAACGTTGCAGTGATAAAGTGGTGGCTGAGTGATTAACCCTTTACTCAACGTAGACGATATCAAAATTTATTATTTTAAATATCATTTTTTCAAATTTAAAAAAAAAATTCAACAAAACCATATCATGTGACCCCTCATTGGAATGAGCTCGTTGAGCTCATTCCAACGAGGGGTCACATGATATGGTTTTGTTGAAATTTTTTGAAAAATAATATTTTTTCAACTGCTGAATTTGCATATTACGTAGAGGGATGCGGGCGATTCGTTGGGTAAAGGGTTAAGTCCTCTAATCTCTCCTGCTTGAGGTCCCAGGATCAGCCCTCAGTTACTAAAGCTTTTGTGTGTGCAAACACCTTGTTGCATCAGTTGTCAGGCTAATGCTGTCATAACTTACCTTCCTATTGGGTGGCAACATCAAATGGCTGTGCCTTGTTTGGAGAGAGCAGTACTCTGCAGGCTCAGATCCCTTTATTGTAATCAGAAAGAGCAAAGCCACAGAATTGCTGCTGCAGAGGTCATGCCATTACTCATGCTATTAGGCAAAAAAGAGGGGTTAATATAAGTCGTGGAACTTGCTCACCAATCCTCTTAAGCAAATAAACTTACTCTTGAGTGCCTTACAATAGTACAGGGTGGAATAATAATACAGGGTTGAAAATTTCAGAAAATTAACAGTACCCCCCTTGGGAACCCTGGGAAGAGAAGCATTGCTTGTTTACTGTGGTATCTGTTTCTATGCTTTGAGGTATATTTTTGATGCAGAAATCTGCTGCTTTTTAGCTCCACCTGTCAAGTATCAGGAGAGTTTTTCTGATATTGTCTGTCTTCCGTCCATCATCTGTCATCAACATTTTGTTTGCCCAGGCTATGACTTCTTAACCACTGAATATTTTTTGACACAAAATTCATAACAATTATGTATTATCAAAAGGCACTGTGTCGTGAAGTATAATATGGTATGTGTCTCTCAAAGTCAACGTCACAGGCATTATGTTAAGATGACAGAAAAACTTGGATATTTCACAGTCACTTTTGTCTAGTCCATATAACTTTGTATGATTGACAGATCTTATTCATACTTAGTACAATTATTGCTCAGGACTCAAAGGTGTGACATGACTTTGATCCAAGTCGCAGACAGCAAAACTTTGATATTGTTATACAGCCCTTCTCCGGTCCATAAAACTTGGTATGATTGACAGATCATATTTGTACTTGGTACAATTATCACCCATGACACTAAGGTGTGTCGTGACTTTGATCCAAAGTCATATAATCAAAGTCAAGGTTACAAATATCAAAATTTTGATATTTGTTATACAGCCCCTGTCCGATCCATTAAACTTTGTATGATTGACTGATCTTATCCATACTTGGTACAATTATTACCCATGACTCAAAGGTGTGCATGATTTTAATCCAAGTTCATATCAAGATAAAGGTCACAGATAGCAAAACTTTGGTATTGTTATACAGCCATTGTCCTGTCCATATAACTGATAACTGATATATGATTGACAGATATTATTCATACTTGGTGCAATTATTGCTCATGACTGAAAGATGTATCAAACAAAACTTTCATACAAGGTTGTATCATTAAGATCAAGGTCACAGACAGCAATACTTTGATATAGTTAGTTCACCTGGCCCTAAGGCCCATGTGAGCTATTGCCATAACTTGTCGTCTGTCGTGGTCCGTCATCATCCATCATCCGTAAATTTTTTACATTTTCATCTTTTTCTCTGGAACCGCTGAGCCGATGTGAACCAAACTTGGCAGAAATGGACTATGGGAGGTCCTCTACAAATGATCCTAATTTTGTTCCCGTCGGTTGAAAAAAGTGGCCTCCAGAGGAATTCTTTGATTCTGATTGGTGGATTTTCAAAAATCTCCTCTGAAACTACAAGGCAATATGTTTTGAAACTTCACGATTGATGACTGAGACACCCTCTACCAACGATCCTCATTTAATGTTGATAGGGTTGCAAATATGGCTGCAATTGCAGCTCTTAGTTACCATGGAAACCCTATGGGAAATCACATTTTCATCTGGAAACCCTATGGGAAATCACATTTTTATATGTAGTTTTGCCAGGTGAGCGATTACAGGCTTTTTAGAGCCTCTAGTTATACAACCCATGTCTGGTCTGTTTAATTGAATCTATGTGGTAGATCTTGTTCATCCTTCACACAATTGTTACCCATAACCTAATGGCATGTCATGACCTTGACCCATTGTCATATCATCAAGATTAGGGTCACAAGAAGTAACACTTGTCTTGTATTTAGCTTGCTCTAAAAGCAGTGACCCTCAGTGCAGCTGTTTAGGCTGGGAGGTCTCTTGTTAACAATTTCATTTAATCCTGTGTTTGCTTGTACCTTACTAGAATGTTTCTGGTCAACTTCCAGTAGATATCACTTGTGAATGATTGGATATCTTAATAAACTTAACTTAAATTTCTTGAGATAAGCTATCAGTGTCATGTCCGTACATTCAACCACTGAAAATAAATAATCATACAGGGCCAAATAAAGATCATACAGGTAGAAATTTTGTTCAAGAAAAAATAATTATACCTGCATGATTATTAGGAACTCAAGAGTAGACAAGTTTTAAAAATGCCCATATTTCAAATTACCTTGCAAACTGATTTTTGGCATTTAACCATTTATCCCGTTTTTTGTGGCAAAGATTGAAACTCTCTTGTTATTCAAGAAAAATATTTTGAAGTGTTGTCTTCTAGTAATATTAGTTAAAGAGTTAACAATTAATCCATCATGGTTCCAAAGTATGTTTAAGGCCTAAAAAATTAAAAATCTGTTTCTCAGGCTCTCCCGCATGGTCCTTTTGGCTGCTGCATGCTCTCTTTTTATAACCAATGTAAACTTGAAAAAAATAAAAATTAAATGGATTGTGTCTGATATTTTACCCAAGTTAAAAAAATTGATAAATTTGTCCCTTGAGTGCAAGAAGACTTTGCAATGCTTTAGCATTGCAAAGCCTTCTTGCTCTCAAGGGATGAAATACACCACCACCCATGCTATTCCACATTATGAGGCCTAAAACCTAAACCAATAACGTGAACTGTTGATGGCAAAGAAATAAGTACAGAAATAAAATAAAAAAACACTCGCCTGCATGCAGTTTTACAAATAATGGCCTGAGAAACAGAAGATTTACTTTGTGTGGCCTAATGTTATTTTCTTTCATCTAATTCCAGGTGTTCGTGAATACTTGACAAATGTTGTAATGAAACTCTTCCATCTTCAAGTAGACCCAATTCCTTTTTGTTTATTGGTAGACAGATACAAACATGGTGGTATTAATGACAATCTGGTCACTTATATTTCATCATTTAATACCACAAAGGTAGTTTATTTATAGGTTTCTCCACAGTATATGTGATTTGTATTATATGCATACAGTACAAAGAAGGTTCATACCCACCAAAACATTTTATTATGCCTCACGTCTGTGACATCAGCCGTGATTGGTTAATTTGAACCCTTCTAAAAGTCATAGTACTGGAGTTTTTGGACAAAACATAGTTACTATCAGAACTTTCTTCAATGAAGACATGAGAACAAAGAAAATGTAAACTCCACTTCCACTGATCAGCATTGATTATGCACGTGCTGATTGGAATTTCTCAACACCAAACGATGGTGCTGTGTTTGTTTAACTTTTTTCGTCACTCATAGACACAAACTTACCAACAAATATGTCATCTTCAGTGGGTGTGTTTTCAATTTTAACTCCAAACATTGAATTCAAAACAATCAGAAATATTAAAAACTCATGTGGTGTTCACCACTTTAGTGAATGTGACTTCAAGTTCAATCAATTATATTTCCACAAGTTTAGTATTACTAGTGTTCCTCGACCTCAGTAAGTCTCCACCTCAGGTTCAAAATAAATTGTTTCACTCTGCTTAATTCAAACAACTGTCGTCATTCAAGAAGTTATATTCCATTATACCACTTATCACACATGCATTAATAATGAATTATAACATGAACAGCATGATGCAGTTGTAAACACTGACATTTGGTGATATAGAAACTTCCAAAGCGACAGCAGCTGTAACAAGCCATTTTCGAATTTGGTGATCTGAAAACTCCTAAAGAGATGTCATTCGTTTGAAATGACATCACTAAAAGCATGTTTTGGGGTTCGACTACATTGTTATTACAAGATTGTCATGTTGTAGTTAATGCTTAACAATGAAAGCTATTTTTTGTTTGGCATAATAAAATAATTAGAACGTTTCTTTTCATGTTCTATCGGTCGATAGTACCTGAGTTTGTGTGATTTCTGAAATAAAACCTTCAGCAGCTTCAGCTTCAGTAGCTTCGCTGCTTCAGGTTTTATTTAAAAAATCACACAAACCCAGGTACTATTGACCTATAGAACATGAAAAGAAACGTTCTAATATTATAGTCGAGTGGGTTTTTGCCTAGTAAATATAATTTTTCAAGCAAACATGGTTCGTATAAGCTATTGAAACATCTCGAAACTCGAGAAATATGCAATTTTTATTTCCAGAATCTGAAAAGTTTTGGCACACATACTTTTTTTTTAGTGGGCTCTGGAAAAGTTATGGTAATATGGAGGTTCCAAGTTCCATCTCAAATTTTTCACCTCTAACTAGGCTCACAGAGGAAAGGTGGTGCAGTGGAGACCTGTTAATTGAATAGTCACTTTGCCAGTAGAAATTATTCAGTTAACCCTTTACCTAACATGAAAAGCAGGCGACACTTGCAAACAAAATTCTTGAATAACTAATTTTTTTCATTTTTTGTCTCAAAAACATAGGCTCTGGAGAAGTTATTATAAGTTTTCTCTGCCAACATGTATGGTATATGGAGATTTAATACCTGGATGTCAGTTTTTAAACACTGAGCCGCAGACCACAGACATCCAGGTATTAAATCTCCATATACCATACATGTTGGCAGAGATAACGTTTTTGTCCCGTTTGAAACACATTGCAAATATAGCGAAAATAAATTTATGGACGCATTTCTCAGCTCCACAATCACTTGGACCAAATTCGTGATATTGTTTTGTTTTTATAATCGCAGAAGACAACAGATAGAGTTACACCCGTGGGTCGTTAAGGAAATGAGTAAGCAGTATTTTATTGACATATCGTCCCCTGAGTTTCAATGTGTTCTATGTGCCTACTGGCACATAGAACACATTAGTACTCAGGGGACGAATTATTTTCTCTTATTTTATTTTTATGATTGAATTGTCGGAAATCTGATGATATTTGTGACTATTTTCAGGTATTTTGGTTTGATTTTTATATCGAGGCTAGCAAAAGCAGAAAGCTTTCGTTTAAACCATATACCCCTGATGTTTTGTGTGCGCTTATACCCTGGATGTTGCACGCTCTCATATAACTTGGATGTTGGGTGCACCCTTTGCCATGGCTATGTGTCCAAGGCATTCTGACCAATCAAAAGACAATTTATTGGGATATAGGGGCAAGGTAGTATGGAGGTTCCAAGTTCCATCTCAAATTTTTCACCTTTGACTATGCTCACAGAGGAAAGGTGGTACAGTGGATACCTATTAATTGAATAGTCACTTTGCCAGTGGACATTATTCAGTGATGCATATTCTTCACCAAACGTCCAATATCAGCTTGACTGATGTTATTCCATTCTTACTGTAGTGCAGCAGCGAGTTCCTGGACATTGGTAGGGGGCTGTTGGCATTGTCATAGGCGCCTGCCAAGCATATCCCAGACGTGCTCGATTGGTGAAAGGTCTGGACTTAGTGCTGGCCAAGGCAGTGGAGTGATGTTCTGCTCCTGGAGAAACTCTTTAATGACACAGGCTCTGTGTGCTCTTGCATTGTCATCTTGGAAAATGAATCGACGACTATGACGTCGCACAAATGGCACCACATGAGCTGGTAACATGTTGTCACAGTAGTACTGCCTTGTGACACGCCCTTGGATGACATGTAGTGCTGTTCTGCTTGTCATGGTTATGCCTCCCCACACCATAACAGATCCACCACCAAAACGATCGTGCTGCCTAATGGTTACGTCATGGTATTGTTCGCTTTTCAGGGTAGCATCACCGAATTCACCCTCTGGGGTCCTCATTTTGTAGATGACAGACTGCTTATTTTCAGGCTTGGTACTAAAGCATAAGAGAGTGGTGGCTGAGTGGATAAGTGCGCTGGTCTCCCATTCCAGATTGATCTCGGTCGGGGAAAGTTCTCAAGGTTTCTGAACTCTCTGTCAGCATCAATTGTTGGGGTTGATACTGTCACACTGTACTGTCCTGTTGGACAAGGATTAAAATGGCTGTCCCCTGTGCAGAGTGAGACACACTCTATGCAGGCTAAAGACCCCTTCATAGTATTCAAGAAGAGCGAGGCCACAAAGTTGCTGCTACGAAGGTCATCCCACACACCAGCACCATTGGGCCAAGGAGAGGAGTTGATATAAGTTGCTTGCCAATCCTTGTAAAACAAGTGTAAAATAAGACGTAAAGCATTCAGGATGTTGATGGTACACATTCCCTCCACTGACACTAACCCAGCTTGTGTGAGATTGGTAAGTTGAAGAGTCAGCCAGCTACTAGGTGCCACTTGGTAGTACTCTCCGAGTTTCTCCGCCCTTAAAACTGTCCAAAATGATGTGACCCTGAATGTTGAATGTGCCGTAAAAACCCCAATAAATAAATACAGTACACCCATGGTGATTTATTTTGTGGCCATTCAACAACTAGACATCTAGCTGCCTATACTCTTACTTTCTACAACTGTAGAAACACACAGGACCTGGAAAGCAAATCTGTAGTTCAGGAACCACTGGGTAGTATACGCAATGGTTCCTGAATTATATATTTGATTGGCAGATCCTCAAGTATCCATTGGTCTACAGAGTCGATGGTGCACTTGTCTTCAACCAATACTAACCCTGCTTGTGCAGAGTTAGTACGTTGGGGAGTGATAATTGCTTGCCATTGTTCAGTGGTTCTCTCTGGGTACTTTCTGGCTTCCGCTACTCATAAGGTGTCCCTGGCTGTCAAAAGTGTTGTTAAACCCCAGTAAATAAATCAAATATTATTAATTAATATTATTAATCAAAGATTTTATTTTCCATAAATTACATGAAAAAGCTCTTGAAGACCATATTTTTATACTGTACCAATGACCCAGACTTAGCTGGTGCTAACTCTAAAATATTTAGGGCCAAACGCAAATTTTACCCCCCAATCCCCAAAATTTGCATCTAAAACCGAAAATTACATGTCCTATATGATCCTCCATACTTTTACTCCACTATGCATGCGCAGTGTCAAGGAGGTCTAGAAATTGCCGCCAAAAGTCATTCTTTGTTTAGCCCTCAATACAGTTACCTTCACTGTTATTTGTTTCAAAGATGCCAGACGCATAATTATGAGAGAAATGGTGGATACATGGTGGAAATAAAAGGTGGAAACAAATGTTCAGGGCAGTAACTTATAATTAGTTTACGAAATTGTTCATGTTACCTATTTTTGAGGCATGACCTTGTTGTGGGCATTCTTGCTATGAATGTTCCATTGTTTAATCAGTGTTTCCTCTCTCCCTTTCCTTTATTCCCCGCTAGCTATTCTCCCATGCTTTTGGCTTATTTTTTGTCATGTTTATTACTAAAATTTCTTGGGAGTTTTGGCTTGGTAACAGAATTATTTTCTGTTTTTTCCCCATGTTTACGTCCTCACCCTAGGGGTGTTTAGGCGTTTTGGTCTGCATCTACCATCTGATGTTCTACAGTTTCTTCTCTAGAAGCCTCTGTTTTGCATCAGATAGTGTTTAAATTGGTAACTGATTTTGGGCTATGTTTGTTTCAGTGCCTGGAGTCATGTTTCCGGTTTGTTGACACTTTTGCTTCTGTTGACAACTGTTACTTCTGACAGTGATTACTTGTTATGTCTCCCCCTTTTTAGTGCATATTCTTCTTCTTCTTCTTCTTCTCATACAAACTTTGTCCGGGCCATAACTTTTTTGTCTTTTGACCTACACCTTAGATACTTAGCATGTGGATGTATCACCATGAGCCGGTGTGCAGTGTACCATAGTGACCTTCATGTGACCTTGACCTTTGACCTGAAGGTCAGATTTATGTGTTTTTTTTTAAGGGAAACATCACACAAACTTTGTCCGGGCCATAACTTTTTTGTCTTTTGATCTACACCTTAGATACTTGGCATGTGGATGTATCACCATGAACCGGTGTGCAGTGTACCATAGGGACCTTCATGTGACCTTGACCTTTGACCTGAAGGTCAGATTTATGCGCTTTTTAAGGGAAACTGTCTGGACCAGAACTTTTTTGTATTTTGAGTCAGGCTTTAGATATTTGGCATGTGGATGTATCACCATGAGCTGGTGTGTAGCGTACCATTGTGACCTTCATGTGACCTTGACCTTTGATCTGAAGGTCAGATTTGTGCTTTTTTCAAGGAAACTTTGTCCGCACCAAAACTTGTTTGTCTTTTGAGCCAGGCCTTAGATATTTGGCACGTGGATGTATCACCATGAGCCGGTGTGTCGCATACCATTGTGACCTTCATGTGACCTTGACCTCAAGGTCAAATTTATGTACTTCAAATAGGGAGTAATTGTCCAGACCAGAATTTTTTTGTTTTTTGACCTAGGACTTGGTTATTTGACATGTGGATGTGTCACCATGAGACCGCATGTCGTGACCTTCATGCGACCTTGACCTCAAGGTCAAATTTATGTACTTCAAATAGGGAGTAATTGTCCAGACCAGAATTTGTTTGTTTTTTGACCTAGGACTTGGTTATTTGACATGTGGATGTGTCACCATGAGACCGCATGTCGTCTACCTCGATGACCTTCATGTGACCTTGACTTCTGACCTTAAGGTCAAATTTATGTACTTCAAATAGGGAATAATTATCCAGACCAGAACTTTTTTGTTTTTTGACCTAGGACTTAGATATTTGACATGTGGATGTATCACAATTAGACCGCATGGCACATGTAATCATGACCTTCATGTGACCTTGACCTCAAGGTCAAATTTATGTACTTTAAATAGGGAGTAATTGTCCAGACCAGATTTTTTTTTTTTGGACATGTGGATGTGTCACCATGAAACCGCATGTCCGCTACCTTGATGAACTGCATCTGACCTTGACCTCTGACCTCAAGGTCAAATTTATGTACTTCAAATAAGGAATAATTGGTCAGATCAGAACTTTTTTGTTTTTTGACCTAGGACTTAGATGATTGACATGTGGATGTATCACAATGAGACCACATGTCATCATGACCTTCATGTGACCTTGACCTCAAGGTCAAATTTATGTACTTTAAATAGAGAGTAATTGTCCAGACCAGAATTATTTTTTTTTTGACATGTGGATGTGTCACCATGAAACTGCATGTCCGCTACCTTGATGAACTGCATGTGACCTTGACCTCTGACCTCAAAAGGAAGGGGAGACATATGTTTTAGTGTGCTAAAACACATTCTAGTCTTCTGCTTAATTTAGTTCATAGCAAGATACATTAATATTGTCGGTAAGTGTTACATTAATTTTTCAAAATGATTAAAAATTTTTGTTCACACTTAGGCTTTTTTGGGATCCTTTGGGCTCAAGGTTCCCATTGGGAACTTGGGCTCTTCTGGAAATTTTTTCAAAATTTGTTTTTTTTTTTGAAAATTATTTTCTTTTGAAATGTTATAATGAGTTATAATATATTATGTATATTTATTTCAAGGGTTAGTGCGAGTAATATGACGGTGTATATTTTTTCTGGTTGGAAAAAAATTCTTCATTCGTAATACTAGGATATCTTCCTCTAATTCACAAGTTCATTGTGTTTCTTATAGTCAATGTAGTCGCATTAATTCTTGCTCTGTGTGTGTTGATTGATATGACAACTTTAGAGACGTGTGTCACGGTATTTTTAGTGGTGAGGGGTCCATTACGGTCCTCTCTCTGTAGGGTCACTATATATTATCAGTTTCTTTTTCAGAATTCGGAGTGATGTCTTCAATAAGTGTGTCTCCGTCGTTGCAATATTAGGGCTAGCAGGAAGTGCTCAAGGTATTACGACAATTGCTGAAGAGTTCCCTAGTAGGATCGAAAGCAATTGATCGCCTGCTAGTCCGCCTGGTGTCGCGTCCATTCACCAGGAAAGAATGGTACAGCACCCAGGTTAGTCTGTTGCGGTCCAGGGAAGCAGATTGGGTGATGCGAGCACTATAAAACTTCAGATGTGCACAACCAGCAACGACGGATCCGAGAATAGAAGCCTGTCAGTCCAGTAGTTAGCTCGTCCAGGTCCCGTGGACTGAGAGCGAGAGAGGCCCCCTCTCTCTTGCATCAACATCTGCGCCGCGATGTTGTTGTATGTTGTTCGCTTAGTCGGAGCTTATGTCCGCTCCTCCTGCTCGGGACACTCCGTCGCATGACAGTGTGACGCGGCTGTTATATTGGCTTCCTCATCCTCATCAACACACACAACAACACCTTGGCTATGTGACCACAGATTTCCAGGGGACGTTCGCATATTATATAAATGCAGGATTGAACATCCCTGGTGCTCCTGCTTCGCCGATCAAGGAATACATGTCGACCAGGTCACTCCATCTGCTAGCCAAGGATACAAGACCTTTCCAGTTGGGACGTTCGCATATTATATAAATGCAGGAATGAATGTCCCGGGAGCTTCCAGCTGATATTTCACGTAGGACCGCGGCTCCACAGGTCTCATAGGGTAACATGAACTAGGTATTGTTACCGTGATGTCTTCGTAAGTGTGCTTCCGTTGTCACAGTCAAATGAAGAGCTAGCGGTAAAGTGCTCATGCAGATACGTCAATTGCCTAAGAGGTCCCAAGTAGGATCGACGGCGTTGGCGTCCGCTAGCTCGCCCGGTGTCGCGACCATTCACCAAATGGCTCAGCACCCGAATTTGTCTGTTGCGGTCCAGGAAGGAGATTTGGGTGATGCGAGCACTATAAAATACAATGTGCACACCCGGTGATGACAGATACGAGGATGGTACGGAGGAAGCCTGTTAGTCCGGTTCCTAGCTCGTCCAGGTCCATCCGGGCTGCGAGCGAGAGAGGTTCCTCTCTCGTATTACAACATCTGGGCCCAGATGTTGTGGTACAAAACGTTCCTCGTCGGAGCATACGTCCACCGCTCGTGATGCTCCGTTATTTAGACAGTCCGGAGAGACTGCTCTTTCGGCTTCCTCATCCTCACGGCAGCACACGCGGCCGCACCTTGGCTACATGAACTGTGATATTCAACCAACATCGCCGACCAGGGATTCTACGGCGACCAGGTCACGCCATCCGGTAGCCAAGGATGCGAGGCCTTCATACTCCGGACGTTCGCATATTAGATTATACAGGAGTGAACGTCCAAGGAGCTTCCAGCGGCTAAATCCTATAAGACCGCAGCTTTACAGGCCCCTGTTACGGACATGCTATCGCAGATAGCACAAATTATCGCAGCATCCCAGCAACCAACAGTAACTCTGTCGGGTCAGGAATTATCCGAGGAAGCTGGGTTGGTACGTTCCGCTGCAGGTTCAGGCACGGACGACCAAGAATTACAAGTGGTCTGACAGGATGGTGAAAGGGATACGGATGAGTTGTATTTTCCCTTTTCGGAACAACATAATTGCCGTAGAGTGCATCTGGCATTATCATCTGACGTTGTTCCTCCGAACCAAAATGCTGCGTTGCTGGATAAGAGACTGATAGCGTCACTGGACACAGAATTCTTAATCGGTTTAGGGACATCATCCCTCAATTTCAGACAGTCCAGATACGTCTCACAGACATTTGATCTGTTGAACGACGCTATATTTATTTAACTTGCTACCTAAATGGGCAGGTCAGGTTTCTTATCGGCAATATGCTCTACATCTGCCTTTCCTCAATTCAACAAATATTTTGAAATGGCAGGACAGAGCATTCTGAGAGTTCTCTGTGTCTAGACGACCAGGTCAGGACCTAGTATTGTTTTTTACTGTCGTCTATGTCAATTCCAACCACGATGTTGGAAATAACAATATCGTTTAGCAGGGTCAGCTTAGACGCATCATCATATGCAGATCACCTTACCAGAACGTTATCATTACATCTCAAAGGAAAAAGAATTCTAGGATGCACAATCTCCTTAAAAGTTCTTTCAAGTCCCTCACGTAAAATTTCCGTCCTTTAGTGGCAATATGGAGTTGGTTAGATGTAACGTGGCCCTGGCTACATCCACGCGTGTAGATAGTAAGGTGAAAAACTCTCTCAAAGTCGCTCCGGTCTCCGGAGAGTTTTCTTCGACGGCAAGCTTTCCGCAGTTTATGATCAGTTAACTAAGAAAGCTTTAGACTCTCTGCTATTAAAATTTGCTTCCATATAGTCGGATTCAGCAGAGAAGAGTAGGACAGGCACTTCTGGGACGAATACGTCCAAGGTAAGTTCCTATAGAGGTTCCTATGCATCCTCTAGGTCTTTTTCTAGAGGCCGTCAGGGTGGCGACTCATATGGGGTCCGTAATTCCGGTCAGACGTCCCTAGGTCGATGGGGCAAGGTGCATACCGTGGAGGACATGGCTTCTCCTTCCGCAAGCCTCGCAGGACCAGGAGGTAATGGTTTTAACCTCTATCGTGTACTAGTGAGCGGTAGACTGTCGAGTTTCTCAATTATTTGGGAATAGATTACAGACGTCCCTTGGATTCAAGGGGTGATTTCGAATGGACTAAATTGTTCCTCAAACGAAATTCTCTGTTAACTCGGAGTCCAAGATGGACTCAGCTTCCGCCAAGTCAGTAGGATAGAGGCTCGCTTCCATCAGAAGTCTAGTCTCTTCTGGAATGATCGCGATGGAGATCGTAGAAATCCAGGAATTTCCAAGTTTCTACAACCATCCTTTTCTAGTTCCAAAACCAGACAGCTCGTTCCGTTCACTCATTATTCGGAACTGGATAAACAAGCTGATCGTGGCTCCAAGTTTATATATGGAGTCCACCCGATCGGTCAGAGTGAGTATTCGGGTGTACGAGTATGCTACATGCATAGATCTCAAGATGCATACTTCCACGTCATGGTACATTAGGCGTCAGAAAGTATCTTCGCTTCCTTATCATAGGAGACGTATATCAGTTCCGAGCAAAATGGTTCGGTCTGAATCTAGCCCCCTGGGCCTTTATTCGAATAATGGACTCGGTAATGACTCATTTCCGAGCTTATTCGTCTGCTATAACGTCGGCCTACCTGGATGACATTCATACAGGTATTGCAATGAGTTAATGCTTCAGAACTATGTGCAGAATCTGCTTCTTTTGCTCCGACGTCTCGGTTTCTTAAGTTAACGAGGAGAAGTCGGATCTGGTATCATCCAAGTCATTTACCCACCGGGGGATGAGCTTCGTAACGCACAACTTTTTCGTTCGTCTGCCGTTACCCAGAACAAAATTATTCAGTTGTTATGCTCACTATTGTCTTCGCTCAAACAAAGTCTCAGTGAGAGATCTTATGAGACTAATACGTTTAGGCGGAACTGCAACGATTTTATTCCGATGGGGCGGTTACACATTGTCCTCTCCAAATTTCTTTAATTCAGAATTGGAGGCCAAATTTCTTTAATTCAGAATTGGAGGGTGAAGATTCTTTCGCTCAATACGGTCATCTTCTTGTCAAATCAAGTGAATAAGAGATTCAGTCTTGGGCAAATTTTCTTTGCTTAACTCAGGTAGTTCCACTGCAATTGCCGGATCCGAGTTTTACAGTCTTGACGGATGTCAGTAAAACAGGTTGGGTCGTTACATTGAGCCCAACGGATTGAAGTACCAGGGTCTTTTGATTCCGTAGTTCCTTATCAAGCACTCTAACATCAAGTATGATGTCGTTTTGGCTTGCCCTACATTATTGGATAACGTAATTCAGAATGTTCATAGGCGAATTCTGTCCGACAACTCGATGGTATTAGCGTATTTTCGGAATTATGGAGGCACTCATTCCATCCTGTTATTCATGTTAACGGAATAAATCCTTCAGTTGCTGTCGGTCCGTCATATTCCGGACATCAAGTTTTCCTGTCGGTCCGTCAAGTTTTCCTGTCGGTCCGTCATATTCCGGGTCGTCCAAACGTATTAACGGACTCCCTTCGCGGAGGGGCCGTTTGTTGCCGCCAGGATCGGCTTTCAACAAATGAGTTTTCATTCAGATTGCTACCAAGGCGAGCGGCCAATGATCAACTTATTCGCGACGCATCTCAACAATCAGTTGCAGACGTATGTGTCATTATGTTTGGATCTTCGAGCGTTTTCAGTAAACGCTCTATCGATCTTGTTAGACGGAATAATAAGATATGCGTATCTTCCAGCGCTATTGATTCAACAGATATTGCTCTAGTGTAATTATTTCAAAGCAAATTCTGTTGATAGCTTCTCTAGCTCCACAAAGACTGTGGACTAATTTACTCAGGCGTCTGTTATGGGACATGCCGTGGAAGCTTCCTCCACATTTCGGTCCATTCTATGGTCAGATGGATTCAATCTACAGTCATTTCTGCTTATGATTATATCTTCATTCAGCAGTCTGTGTTTTAGTTGAAATAAGAGTTCTTCTACTTCATGGGCTTACAGATTTAATGAGGGCTGCATATTGGTGTTAGCCCTCCATTTTCACGATGTCGTATCTGAGAATATTGAGTCCTTGTCTGCAGATCTACATTGTTTAGGTCAGCTATTTTTTACTCAGAATGTCGTCTACTAAACAGTGGCAACTATGTGTGTATAGGCTTTCGGTTCCGGCTGTGACTCTGTCCTGCTGCCCTCTTTGCTCTGGAGTATTTGATCCAGGGCAAGGGAAAGGGGGTGGGGGGTGTTCCCTTAGGTCACCTGCTTTATAGTGTAAAGCAAGGGAATACCTCCCTTGGACTTAGTAATTCTGTGTCGGTTCCGAGATGATTTTAGGGTTAAGCCTATGCTTACTCATCTGTGTAATATTTTTTAAGTGTTGATTGGTGTGAAGCATTTGTATATATCACGTGATTAATTGAGCATTAATATACAATCCTCGAACACTTTTAAATGAGTATATAGAGTCTCATTTCTCTAGACTCCCGTATTTATTGGCTTTCCTTAAAAAATATGAGTATAAAGGGTTATACTAGATGTTTATAGAGATCATTGATGTTATTGTGCTCAATTACAGAATAGTATTGTGTCTTTCTTTTTTGTTACAAATAAGAAAGATACATGTAAGACTATCTCTACTTTTCTCCTTAAGGGGATAGGTCTGTTATAGGTAATTGAGATTTTCCTTATGTCCTAGGCCCTCCAACCTTTTTACTATTCAGCTAAGTCTGGGTCATTGGTACAGTATAAAAATGTTAAAAAATTTATAGTAATTTATATATTTTTTATACTTACAATGACCCAGATGGGGATGGCCCTCCCATGAGTTGGGAACTCATACCTCCCCGCTGAGTACATAACGCTTACCAGGCACTGGTTGTAAGAATGACTTTTGGCGGCAATTTATAGACCTCCTTGACACTGCACATGCGCAGTGGAGTAAAAGTATGGAGGACCATATAGGACATGTAATTTTCGGTTTTAGATGCAAATTTTGGGGATTGGGGGTAAAATTTACGTTTGGCCCTAAATATTTTAGAGTTAGCACCAGCTAAGTCTGGGTCATTGGTAAGTATAAAAAATATATAAATTGCTATAAATTTTTTTAACTTTCATGTAAATTTATAGAAATAGAATTAAGGTATACCATAATTATATACATGTATCATCTTATTTTCTAAAGGAGCATTATTTACACCAATTTTTAGATCAAATTTTGAGAATTTCAGCTTATTTCAGCTCATTTAGTCGCCTTCCACTCTCGTCCCTGTGTAATTCAATGGTGTATAGGACTATGGTCATTTTGTAGTGCAGGAAATAGAAAAACTGTGTTAAAGCTATTGAAAAACAAGCAGCTCAGTCTGTATGAACCCAGAACAAAGCACGGTTAGAACAAGCAAATCTTCAATTCATGAATCACTAGGATGAACCTAGTAGTTCATGGGATGACAAAAATGCCGCTGCTTCTTGTGTCTTTTTTATACCCCCCCCCCCCCCCCCCCCCCCATCCAGCAATGGATTTGCCTTGTCCGTCCATCCATTAGTCTGTCCGTCCACCCCGAAATTCAATCTTGAATAACTTTTTAAGTACTTGGTTGATTGACTTGATATTTGGTATGCAAGTGTATTCTATTGCTGTATACCCATAGTGAAATGCAGGTGTCGTTTGAATTTGTCCGCCTTGAAATTAATTCATGAATAACTTGCAGAGTACTCAATGGAATGACTTCATATTTGATGTGCAACTCTATTTTATTGATGTCTACCCACATAACTTGTAAAGTACTTGGTTGAGGGACTTGATATTTGTTATGCAAGTGTATCCTATTGCTGTATACCCATAGTGAAATGCACGTGTTGTTCGAGATTTTATTGCCAGAGTCATTACCCTTTACAGACTTAGAATTTGTATGTGCCCAAAAACTGTATCGCCTATCGTCAGGCTTGCATTGTTAAATAAGCGAGGATATCTTTTTGTGTCACCATATGGTGACGCATTATTTTCCTTTCCTTTTCTGAGTATCAAAATGAAGCACCTATACAATGTGCTAACATATTTTTAAAAATCAACATGATAGCAATCTTTATTTTATGCTCTTTGTTGTATGGAACTTGTATTAGGCCAATCTTTTAGGAGTGGGTCAGCCAAAATTGTCCACACTCCTGGGTTATGCCACTGGTGCTAGTAGAATGTCACCATCCCTAAACTGTAAACAATAGTTAACTGATTGATTTGAATATAATTTTCACCTCTAGAAGGATTTGTAAGGATTTTATGATGATGACAAATGGACTAAAATAATTGTCAGATCTCATGAAAGAGGAATAATCAAGCACCCAAAGCAAATTGATTAACTTCTTTATTTATTGAATTTTTCTGCAAATATTCGCACCAAGGTGAAAATATGTTCCAATAAGACTAAAATCCTTGCCCTCTGAGTATACAAGAGCTCACTTAGTTTTTTTTTCTGTGTTTACGGCTCCACTGGCATATGTTACCGTCTGATGTCGCCAAGTGAAATATTTGAAAAGATGATAACAATGGGAGGAGATTCAAAGTATATACTGCCTATAAAATCATATTTTTTAAGGTCACTGATCATTCTATGAATGTATACCCACAACCCATTTATAAAAAGGTCGAGGTTACTCCATCTCAGTTCAAAGCATGAACTTGTTTGGGCTGTGAGTAAGGTGTTGTTGGAACATATACTTTCTTGTGATGAATAGACGGTAACATAGCTTGAGGTTTGTGGCTCGGAGTGTATGTTCAACCTTGATGCTTCGTGTCTTTGTTGAACATAACCTCTGAGCCGCAAACCTCTGACCATGTTACCGTCAATTCATCACAGTAACTTATATTATTTTACTTCATGAATAAAACTAGACAAAAGACGACGTCTGATTGGACAGATACAATTTGCTAATTTGCGTGATCATGCCTGCTGACTCTGCCCATTCTTGACAACGTGTGATAGTCCATCGCGACGGTTGTTATTGTTTGTAATAACACATGCTATGACGCGGTGATTTTGTAATATCACACGCTAAATCTGAAAATTGCCGAAAGGGAGAAAATAACACACGCTGTTTCCGAAGATTTTCGAAGTTTTTAATTTTAATTTTTTTAACTTGAAAAATTAACTTATGACCCTCTTATTGGAATGACCTCAACACGCTAATTCTTTGAGCAGTCTTAAGCAATGTTTTGGATGCCAGAATGCTTTGGTCTATTTTAGAAAGGGCGCAGCATTTTTGTGTATGATTCCTTTTGTTGGAGAAATCTTATGCAAGTGTGATCTTGTTCCACCAAAGTGTCACATTACAGCATATCATTGGCTTGATAGATAAAAAAAACAGGGAATGATTTGGGAAATTCTAGACTCATCTGTTCAGCCTTGGCACTAAAACCATTAAATGTGTTCAACATATTGATGAATGAAGGACTGCTTTTTCCTATTTTCAAAATGACTAATGACTAATGTCTGTAATATCATGGCTTCAAATACTGGTAATGAACAATTTATCTTTCAGAAAATAAAATCAGTTAAAATCAAGAAGATAGCAAAGTCATTGAGTGCACTTTCAAAGTTACTTTTGGACTTTTACATCAATCAGATGCAAATGGATGAGAAGGAATTTTTATTGAAATTCAAACGAAGTTTGAAAACCTCAACTGATGAAAACATTGGTTTTATTGTGAGACAAGTTCTTTTGTATTTGACAGCAAGAATTACCAATGTTGCCAAGGTATGTTTGCTGTTTACTTTGATTTTTGATCCACCAAAGTTGAAACTTGCCACCCAACATTTACAATGCTTTACTCAATTCACGACACGCCGTACATCACTGGAAAGCAATGAAAGGCAAGTGTCCCCCCACTAACAAGCGTGTAAGTGGTAGAGAGCTTAATTATTTTTAGTCTTAAAAATTTGTTCACATCTTTGCTTTGTTACAATTTATGGGAGAGTGCCTATAGGCACTCTCCCTTAAATTGTACCAATGCAAATCGATGGAGATGAAGTAATTTTACTTACAACATAATATGAAGGACATCCACAGAATATGAAGCCTTTAACTTTAGGTACCTGCTGTTCAGAATGAAGCCTAAATATGGGCTTCTTGCACTCTGTCAGTTAACTAGCCTTTTTTGTGTCTTGATAGATTTTTAGAATTTTGCCTATTGGCAATCTCCCATAAATTATATCAAGGTGGCAAATCCAACCAGAGTGAATGATTTTACTTCAAAGATAATGTGAAGCACATACACAGAGTACAAATCCTTTCAGTCATGGTACCTGCTCTTTAGAATAAAACCTAAATATAGGCCAGCCTAGAAATGGGGGTCCCCAGCAGGTGAATTTGCTGATGTTATGACATACTATGGGCAAGGACTCCCCTCCCCCAGTATATCTTCTGGGTTCCTCTTTCTGTTTAGGCCTGAGACCTTGATTCAGATTGATGTTCACTGTGCAGGGTAGCATCACCAAATTCACCCTCTGGGGACCTTATTCTGCAGATGGCAGTCTGCTTATTCCCATTTTTTCTTGTTTGGTAGAGCTCACTGAGCTAAGTTAAACAAGATATAATAGAATAAATCATTATATTGGAAGTATTGAAGGCAAATAGGTCTGTAATGCTTGGAGTTTGAGGCTTATTGGTAGCATTTTTTCCAAAAATCACAATACAGTGGAACCCTGTTAATTGAATAGCCACTTGGCCAATGAAAATTATTCAATTAACAGGAGTATTCAATTAACAGGGATTGTGTCACTTTCCTGTAGTCTAGAGATAAACATAGCATTTATTCCATTATATCTTGTTTGACAGAGCTCCATGAGCTCTGTCAAACAGACTATAATAGATTAAATACCTGTATTGGATGGCCAAATAGGTCTATAAACAAAGGAAAACTGGGGAGAGTCAGGGTAATTTCTTGACAGGTTACAATATAAATTATCTTGGGCAACATCCAGGGTACATGGAGATTTAATACCTGGATGTCGGTTTTCAACCATGAGACACAAGCCGAATGGTTGAAAAGGAGACATCCATGTATTAAATCTCCATGTACCCTGAATGTTGCCCGAGATAACGATTTTGTCCCGCCTCCTAACACAGAAATAATGCCAAGATGTTTAATGCACAGAAAAAATGATCCCACATTAAGACTCAGGTGACAAAGTTTAAACCCCACACTGAGCCTCAGGTTTTGAACCAAACAGCGAAACAAATGTCAGAGCAAAACTATAAATAGACCAAGTCTATTTCTGAATCGTTGTTTATAAACCAGGTCACACATGGAGAAGTTTTTCACTTTGGTGAAGTTTTAAAACCGATTCAAATTCAGTATCAAAGTCTTTCTCTGACAAATACTCTCTAAAAAGCTGTGCGGCAGTATTATTTGATTTGGCGGTGGATTTAGGCGTGAGTTCACTCCGTTTGTGAATGATGTCTCCATCGAGTGACAAGCGAAGCGAGAGATTGACATTTTGTATTCAGCTCAAGCGATATCGAAGATAAACAGATGAGTTGCTCCCCTTGATGTTCTCACCCTGCAAAGCACAAAAGTATATTTGCAAACCCGATTCAATCTGTTCAGTTCTCATCGAATATGACAGCCATCAAGTGCTTCTACTCATAGGGCTGCAACAATGTTTTTTTAATTTGTATTAGTATTTACTACAATACGACCATAAGTTGGATATAACTTAACAGTTCTAATAGGAGTTTCTGCAATCGATGTGACCCAGTCAGGGTCAAAGGTTATTTTTATCACCTGGATGTTTCTCGAGTGACAAACGGGGAACAACGGCGTGCGCTCTTATCACCCGCATGTTTGAAGATAGCCGAAGAAGATGCGATGCACACTGATACAGGAACAAGATTTTTTATTCAATAAACAGGAGTTTACTCTATAACCTCTATTAAGTTAACAGGTCAAATTTGTACTGGAGGTATGGTAAATGGTTTTGTGTTGGGAAATTATATTCAATTATATTCAGTGAACAGGGTTATTCAGTTAAGAGATATCCAATTAAGAGGGCTCCACTGTATTAATTTTTCATTTAACCCCTTACCTAACATGAAAAGCAGATGACACTTGCAAAAAAAATTCTTGAATAACTGATTTGTTAAATTTTTTGTCTCAAAAACATAGGTTATGACCCCTCGTTGGAACGAGCTATGTTTCTGAGACAAAAAGTGAAAAAATAATGAAAATTAATTGGCGATTTTTGAGAATAGCGGTTTTGGCCATTACATTGGGTAAAGGGTTAACAGGGATTTACTCCATAACCCAAATGCAGTTCATACAGGAAAATTAGTGCTGAGAAAATGGTAAATGGTTTTGTGTTTGAATAATATGCAATTAAGGTTGTTATTCCATTGGGCAATATCCAGTTAAGTGGGACCCACTGTACTTGATATTGGCTTCTCAACAAAATGACTGCTGGAAAATGCTTGAAAAAATATTAACTATTTACTGCTACTTTTGTTGGGGATATTTTTTATAGATTACTAGTGACAGTTTTAAGCAGAAAAATTGTCTGAAAATGCAGAAATAAATTTGAACAAATATATCTTGTTGGACTGAGCTCAAGGAGCTCTGTTAAAGAAAATATAATCTGTTGAATTGTCCTTTCTACATAAAAAGGATGGTAACTTAGCATTACATGTCCAACTGAAAACATTGCCAATATTTTTTAGCTCACTGAAGGGAGCTAAACTTATCACTTGCCGTCCGTCGTTGTCCGTCGTCCATCATCAATTCCCGTCCGGCGTCGTGAACATTTTTCGAACGACTTCTCCTCTGAAACCGCTAGGTCGATTTGCTTGAAACTTGGTATGGATGTTCATTACCATATGTCAATTCAAGTTTGTTCAAATGAAATGGACATGCCCACTTGGGGCTCCATAGGGGGCATAACTCTGATAGCGCCTTATGAATTAGAGAAAAATTATTAAAAAATCTTCTTCTCCAGAACCAGTGGGCAGAATCTTTTGATACTTGGTATGCAGCATCTTGGTATGGGTCTGATTCAGGTTTGTTCAAATCGGCCCCCTGGATTCATATTTGGGCTCACTATGGAAGCCCAAATTCGAACTTTGTGCATTTCAGGCAAATTTCTTAAAAAATCTTCTTCTCCAGATCCAGCTGGCAGAATATTTTGATATTTGGTATGCAACATTGTGGGGTGGATCTGATTCAAGTTTGTTCAAATCGGTCCCCTGGATTCATGTTTGGGCTCAGTGTAGAAGCCCGAATTCTAACTTAGTGCATTTCAGGCAAATTTCTTTAAAAATCTTTTTCTCAAGATCCAGCAGGCAGAATCTTTTGATATTTGGTATGCAACATTGTGGGGTGAATCTGATTCAAGTTTGTTCAAATCGGCTCCCTGGATTCATATTTTTGCTCACTATAAAAGCTCGAATTCGAACTTAGTGCATTTCAGGCAAATTTTTAAAAAAATCTTCTTCTCCAGATCCAGCTGACAGAATATTTTGATATTTGGTATGCAACATTGTGGGGTGGATCTGATTCAAGTTTGTTCAAATCGGCCCCCTGGATTCATATTTGGGCTCAGTATAGAAGCCCGAATTCGAACTTGGTGCATTTCAGGCAAATTTCTTTAAAAATCTTCTTCTCAAGATCCAGCAGGCAGAATCTTTTGATATTTGGTATGCAACATTGTGGGGTGGATCTGATTCAAGATTGTTCAAATCAGACCCCTGGGTTCATATTTGGGCTCAGTATAGGAGCCCAATTTGAACTTAGTGCATTTCAGGCAAATTTCTTTAAAAATCTTCTTCTCAAGATCCAGCAGGCAGAATCTTTTGATATTGGGTATGCAGCATGCTTAGGGGGTGAGATTCAAGTTTGTTCAAGCCAAGTCCCTGGGTTCATATTTGGGCTCACTGTGGTAGCCCAAATTATAACTTAGTTCAAAATGAGGAATTTTCTTTAAAAATCTTCTTCTTCAGATCCAGTAGGTATATTTGGTATGCAACATTGTGGGATGGATCTGATTCAAGTTTGTTCAAATTGACCCCTGGGTTCATATTTGAGCTCAGTTTAGGAGCCCAATTTGAACTTCGTGCATTTCAGGCAAATTTCTTTAAAAATCTTCTTCTCCAGATCCAGCAGGCAGAATCTTTTGATATTGGGTATGCAGCATCCTTAGGGGGGTGAGATTCAAGTTTGTTCAAGCCATGTCTCTAGGTTCATATTTGGACTCACTGTGGGAGCTTGAATTGTAACTTAGTTCGAAGTGAGGAATTTTCTTAAAAAATCTTCTTCTTCAGATCCAGCAGTTGGAATGTTTTGATATGTGGTGTGTAGCATCCTTAGGGGGGTGAGATTCAAGTTTGTTAAAGCAAAGTCCCTGGGTCTATATTTGGGCTCCCTGTGGGAGCCCAAATTATAACTTAGTCAATATGAGGAATTTTTCTTTAAAAATCTTCTTCTTCAGATTCAGCAGTCGGAATGTTTTGATATTTGGTATGCAGCATCCTTAGGGAGTGAGATTCAAGTTTGTTCAAGCCAAGTCCCGTGGTTCATATTTGGGCTCACTGTGGGAGCTCGAATGATAACTTAGTTCAAAATGAGGAATTTTCTTTAAAAATCTTCTTCTTCAGATCCAGCAAATAAATGCTTTTGATATTTGGTATGCAACATCCTTAGAGGGGTAAGATTCAAGTTTGTTCAAGCTATGGCCCTAGTTCCATAAAATTTGTCTCTCATGACTTCATTCCTTTGTAGTGTTGATGAACCATGTCTAACTGAATGTGACCCCCAAATACTTCTTTGAACCACTTTGGCTGGTGAGCGATTAAGGCTTCTTGGGGCCTCTTGTTTATTCTTTTTTGACTGAAGGTCCTTGCATGTTCTTAGTTTAAACAATATTTACTTCCAGTTCTCAAATATATACAATTCTATCAGTTATGGTAAGTGTGGATCCAACCGTAAGCTGTAAACTTATACAAGGTTGTTTCCACCATTTTCTTGGAATCGGGTCTTAAAATATCGTTGGAAACCGTAGATTAAACCTCACGAAGTCTTTTAAAAGCCATTAAGTTAACTTCCTGAAACTGTAGAGGCATCCTATTTGTCTGCACTTGCACTATCTCTACTGAAGTAAGCATCAGCAGATAGAATGTAATGCAATATTTGTGGTTCTACCATGTTAGTCTTGTGTTTCCAGATGCACATAAAATCATTTGATTAACCATCTACACCCAGAAGTCAAAATACCGGTTGTTCAATATGTAACCTTTTCCCACAATGCAACTAGGAATTCAACCAATTCGATCTTGTCTGATAGAGCTCTTTGAGCTCTGTCAGAAAAGATTGAATTAGTTAAATCCCTAGTTGCATTATGGGAAACATTTGTATGTTGAAATTGTAATAATAAAAGTGTATAGAGAGTTGATATCATCCATTACTCAGACTTAAACTAGAGAGGAACGTTTTTCTAATTTATATTTTTACAGATAATTCCAATTTTTCCCGACTTGCTATGGAAGAGTATCATAACAGATCGTAAAACTTTTAGCCATTGTCAATTTTTTTCTGATAATACAACAAGAAATTGAACTAATTCTGTCTTGTTGGATATGGTTCATTGAGCTCTGTCAAACAAGATTGAATTGGTTAACTCCATAGCTACATTATGGAAAAAAAGTTGCTGCTTGAAATTTCAGTATTTGCACACCAGTGTGCAGAGGGCTAATGCATTTATCAACATCACCTTTATATCAAATTTATTCAGTGTGCAGCAGTCTGCCATAAACTGAAAGTTAGGCCTAAAAAAGTTAAAATTTTGTTTCTCAAGCCCTACCACACAGTCCTTTGGGCTGCCGCATGCTCTCTTTTTATAACTAATCCAAACTTAAAAAATTAAAAATATTTTACCCTTGTTAATAAAATTGATAAATTTGTCCCTCGAGTGCAAGAAGGCTTTGCAATGCTTTGGCATTGCAAAGCCTTCTTGTACTCAAGGGAAGAAATACACCACTACCAATGCTATTCTGTAGATTATGAGGCCTAAAACATAAAACAAACCAATAACATGAACTTTTGTAGGCAAAAAAATAATTACAAAAATAAAATAAAAAAACGCTCGTCTGCATGCAATTTTACCAAAAATGACCTGAGAAATAGAAGATCTACTTCGTGAGGCCTTACATATATTTATTAATTGTGATTTTCATTTCCAGACCTGGCGTTCCTAAAAATGCAGGAGGGCTAACAATCGCTCTCCTCACATCGCCGAGGGGCGCTATTAGCTCTCCTGAAGCCTACAAAAGCAAAAAGGGGCAACATGAAGTTGTACTATTAAGGAATTCTGCCTAGTGGTATTTGTACATTTTATTTGGTGCTGCTAACAAGGTGGTCTGTGAGACGGTTACACTCCCCCTCCCACACCTCCGGGCCTTGAAGGCCCGGAGGTGTGGGAGGGGCAGTGTGGCCACCTTGCAGAGACCACTAACATAGCACAGATCTGAAAACCTGTGGCTTTTAGGAACATGTTGTTGTGGTAATTATTATTTTCTAAGGCTAGGAGGGCTATTTTTCACTCTCCTCAATTTTTTTAAGGCGAGCAGTAGGCGAGCGAATAAATCGCTCTCCTGAAAATGCCAGGCCTGCATTTCCAGAATTGCCCATTATCAAACTCGGCTAATATGGCTTCAAACTCTGCTGATATGAAACCAATCTTGCCCTACATGAACCAAACTAATGATGGCAATAATTAATGATTAGGTGGACAATGAGAAGAATGAAGTGAGGAAGAGAGTTGTACAGAAAATTCATCGTAACCTAAAATTCAGAGTCATAAGCAGAGATTTGTCAAAGTGTGAGAAGAGGCAGTTTAGCTATTTGAATGTCAAGGCTTCCACATTGCAGAAGCCGAGATGTTTTGATGGCTGAACTAGGAGGAGGAGAAGGGAAAACCTCTGACTTTTTGAAAAGAATGAGAAATAATATCACTGTTAGAAAACTGGAACAGATCTTAGAATTTTTGTAATTACAGTGGAGCCCACTTAATTGGATATTTCTTAATTGTATATCCCTGTTAATTGAATATAATTATCAAACACAAAACCATTTACCATACCTTCAGTACAAATTTGATCTGTTAATTGCATATGGGTTGTAGAGTAAACACCTGTTAATTGTATATAAATTTTTGTAATATGTAGAAAAAATTACTGTGACACGCACCAAATTCCCCTTATTTATCAACCTTTTTGGCCTCACTACATCCAATACAGACATTTATTCTATTATATCTTGTTTGACAGAGCTCTATGAGAATAAATGCTCAGTTTACTTTCAGAACACAGGAAACTGACCAAATCCCTGTTAATTGTATACTCCTGTTAATTGAATAATTTTCACTGGCAAAATGGATATTCAATTAAGAGGACTCTACTGTATTTGTTTTGGTTTAATTAACTCTTTACCCAACATAGAGAATATCAAAATTTATTATTTTAATTACTATTTTTTTAATTTTTTCAAACAAATTTCAACAAAACCATATCATGTGACCCCTCATTGGAATGAGCTCAAAGAGATCGTTCCAATGAGGGGTCACATGATACGGTTTTGTTGAAATCTTTTGAAGAAGTTATTTTTTTCAACTGCTCAGTTTACAAATTACGCAGGCGGGTGTGGGCGATTCGTTAGGTAAAGGGTTAAAAGAGAGGTTATTACTTATTATCACTGGCTGAGAAGTTACTTTGGGCGAATATCTCGACTGATATAAACCTAACCAAGTAAAAACCACAAAATTTCTTGTAATTTCAGTTACTTGTGAAGGTTTATTATACCCACCACAACAAGTTGTGTTGGGGGGTGGGGGTGGGGGGGGGGTGGTATACTGCAATCACCTTGTCCATCTGTCTGTCTGTCCATCCATCCATCCATCCATCCATCCATCCATCTGTCTGTCCATCTGCCTGTAGACATAATTTTGACCAGAGATTTTCTCAGACGTTTATTGACCAATCTGCTCGAAACTTGGTGTGAATGTTCACCACCATGGGAACCTGTGATTATAGTTCCGGTCGGATTATTTTTGCCAGAATTATGCCCTTTTCAACTTGAAATGGCTGGCCTAGAATTTTGTCCAGAAATTTTCTCAGATGTTTATGGATTGATTCCTTTGAAACTTGGTATGGATGCTCACTACCATGGGGACCTGTGCACCTGCGATTATAGTTTCAATCAGGCTTTTTTTTGCCAGAGTTATGCCCCTTTATGTCTTAGAATGTCTGAATTTTATCTGGAGATTTTCTCAGACGTTTATGGGTTGATTCCTTTGAAACTTGGTATGAATGTTCACTACCATGGGAACCTGTGCACCTGTGATTATAGTTTTGATCGCACTTTTTAGCCAGAGTTGTGCTCCTTTTCATCTTAGAATAATCATGGCGGTGAGTGTGGCTGGGGCTATGGACAGGCCCATCTGGAACAGTCACACCTCTAGTTAATTTTGTAAATTTGCATAAAGGATAGGATCATCAAACTGTTACATAATTGAATTTGTGTCAAGGAACCAACCAAAGTCAATATGTAGAAGAGTAATGGATGGTTGATACAAACTTTTTGAAATTTACAGACCAGCAGGGCTTATATTTCATCTAAATTTGGGAGAATCCATTTGGATTCTCGCAAAAATGATTGTGAGAATCCATACCTGCTGTGGGTGTCCCAGGATTCTAAGAGGCCACCAAGGTTGAACCTCTGTTTTATACGGATAACATATGTTAACCCATTACCCAACACAGCTTTTCAATTTTTAAAACATAAACTGAATTTGATAATTTTTTCATAAATAATCAATATTTACCAATAAAACTATACAAATATAGCTGTCATTGGAACCAGCTCATTGAGCCGGTTCCAGAGACAGCTATATTTGTACAATTTTGTTGACAAAGAGTCAGGATATTTCATGTCCTGTTAGCCATGTATTGGTTAATTTGCAGCCAGAATGTTAGGTAAATTGTTAAATTAATTCTTTTTATGCAAATCCTTGCAGAGGTGCAATGAGAATCTACATGGATACTCAGTGGTTTTGTTGCGAAATCTTTGCATGAGTTGAGTTTCGGATTCTCGTCGACCTGTGGCATTTCAAACTGCCTTTGGTAAAGATTCAGTCATGTTTCTTTTTCTGTTTTGTAGAGCAACTCAAGTAAAGAAGATGAAAGTTCACAGTTCTGTGTTTGGATGGAAATTCTCAAACGCATAATAAGCAAAGCAGTGAAAGATGTTCAAAAGTCAGAAAGCAAGATGAATGAATCTGGGGAAGATGAAAATACCTTTCCTGAATATGAAAAAGAAATAAAGATGTTTGATGTCAAACAAAAAACACCTCGGGACTGTCTTGCTGATATTGTAACAAATATTTTCAACCATCCTGTATTCACTGAATATTTTCTATATGTAGTGGGTGATCATATGGCAGACCACATATCATTTATATCACACACTGTAACAGATCAAGTAGCAGAATATTTTCACTTATTAAGTCCTTGTTTTAATAAATCAGGGATAGGAAAATCAGTTGTTCCAATATATTTGCAAAAAATTGTGAAAACCATTGATAGTGTTCTCACGTTAGGTGAGAGTAAATTTCTGGAAATTTGTGTGAGAGTTCTGAACTGTTGTAAAATATATATAACCTCAACGTCATATTCAAAAATTATAAACCAGTTATTGACAATGGACAGTGAAGACTTTGTGTCAAGAGATAATGATCAATTATCTGAAATTGGTTTGTTTATTATGGAAATTCTTCAGCAGTTACTTGACGGAGATAAAAATAAATTACGTGATTTTGATGTTCATAAAATAAATACATTTTTCACCAGCATTCAACATATTCAAATAGGGATTGATAAGCTAATACAGTTGTATGTAGATTTATTGACTGTACATCCACAATTCAGTCTTGGGGTTTCTGAAGAGCTGTTACTTTTTCTACTGGAAAAGAATTATAGTGATTGTACTCATCTGGCAAAGTTAGCTGTGCTGTTTAATTCTAATCTTATGGATGTCATGAAGGTTTGGTTCTTAGACAACAAAAAGAAAATCACAGATACGAAATATACTGAGCTCATCGATGTTTCTCTCACAGTAGAACACAAGTTTAATTCAAGTAAGTAAAGTAATAATATCCCTGTGGGAACCCCATGAAGTGAAATTGTAATTAGGGCCCCGCCGTGAGGCGGACGCCCTATAGTGATAGCTCTGTTCGTGCATGCATCAGTCCGTCTGTCCGTCCGTCCATCCATCCGTCCATCTGTCCGTCCGATCGTCCATCCGTCCGTCCATAACAAAAATTGTCCGGGCTGTAATCTTTCTCTCTTAATAGATAAGGTTTTGATATTTGACATGTGGGTATATTATCTCAAGATGATGTGTCGCGTACCAAGGTTGCCATGCTTTGACCTTGAACTTTGACCTCAAGGTCAAATTATTCCGTTTTTGGGGTTCTTTTCTGACAAGTTCGTGTCCGGGCTGTAACTTTTTTCCCTTAATAGATAGGGTTTTGATATTTGGTATGTGGATAGATTATCTCAAGACGATGTGTCGTGTACCAAGGTTGCCATGCTTTGACCTTGAAGTTTGTGTCCGGGAAGGGATTTTAATCAGATTTTACCTATTGCTTGAAATATTTTAGTATTACGGTTCACATCAGTTTATACCTAACATCGGTTAGTTGCTGCAGGGCCCGCAGAGATGGATTCCATCTCCGTGATATCTAGTTTACTATGGTAGTTTTGTTCTGCTTTACAAATATTCCTATGCATGCCCAAGCCTGAAAATAAGAAATATGTCATTTGCAGAACGAGGTTCACAGAGTGTGAATTTGCTGATGCTATCCCATACAGCATGCCAATTTATCATCTGGGTACCTCCTGCTGTTTAGGCTTGAGAACTTGATTCAGATTGAGGTTCACAGAGGGTAAATATAGTGATGCTACCCTGCTGTGCAACCACATATTAATAGAAAATTGAATGCTGTTTACATCTTAACTGGTACAGTACTAAATTATTTTTAGTCAAGTTGTGACTCGACTTGTAGTTAGATGAATAGCAGACAGGTGGTTAGACAGGCGGGTGGGTGGTCGGGCATAAACAATTGGTTTCCGGATGATAACTTGATAATGGTTTGACCCATGTTCATGAAACTTCATAGGTAGGTTGGCCTCGGTGAGAGGAAGAATCCTATTTATTTTTGACTTGCTAGGTCCACAGTCAAGGTCACAGTGAGCTTGAACATACTAAATTGTAAACAATCGGTTTCCAGATGATAACCTGACTGGTTGAACCCACATTCATAAAACTTCATATGTAGGTTGGTCTTGGTAAGAGGAAGGACCATATATATTTTGGAAGGTCAAGGTCACAGTGACCCTGAACACAGTAATCAAAACAATTGGTTTCCGGACGATAACTTGATAATGGTTTGACGCGCATTCATGAAACTTCATAGGTAGGTTGGCCTTGGTGAGAGGAAGAACCCTATCTTTATTGGATGCACTAGGTTGTAGGTCAAGGTCACACTGACCCTGAATATAGTAAATCATAAAAATTGGTTTCTGCACGATAACTTGATAATGGTTCAACCCACAATCATGAATCTTCATGAATCTTCATAGGTAGGCTGGCCTTGGTGAGAGGAAGAACCCTATGTATATTGGTCTTGTTAGGTTAAAGGTCAAGGTCACAGTGACCTTGAATATAGTACATCACAAACTATTGGTTTCCAGATGATAATTTGACAATGGTTCAACCCACATTCTTGAAACTTCATAGGCTGGTTGTCCTTAGTGAGAGGGAAAAACCCTATCTATATTGGATTCGATAGGTCAAAGGTCACAGTAACATTTTACATAGTAAATCGTAAACAATTGGTATTTTTATACTGTACCAATGACCCAGACATAGCTGGTGCTAACTCTTAAAATATAGGGCCAAACACAAATTTTGCCCCCCAATCCCCAAAATTTGCATCTAAAATCAAAGAAAACATGTCCTGAAAGGCCCTCCACACTTCGCCCCCACTGCGCATGCGCAGTGTCAAGGACGTTCTGAAATTGGCGCCATTAATCATTCTAAGTTTGGCTCTTCATCAGTTAACATCTGACTGATCTTTGTGCTTATAAATCTCAGTTTAAATGATGCCAGACACATAAATATTAGTGAAATGGTGATTCTAAGGAGGATAGAGAAGGAGGAGAGGAAAAAAATGTGTGACAGAATATTATCAGGGCTGTAACTTAAAATTTTTTAATGAAATTATGTTAAGTTACCTATTTTCGAGGCAGCAGCCATTTTGTTGTCATTCTGATTATTTAGTTACACTGTTTTTTAAGTGTTTTCCTCTCTCCCTGTCCTTTAAGTCCCCCCTTGCTATTCTCCCATGCTTTTGGCATAGTTTTTGTAATTATTATTACTAAATTTTCTTGGGAGTTTTAGCTGAATAACAGAATGAATTCTGTTCTTTCCCCATGTTTACGTCTTCACCTACGGGTGGTTAGGCGTTGTGTTCTGCATCTACCATCTGATGTTCTGCAGTTTCTTCCCTGGAAGTCTCTGTTTTGCATCAGATAGTGTATTTTTGGTAACTGATTTCGGGCCTGGGTGCCTGGAGTCTTATTTTAGTGTTTTTACACTCATTGTTTACATTTTCAACAGCCCTCTGTGTGAGGGGGGGATTTCTAAAAAATAATATCTTGATGTTATTTTAATCATAACTAGATACATTATTAT
This sequence comes from Pictodentalium vernedei, assembly GCA_031216915.1. Lineage (NCBI taxonomy): Eukaryota > Metazoa > Mollusca > Scaphopoda > Dentaliida > Dentaliidae > Pictodentalium > Pictodentalium vernedei. Next base: position 753,531,604 of record CM062296.1, read on the forward strand.
TGTTCGTAAGTGTTGAATAAATTGTTTAAAATATTTTTAAAATTTTTGTCCACACTTAGGCTTGGGATCCATTGGGGCTCAACGTTACTTTTCAGAAACTTGGGCTGTTCTGAAAAAATATTTTTTCTAAATATTTTGATTTCAATTATTTTTTCTATATTAATGGATCATATTGTTATTATGTATTTTGATTGCCAGGGGTTAGTGCGAGTACCAGGACTTGTTTTCTTTTCACATTGAAAGGATATTGATCAATTGTTTTTAAGAGGAAGTCTTCCTCTGACTTTATTATCATTCTATATGTGGTCAGTGTACTCGCATTAACTCCTGTTCTGTATCGTATGATTTCGATGACAATATGGGAAGCGTATGTCACGGTATGTTATTGGGGATTTGGACACTCCGGTCCTTTCCCCGCAGGGTCACTCTACTTTATCAATTTCTATTTCAGACGATCAAGATTAGGGTGATGTATCCGTGATGTCTTCCAACAGTGTGCCTCCGTCGTCACAATTAATGAAGGGCTAGCGGAAAAGTGCTCATGTAAATACGCCAATTGCCTAAGAGGACCCTAGTAGGTTCGACGGCCTTTGACGTCCGCTAGCTCGCCCGGTGTAGCGTCCATTCACCGAATGGTTCGGCAGCCGGGTTCGTCCGTTGCGGTCTAGAAGGAATTTTGGGGTGATGCGAGCACTATAAATTAACTTAATGCACACCCAGTGACGGCGGATCGGAGGGAGAACGGAGGAAGCCTTTTAGTCCGGTTCATAGCTCGTTCCGGTCCATCCGGACGGCAAGCGAGAGAGGCCCCTCTCTCGTTCAACAACATCTGGCCCCAGATGTGGTACAAAATGTGTCGCAAGCGGAGCATACGTCCGTCGCTCGGGACGCTCCGTTGTATAGGCAGTCCGCGGAGACTGCTAAGGCTTCCTCTTCTCGTCAGCGCACACGACCGCACCTTGGCTGCGTGACCGCCGATATATTACCAGCTTCGCCGATCAAGGATTCTTCGGCGACCAGGTCACACCATCCGGTAGCCAGGGACACGAGGCCTGCAGACTCCGGACGTTCGCATAGGAAGTGTGCGGGAGTCAACGTACACGGAGCTTCCGGCGGCAATGCATCGTAAGACCGCTACTGCACAGGCCTCGGGAACGGACGTGCTTTCCTTAATAGCACAGTTGATCGCAGCATCCCAGCATCAACTGAATCTGTCGCATATATTTTATCCGACGATGCTGGGTCGGGACGCTCCGCGGAAGCAGGTACGGACGTCCGAAAGTTTCATCCGGTCCGACGGGATCCCGAAAGGGATTCGGAGGATTTCGAGCTTTCCCTTTCGGAACAACATATGCTGTTGTGTATGTCATCTGACTTGGTCTTCTACAGCTTCTTTCGTCGGACCAGAATGCTGCGATGCCGGATAAGAAACTGATAGCGTCGGTGGACTTAGAAATTTTTGGTTCGGTTCAGGGACATCGTCCCTAAGTTCCGACATAGTCCAATAATGTCACACAAACTTTCGAATTATTGAACGACGCTATATATATTATTATTTTATGCTTGCTAACCAAGCATTTCTGGTTTCTTGTTCGAAGAGTTATGGAGATGTCTTTCAAAAGTGTGCCTCTGTCGTCATAGTTAATGAAGAGCTAGCGGCAATAAGTGCTCATGGAATATGTCTATTGCCTACGGAGTGACATTCGCTAGCTCACCCGGTGTAGCGTACATTCATCGAATGGTTCGGCTGCCGGGTTCGTCCGTTGCGGTCTAGGAAGGAGATTTGGGTGATGCGAGCACTTTAATTACTTTAGTACTCACCCAGTGACGGCAGATTGAGGACAGATCGGAGGAAGCCTGTTAGTCCGGTTCCTGGCTTGTCCAGGTCCGTCCGGGCTGTGAGCGAGAGAGGTCCCTCTCTCGTCCAACAACATAGAGGACCGCATGTTGTGGTTCAGATATTTTACATTCGGAGCATATGTCCGTCGGTCGGGACGCTCCGTTATATTGACAGTCCGAGAGACTGTCCTTGATGCTTCCTCATCCTCACAGCAGGGCACACGACCGCACATTGGCTACGTGACCTCGAGTATCCGATCAGTTTCGGCATTCAGTGATTCCACGGCGAATAGGTCGCGCCATCCGGTAGCCAAGAGACACGAGGCCTATACTCTCCGTTCGCTCGCATATTGGTAGTATGCACGGGGTAACGAGCACGGAGCTTCCAGCGGCAATGCATCATAAGACCGCTTCTCCTCAGGCCTCAGTGACGGACGTGCTATCCGAGTTAGCACAGTTGTTTCGCAGCATCCCAGCAATTGACTGTTTCTCGGTCGAATCAGGAATTATCCGACGGCGCTGGGTCGGTGCGGTCCGCGGTTGCATCAGGTACGGACGACCGAACGCTTTATAGGGTCCGACAGGATGGCGAAAGGGATTCGAAAGATTTCGGGTTTTCCCTTTAGTAGTATCGGAAGATGCCTTTCATATCTTCTGGCATTATCTTCCAGTGATTGTTATTTCGGACTTCATTGCTGCGATCTTGGATAAGAGACTTATAGCGTCATTGGACTCAGATTTTTCGATCGGTTCAGGGACATTGTCCCTGACTTACCGACGCAGTCCAATATTGTCATTACAACATGTGTTTTATTTTTCGACGCTATATATATATATATACAAGCCTGCTACCAAGCATGATAGTTTAGTTTCTTGTCCGCGTTGCTCATTTCTGCCATTTTATCATTGATACGAATAGTTTATTTTGGCAGAGCAGGGCATACCGAGAGTTCATATGCGTCTAGACAGTGTGATTAAAGACTGCATATATTCTTTTTCGCCGTTTATGTCTTTTCCAATTTCAATGTTGGGAACGACATGATGTATAGTAGACTTAACTTAGACGCTTTATCATATGTAATCCGCCTTACTGAGGCGTTATCATTACGTCTTCAAGAAAAGATTTACGGGATATTATTCTCAATGTAATTTCTTTTGAGGGCAGTGGTTTGTTCACGTATAACTCCGCCCTTCAGTGGCTGATTGGAGTTGGTTAGACGTGATGCAGCCTTAGCTACATCCACGCGCGTGGATAGTAAGGTGAAGAACTCTCTCAGAGTCGCTTCGTTCTCGGAGGAGCTTCTCTTCGACGGCAACTTTTCGGCAATCCATGAATTGCTCGATTTACACGTTCTCTTGTCTATCTAGTGTTACAAGAGATTCAGACTGGGGCAAACATTCGGTGGTTGACTCAGAGAGTGCCACCGCAGTTGCCGGACCCGAGTGTGGCTGTTATGACGGTTGCCAGTCAAACAGATTGGGATATAATACTGATCCCTACGGATTCGAAGTGCCAGGGTCTTTGGGTTCCGCAGTCTCTTAGCAATCAGTTTCCTTCCGCGGAATAATGTTTTTTAGGCTTGCTTTATGTCATTGCATGAACATTATTCAGAAACGCATGCCCAAATTCCTGTCCTTTAATTCGACAGTAGTGGCGTATCTCCGGAACCAGAGAGGCACTCTTTCGTTTCCGTTATTCAATTTAATGGAAAGAATCTGTCTGTTGGTTATAGTACACCAAGTTCAGTTTTGGTCCGTCATATTCCGGGTCGTCTGATTGTTTTATCGGACTCCCGTTCTCTTACGGGTCGTTTGTTGCTGTCAGAATGGACTCTCAACAAACAAGTATTCAATCAGATTTGCTATCTATGGGAGCGCCCAATGATGATTTATTTATGACACAGCTTGCTAATCAATTGCAGACGTATGTGTTGGCTTGTCCAGATCTCTGAGCTAATGTTGTTAACGCTCTATTGATCTATAGGACGGAATGATAGGATACGCGTATCCTCCGGCGCTGTTGTTTCAGCAAGTATTGCTAAGATAAACAACCACAATACATTTCTGTTGATAGCATTTCTATCTTCACAGAGATCATGGGTAATTTACTCTCTTGTCTACTGTGGGTCTTAACGTGAAATCTTTCTCTATGTGAGGATCTTTTTTCACTGGGTAAATCGTGTCATCTTTATCACAACCCGCAAGGTCGCAACCTTCATGTATTCCGTTGTGTGGTCCGTATTGCATTGTAAGCACTGTACTGGACGAGCTTTGGACGCGATTTCTTACTATAGGAGATCCTCTTCTTCGCTATTTTATGCGGCTAAAGTAGAGGCTCTTCCGTCGTGGTGTAGGGATCATTATGTTCATATTGTGGATCCCTCCATACTACTCATTGCTATTTTTTAGTATACTTGTTTCACAAGATCTACTGCAGCCTGTTATTATTTAGGTTATAGGTTTATGTTACCTCATACCTATGCACTCTACGATAGTTTACAATTGAGTCTTTTGTCTCTTTATCTAAGTCAGTTAGTAACTTTTTGATAAATAGACTTAGAATCTTTAGATTAAATTCCTATATGGATTTTAACTTCGGTTCTTATTTAGCTAAGCAATCATTTGAGCCTCTGGAAACAGTAGATTTTTATACTGTACCAATGACCCAGACTTAGCTGGTGCTAACTCCACAAAAACCAGGGCCAAACACAAATTTTGCCCCCCAATCCCCAAAATTTGCATCCAAAACAAAAAGAAATCATGTCCTAAAGGACCTCCATAGTACGACTCTACTGCGCATGCGCAGTGACGCAGTCGTCCCGAAATTGGCGCCAAATATCATTCTCTGTTTGGCCCTTCATCAGTCAACATCTCACTGATCTTTGTGCTTGTAAATCTCAGTTTAAAGGATACCAGACACGTAATTCTTGGAGAAAATGTGATTCTAAGGAGGATAGAAGGAGGAGAGGAAAAAAGAAGTGGCAAAAAATAATCAGGGCTGTACTTAAAATTTTTTGTTGAAATTATGTTAAGTTGCCTATTTTCGAGGCAAACGCCTCTTGTTGTCATTCTTGCTAATTGTTGCACTGCTTATTCAGTGTTTCCTCTCCCCTAACCTTCTAAAGTCCCCCCTTGCAATTCTCCCATGCTTTTGGCATATTTTTGAGAAGTTTCATTTCTAAAAATTCCCTGGGAGAGTTGCTTGGTTACAGAATGTTTTCTGTTATTTTCCCCATAGTTACGTTTTCACCCATGGGTGTATAACGTTTGTGTTCTGCATCTTCCATCTGATGTTCTGCAGATTCTCCCCTGGGAGTCTCTGTTTTGCATCAGATAGAGTGTAATTGATGACTGATTCCGGGCCAGTTTTTTCAGTGCCTGGAGTCATGTTTTCTTCTGTGTTTACACTGTTTGTTTTCATTGGCAACAGCCTTTTTTGAGGGGGGCTGTTTGCCTTTGAGGTAGTTTATCTCATTATAGATACATTTATATTATCCGAAAGTGTCTCATTAATTATTTTATATAATTTTAAAATTTTTGACCACACTTTGCCATCGGATCCATCGGGGCTCAACGTTACTTTTCAGCAACTTGGGCTTCTCTGAAAAAATATTTTTTCAAAATTATTTTGTTTTGCAATTGTTTTTTCATTTATTAATGGATCATGTTATTATGTATCTTTGTGTCAGGGGTTTTTGCGAGTAACTAGGACTTATTGTTGTTCTTTCACAATGAAGGGAACTTGTTCAAATTGTAATAGGAAGAAATCTTCCTCTGACTTTCATGATTATTGCATTAATTGTAGTCAGTGTTCTCGCATTAATCCCTGTCCTGTATGTGAACATTGGGATGAGAAACATTGGAAACGTGTGTCACGATATGTTGTTTCTGGAGAAAGAGCGATGCCGGCTCTTTCTCCACAAGGTCACTCTACTCTCTCAGTTTCTATTTCAGAGGAACCAGAACAGGGTGATGTTTCCATGTTATCTTCTTCAAGTGTGCGTCCGTCGTCACAAATAAATACAGAGCTAGCGGCAAAAGTGCTCATGGAGATTAGACAAATGTCGTCCGCTAGCTCGCCCGGTGTAGCGTCCATTCACTGAATGGTTCGGCAGCCGGGTTCGTCCGATGCGGTCCAAGAGGAAATTTTGGGTGATGCGAGCACTATAAAAATAATAGATGCACACCCAGTGACGGCGGATAGTGAACGAGAACGGAGGAAGCCTTTTAGTCCGGTTCCTAGCTCGTCCAGGTCCAGCCGGGCCGCGAGCGAGAGAGGCCCCTCTCTCGTACAACAACATCTGGGACCAGATGTTGTGGTACAAAATGTGTCTTTAGCGGAGCATACGTCCGTCGCTCGGGACGCTCCGTTGTATAAGCAGTCCGCAGAGACTGTTAAGGCTTCCTCTTCTCGCCGGCGCACACGACCGCACCTTGGCTGCGTGACCTCCGATATTTTGCCAGCTTCGCCGATGAAGGATTCTTCGGCGACCAGGTCACACCATCCGGCAGCCAGGGATTCGAGACCGATGGACTCCGGACGTTCGCATAGGAAAAGTATGCGGGAGCCATCTGATGCGGAGCTGCCCTCGGCAATGCAGCGAAAGACCGCTCCTCCGCAGGTCTCGACGTCGGACATTCTAGTGCAGATAGCACAGCTTATCGCAGCATCCCAGCAGCCGACAGAGACGGTGTCGGATCGAGAATTATCCGACGGCGCTGGGTCGGTACGCTCCGCCGAAGCATCGGGGGCGGACGACCGGGAACATCGGGAGGTCCGACCGGATGGTGAAAGGGATACGGATGAATTGGAGCTATCCCTTTCGGAACAACACAAAGCTGCCGTGGACTTCATCCGGCACTTTCTTCCTCAAGTTGTTCCGTCGGGCCAGACTGCTGCGCTTCCGGACAGGAGAATTATAGCGTCATTGGACTCTGATTTTTTCGAGCGGTTCAGGGACATCGCTCCCGAGTTTCCGTCGCAGTCCAATAATGTTGCAAGAACATTTGAATTATTGAACGACGCTATTTTTAAACTTGCTTCCAGGACGGGGAAAGCAGGCTTCTTGTCCGCAAATACTCTCAACCTGCCTTTCATTAATGCAAGGAATAAATTCGACACGGCAGGTCAGGGTATACCGAGAGTTCCTCTGCGTATGGACGACGAGGCGGAAGACTTAGAGCTATCATTACCGTCGTCAGCTTCTATTCCAACCGCAGTGTTGGAAACAGCTATTGCGTCTAACAGAGCCAATTTAGATGCCTTATCTTACGCAGATCACCTTACGAAGGCGTTATCACTGCGTCTTCAAGGGGAAGAGTTTCAGGATATACAATCCTCCTTAAGACTTCTTTCAAGGGCAGTAGCTTATTCCACGTGTAACTCCGCCCTTTCAGTGGCAAATCTGGAGTTGGTTAGACGTGACGCAGCCCTGTCTACATCCACACTAGTGGATTCTAAGGTGAAGAACTCTCTTAGAGTCGCTTCGGTCTCAGGAGATCTTCTCTTTGACGGCAAGCTTTCCGCTATTTATGATAATATTAAAAAGAAAGCTAGTGATTCTCTGTTGTTTAGATCCGCTCCTAAAAGGTCGGATACAGCAGACACGAATAAGGCGGGCACTTCTGGGTCTTATCCGCCCAAGAGAGGTTCCTATAGAGGTTCCGGTGCGTCCTCTAGCTCTTATTCGAGAGACCGTCAGGATAGCGACTCTCGTTCGGGACGTCCTTCAGGCCGGGACAATCGGTCGGACGCCCCGAGGTCGACGAGGCGAGGTGCGGGTCGTGGAAGACGTGGTTTCTCCTACCGCAGGCCTCGCAGATCCAGGAGGTGATGGCTCAAACCTCTATCGCGTTCCGGTTGGCGGAAGGTTGTCAAGTTTTTCTCAAGAGTGGGCGTCGATTACGGACGACCCGTGGGTGAGAGGAGTGACTTCGGAAGGTCTAAAGATATCCTTCAAACGAAAGCCTCCATTAACTCGAAGTCCAAAGTGGACTCATCTTCCGTCAAACCCTCAGAAAAGAGACGCTCTGCTATCAGAGGTGCAGTCTCTTTTAATGAAGAACGCGGTAGAGGTCGTAGAAAACCAGGAATCGCTGGGATTCTACAGCCATCTGTTTCTGGTTCCGAAACCAGACGGCTCGTTCCGTCCAGTCATAGATTTGAGCTGGATAAACAAGCTGATCGTCGCTCCGAAGTTTTATATGGAGACGATTCGATCGGTCAGAGCGAGTATTCGGGTGAACGATTATGCAACGAGCATAGATCTCAAGATGCGTACTTTCACGTCATGGTACATCCGACATTCCGAAAGTATCTACGCTTCGCAGTCCTAGGAGTGGTGTATCAGTTCCGGGCCATGTGCTTCGGATTGAATCTAGCACCCTGGGCTTTCACTCGGGTAATGAACTCGGTAATGATCTACTTCCGAGCTCATTCGTCTGCGGTAACGTCGGCCTACCTGGACGACATTCTTCAGAGGTACGGCAACGAGTTAACGCTTCAGAACGATGTTCAGAATCTTCTTCTATTGCTCCGACGTCTCGGTTTCATAGTAAACGAGGAGAAGTCGGATCTGGTGCCGTCCAAGTCATTCACTCATCTGGGAATGAGCTTCGAGACGCACAACAATCTCGTTCGTCTGCCGTTAACCAGAGCGAAATTAGTCAGTTGTTACGCTCGCTATTGTCTGAATACAGACAAAGTCACGGCGAGAGAATTTATGAGACTGATAGGTCTGTGCGGAGCCGCCGCGGATCTCATTCCGATGGGACGGCTACGCACACAGCCTCTTCAAATTTTCCTGACTCAGAATTGGAGTGTGAAAATTCATTCGCTCGATGTAGACGTTCTCTTGTCAGATCAAGTGAAACAAGAGATTCAGACTTGGGCAAACATTCAGTGGTTAACTCAAGGAGTTCCGCTGCAGTTGCCGGATCCGAGTTTTACCATTATGACGGATGCCAGTCAAACAGGTTGGGGTGCATCATTAATCCCAACGGATTCGAGATGCCAGGGTCTTTGGGATCCGCAATTCCTGTGCAAGCACATAAACATCAAGGAAATGATGTCAATTTGGCTTGCGTTACGTCACTGGATGGACATTATTCACGATGCTCATGTCCAAATCCTATCCGACAATACGACAGTAGTGGCGTATATACGGAATCAGGGAGGCACTCATTCAGTTCCGTTGTTCAATCTAACGGAAAGAATCCTTCTGTTTGCGTTGGAACATCACGTTCTTCTTTCGGTCCGTCACATACCGGGTCGTCTGAATGTGCTAGCAGACTCCCTTTCACGAAAGGGTCGCTTGTTGCCGTCGGAGTGGACTCTCAACAAACAAGTATTCAATCAGATTTGCTACCAATGGGAACGGCCAATGATAGACTTATTTGCGACACATCTCAACAATCAGTTGCAGACGTATGTGTCCCCGTGTCCGGATCCAAGAGCATTTGCAGTAGACGCTCTATCGATCCCTTGGGACGGAATGATAGGATATGCGTATCCTCCAGCGCCGTTAATTCAACAAGTATTGCTAAAGATAAAACAATCTCAATGCAAGATTCTGTTGGTAGCATCTCTGTCGCCACAGAGACCGTGGATAAATCTACTCAGGTGTCTGTTGTGGGACCTACCGCGGAAGCTCCCTCCACGAGAGGATCTTCTTTGGCAGGGGAAATCGCGCCAACTACATCACAACCCGCAAGGTCTCAACCTTCACGTTTTTCCGTTGTGCGGTTCTTCTTGCATGGCAAGCACTTTACAGGACGAGCAGTGGACGCGATTTCTAACTGTAGGAGGACCTCCTCTTCGCTAAACTATGCGGCTAAGTGGAAGGTTTTCCGTCGTTGGTGTAGGGATCATTCTGTTGATATATTTGATCCCTCTATACCAGACATTGCTAACTTTCTAGTATACTTGTTTGACGAAATCAAACTGCAACCTGTTACTATAAAGGGTTATAGATCTATGTTATCTGATACCTATGCACATCATGATAGTTTACAAATTGGATCTAATGTCTCTTTATCGAAATTGGTTAGAAACTTTTCGATAAATAGACCCAGAACTCTTAGATTAATTCCTAAGTGGAATTTAGCTTGGGTTCTCCTTAAATTGAAGGAAAAGCCATTTGAACCTCTTGGGACAGTAGATTTCAAATTCTTATCTTATAAGACAGCTTTTCTCTTAGCTTTCTCTTCTGCCAGAAGAGTCAGTGAGCTTCATGCACTATCGGTGGATGATTCTCATTATCGTAGTGTTGGGAACACTATCACCTTCACTACTAATGTCGGTTTTTTAGCTAAGAATCAGGCTCCTAATAAATATCCGGAACCTATTGTTATTAAGGCTCTTCCGTCTTCAGACGGGCGTAGGCCTTTACTCTCTCCTGTTAGAGCACTACGTATCTATAAACAGAGATCTCAGTTCATCAGAAAGGGACGGAAACGTTTCTTTCTGTCTTTGATGCCTAATAGAAAGGACATTTCAGTCCATTCTATTGCTAGATGGATTCAGTTAACTATCCGTACTGCGTATGAAGATTTATCTTCTTCTCAGCAGTCTGTGCTTAAGATTTCTGCTCATGAAGTAAGAGCTCTTTCTACTTCCTGGGCTTATGCTAATAGTGTTGCTATTACAGATTTAATGAAGGCTGCTTATTGGTCTCAGCCATCCACATTTACTAATTTTTATCTCAGAAATATTGAGTCCATTTCTGGAGACCTGCATTGTTTAGGTCCGTTATCTGTTGCTCAGAATGTCGTCCACTAAACAGTTGCAACTATAGTTATGCAGGCTTTCTGTTCCGGCAGTGACTCCGTCCGGCTGCCCTCTTCGCTCTGGGCTATTTGACCCAGGGCAAGGGGAAGGGGGGGGGGGGGGGGGCGGGTGTTCCCTTAGGTCACCTGCTTTATAGTGAAAAGCAAGGGAATGCCTCCTCCAAGACAGTATTTCTGAGTCGCTTCCGGGATGGTTTTAAAGTGTAATATTAATGTTTAATTTCATTCATGTCTTATTTTTAAAGTGTAGCTCGGTGTGAAGCATTTGTATATGTCAAGTGTCAAACGGGCTTTAATATACAATACTCGGACACTTTTAAATGATTATAAAGAGTCTCAATTCTCTGGACTACTTTATTTATTGGCTTGCTTTAAAAATAATTAGTATAAAGGTTATACTGGATGTTAATAGAGAACATGAATGTTATTGTGCTCAATTATTAAGGGTAGTGTATCTTTCTAATTTAAATATTAAATAAGAAAGATACATGTAAAGCCTAATACTCCTTTTCTCCTTAAGGGGTTACCTCTTTATTTTATAATTGAGCTTATTGGATTTTCCTCTATGTCCTAGGCCCTCCAGCCTGTTTACTATTCAGCTAAGTCTGGGTCATTGGTACAGTATAAAAATGTTAAAAAATTTATAGTAATTTATATATTTTTTATACTTACCAATGACCCAGACGGGGATGGCCCTCCCTGAGTTGGGAACTCTTGCCTCCCCGCTGAGTACATAGCGCTGACCAGGCACTGCCAGTAAGAATGATATTTGGCGCCAATTTCGGGACGACTGCGTCACTGCGCATGCGCAGTAGAGTCGTACTATGGAGGTCCTTTAGGACATGATTTCTTTTTGTTTTGGATGCAAATTTTGGGGATTGGGGGGCAAAATTTGTGTTTGGCCCTGGTTTTTGTGGAGTTAGCACCAGCTAAGTCTGGGTCATTGGTAAGTATAAAAAATATATAAATTACTATAAATTTTTTAACTTTTCAAATTCTGACCTTTTAGACAGTAATTCTGTTGGTTTCTCTTTTACTGTAGAGTCAGTGAGTTTCATGCACTATCGATGGATGATTTTCACTATCGTAGTTTCGGAATCACTACTTCCGTTACTATTTAGGTTGGATTGTTGCATAAGAGTTAGGCTCCTATTATCCGGAACCTATTATTTTAAGGTCCTTCCGTCTTCGTACGGGCATAGGCCTTTACTCTTTCCGGGTACAGTTTATGTATTTATAAACAGATATCTGTTTATTACTATGGGCGTAAACTTCTTCTGTCTTTGATGTCTAGTAGAAGGACGTTACGCTCCATTTTACTGTTAATAGATTCTATTAACTATCGGTACTGCTTACGGTATATCATTGACTTAGCAGTTGTGCTTAAGATTTCGGCTCATGAAGTAAGAGTTCTTCTACTTCTTGGGCTTACATTAATAGTGTCGCTATTATAGATTTTTGAAGGCTGCTCATTGCGCTCAGCCATCCACATTCATGAATTTATCTCAGAAATATCGAGTCCATTTCTGGAGGCCTCTATTGTTAGGTCTATTATCTACTGCTCAGAATGTCATTCACTTAACAGTTGCTACTATAGCTAGGTAGGCTGTCTGTTTCGGCAGTGTCTCCGTTCGGCTGCCCTCTTCGCTCTGGGCTATTTGACCCAGGGCAAGAAAAAGGGGGGGGGGGGGGGGGGGAGGGTGTTCCCTTGGGTCACCTGTTTTACTATGAAAACAAGGGGATACCTCCTCCGGAGTTAGTAATTCTGAGCTGTTATTGGGATGGTTGTTTAGTGAGAAGTTTAGGTTTTTAAAATTCATTCAAGTCTTAGTTTTTAAAGTATAGCTTTTGAATATTGCATATGTCAACGGACATGATTATGCAATCCTCAGACACTTTTAGGAGTATAAGAGTCTCTATTCTCTAGACTTACTTTATTTATTGGCTTACTTTAAAAATTATTAGTATAAGGATTATATTGCATATTAATAGAGTACATGGATGTATGAAGCTCAATTTTGGAAGGTGTTGTATCTTTCTAATTTATCATAAATAAGAAAGATACATGTAAGGCCTATTACTTCTTTTTCCCTACAGGGGATGACTCTATTTTATTTTATTGAGCGTATTCCATTTTGCTCTATGTCCTTGGCCCTCCAGCCTTTTTACTATTCAGCTATGTCTGGGTCATTGGTACAGTATAAAAATGTTAAAAAATTTATAGTAATTTATATATTTTTTATACTTACCAATGACCCAGACGGGGATGGCCCTCCCAGGAGTTGGGAACTCTTGCCTCCCCGCTGAGTACATAGCGCTTACCAGGCACTGGTTATTAGAATGATTAATGGCGCCAATTTTGGAACGTCCTTGACACTGCGCATGCGCAGTGGGGGCGAAGTGTGGAGGGCCTTTCAGGACATGTTTTCTTTGATTTTAGATGCAAATTTTGGGGATTGGGGGGCAAAATTTGTGTTTGGCCCTATATTTTAAGAGTTAGCACCAGCTATGTCTGGGTCATTGGTAAGTATAAAAAATATATAAATTAGGCCAAAAAAAAAAAATCAATTGATTCTCAGGCAATTTTTTTTTCAAATCAATGAGGGAGGGAGGATTTTATTTTTATTTTTTATTTTTATTTCTTCCAGATGGTGAGAAAGGATTGAGAGGCAAAAGTCACTTTCTGATGTCTGTTTTTACCTGAAAAGCATGGAAAGTGCATATTGTAAAATGATATACAAATAAAACTAATTTTATTGAAAACTAAAACTGTTTTTCTTTATTTTCTGATATCACCACTTTTTGTATTTAGAAACAGAACTCTGACTTCACTTTTAAACTTTTACAAAGCAGAACTATTTTATGAATACTGGATATTATTGACCACCCTCGTATTAAATTGGTATCATTGTGAGTTATTTTGATTTTTAGTATGACCCATGGTGAGCGTGTTCTTCTCTGTAACAGAAGGTATATTCTTTTTAAAAAAATATTTAAAGTGTTTAAAATAAATTTCAAGTTCATATAAGAAGCTGGGTAATTCATGGTTTCTGAATACCCTAACTGAGTTGAAAAGCGTAGTTAAAAAAGTTTTCGATATTCTTCGTAAATTAAGCGTTATTAACAATTTGAGTTAATTAATTTCTTTGGTAAATGACAAAACATTTCAGTTGTCTCCCTTTCCGGCTGCGCTGGGTAATAATACACTGTTCAGAAAACTGACAATTTCTGCCAACCATCTTTCACTGACACGTGCGATTGGTGCTTTGAAGGTCTGCCATTCTTATCCATCCAAATACCTGTGATTTCTATTGTAGCCTTATTACATTTAACCCCCTTCCAACAGACTTCACAAGTTTTCAAAGAAAAACATTCAATGCAAATTGCGGGGCGAATTTCAATGCAGCCAATTTTTCAGTGGAACAGAGCGTAACCGCAAGCAATTTCGATATGGACGAACTGTCTCCAATACATTTTTTTTGTTTTGAAACGGTGGTTAACTTTTAATAAATTCTAATTAACTCGATGCGTGTCTTCTGTAATTCGTTGTTTTGTCTGGTACTTTGTTTTTAAATAGCCATTTTGTGCTGGTTGCTATCAGTTGGGGCGAATTGTTCGAACGACTACGCCATTGCAATTCTTTTCAGAAATATAAAATTGGGCTAGTTTAGGCTATTTTCATAGCCGTGTGACGGACTTTAACAGCAACCGTGTTTTCTGTTTTTTGCGGAAGCGTGTGTTTTTAAAAAAATAAAACATAAGAAAATACAGTAAACTGCCATGTCTCCCAAGGAAGTTTAGAAGGGCGACTTGAATTTCGCCCCCAATGTAAGCCAAGGCCAGCGGCTCTCACACTTAACACACGCCTGTGTATATTTACCTGTTTATTCGTTGGTTTTGGGCCTTAAAACCAATAGTCCCTTTTCAATTTCCTTGTTTCCTATTTTCTTGCAATGACGGTCCAAATAAAAAGGCCCAACGCGGGCCATTTTTTTCAACGCGGCGGTGCCTGAGAATCAATTCCTTTTTTTTTTTTGGCCTTACTATAAATTTTTTAACTTCTGGACGATAACTTGAAAATCGTTCAACCCACCGTCGTTAATTTTCATAGGTAGGTGGGCTTTGGTGAGAAGAAGAACTCAATTTATTTTGGAATCAATAGGTCAAAGGTGAAGGTCACAGTGACCCTTCACATAGTAAATCGTAAACAAGTGGTTTCCCGATGATAAGTTGATAATGATTAAACCCACCTTTGTGCTGTCACAACTCTACATTGGATTGGTGATCCTATCGGCATTTTTCAGTAGGAATTTGTAATGCAAGTATTTTGTTTCAAAGATATACCATGTTACCAGTAAGAGGAGCCTTACTTTAGCAAGATACTATTTATAAATAATTGTTTTGTTACAATCTATTGGAGAGTGCTAGCTGGTACAAACTAGTTTATACTGTGTAATGCCACTTAAGTGGCTTTCTGCACTTTTTCAAAGGAGCCGTGATAGTGGTTTCTAGCTCTCAAGCAGTTAACCTTTTTCCCACTGTAATGACCAAAACTGGCCAGCGCTATTTTTAGACTGTACCAATGACCCAGACTTAGCTGGTGCTAACTCTTATAGTCTAGGGCCAAACACAAATTTTGCCCCCCCCCCCACCCCCAATCCCCCAAATTTGCATCAAAATCCAAAAATTAGATGTCCAATGTGGTCCTCTATACTTTTATCCACTGCGCATGCGCAGTGTCAAGGAAGTCCGAAATTGGAGCCACATTCTCATTCTTTTCCTGGCCCTTCAATCAGTAACATCACACTGATATCTGTGCTTAAAATCTCAGTTTAAATGATGCCAGACACATAATCATGAGAGAAATGGTGGATCTAAGGATGAAATAAAAGGATGAGAGGAAGGAACAGTGGAAAGATGTGTTCAGGGCTGTAACTTATAATTTTTATGCAAAATTATTTCATGTTCCCTAATTTCGGGGCATGGGCCTGATATTTTCATTCTTGCTATGAAATTTCCATTTGAATTATTTTTCGAAATGTTTGTAATGGATTATATTATTATCATGTATCTTGTTTTCAAGGGTTAATGCGAGTACGATGACTGTTAAACTTTTTTAAGAATGAAAGAAGTTTGTTCAAATTGTAATTCGAGGAAGTCTTCCTCTGATTCTCATGCTCAGTGTATTTCTTGTAGTCAGTGTACCCGCACTAATTCTTGCTCTGTGTGTGCCAATTGAAATGACAAACATTGGAGACGTGTGTCACGGTATATCGTTAGTGGTGAGAGGTCCATGCTGGTCCTCTCGCCACAGGGTCACTCTAGTTTTTCAGTCTCTTTTTCAGAGGAACAAGAACAGGGTGATGTTTCCGTGATGTCTTCACAAGCATGCCTCCGCCGTTGCAGACAAATGAAGAGCTAGCAGCAAAAGTGCTCAATGAAATTTGGCAAATGCCTAAGAGGTCCCACGTAGGATCGACGACATTGTCACCCGCTAGCCTGCCCGGTGAAGCAATCATTCACGAAATGGTTGTGACACCGGGTTCGTCCGTTGCGGTCCAGGAAAGGAGATCAGGTGTTGTGAGCACTATTGCGGGCCTCTGTGACGGACTTGCTATCACAGATAGCTCAACTCATTGCAGCATCCCAGCAGCCATCAGAAACTTTTTCGGAACAGGAACTGTCTGAGGAAGCTGGGTTGGTTCGCTCCCCTGCAGAGTCAGAAAGGGACGACCGAGAATCTCATGTGGTCCAGTCGGATGGCGAAAGGGAATCAGTGGAGCTGGAATTTTCCCTTTCCAAACAACATAAGGTGGCCATAGATTTCATCCAGCAACACCTTCCAGAAGTTGTTCCTCCGGACCAAAATGCTGCATTACCGGATAAGAGACTGATAGCGTCACTGGAGACAGACTTTTTCGGCCGGAATAGGGACATTGCGCCCGAGTTTCCGACCCAGTCCAGAAATGTCACACGGACATTTGAACTTTTGAATGACGCTATATTCAAGCTAGCCTCTAAGACTGGCAAATCCGCTTTCTTATCGCCTAGCGCTATACAGCTGCCTTTCATCAATATTAGAAATAGATTTGACACTGCAGGACAGGGCGTGCCGAGAGTTTCTCTGCGTTTGGACGACCAGGCAGAAGACTTGGAGTTGTCATTGCCGGCGTCCTTGTCTATTAACTCCAGTATACTGGAGACGACAATCTCATCTAATAGAATTAATTTAGATGCCTTATCTTACGCAGATCACCTTACCAGAGCGTTATCATTACGTCTCGAAGGGAAAGAATTCCAGGATGTTCAAACTTCCTTAAGAGTTCTTTCGAGGGCTATGACATATTCTACGTATAACTCTGCCCTTTCAGTGGCAAATCTGGAGTTAGTCAGACGTGATGCTGCCCTGGCTGCATCCCCTAGAGTGGATAGTAAGGTGAAAAACTCTCTTCGAGTCGCTCCGGTCTCTGGAGAGCTTCTCTTCGACGGAAAGCTTTCTATCATCTAGGATCAGATTACTAAGAAAGCTTCAGATTCTCTGCTTTTTAAATCCGCTTCAAAAAAGTCAGACTCAGCAGAGAGGAGTAAGGCAGGCACTTCGGGGGCGAATACGTCCAAGGGAAGTTCCTATAGAGGATCTAAGAAAGCCTCTACGTCTTATTCCAGAGACCGTCAGAGTAGTGACTCAGGTAGGGGCCGTTATGCTGGCCGAGATAACCAGTCAGACACCCCTAGGTCGACTGGATGAGGTGCGGGTCGTGGAGGACGTGGTGTCTCCTTCCGCAAACCTCGCAGGGCCAGGAGGTGATGGTCTAAACCTCTATTGCATTCCAGTCGGCGGAAGGCTGTCGAGATTCTTAACCAATTGGTTGTCAATTATGGGTGGCCCATGGGTGCAAGGGGTGATTTCCGAAGATCTAAAACTGTCCTTGAAGGAAAAACCTCTGTTAACTCGAAGCCCACGTTGGACTCAGCTTCCATCAAATGTTCAGAAGAGAGAATCGCTTCTATCAGAAGTCCAGTCTCTTCTGGAGAAGAATGGAATAGAGGTTGTAGAAAACCAGGAATCTCCAGGTTTCTACAATCACCTGTTTCTGGTTCCAAAACCAGGCAGCTCGTTTCGTCCAGTCATAGATCTGAGCTGGATAAACAAGCTGATCGTGGCTCCGAAATTTTATATGGAGACCATCCGATCGGTCAGAGCGAGCATTTGAGTGAACGATTATGCTGCGAGCATAGATCTCAAATATGTGTACTTTCACGTCATGGTACATATGGCGTTCAGAAAGTATCTTCGCTTCGCTGTCCTAGGAGTCGTTTATCAGTTCCGAGCAATGTGCTTCAGTCTGAATCTAGCGCCCTGGGCATTCACTCGAATAATGAACTCTGTAATGACTCATTTCCGAGCTCATTCGTCTGTAGTAACGTCAGCCTACCTGGACGACATTCTTCAGAGGTACAGCAACGAGTTAACGCTTCAGAACGATGTTCAGAGTCTGCTTCAACCGCTCCGACGTCTCGGTTTCATAGTAAACGAAAAGAAGTCGAATCTAGTGCCGTCGAAGTCATTCACCCACCTGGGAATGAGCTTCGAGACACACAACAATCCTGTTCGTCTGCCGTTAACCAGAGTGATATTAGTCAGTTGTTATGCTCACTTTTGACTTCACTCAGATGTAATAACAGCGAGAGAATTCATGAGACTGACAGGTTTGTTCGGAGCGTCTGCAGGTCTTATTCCGATGGGGCGGCTACGCACTCGTCCACTCCAGATATTTTTTACTCAGAATTGGAGTGTGAAGACTTATTCGCTCGAAACGAATATCGTCTTGTCGAATCAAGTGAAACAAGAGATTCAGACTTGGGCAGATATTCAGTGGTTAACTCAAGGAGTACCACTGCAACTGCCATATCCAAGTTTTACGATAATGACGGATGCGAGTCAAACAGGTTGGGGCGCTACTCTGAGCCAACAGATTTGAGGTGCCAGGGGCTTTGGGATCCGCAGTTCCTAAACAAGCACATAAACATCAAAGAGATGATGTCAATTTGGCTTGCGCTACGTCAGTGGATGAACATTCTTCAGAATTCACATGTTCAAATTCTGTCCGACAATTCGACAGTAGTAGCGTATATTCGGAACCAGGGAGGCACTCATTCCATTCCGTTGTTCAGTTTAACGGAAAGGATCCTTCTGTTTGTCCTAGAGCATCAAGTTCCCCTATCGGTCCGTCATATGCCGGGTTGTCTGAACGTTCTAGCAGACTCCCTTTCTCGGAAAGGTTGCATGTTGCCGTCAGAATGGACTCTCAACAAACAAGTATTCAATCAGATTTGCTACCAATGGGATTGTCCTATGATAGACTTATTTGCGACGTATGTCAACAATCAGTTGCAGACGTATGTGTCGCCATGCCCAGATCCTCGAGTGAATGCAGTAGATGCCCTCTCGATCTCTTGGGACGGAATGATAGGATACGCGCATCCTCCAGCTCCGTTGATTCAACAGATATTGCTAAAAATCAAGCAATCTCACTGCAAGATTCTGTTGGTTGCATCTCTGTCACCCCAGAGACCATGGATAAATCTACTCAGGTGTCTGTTGCGGGACATTCCGCAGAAGCTTCCTCCACAGGAGGACCTTCTTTCGCAGGGGAAATCGTGCACACAACATCACAACCCGCAAGGTCTCAACCTTCACTTATTTCCGTTGTGCGGTCCTTCTTGCATGGCAAGCATTTTACTGGACGAGCAGTGGACGCAATTTCTAACTGTAGGAGGACCTCCTCTTTGCTAAATTATGCTGCTAAGTGGAAGGTTTTCTATCGGTGGTGTAGGGATCATTCTATTGATATTTATGATCCCTCCATTCCAGACATTGCTAATTTTCTGGTCTACTTGTTTGATGAGATCAAACTGCAGCCAATAACTATTAAGGGTTATAGGTCTATTCTATCGGATACCTATGCTCATCATGAGAGCTTACGGATTGGATCTAATGTCTCTTTATCTAAGTTAGTGAAAAACTTTTCGATAAATAGACCTAGAACCCTTAGGTTAATTCCTAAGTGAAATTTAGCTTGGGTTCTTCTGAAGCTAAAAGAAGTGCCATTTGAGCCTCTTGATACAGTGGACTTCAAATACTTATCTTATAAGACAGCTTTTCTCTTAGCCTTCTCATCTGCTAGAAGAGTTAGTGAGCTTCATGCACTACCGGTTGATGATTCTCACTATCATAGTGTAGGTAATACTATTACTTTGACTACTAATGTTGGATTTTTGACTAAGAATCAGGCTCCTAATAAGTATCATGAACCTATTGTTATTAATTCTCTTCCATCTTCAGATGGTCATAGGCCTTTGCTCTGTCCAGTTACAGCCATGCGTATTTACAAACGCATATCTGAGTTTATCAGAAAGGGACGTAAGCGTTTCTTTCTGTCTCTGCTGCCTAATAGAAAGGACATTACAGTCCATTCTATTTCAAGGTGGATTCAATTAACTATCTGTACTGCTTATGGAAAAATTATCTTCAACTCAGCAGTCTGTGCTCAAGATTTCGGTGCATGAAGTAAGAGCGCTGTCTACATCTTGGGCTTATGCTAATAGTGTTGCTATTACGGGTTTGATGAAGGCTTCATATTGGTCTCAGCTTTCCACGTTCACAAATTTTTATCTTACAAATATTGAGTCCATTTCTGGCGACCTACGTTGTTTAGGTCCGTTATCTGTTGCTCAGAATGTCATCCACTAAACAGTTGCAACTATAGTTATGCAGGCTTTCTGTTCCGGTAGTGACTCTGTCCTGCTGCCCTCTTCATTCGGGGGTATTTGACCCAGAGCAAGGGGAAGGTGTGGGAGGAGGGGGGGAGGGGGGGATGGTGTTCCCTTATATCACCTGCTTTATAGTGAAAAGCAAGGGAATACCTCCTCTGGAGTCATTAATTTTCGAGTCGGTGCCGGGATGGTTTTAAAATGTAAAACTAATGTCTATCTCATTTATGTAATATTTTTAAAGTGTAGCTCGGTGTGAAGCATTTGTATATGTCACGTGTCATACGAGCGCTAATATACAATCCTCGGACACTTTTAATGAGTATAAAGAGTCTCATTCTCTGGACTATCTTTATTTATGGGCTTTCCTTTAAAAAGATTAGTATAATGGGTTATACTGGATGTTAATAGAGATCATTGATGTTATTGTGCTCAATTACGGAATGGTATTGTGTCTTTCTTTTTTGGTATAAACAAGAAAGATACATGTAAAGCCTGTAGGGCTCGCCTTGAGTAAAATGGTCAGGGCCTAAAAAAGTGCCCCACATATTGAGGTTGGGGCCTTTTTGGGGGCTGATTTTCCATTTTGTCCAATATTGTTAGTGCTTTTTTGTGGAAAATGTCGGGGCTTGAAAAAAAGCCCCCAGCAAGTGCTCCTCGGGGCTGATCTCGGGGCCTGGGCTGATCAGCCCCGACTCAAGGCAAGCCCTGAGCCTGTTCTCCTCTTCTCCTGGAGGGGATAATTCGGTTTACATGTAATTGAGTCTATTGGATTTTCCTTTATGTCCTAGGCCCTCCAGGCTTTTTTCTATTCAGCTAAGTCTGGGTCATTGGTACAGTATAAAAATGTTTAAAAATTTATAGTAATTTATATATTTTTTATATTTACCAATGACTCAGACGGGGATGGCCCTCCCATGAGTTGGGAACTCATACCTCCCCGCTGTTTACATAACACATACCAGCCACTGGTTGTAAGAATGAGGATTTGGCTCCAATTTCGGACTTCCTTGACATGGATGAAAGTATGGAGGATCACATAGGACATCTAATTTTTGGATTTTGATGCAAATTTTTGGGATTGCGGGGGCAAAATTTGTGTTTGGCCCTAGAATATAAGAGTTAGCACCAGCTAAGTCTGGGTCATTGGTAAGTATAAAAAATATATAAATTGCTTTAAATTTTTTAACATTCACAGAAATCACCATTCAATTTTCATTATTTCTTCTCATTTTTTGTCTAAAAAAAATAGCTTATGACCTCTTATTGGAACAAGCTTGTTGGGCTATTTCCATTGAGGGGTCATAAGCTATGTTTTTGATGCAAAAGATGAAAAAAGTTAGTTATTCAAGAATTGTGTTTGCAAGTGTCGTCTCCTTTTGTGTTAGGTAAAAGGTTAACAGAATTTCTGCCAAAATATAGAGCAACAACTAATGCAGGTTTTCTCCAAGCATATTAAAAACAAACAAGGCAGAAAAGTATCACAGTACTTTTTTTCTCTGGTCATTTTTAGCTCAACTTTGGCGTAGTCAAATTTGAGGTTTTGTCATGGCCTGTTGTCTGTCTGGATGGCTGTCCGTCAACAATTGAATACGGCTCGGGCTAGAGGCTGTATTTATGAACCGATCTCTACGAAACTTCTTGGGTACCTTTGTTATCACTGTGGACAAGAACGAGTGTTTTGGGGTGCAGTTCGAAATTCAAGATGGCTGCTGATGGCCATTTTATACCGAAATTAGTGCAGTCAGTTTTTTGTACAGAACTTATGTATGAAAGTTCTGATTTGAATAAATTTTTGTATGGATGTTTAGTAACATGGAATACATCACATATAATACGTTTTTTTTTCTCGTGCAGAAATTATGCAAATTAGATGAACTTTGATTTATTCAGTGCTACTTATACACAGTAAGTACACATGTCAATACGGCTCAGGCTAGGGACTGTATTTATGAACCGATCTTCACGAAACTTCTTGGGTACCTTTGTTTCACCTTGGGACAAGAACAAGTGTTTTTGAGTGCAGTCCGAAATTCAAGATGGCTGCCAGTGGCCATTTTGTACCGAAATTAAGTACAATCAGTTTTTTGTACAGAACTTCTATATGAAGGTTCTGATTTGAATAAATTTTTGAATGAATGTTTAGTAACATGGAATACATCACATATAATACAGGTTTTTTTCTCGTGCAGAAATTATACAAATTAGATGAACTTTAATTTATTCTGTGCTACTTATACACAGTAAGTGCCCATGTCAATACGGCTCGGGCTAGAGGCTGTATTTATGAATCGATCTTCACAAAACTTCTTGGGTACCTTTGTTATCACCTTGGGATGAGAACGGGACTGAAATTCAAGATGGCTGCTGGTGGCCATTTTATATCGACATTAGGTGCAATCAGTTTTTTGTACAGAACTTCTATATGAAGGTTCTGATTTGAATAAATTTTTGAATGAATGTTTAGTAACATGGAATACATCACATATAATACAGGTTTTTTTCTTGTGCAGATATACAAATTAGATGAACTTTGATTTATTCTGTGCTACTTATACACAGTAAGTACACATGTCAATACGGCTTGGGCTAGAGGCTGTATTTATGAACTGATCTTCACGAAACTTCTTGGGTACCTTTGTTATCAATTTGGGATGAGGACACGTGTTTTTGGGTGCAGTATGAAATTCAAGATGGCTGCCGGCGGCCATTTTATACCAAAATTAGGTGCAATCAGTTTTTTGTACAGAACTTCTATATGAAGGTTCTGATTTGAATAAATTTTTGTTTGAATGTTTAGTAACATGGAATACACAGATAATACAGGTTTTTTCTTGTGCATAAATTATACAAATTAGATGAACTTTGATTTATTTTGTGCTACTTATAACAGTTAGTACACATGTCAATACGACTCGGGCTAGAGGCTGTATTTATGAACCGCCCTTCACAAAACTTCTTGGATACCTTTGTTATCACTTTTGGATGAGAACGAGTGTTTTTGGGTGCGGTCTGAAATTTCAAGATGCACACCAGCGGCCAATTAGACGAACTTTGATTTATTCAGTACTACTTATACACAGTAGGTGTACATTTCAATACAGCTTTGGCTAGAGGCATCTAACTGTCACCCACCTTTACACTACTTTACCTGTACATTTGTTTCAGGCTGCGGTCAGTATTTATGTACAGATCTTTACAATACTTTACAGGTACCTTTGTTATTAGGTCATTACCTAGATGTGTATCATTGCTGTGTCACATACTATACATGTACATGTCTTACACAAGTTGAGCTACAGTATCATTGACATTTTCATTTGTAAAATTGCTTGGGGGCTAGCCAGTAAAAATTTTATTTTATTTTTAATTTTTGTCATTATTTTTTTGCCATCAAAAGTTCATATTCTTGGTTTGTTTTATATTTTATGCCTCATTATCTACCGAATAGCATGGGGGTAGTGTATTTTGTCCCTTGAGTGCAAGAAGGCTTTGCAATGCTAAAGCATTGCAAAGCCTTGTTGCACTCATTGGACAAATTTATCAGTTTTATTAACTTGGGTAATATATCAGACATAAATCACTTAATTTTTATGCCCCCGGCCTCTTTGAGGAGGGGGCATTATGTGTCAGCATCCGTCTGTCGTTCCATTGTCCATCCATTAACTTTTTGCATTCCTTCAATTAACTAAAGTTCTACTGACCGGATCTTTATCAAACTTCATATGTGGGTTAGGTATGATGCGTGGAAGAAGCCTATTTATTTTGACCATGATGTGCCAAAGGTCCAGGTCACAGTGACCTCCAATGTTAAATACACCTGAAATTGGTTTCTGCTCTATACCTAAAGTTCTACCAACCAGATCTTTACCAAACTTCATTTGTGGATTTGGTATGGTGAGTGGAAGAAGCCTAATTATTTTGACCTTGATGTGCCAAAGGTCAAGGTCACAGAGATCTCCAATGTTAAATACACTTGAAATTGGTTTCCACTCTATAACTAAAGTTCTACCAACCGGATCTTCACCAAACTTCATATGTGGGTTAGGTATGATGAGTGAAAGAAATCTATTTATTTTGACCATGATGTGCCAAAGGTCAAGGTCACAGTGACCTCCAATGTTAAATACACTTGAAATTGGTTTCTGCTCTATAACTAAAGTTCTACCAACCAAATCTTTACCAAACTTCATCTGTGGGTTAGGTATGATGAGTGGAAGCAGCCTATATATTTTTACCACGATGTGCCAAAGGTCAAGTTCACGGTTATCTCCAATTGATGTTAAATACACTTGAAATTTGTTTCCGGTCTATAACTAAAGCTCTGCAAGACTGATCTTGTTTGTTTTGTAATTCTGTACATGATATTGCAGGAGGGGGCATATGCCACGCTTCGCATTGCTCTTGTTATTTTTTTACATTTGCATTGGATGTAAAAAGAGAGCATGCAGCAGCCAAAATAACCATGCTTGTGGGCCTGAGAAACAGATTTTTAACTTTTTTAGGTCCAAGTTATGCTTTTGTACAATAGGACATAGTAACCAATGCTTGGGGTGACAGTCATTTAAAGTAAGCATCATAATTAGGTAACACAAAATAAATTAATTGATTCTCAGGCAATCTTGTTATCAAATCAGTGAGGGAGGGAGGGTTTTGTATTTAATTTTTATATTTTTCTTGCATATAATGAGCATGTATTGAGAGGCTTTCTGCTGTCTGTTCACACCAAGAATTTACAAAGTGCTTAATTATACAAATTAACTCATTTAATTTTAACCTTCAGTGACTAATTCTGACATGATCACTTTTTACTGCAACAGAACAGGTGCACCAACATTCTGTTTCTGGGAAATAAATTTTAAAGTATTAAAAATTTAAAAACAACAAAACCGTGGAATTTAAAGAAGTCTATATTCAATATTTTTTGGGGAGCTCTTTTCCAAAAGAACTTTTATATTCTGGGTTTCTTTTGACAGGACCATTATTCTGGAGAGCTTTTGTCCAACATTCTTGTCATCTGTAGAAAAGCTGAAGGTTGTGGTTACATTTGTAATCTTTCATATTTGGTTGTAATGGTATATTAATTCCAATGGTTTCCAAATTTGATTTTGTCAGAGTTTTTCAGTCATTATTACTTAACATCTCAGACTGAATCTTGTTAACTTGTGTTATTTGTCATTTCGGCAGTATACTGTAAATTCTAGTTGGTATTGGTATCAAGTCAGTACCAATTTATCATACCGATGGAATGTCAGTGTACCAAACCTTTGGTAATAAAAAACATTCCAACATTAGTTAAAAGCCAAACAACAGAACATTATGCAAAATTCCTGACAATTAGAGCCAATGGACTATGTATTTCAAAAGTCATTTGCCTCTAATCATTTAAAGTAACAAAAAAGCTGAGAGAAAATATCCTGTGGGTATTTTCTCTCAGTGTTTTTGTTTCGTCAAATGATGCTGGCGGGTGTCCGTGTTTTTTCCAACATTTTGACAATTCTGCAGCTTTGTCTGCTGTACACGGTGACCTACAACAGGGCAGTATACCAACAATACCAGTCAGTATGGTCTTGGTGTGTATACATGTATGTTTTTGACATTGGATACCATACTAATACAAAGGCAAATCATTTTAAAAATACCGATACCGAAACCTAACTTGAAATTTCAATACTGCCCAGCTCTTCTGTTGTTCTTTAAGATTTAATTTGAAACTCTCGGAATAAATTGATGATAATTATGGATTGACTTACGCTAGATACAGCACATGTGGCACCATCCACCATTTACCAGACAAATGTTCTGCCCTGTTCTCTCCCTTGATAACCACAAGTTGACCTCTCCAGTTGTCTCCCTTGATCCACACACTCACTGGACAGAGTTACTCTTTATACACTGTACATTACACATCAAAAACTCCCTTGAATCAATCATTATTAATTTTTGTTGAAGATTTGTAGCTTCATGTTATTCTTGGTACATTTCAGTGGTTGATAGGAATTTTATTGATGGTGTTTGGAAGCATTACAGGCCAGTATTCAACAGTTTTATGGACATTTCAGCCCTGACAAACTTTTGTTTCAGTCTTCCGGAATCAGAAAAGATGTTGTGTCAGATATTTTACAAGTTCCTGCAAATGGGTGCTGTAGGTGAGTTACTTACATTAATATAAAAAGGTTTATTATGTCTGTTTCTTCATTATTATTAAAAGCCAATAGTATTTACTAATTTGCAACATGACTGTCAGGCGCATTCTATAATAGGGGGTGCCCTAGCCAGTTTGGGGGGTGAGTGTGGATCAAACATGATGTTTGGAAGGTTTCTGTGAGGGGTTGGAGGTCTCTCCTATTCTTAACTAGGGCCCCCTAATTGTTACCACCCCCTCCCCCTTCCCTCTTCACTTAAGGGGAAGTGGGAGGAGGGGGTAACAACTGGAGCATCGTAGTTAGGACTAGGCCTTCCATCTGCAAGAAAATTTTTCAAAATTCAGTGCTCTAAGGGCGAATCTGAGGCATTTTTATAGTGTGTAGCCATATATTGGAGACCATTTTATGGCTCTATACATGTTATGTTAAACCTTTACCCAACATAACGGCCAAAACCGGCCAGTGCTATTCTAAAAAATCGCTGATCAATTTTCATTATATTTTCATTTTTTGTCTCAAAAACATAGGTTATGACCCGTCATTGGAACGAGCTCATTGAGCTTGTTCCAATGAGGGGTCATAACCTATGTTTTTGAGACAGAAAATGAAAAAAATTAGTTATTCAAGAATTTTGTTTGCATGTGTCGTCTGCTTTCATGTTATGTAAAGGGTTAAAGTTGCATTTTGACAAAGTTGGTGGGGGGTGGAGGGAGGGGGAAGCAAAAAACTCAGCAATCATCAGTGGCAGAACCTGCCTCGCTGTGGTTATGCCACTGTTGACTGCTGAGTAAAAGGGTTAATGTGAACATGGAAGAGTAGATTTTCTTTTCAAACTTTACAATCAGTGTACAGCTACAAAGAACAATTGTAAAGAAGGAACATACAGAGTTTTCCTTTCATCCTTTTTTAGAAAGGGTCCAGGATCCTTTCCATTGGAAAAACCTGCATCGTAAAAGACTGAAATTGGGAATTTCTTGTACACATAGGAACCTTATGTCGAATCTACACACCTCTGATGTATGGGCATGTGCTCTGTGAATTATGTTTTGAATAATAGTGAACAGCTAAAGTCGTATAACCTGAGCAGTCATTTTCTAGTAAATTGTCATCTGCTTGAGTAGGCAGACAAGACTTGATGAAAAACAACTTATACATCATGTCTTCATAATTTTGATGTTTGTTTGATTTTTATTACCAGCCTGTTCTATGTAATCCCCATCTACAGCAACACTAAACCATGCCGAAATGAAAATCCGTTCCGCACGTATTGTTGATGGGCTATTTTTATAAAGAAGCGAAATTTCACTGTAATTTTCTACAAATCGTGCACCGCAATTACAATTTGAATTGCTAATGATAGCTAAAAATCGTCCCCTGAGTTCCAATGTATTCTATATGCCAGTAGGCACATAGAACACATTGGAACTCAGGGGACGAAATAGTAATACGGGTTCCCCTTGCAAATTTGGTTGGCGATAAAATGTGTTCCTTTTGTTAACAGTTGTCAAATGAATTGCTGAGTGTCCTAATAATTGCTTTTATAGACATGAAGGCATGTAATAAACACAGAATGACACGCATGTATGAATGGGTTAATCGATATGGCACTTGTTCCATCGTGGAAGGATAAAACTTGAGGCCTGTGTCCTCTCATTCTATCCTTCCACACTGGCATTGGTGCAATATCGATTAACC
Source organism: Pictodentalium vernedei (assembly GCA_031216915.1). Classification (NCBI taxonomy): domain Eukaryota; kingdom Metazoa; phylum Mollusca; class Scaphopoda; order Dentaliida; family Dentaliidae; genus Pictodentalium; species Pictodentalium vernedei. Next base: position 753,559,845 of record CM062296.1, read on the forward strand.
CATTCACACCCGTGTGTCGTTCTGTGTATGTACAAGTTAATTAGTTTACAAAATAAACTTTGTGCTATATACTCCATGCTTTAAAATCAAGAGTGCAAAAGTGCTTATATATTAGATCCTAAATTTCACACAATATTTAGCTGAGGGCTTGGAACACCGTCATTGACTGTTAAATTTGTACTTGCTACTTAACTTGGTCAGGCTTTAGCACTGAAATTTTATTCTCAATTTGGCATGCTTGTTCCTTGGAGGCAGGCAGGTCTCCTAACTTGAGTTCATTCTCTTGGTTGACTGCAGGTCTCTTGAACCTTTCTCAAAAAGGATGAAAAGAAAACCATGTATGTTCTATCTACATGCGTCATATCTTGATACACTTTGTCACCAGGGACATGGTGACAGGGGCAGTGGGGGGAGGCGGGGGTACCCCCCCCCCCCCCAATCCTGGCCAAAATTTCCTATAGTTGGAAATTCGGAGGGCAAGTCATGAGTAGTTGGAAATTCCATCTATCTGGATTTTAGAGCTGCTTTCGTGATGCTAATGTATCCTTTACTTCCCAAAATTCCAACTTGGTTTCAAATCGGCATAAATTTCAACCGTTACTATTTACAACTACAGTGTATACAATATCGAGCTTCATAAGTAGGCATGGTGTCAATCGGTACAAGATTTCTATAGTAAATTTAATTATCGTAATAAAGCAAAATCCTCAAAATGCACCTCACGAAAATCACATCATGTAAAATTGTTATCCTGAGTTAATTCCATCATTCACAGTTACAACATGATGAAACATCAAAAATTGATCATTCCTGCATAAGATTTAATATTAGGAGAGTATGAATTGCTCAAAGTTCTCAGCTTGAGCATTTGTTTAACACATATTCAATTCCCAGAATAATACCAAATGATAATAATAACAACCTGATAATTCTATCATAAATGTGTTGGCATTTCAGTTACTACAGTCAATTTTATGCCCCCTTTCATGGCTTCATTTTAAAAAAATTTCTCTGTAGTGAATTTCCAACTAAGGAGAGGGACAGGGATGGGGTTTCCCCATCCCAGTCCCTCCCCTAGTTGGAAATTCACTACCTTACACCCCCCCCCCCCCCCCATTCGGAAACCTCTAGCCACGTCCCTGTTTGTCACTCTGCAGTTATGTTACACCACAGAGTTCCACTTGATACTTATTTAAAGTATTTTTTTGTTTGTGGCTAACCATGGTCACCCCAGAAGGGCTTGTGATTATTGATCTCCACACTTTAATAACAAAAGTCTTGGCTATGTTCCTGATTACAGTATATTAAAGGTATGAATCTTATCTGGAGGTTCAAGTCACTGCCCTTTGTTGGTATCTCCATGCTGATTGTAAAGTTCGAAAACAAAATCAACTCTTCCAAGTCAACATTAACACTTGACAGAGTTCACAAAAGTGAGACAGTCTTTTCATCACAGGATTCTATCCATCCGTTTTGGGAAAGGGTCCTTTGCCTTTTCCAGTGCAAAAATTTGCATCATAATAAATACTGAAGTAGGGAATTTATTTAATGCCTAGAAGCCTGACACTGAGTCAACACACTGTTGATGTTGTTTGGCAGGTGCTCTGCCACTGATGTTTTGAATAATGATGAGCAGCAAAACTCATATACTAGGCTAAAAAAAAATAATGTTTTGATTCTCAGGCCCTCCCTCGTTGGATTTGAACCTCCTCATTAGGCATTTTTATTATGTCATGTTTTTTTAAGAATATGTGGAAACTTGGAATAGACATTTTTTCACATTTCTCGACATATAATTATTTAGCTGTGTTTGCAGTAAATTGTTTTTACTTGTTGCAGTTTATGGGAGAGTGCCCAGAGGCACTCTCCCATAAACTGTAACAAGGCAAATTCTGATATACTGGATCATGATTTAATTATTTATTTATTTGCTGGTGTTCAAGGTCATATATTTCTGCACAATGGCTGATAATGGCCGTGACACTGATATAAACTCAAGTTTAACCAATCATTTAGAGCCATGTTTCCCATGTTAAAGGACTCCTACCCCAAACATTGGTTACTGGGGGACTATTTTAATGGATCATGATGTTTGACAGATCTATACCATTAAAAAGAACAATAAAATTCAAATCCTTTTAGCTGTTGTTACGGCAGTTAGTTATAAAAGGTATACTATAATTACACTAAAATACAACCTTTTCTCTTTTTCGAGTGGAAAGACAGCAAAAAGATTTACTGAGTATACTCAACCCTTTACACGAAAAAAAAAAATAAAATAAAATCCTCCCTCCCTCCCTCCCTCACTGATTTGAAAAAAAAATTGCCTGAGCAGTTATTTCCAGTGAAGTGTCATCTGCCTGAAGAAACAGACGGCATTTAACTAGAAACCAAGCCTGGAAATAAGCAATCTGTCATTTGCAGAATGAGGTCCCCAGTTGGTGAATTTGCTGATGCCATCCTGTACAGTGTGCTAGTATCCCCCAGTTTATCCTCTAGGCACCTCTTCCTGTTTAGGACTGATACCTTGATTCAGATTGAGGTTCACAGAGGGTAAATTTAGCAATGCAACCCTGCTTTGCAGGGTAGCATCACCAAATTCACCCACTGGGGACCTCATTCTGCAGATGACATTCTGCTTATTTCCAGGCTTGCTAGAAACAACTGCTATATCATAATTCATAACTTTGATGTCCAGCGCGTTGGCTCAGTGGGCAGCACATTGGCTCTGTGGTAGACTGTTGGACTTCTATGCGGGAGATCCCGAGTTTGATCCCCATCTGGAACGACCTGCGCTGTGTCCTTGGGCAAGGCACTTTATCCTGGTTGCCTACATGGGGGGCATGATGACGCCATGTACTAAGGCGTACTGCATGTTGATGGTGCACATGTCTTCAACTGCAGTGACCCTGCTTGTGCAGAGCTTGAACAGAGTTGGAATGTTGAGGAGCTAACAGTTGCTCGTTGATGCTCAGTGGTTCTCTCCGGGTACTTCAGCTTCCTCCACCCGTAAAACTGTAACGGTCACGATTAGCCATTGTGCATAAGTATGTGACCTTAAACGCCAATAAATAAATAAATAATGTCCATTTGGCTTTTACGAGTTATGTAGTTTGACAAAATAAATATAAATAATATAGTTTCAATATTTACTCTCTGTGCAGAGTAGATGGGAGCACGGTGGCTCAGTAGGTAGAGGTGCAGGCTGCAAGCCGAGAGGTCCTCGGTTCGAATCCCACCTGCGACAACCGCGTTGTGTCCTTGGGCAAGACACTTCATCTTCTTTGCCCGCATGGGGGCATGATGCCGCCGTGTACTAAGGCATACTGCACGTCGAAGGTACGCATGTTTTCAACCAATCTAACCCTGCCTGTGCTGCAGAGCGGAGTTACGATGTTGGGGAGCTGGCAGCTGCTCGTCTTTGCTCGGTGGTTCTCTCCGGGTACTACGGCTTCCTCCACCCGTAAAACTGTCACGGTCATGATTAGCCATTGTGCACAAATATATGCCCTTAAACATCAATAAATAAATAAATAAATGCACAGTAGATTATTTGGTATTTGAGTGGGTAGGGTAGGAAAGGGACAGTTGTCATAGCTGATTGTTTCCAGTCCTGGAAATGAGACGGGTGCAAGTGCAAGTGCAATTGCTCCCGTCAGCACCCATGTTTTCTATTTTACGGGAGCTAAAAAATGCACTCGTTGAAAAATATTGTGGAGCACTAATATACTGTGAGGACATATAAATGTGCGTTGTTTTGACAAAGCAGCACACTATGGCCAGTGGCAAGTTAATGTCATAATTCAGCAACTCCTTCCTTATACATTTAGCCCTTTGAACACTAGTGGTATCTGCTATGCCAGTTCAATGGCAGCAATTGAAATAGTTGAAAATACTGATTGGTCTACCCCACACATTTACTGAACAGCAATCCTATTTAATGACGATATGACGTATCATGTTCCTGGCTGGAAAAACGGCCGCTCATATTCAAAGGGTTAAGGTTTCTGGTATTTGGTGACAGTATTCCCTCGAATATTCATGTACTAACATTTTACGGGTGCAATTTACTCTCCCCTCTGATTTCGCGGGTGCTTAAAACTGGACCCGTCAATTTTATTTATTTCCAGCACTGGTTCCTTTGGATCTGCTGTCTTAGCTGCATTTCTGACTGGGGACAGTTGTCGTAGCTGACTATTTAACTGGGGGCAGATGTCTGCTTGTCCATTTTTGGATTGGGGAGCATTTGTCTGGGGGGGCACTTGTCGTACACTACCCAAGTGCAAGGGGGGTGCGGGGTGTAATGACTGGAAAGTTCTAGGTAAAAATTGTTGGGAAAGAAAGTTGTTTGGCATCAAAGTGGATAGGAGATTTCTGGTGTTTTTTTTTTTTTTTTTCAATTAACCCAACATTTCTGTTTTTTTCCACAGATGATGATTATTTGATGAAATTTTGGTCTGGAATGACCGCAAAGATTGTATCTACTAAATCAGTGTCAGTAAATCAAATCCAGTTATTGTGTGAGATTAAGAAGAAGATGGAAGATTGTCCAGATGCAGAGCTACATCAAGAAGTGTACAAACTTTATCTAACACTTATAAAATGTGTGATATTTTCATCAAAAGATGGCTCACCGGAAGATCTCAGAGATTCTCTGTTGAACAATCTAGCTACAATGAGCAAGGTATTAAAAATTTTCCTTATCTTTGATTTTTAAATTTCTATTTTTATCTCTTAACCCACTGAATATTTTCAAATTTTTTTTTTATAAAATCCAGTCATGGCTGCTGAGAAACAGCATTGGTTTGGCCAGATTTAGAGTGATTTTATGTGGGACTATAACCTACCTATGCTCTCCCTCCCCAATTGGGGGGTTTGGGGGGATTAGCAGCACTTGCATTGCAGGCCTCTTGTTAGATGATAGTAGTACAGGCCGAATCTAGTGTGGAGAGTGCTCCCCCTTTACTCTGTCGGAAATTTTGTTGTCCTTCTGAAAATTTATTGATTGCCTGACTGCCAACATTTTCTCCGAAAGATGGGCCATAAACTATGTTTTTGAGACAAGAAATGAACAGAACAAAATTTGAGTGGAGATTTTTGGAAATAGTGCTGGATTTTGCCGACTTATTGAGTAAATAGGTAAAAGATTATGTAACTGCAATGACAAAAACCAATACATCATGTTGTGTTCACAGTTAGCCATTGTGAAGAATGGCCTTGTGAAGAATGTGACCTTAACTACCAATAAATAAATAAGGCCATTAAAAAAAAAATGTCTATTTTTCCCAGGCACTGCCCACGTCATTAAATTTCCGCTGCGTCAAAACTTTTTAATACCCAGTCAAAAAAAAAAAAATTACGGCAGGTCAAAAATGTTTTCCCTGGTCTGTATTTTCGGATCAGAATTTTGAGCACCGACACATTTCTCTGTAGTATTTCAACTTCCTGTTCCCGTTTTCATCCGTATTTTCATGCTTTGAATTTCTGACTATTATATTAATGTTTTCTATGTTGGTACATATAACCACTTTTGAGGAAAATGCCGCTATTATCTTTTCAAAATTAGTGCCGGACTGAACATAATCCTGCAATGGAGCGTCTTTGGCATGTCGTCAACAGCCAAGTTGATTGAAGCATTTTGCAATATATTCGATAAGATAACACCACTTCAGAGTTTGTAAAAGATTTATTCCTGAAATGTGAATATATTTTTTAGGGTATCTTTTTCAGATTTCAGATTTCAGAATAAAAAATAAAAATAAAAAGCCTCCCTATAGTTATTACGGCCTCATCAAAGATTTGAGGCACAATTGCCTGAAAACATAGACATTTTTTTTAATGGCCTAAATAAGATATTTTTCATCAAATCTAATCCATGTTTGATGAAAAATTCATCAAAATTTAACTCAAGAAATCATTTTTGGAAAAATCCATTCAATTTACAGGGTGGAAATTGGATTCAATATGTCCAAATTATACTTTATTATGCTGTCCTCAGCAGGAATATCCAGCCAGAAGCGCAAGGAGATAACATTGAAGAAAGAAAATAATCTCTGCATTGAAAATGATAACATCTGATATTTTTTTGCAGGAAAATTTTATTCAGGAATATATCAGTTATATTAGAGACGAATGGAACCAGTTTGTGAAAACTATATTAAAGTAAGTTATCACATCATTCAAAAATAGTCAAAACTGGAACTTCCTTCAGGAGATTTATTGGCTTTGAACTTTCTTATCAACCTACTCACAATTGTTTACTACAGGCTTGCACTACAGTGGAAGTCCCTAACTCGGATAAAATACTCTCTATTTTTGTCTTTCCCAAGTAAGTTGGGAAAGAAAAGTGGTGCAAAAGCACCAATAAAAATAAGCCAAAACTGGGTCGAGTGCAACCGGCGCAGACCCAGTACGGGACGCTCTCTCCCAAGTACAACTCCACGACTTCCGTTGCCAATGCGCAAATACCGTCTCTAAAGACTCATTCTTTTTAAAATCTGCTTTGTGTCGAGATGTTTTTGCACGCTTATCAGTGTTCCACCAGCTCGATGTTTGATGATTCCTGATTCATTATACCACAGTGTATCCTTTGTATTCTCAGGAACAGTGTTTTATATATTCTCTTTTCTATTATATGTCCATAATGTATATTTATTTGCTCTCTCTCGAGTCGCGCGCGAATTTCGCGTGCCACGCGGTTCGGACTTAGATTTTTTCACAATTATTGTTAATGCTTTTTTTGCAAAATTTTCTAATTGTGTTAGAGTTAGGTGTCAGCGGGGTACCACTCCTGCAGTGTTTCTTCTTTCTTTTGAGAGTAGTCTTCCTGTTGGATGGTTCCCGGTCGACCTTCTGGGGTCTTTGTTTCTGTCACCTTTCTCTCTTCTTTGGGGGTGTTCTGTTTTCTCATCTCCACTTCTCTGCTCCTCTCACCTCTATCATGCCCAGGACAATTCCCTGTGGGCAATGTCTGCTGCCAAAGCATGTGGACGATGTACATTCGTCTTGTTCCTCCTGTAATGGGTGTTCGGCCGAGCGGCCGTGTGGTGTCTGTGGAACATGGTCTTCCACCTTCTGGGCGTCAGTAAACCGTGTCGTTCGTTCTCGTGGCCGTGCCTCCCGCTCCCGCGGGAAAGGAGAACGTGGTCGTTTGGGGCCTCCCGAGCCGACTTTGTCTGGTGAGAGTTATTCCTCCTCCGTGGGGGATGTGCAGTCTTTTCCTGTGGTGGATACTGCGGGAGCCGTTGAGTGTTCTGGTGTAGAGATGCCTGGTTCCGGGACTACGGTCCCCCTCCAGTCGACATCTGAGGCTGTCACTAGGGTTGTGACTCCTCCTTCGGAGCCGAGCCGGTGTGCTCTCTCCACTATTTCACCAGCCTCAACGACTCTCGACGTATCTACTACTGCTGCTGGCCCGTCTGCTTCGTTATCTGTTTCAGCCGGCCTCGGCTTTTCGCTGCAGGGGACTGCAGGACTGTCCGATACTGTAGACGTGGGATATCGGCCTCAGCCTTCCCTGACTTCAACTCGGCGAAGTCGGAAGGGGCTGCCGGCCGAGCCCATCGCTGTGGTCTCTTCGCCGTCGAGCACCACAGTTGTGTCTTTGGATTCGGATGTTCGTAGTGGAAACACTATGAACTCCGTGGCGTTTCCGTCTACTCACTCTGGTCACACGACCAGTTTTGGGGGACCAACGCCTTTTGTGCAGCCTGGACCTTCTGCCCCGCAGAGGTCCGTGGTGACTCTCATGAGTTCTCGCAATATTGATCCTCGGGGTGCATCGTACCCCTATACACGTCTGCCTTCAGATGTTTCGGCTGCCGCCCGTCGTCCCGCGTCGGGTGTTTTGGAGGATCGTGACCCTTCGCTGGTTAAGAGAGTCAGAGGTGAAGCCACTTTGCCGGTTCGCTCCCCTGTCGAACTGGTCGGTACAGGCAGTGAGCTTAGGGAGGCCCTCTCCTTACTCACTCAGGTTCTTTCTAAGAGCCTTCCTGTTGCTTCCAGCGAGGCTATGGGTGGTTTCCAGGCGCCTCCTATGGCGCTGCCTCCTGGGATTGGAAACAGGCTGGTTTCCGATTCCTCTGGTGTCCCGACACCATGGGAGGCGTCGGCTGGTTTGCCCATGATGGGCTATGTGTCTTCCGACTCTGGGGAGGAGTCCGACATTCTTGAGGTCGAGGGCCAGAAGTCTTCGGACTTGGGGGCGGCTCTTGACTTTGTGTTTGGGTTTCTGCCTGAGCTCAAACCTGCTAACCAGCCGACAGTGTCAGCCTGGCCGCGATCATCGGTCGCGCGCCAACAGCCTATGGAGCAACCTGCTTCTGGGCACCTTCGACCGTGCCAGTCGGTACAGGTGGTTGAAGCTTTTTCAGCATTGGATGCCAAGCTGAATTCCAAGGCTTTGAAGACTTCGTTCTTCACCAGGGTTGACACCTTTTTGCCTCCTGTGCGTTATCGTTCCTATGATTACGCCAATCCGTCAGTCTGCCAGGCTTTGACGGTTCTGGATCAGGACTCCACTTCCCTCGGGCTTTCCAAGCCCAAGTCTGCCGTCATTCCAATGACGACTCTGGAGTCCACGTTGGGCTTATCTAGAGAGATGCTTGGCATGCTTTCTCTCTCAGATCACGTCGTCTCAGCTTTGGCTGCTTATCTGCCTCCAGATAAGTTTGACGAGGTACAGGCTCCTTTGCGTGTGCTGTCCAAGGCGCTTATGCACCTTACTCACACGCATGCCTGTAACACGGCCAATTTGGAATTAGTTCGAAGAGACGCTGTGCTGGACACAGGACGATCCCTTCCCGAGGAGCAGCGTGCTACTCTTCGATCTGCTTCTTTGGCAGGTCCGCAACTTTTCCATGGTTCCGTGTCGACGGTCCGGGATGACGTCCTACGTCATTCCAAAGATCAGCTGCTGTTTCGTCAGCTTGATCAGCCTTCTCGGGGAGGCAAGGGCCGTTCCAAGCCTAACAAGTACCCTTCTGCTTCCTCTGTGAAGCAAAAGGCTGGTCCTTCTGCCGCCGCCTCTACTTCTTACTCACGGGGTAAAGGTAGGGGTCGGCAGAATCGAGGGAAGTCTCAGGATTCTTCATTTAGCAGAGGAGGTGGTTTCTCCTCTCGCGGGCCTCATCGGGGCTCGAAATGAAGGTCCTCACCTCGACTCGTCCCAGGTTGGAGGAAGGATAGCAGAGTTCGCAGACCATTGGACCACCATCACATCCGATCCATGGGTGTTAGATGTTGTTCGGTCCGGGCTGCGCATATCCTTCCGACGGCACCCCACTCTGTCAAGGGTGCCTCTTCCAACCACAGTTCCTTCAGACGTTTTATTACGTCGGGAACTTTTGTCCACGGAGATTGCCAATCTCCTGGCAAAGGGGGCGATCGAGGTCGTCAAGAACGTTCAGTCAGTGGGTTTCTATTCCCGCCTGTTCTTGGTGCCGAAGAAGGACGGCCGACTCCGACCGGTTACCGATCTGAGTATCCTGAACCAGTCTATCATTGCTCCCAAGTTCAGCATGGAGACTTTCAGGTCGGTCCGCCAATCAATTCACCAGGGAGATTTCGCAGCCAGCATCGACCTGCGAGACGCTTACTTCCACGTTCCGATGCATCAGGCGTCACGGAAGTATCTCAGGTTCGCTTTTCTGGGGCGAGTTTACCAGTTCAAGGCCATGCCTTTCGGCCTCATCCTGGCTCCTTGGGCATTCACCAGACTGATGTCGCATGTGATAGCGTTCCATCGCACACAGTCCAGGGTGACTACTTCGGCATATCTGGACGATATCCTCCAGAGGCATTCCAATGCTGCCTTACTGGAATCGGATGTCGCCACTCTGTTGAGCTTGCTCACGTCGCTAGGATTCAGAGTCAACGAGGAGACGTCGGACCTGGTCCCTTCTCAGTCGTTTTGTCATCTGGGGATGTCTTTCCAAACCAAATTCAATTTGGTGGCTGTTCCCCAGGCCAAGGCTGTGATTCTCTCAGCTTTTGCTCTGACTCTGTCCTAGTCCAGGTCTGCGACCGCTCGGAGTTTTCTCCGGCTGATCGGTCTCTGCGTTTCGGTGATGGATCTCATTCCTCTAGGTCGGCTGCGTGTCAGACCTCTCCAACACTTTCTGCTCAGTCGTTGGAGACCGAATGTAGATTCTCTGGATCAGGTGCTTCCGTTTCCGGACTCTCTGTATCCTCACCTTCTTCCCTGGACAGATGTTCAGGGGATTACGCAGGGTGTTCTGCTGGACTTACCCACGTCCGATCACGTTCTGACGGCAGATGCCAGCGATCTCGGATGTGGTGTGACGTTGGATCCTCTCGGTCTTTCCCTACACGGGATGTGGGACCAGGATCAAGCAGCTCTACACATCAACCAGAAGGAGCTTCTTGCTCTTCTTCTGAGTTTCAGGCAGTGGATCCCTCACCTGTCGAATCGCCAGGTCCTTCTACTATCCGACAATTCGACAGTGGATGCTTACATTCGGAACCAGGGCGGCACGCACTCGCTTCCGATGTACGAGTTAGCTCGGGATCTTTTACTGCTCGCTCAGGATGTTCACGCCGGAGTGGTTGTTCGTCACATTCCCGGTCGTCTGAACGTCCTAGCCGACTCCCTGTCCCGACAGGGCAGGGTTATTTCCACCGAGTGGATGCTTCACAGGGCAGTGTTCCAGTCGCTTTGCGATCTCTGGGGACGTCCCCACATTGACCTCTTTGCGACTCGTTGGAACCATTAGGTGGACACTTTTGTGTCCCCGTGTCCAGATCCTCTGGCTTTTGCCGTGGACGCTCTGTCACTCGATTGGAACGGTCTAGTCGGCTACGCCTTCCCGCCGGTTCCGATTCTTCCTCAGGTTCTCGCCAAAATTCGAACCTGCAGTTGTTGAATCATTCTGATCGCTCCCCTGTCGCCTCAGCGGGTGTGGATCAATCAGCTCCGCTCGCTGATGGCGGCGGTTCCAGCACATCTCCCGCTACATCGCGACCTTCTTTGTCAAGGTCGCCCGAGGAGGTTTCACGTCGACCCGACTTCATTGTGCCTTCACGCATATCTTTTGTCAGGTCCTGTCTCCTCCGTAGAGGTTTTTCGAGACGAGCAGTGGAGTGCATTTCTTCTTCAAGGAGGCACTCCACTGGTTTAGCTTATGCAGCTAAATGGAAGGTCTTCTGTCGATGGTGTGCTGATCACTCTGTTGATTATGCCAATCCTTCGATTTCACAGATTGCGGAGTTTCTGGTATATCTGTTTGATTCTCGGGTCTCCAGCCTGTTACCATCAAGGGTTACAGGTCTATGCTTTCAGAGACTTTTTCTTATGTGGGGAAGCGTCGTATCGGCACTAATCCTTACCTCTCCAAGCTTGTTCGGCACTTTTCTTTGAAAAGGCCTCGGACTTTGCAGCTCACTCCACGAGGGAATCTTTTGTGGGTGCTGCTTTGCTTGGGGGGGGGGGGGGGGGGGGGGGGGGGGGGGGGGGAGGGGGGCGCCGTTCGAACCTTTATCCCAGGTGGATATGCTTTTTCTCACATATAAGACGGCTTTTCTGATGGCATTTGCTTCGGCCAGACGGGTTAGTGAGCTTCACGCCCTCTCGGTTGACCCGGCCTTTTTTAGGAGCTCTCCCAACAGTGTTACTTTTACCACTGATTGCTCCTTTTTGGCTAAGAATCATTTACCAGATACTACTCCTCCTCCTATCTGTATCAGGGCTCTTCCCTCTGTTGAGGGTACTTGCCCTTTGCTCTGTCCGGTCCGTGCTATTCGCATTTATCTTGATCGGACACGCTTCATACGGAAGGGCAGAAAACGTTTTTTTTCTGTCTCTCATTCCGGGTCGACAGAAGATCTCTCCTCAATCCATTTCTCGATGGATTTGTCTTGCTATTCGTATGGCTTATAGTCGTTTAGCAGCTGGCGATTGTATTACCAATCGTATTTCTGCCCACGAGGGGCTGGCACTGTCTGCCTCTTGGGCTTATTCTAACTCCGTCAAGTTGTCGGATGTTATGCAGGCAGCCTACTGGAGAAATGCTTCTACTTTCTCCACCTTTTATTTACGCCAGTTGCAGGAGCAGTCGGAGGACCTTTTTGCCCTAGGTCCTCTTTCTTCTGCTCAGGCTGTTGTCTGCCATAGCCATTAGGCTTCTTGAAGGTCAGTTTCAGCCTTGTGCTGTTACTGCCCTTTTTCTGTCTGTGTGTCACACAGGCTCATATGTCTCTTTTCATTGTCCTTTACCAATGATTGCGACATTATGGTTGATAAGCCTCGGGACCTCTTCCTTCTACTTCACGGTTCCAGTGCACTAGGGTTATGTGGGGGTTGGTTATGCGATTCCCTCCAGCCTTTTGTCTATTCAGCCTGTAGTAAACAATTGTGAGTAGGTTGATAAGAAATCTAAATTTTATAGTAAATTTCCTTTCTTATTATACCTACCACAATTGTTTACATGGAGGCCCTCCCGTCTTCTTTACGGGTAAAGAATCTTTCCTCCCCGCTGATCACATAACTGTAACGTTTACGGATTCAAAAAGAATGAGTCTTTAGAGACGGTATATGCGCACTGGCAACGGAAGTCGTGGAGTTGTACTTGGGAGAGAGCGTCCCGTACTGGGTCTGCGCCGGTTGCACTCGACCCAGTTTTGGCTTATTTTTATTGGTGCTTTTGCAGCACTTTTCTTTCCCAACTTGCTTGGGAAAGACAAAAATAGAGAGTATTTTATCCGAGTTAGGGACTTCCACTGTAGTGCAAGCCTGTAGTAAACAATTGTGGTAGGTATAATAAGAAAGGAAATTTACTATAAAATTTAGATTTCTCAGAACATACACAGAGAATCTCCAACTCATCCACAATATATGCTAAAATTTATGAAACATGTTCTGTAAATTAGGTCTGGACTGCAACCATGTCTTGGTCCAGACCTAACTTATTCGTCAAGTTTCAGGATTGATTCAAGGAATGGCCTTGAATTTAATTATGGGCCATTCAAGGACTTGGAATTCTGGAAAATGGGCCTGGAGGCCTTGAAAAGCCTTGAATATTCTTTAAATACAAATGCTGATGAAGCATGTAATCATAACTAGATAGTATTATATGCCAGGAAGCCAGAAAATAAGCAGACTGTCAACTGCAAAATGAGGACCCCAGAGGGTGAATTTAGTGATGCTACCCTGCACAGCAGGGTAGCATCACTAAATTTACCCTCTGTGAATCTCAATCTGAATCAGGGTCTCAAAACTAAACAGAAAGAGGTACCCAGAGGATAAATTGGCCCACTGTATGGGATAGCATCATCAAATTCGCCCTCTGGGACCTCATTTTGTAAATGTCAGACTGCTTATTTTCAGGCCTGTATGCCAGAGTTTGTGAAGACATAATCCTATGACTGAACGGGAGTGGGAGAAGGGGGTAATAACCGGACACTCCTAGTATTTATTTATTTATTTATTTATTTATTTATTTATTTATTATGGTTTAACAACACTTTACCAGCCAAGGTCATATTGTGTTGGTGACAGTTTTATGGGTTGAGGAAACCGGAGTACCCGGAGAGAACCACCGAGTAACGACAAGCAGCTGCCAGCTCCCCAACATAGTAACTCCGCACTGCAGCACAGGCAGGGTTAGATTGGTTGAGGACCTGCGCACCATCGACGTGCAGTATGCCTTGGTACATGGCGTCATCGTGCCCCCATGTGGACAATCGGACGATTCGGTGATCTGAAATAGACTCCTAGTAGAGACTAGTGGCAGTTGGGTCTTGTAAATTCTTGAATTTGGCTATTGCAGGACCTTGAAAAATGCTAAAAAAAATGTCAAGAAACAGTCTTGAATAGCCTTGAATTTAGCCAATCATTGCCTGTAAGAACCATGAGCTTTCATAAATTTCACTGTAACCTAGGTAGAGTTGAAAATTATGTGTATCTCTTGATTACTAAATGGATCAAGAATAGGTTCTCCAACATGCTGTCTTTGGGGAAATTTGCAAGTTACATTTTAAGTCCCTTGGCAGTCATTTCTTGGCAAGTCTTGGCTGCCTTTATAGGTTACTAGCAGGGTTACCCGGCATTGCTCTGGCTGACGTGAGTATTATAACTGTTGGTGCCCCTCTACACCCCCACCCCACCCCACCCCACCCTGGCACTTTTTTAAACCTCACCATTAGATTCCTGGTAAAAAAATTACCCCTAGTAGACCCCTTTGAAGACCTATATTGGTGAGAAAAATTTTTGGTCATAACTTTTGGTGCCCCTCTACACCCCACCCCCACCCCGATACTTTTTTAAACCTCACCATTAGACTCCTGATAAAAACGTACCCCTAGTAGACCCCTTTGAAGACATATATCGGTAAAAAATAACTTTTGTTGCCCCCCTACACCCCCACCCCCACCCCACACACTTTTTTAAACCTGACGATGACCTCCGCCATAAAAAAGTACTTTTAGTTGACCCATTTTGGACACTCGGGGTGGCCCCATATTCATTTCTATAGTGGACCGACAGACAGACAGACATACGAACATACAGCCATTCTAAAATATAGTATAGAAGATATACATCAATCAAAAAACATAAGTTTTGAGTCTTCCGATTTTCAAGTAATATTGGAAGTTACTGCAAGGCAATAATAACGTCCGATGAGGTATTTCAATTTCAGTGAAGAAATGCCAGAGAATCAAAATACTTTTTTTTAGGCCTAATGTGATAAATGTTATGTTCCTATCTTGCTTTTTATTATTATTTATGAGGTAAACTGACTTCAACAGACATGTTACCTGTTGAGTGCAAGAAGCCACTCTCATGACTATTGAAAATGCCTGAAACCCACTGCAGTGGCTTCACACTGTATGCTTTAGCTTGTTGTGTGCTTAGCAGTAAAAGAAAAAAGTTTATATAAAATTGTTTTGTTATAATTTATTGGAGAGTCACAACAGGCACTCTTTAATATATTGTAACAAAGCATTTTTATGAACAAATTGCTGGCACCATCTTATCTTTAAAAAGGTAACTCCTGTTGCAAATCACCTTTGAAAAGTAACTGAAGACTAATTAACCCTTACCGAATGCAGTCGATATCAAAATGTTTTATTTTAAATAGTACTGTTTTCAAATGTTCAACAAAAATAAATCATGTGCCCCCCCCCCCCTTCCTGGAATGAGCTTGACAAGCTCATTCCAATAGGGGATCACATGATATAGTTTTGTTGAAATTTTTTTGAAATATTTTATTCAACTGCTGAATCTGCATATTACTCTGGTGGATGTGGCCGATACATTAGGTAAAGGGTTAGTGTATTACCGCAATGTGAATGTGATTGATCCAGAATATTTCACTGTTCGAATTTTTATCCATCAAGAAGATGAGATGCTGTAATGTGAGACATTGTTGGTAAGAGTTCTTAGGCATTCAGATTTAGTTTAAACAATATTTATACTGGGAGCGTGGTGGCCCAGTATGTGGAGATGCAGCTTGCAAGCCAAGAGGTCATCGTTTCGAATCATACCTGCAGTAACTGCGTTTTGTCCTTGGGCAAGACACTTAATCTCAATTGCCCACATGGGGGCACTGTGATGTATATTAAGACTTACTGCTTGTCAATGGTGCACTTGTCTTCAACGAATGCTAACCCTGCTTCTGTGGAGTTGGTATGTTGAGGAGTCTGACAGTTCTTCGCCATTGCTCGGTGGTTCTCTCTGGGTGCTCTGGCTTCCTCCACCTGTAAAACTGCCCGACACGAGGTGACCCTGGCTGTCAAAAGTGTCTTTAAACCCCAATAAATAATTAAATAACAATATTTATTGATGAAAGCTCTATAGTTGCATACAATATGATTTACAATAAAGAAAAGAAACAGATATAATTATGAGACAGTGAATACAGAAACATCACTAGGTAAATCACTACAATGAAGGGATTCGACAGAAAGCTTGATGCTTCTGTTGGCCGTCTCCCTTAGGTCTTTGAATTACAAAATAAGTATTAGGCCTAAAAAAATAAAAAATCTGTTTCTCAGGCCCTCCCGCATGGTCATTTTGGCTACTGCATGCTCTCTTTTTATAACCAATTTAAACTTAAAAAAAATAAAAATTAAATGGTTTTTGTCTGATATTTTACCCAAGTTAAAAAAATTGATGAATTTGTCCCTTGAGTGCAAGAAGGCTTTGCAATGCTTTAGCATTGCAAAGCCTTCTTGCACTCAAGGGAGAAAATACACCATCACCCATGCTATTCTGTAGATTGAGGCCTAAAACTTGAACCAAGAACATGAACTTTTGATAGCAAAAAAGTAATTACTGAAATAAAAAATAAAATAAAAAACCGCTCGCCCGCATGCAATTTCACAAATAATGGCCTGAGAAACAGAAGATCTACTTTGTGTGGCCTTACTAGATTTAATAATAATGATAATGATACTTTTCTTTGTGGGCACTGCATGCTAAAAACAGGATTCAACATTGTTGAATATTTTTTGCTCATTTGTAAATTGGAGTTTTAGTAAATTTAATTAATATTTATTTTGGTCTTACTATAAACATTGAAATAATGCTTTGGTATGACATTGGGTCAGCTGACTTCAGTCATTGGATAGCTCAAATATTTATCAAGTTTCATTAAGGTCTAAAAAGTTAAATATCTGTTTCTCAGGCCCTCCTACATGGTCCTTTTGGCTGCCACATGCTCTCTTTTCATAACCAATGCAAACTTAAAAATTAAGTGATTTATGTCTGATATTTTACCCAAGTTAATAGAATTGATAAATTTGTCCCTTGAGTGCAACAAGGCTTTGCAATGCTTTAGCATTGCAAAGCCTTCTTGCACTCAAGGGACGAAATACACAACCACTCATGCTATTTTGTACATTATGAGGCATAAAACAAACCAAGAATATGAATGTTTTATGGCAAAGAATTAATTACAAAAATAAAAAATAGAGTAAAAAAATGCCCGTCTGCATGCAATTTTAAAAAAAATGGCCAGAGAAACAGAAGATCTACTTTGTGGATCCTAAGCTTGTGATACTGGGTATATCACAATTCTTTACATTCATTTTCGTCATTCACTGTCTGAAACAAGGCTGCTAGTTTGAAGACCAGAAACAGTTTCTTAATTTCCTCAAATCCTCATACAGTAATTTGTGTTAAATTTGTGCATTTGTGTATTTATTTCTTCAATTCTAGACTCCATCCAATCACCATCTAACTTAACATGTCTAATCAGTTCATTCAGACTAGATAGTGTCATGTGGGGAATGAGAGGGAGGGGAATGTATTGTTTTCTTCTAAAAATCCCCATCCTTGGATTGATAGACAGCCAGATGTATAAATTTATCATCTATCAAATACTTCAAAATTATATTATTTAATCTTTGCTTTGTTTTCCAGAGTACATTATAAAAACTACAAAACACATAGTATTATAAATGATCTCATTCCTAACATATACGGAAGTGGTATTGAAGAGGATGACTCAGGGTTACTACTACTATCAATGTTGTATGAGATGATTTTTAGCCACTCTGCCTTTCTGGATGTGATGCTAGAAACTGGTGATGATCAGCTTATAGGTAGGGTAGAAATTACACCTTCTAGTAGTGGCAACTTCTATCGTGTTCACCATATCACTTCACATGTACAATGGAACCTTGTTCATTGATTATCTACTTTGCTAGTGAAGAACATTAAGTTAACAGGAATATTCAATAATATGGAAATTGCCTTTTTCAAACATTCTTCTGATAATCCATAGCATTTCTTCTATCATATCTTGTTTAACCCTTTACCCAACGCAGACAATATCAAAATTTATTATTTTAAATATCATTTTTTAAAATTTTTCAAAACATTTCAACAAAACCATATCATGTGACCCCCTCATTGGAACGAGCTCAATGAGCTCGTTCCAATGAGGGGTCACATGATATGGTTTTGTTGAAATATTTTGAAAAATTTAATTTTTTCAACTGTTTAATTTGCATATTATGCGGGCGGATGTGGGCGATTCGTTAGGTAAAGGGTTAACCCTTTTCAACACTGGTGGTATCTTCCATGCCAGTTAAATGGCAGAAATTGGAAGAGTCCATATCCATTATTTAGGGGTAGAGTAATGAATATTTTCAACGTGCAGCCTTCAGGCTGCACGTTGGAAATATTAATTGTTCTACCACACACGTTCGCTTAGTATCCATTCTACTTAATGAAATTATGATGTATCATGTTCTTGGACCGGAAGAGCGGCCTCTCGTGTTGAAAGAGTTAACAGCACTTACAGACCTCTTTCAAATAAGATATAAAAGAATAAATGCTTATATATTGAAAAAGGTAATTCAGAGAATGTCAGTATAAATTTTGGACAGATCAAACTACTTTTACAAAAAATAATAAAAATACTGAACTGTGATATTGTGTGGGTTGAATAAAGGGTTTGCTAGTATTTTAATTTCATATTTCATTTTCAGCCTCATAAAAATGATTGTCATTTTTATTGAAACTGTATGCAGTTGTCCTGAACTTTTGCTATCATCGAATAAACTTATTGAGCGTGCCAAGGTTCAACATTCTGAAAAGGCTGCGGGCTTTAACAGTATAACTATGTGTTGTTTCACCTTGAATGCTTCCAGTGATTCAGATACAAGGCATAAAAGCAGTGTGGTTCCGCAATTTAATAATTATACTTTTGAGAAGTGTTTTTTTCTATCTTTTCCTATATATATATATATATATATATATATATATATATATATATATACACACACACACACACACACACACACACACACACACACACACACACACACACACACACACACACACACACACACACACACACACACACACACACAGTCTTGTCTTCCCTACATACCGAGGTACCCCATTGTTTGTCCTTTGTGTGGACTAACGGTTTCAACCTCGTTTTGCTGGTACAGTTCTGGGAAAACAACCGAGGTAAAGGGTTTCTTTTGTCTTTTGTACCTCGGTAAGGCGAAACACGCAAACTCTTTTGTCTAGTTACCTCGTCAAGTTGGTAAGACAAACCCACACACACACACACACACACACACACACACACACACACACACACACACACATACACACACACAGAGTTATGGAGGGTGGGGTGGGGGAGGGTGGACATGCGATGGTGTGAGTGAAAATGAATGTGAGTATGTGTGAAAGAGAGAGAGAGAGGGCAAAAGAGAGAGAGCAAGACAGAGTGAGATAAAAGGAGAGATAGAGATATTTAGAGCCAGAGAGATCGTGGAGGCACGTGCATGTGTGTATGTATAAAAGTGGGTGCGCGTGACCTACCTTGCTCACAGTAAACCACTAATGCTAAAAGTGTGACATATAGGCCTATAAGACCGGGTGCATTATGTAACAAATCTAAATATACTGTAAAGAAATAATATATGCACATGTCACATAAATAAAGATTACTAGTACCACTGCTACAAGGACACTCGCAAATGCATTTTGAAAACTTATAATCTTCTATAAATAGTAACATAAAAAGTAACCAAGCACATGGTTGTATTGTGCAGTTGCAAGGTATAGATTTTTTTTATCAGGGGCACACTGATGTATGCTGTATTCAGGTAATTACAGACCCAATACATACTTATTGAGTGATAAAATGTTTGTAGAAATTTTTTTTTTTATAAAAAATTATGACATGGAAAATGAAGTGAGTTGACCTTTGTGGTTACGTGGTTCTGCAAGTTTTTTAATTCAATGTTTTATTAGTATAATATTTTAGGCAACCTCCTTCCAGGTAATCTTTTTTTTCGAGTGTTTTATGTGAGAGAATGTCATGGTTATGCTAATATCTTTATTAATTTTGATGCAAATGTTTGACCTGAGAAATAAAGATGGTGTGGCTGATGTGCTTAGAAAGAAAGCCCTTTCCAACAATGGATTACAGCACAGCATTTTATCACCAAAGTCAAGGACTACAGTGGAACCCTGTTAATTGAATGCCCATTTTGCCAATGAAAATTATTCAATTAACAGGAGTATTCAATGTGTCACTTTCCTGGATTCTAAAGATAAACTTAGCATTTATTCTATTATATCTTGTTTGACAGAGCTCTGTGAGCTCTGTCAAACAAGATATGATAGATTAAATGCCTGTATTGGATCTGCTGAGGCCAAATAGGTCTGTAAACAAACAAAAACTGGGGAGATTCAGGGTAATTTCTTGACAGGTTACAAGATTTTTATTCAATTAACAGGAGTTATTCTATAACCTATATTCAATTAACTTGTCATATTTGTACTGGAGGTATAGTAAATGGTTTTGTGATGGGAAATTATATTCAATTAACAGGGTTATTCAGTTAAGAGATATCCAATCAATTAAGTGGGCTCGACTGTTATAAATTTCATTGTTATTGTAAAATGGATTGTGGTTCTTGAAAGGTAAGAAATTAATACCAAAGACATTTCCTGGAAAGTTTAAAATGTATTTGCCTTTAATTTACTAATATGGACAATGAAAAATTGGTCACCACATTTTCAGGGTTCCTGCAAGAACTTGGATTCAAGGCATGGCCTTGAATTTGACTCAGGGTC
Source organism: Pictodentalium vernedei (assembly GCA_031216915.1). Lineage (NCBI taxonomy): Eukaryota > Metazoa > Mollusca > Scaphopoda > Dentaliida > Dentaliidae > Pictodentalium > Pictodentalium vernedei. The sequence continues at coordinate 753,580,411 of CM062296.1, forward strand.
ATTCGGGGCCTTGGAATCCTGGGAAATGTGTCGGATGGCCTTGAAAAGGCATGAAATACAAAAATGCTGACAAAGCAAGTAATCATAACTAAATAGTTTTACAGATCAAAGTTCGTGCAGAGGCATAGTCCTAACTAGGACCCTCTGGTCATTACCCCATCCTCCCACTTCCCTAATAGGAAAGTGGGAGCGTTTTAATGAGCGGAGGTCCTAGTTAGGACTATTGGAGGCAGAGCCATGAAAATCCTTGAATTTTGGGCCTTGAAATATGCTAGAATATATCGGAAAAATGGCCATGAATAGCCTTGAATTTTATCAGTCCTTACCTGTAGGAACCCTGCATTTCTTTTTCGACAAACCATGAGTTAACGGTTTATTAGCTCACCTGACTGAAAGTCAGGGTGAGCTTTTCTGATCACTTTTCGTCCGTCGTCCGTCGTCCGGCGTGAAGGTGGTGTTTGGGTCTTTTTCTTCCAAACCACTGGCCGCATGTTAATGAAATTTCATGTGAGTAGGGGTTATATAGCGGCATTTTGATTTTTGGGCAAATTAGGTTTCGGCTCATATTGAGTAGAGGGGTGGGGCAAAAATGCTCCAATTCTTAAAAAATCTTCTTCTCAAGAACCAGCAATAGCAGAGACTTGATATTTGGTATGCAGCTTCCTTTTGAGGTGTAGACTCAAATTTGTTCAAGAGAAGTTTGTAGGTCTATACTTGGCGATGTTATGGGAGGAGCAAAAATTTTGGCCCCACCCCAAATTTCTATTTTTTAAACCGAGAGGCCAATTTGAACCAAATTTTATGTGAGGGCTTATTGGGTCATAAGTACCTAATTTATGCAGAAATTTTTTTTCCTGTAGCCCCGTGGGAACCACAGGAGCTAAAAATAGAAAAAAATTAAAACGCCTATATCTCAAAAACTGCACGGCAGTGAGAATTTTTATTTGGTGTGAAGCTTTCTTGGGACCAACAGAAAGGATTGGTAAAAAAAAATTGCTATCGGTTTTATCATAGGGTACTTTTTCGGGACTCTGAAAAAGTGCTGAGTCAGTATTTTTTAACACAGTAGGCAATGGGAAAAAAATAAAGAATTGTTTTCTTCCAAACCACTGCTCTAAAAGCTTTCATATTTTACATATAACATCTTTGGAACATTGATTCACATATTTGTAGAAATCAAATTCCTCGGTCCATATTTGGGTTCCCTATGGGAACCCAAATGTTCAAATTAGTGCAATATGAGGGATATATTTTAAAAATCTTCTTCTTCGGATCCACAAATCAGAATCTTTTGATATTTGCTATGCATCATCCTTAGGGGGGTGAGATTGATGTTTGTTCAAGCCAAGTCCCTGAGTTCATATTTGGACTCCCTTTGGGAACCCAAATTGTAACTTAGTGCAATACGAGGTATATTCTTTTAAAATCTTCTTCTTCGCATCCACCGGTCAGAATCTTTTGATATTTGGTATACAGTATGCTTAGGGAGGTGAGATTCAAGTTTGTTCAAGTCAAGTCCTTCGGCTCATATTTGGTCTCCCTGTGGGAGCCCAAATTATAACTTAGTTCAATATGAGGAATATTCTTTAAAAAAAATTTTTTTTTCAGATCCACCAGTCAAAATGTTTTGATATTTGATGTACAGCATTCTTAGGGGCTGAGAGTGAAGTTTGGTAAAGCCAAGTACCTGGGTTCATATTTGGGCTCACTGTGGGAGCCCAAATTATACCAAAATTTTTATTTTCCAAACCAAAAAGTCGATTTGAACCAAATTTGATATGAGGGCTTATTGGGTCATAAGTACCTAATTTATGCCGAAAATTGTTTTCCTGTCCCCCACGGGAACTGCAGGAGCTAAAAAATTTTTTTCTTTTTAAATGCCCATATCTCCAGAACTACATGGCACTGAGAATTTTTATATGGTGTGAAGCTTCCTTAGGACCGGAAGAAAAAAATGGTAAAAATTTTATCATAAGGTTCTTTTCTAGGACTAAAAGTGCCGAGTCATCATTTTTTAACAGTGTAGCTAATGGGAATAACGTTGAAGAATCTTCTTCTCCCAAAACACTGCTTCAGAAGCTTTTATTTTTGGGCTCCCTATGGGAGCCCATGTATAACTTAGTTCAGTATGAGAAATATTCTTAAAAAATCTTTTTTTTCTGTTACTCCTGTCAGAATCTTTTGATATTTGATTTTTGATTTTCTTAGAAGTGGCAAATTGAAGTTTGTTCAAGTTCTGCTTTATTGATAAAATTGGGCCCAGTAGTAACCAATTCCTGCATTGAAAGCCCTGTAAAGTGGGCAGTGATAGGCATAAACGATTGACCAAACTTGATATTATAATTACGCCTCTGTAAGATGTAGCCTTAGATGCTGAAAGTGACCTTAAATTCCAATAAATAAATAGATAAATTATTGAGTACCCAATATGGGTATCTAACATATGAACACTTTGGGTTACTAAGTAGGGTAAACAATTTTATGTTGAAAAACTGATAACAAGGCAGAATCCCTTGTTTAAATTATACATGACTACTTTGCGGTAATGACAATCTAAAAGTACAGTATCTTGAAAAGACTTTGTGTTGTTTTTTATTAGTTCAATTTTTAGCTTTTCTTGACAAAGTCAAGCTATGCTATTGTCATGGGGCATGCGGAAGTCTGTGAGTCTGTCTGTCCACAATTTGTTCGGCACAGGCTATAGGCCATAGTTCTTATCTATCATCACCAAATTTGAGATGCATGTTCGCGTTGGTGTCTAGATGAGATCGTCATATTTTGGTTATGACTGGCTGCTTACATTGGCTGCTGCAGCAGCCATCGTGAATTTTGTATGGCGCAGCCTACAGGCCGTAGTTCTCATCTGATCATCACGAAATTTCATCTGCATATTCGGGTTGATGTCCAGATGAGAACGTCCTATTTTGGTCTCAGTTGGCTGCACACAGTGGCTGCTGCAGCAGCCGCAGTGTGGGTTGATTTTAAAAATTGTTATCTTACGCAAATTTCTTGAAATTTGGCAGGTTGTCTTAGATTGATGAGTAGATGAGACCTTCCTATTTTGATCGTGGCTGCCCCCAGGGTGGGTGAATTGAGGGGTGAAGTTGTTTTATCTTATTTTTGTTATACCACATTTGGATGAAAAAGACAATAATACGCTGAAAGAAATTGTCTTTGTGTGGTGAATGTAATATGATATTTCAGGCATGTAGGACACTGTTATGACTGCGAGTGTTTAGATCAGCAAGTACATTTTAAATGTGTATATATTTTGCCCACTTGATGAAATTTGATATGCAAGTTGTTTTTTTTTTTTGTTTCAACCATGACTACTTTTCCTAAAGTTTGACTTCAAATCCGCCAATGGTAGCATGGCTGCTTCAGCCATGATTTTTTTTCTCCCAATTTCAACGAAATTTCATATGCAGGTTTAGTTTTATCAGTACTTTTCATAATGGTTGGCTTCAAATCAGCCAATGGTAGCATGGCTGCTGCAGCTGTGTCATTTTTCTTCCAATTTTGACCAACTTGGTCTGAGATGGGTAGTTTCACTGGTAGATTAGCCTTGAATGGGGTCGAAAACTAAGAGTCAACCAATGTAGCATTGCTGCTTCAGACATATATTTTTCACTCCAATTTTAATGGAATTACCAAAAAAAAGTCAATAATTATGGCGCAATTTACTTAAATGTTACGTAAGTTAAGTAATTATAACATTACTCTTAGAAATATACCATAAGATCAAGATAAGCTACAGTGTCATTGACACTTTCGAAACTGCACTGGTAAAGGGATTAACACAACATTGAATGCAGTTGGGACCCAAGCCATGTCAATATCCTTGTCAAATTACGCCTGGATGTCAAATTGTATACTGATCAATCCATAAATGGTGAGACTATAGCATAATAAAAAGCCATGTAGAAACTGCACTTTTAAAAGTCTACGCAACATTGCATGCTTTCGGGACCCACCCATGTCATTTTTCGACTCCTCCCATGGGCCAACTTTGTTTGGGGCCAACCTCTCCCTTGGGCCAACTTCTTTTTCGGGTTGTCTTTGTTTTGGGCCGACTTCTCTCGTGGGATGACTTTGTATGGGGCCGACTTCTCTTAATAATAATAACTCTTTGGCCATCCACTGATTTGTGGCTGTTCTCATAAGAGAAGGCCATCATTCCCTCTGCCCCTCACCCCCTCCTCTCCTCCCAGCATTCAGATATAAAGTGTTTAATAGTGTCCCTCACTTCCCCTTTTTCAACTTCTTCAATCAGATCAGCACTCCTACCCTGTCCCTCGTGTCCCCCCCCCCCCCCCTCAGCCATCTATCCTTTGTTTCTCCACCCCATTTCTTTATTATTCTTCCAGTAAATTTTAATCTATGAGGTATATACTATGGGCATTCCAAGAGAAAATGTCCCAGGGTCTTCACTACTCCAGAGTGCCACATTTGGCATCCCTTTTCCCCATCTCTCCCAATTTCCCCCCTAAGCTCCAGTGATCTTGATCTCAGTTTGAACAGTAGTGACCCCCAAAGGTGCCATCTAGGTACTTTTCAAAGTTCTTTATATTGTAACCCCTGCAGTGATCTTTTCACGCTAACTCCTGCTCGCCAGTTTCGATTGCAGTATATGCTCAACCAGCCTGGAAACCTCATACATGCGTCTTGTGGGCCAATTTGTTTTGTGCTGACTTCTCTCGGGGATCGACTTTGTTTGGGACGACTTCTCTTATGTTCAAAAACATGTGGTCAAATGACTTTTTAAAAGACCCAAAAGACCCGGATCCTCACACCTAATTTTGGTAAACATGGCTTCCCCAGGAATTAGGCACGGCAATAGGCAATGTAGTTGTTAAACATGCGGCAATCTAGCATGGGTTCTACCACGATATTGCCGATTGTCAAGGCTAATTTTGATAAACATGGCACCCCAGGCAACTTGTGGTATTTATTAGCTCACCTGACTTTCAGTCAGGAGAGCTATAGTGATCACTCACCGTCCGTCGTCCGCCGTCCGTGAACATGGTGTTTGCGTCTTCTCCTCCCAAACCGCTGAAACAATTTAATTGATATTTGAGATAATAGTTTATGATATCGCAATTTGATTTTGTTCAAATCAAGTTGCCCCGCCCGTGTGTAGGGCCACACCCAAAAAGTGTGCTGAAATCTTAAAAAATCTTCTTCTCATGAACCAGCAGTAGCAGAGACTTGATATTTGGTGTGCAGCTTCCTTTTGAGGTGTAGACTCAGATTTGTTCAAGAGAAGTTTGTGGGGCTATACTTGGCGTCGTCATGGGAGAGGCAAAATTTTTGGCCCTGCCCAAAATTTCTATTTTCCAAACCGAGAGGCTGATTTGAACCAAATTTTATGTGAGGGCTTATTGGGTCATAATTACCTAATTTATGCTGATTTTTTTTTTCCCCGTAGCCCCATGGGAACTGCAGGAGCTAAAAATAGAAAAAAATTAAAACGCCCATATCTCCAAAACTCCACGGCACCGAGAATTTTTATGTGGTGTGAAGCTTCCTTAGGACCAACAGAAAGAATTGGTAAAAAAAAATTGCCATCGGTTTTATCATAGGGGACAGTTTCGGGACATTGAAAAAGTGCTGAGTCAGCACTTTTTAACACTGTAGGCAATGGGAAAAACATTAAAAAATCTTCTCCAGATCCGGCAGGCAGAATCTTTTGATATTTGGTATGCAACATTGTGGGGTGGATCTGATTCAAGTTTGTTCAAATCGGCCCCCTGGGTTTATATTTGGGCTCAGTATAGGAGCCCAAATTTGAACTTAGTGCATTTCAGGCAAATTTCTTTGAAAATCTTCTCAAGATCCAGCAGGCAGAATCTTTTGATATTGGGTATGCAACATTGTGGGGTGGATCTGATTCAAGTTTGTTCAAATCGGCTCCCTTGGTTTATATTTGGGCTCACTATAGAAGCCCAAATTCGAACTTAGTGCATTTCAGGCAAATTTCTTCGAAAATCTTCTTCTCAAGATCCAGCAGGCAGAATCTTGTGATATTTGGTATGCAGCATCCTTAGGGGGGTGAGATTCAAGTTTGTTCAAGCCATGTCCCTAGGTCCATATTTGGGCTCTGATTCAAGTTTGTTCAAATCGGCTCCCTGGGTTTATATTTGGGCTCAGTATAGGAGCCCAAATTTGAACTTAGTGCTTTTCAGGCAAATTTCTTTAAAAATCTTCTTCTCCAGATCCAGCAGGCAGAATCTTTTGATATTTGGTATGCAACATTGTGGGCTGGATCTGATTCTATTTTGTTCAAATTGGCTCCCTAGATTCATATTTGGGCTCACTATAGAAGCTCGAATTTGAACTTAGTGCATTTCAGGCAAATTTCTTCAAAAAAAATCTTCTCCAGATCCTGCAGGCAGAATCTTTTGATATTTGGTATGCAACATTGTGGGGTGGATCTGATTCAAGTTTGTTCAAATCGGCCCCCTGGGTTTATATTTGGGCTCAGTATAGGAGCCCAAATTACTGCATTTCGGGCAAATTTCTTTGAAAATCTTCTTCTCCAGATCCAGCAGGCAGAATCTTTTGATATTTGGTATGCAACATTGTGGGGTGGATCTGATTCAAGTTTGTTCAAATCGGCCCCTTGGGTTTATATTTGGGCTCAGTATAGGAGCCCAAATTTGAACTTAGTGCATTTCAGGCAAATTTCTTTGAAAATCTTCTCAAGATCCAGCAGGCAGAATCTTTTGATATTGGGTATGCAACATTGTGGGGTGGATCTGATTCAAGTTTGTTCAAATCGGCTCCCTGGGTTTATATTTGGGCTCAGTATAGGAGCCCAAATTTGAACTTAGTGCTTTTCAGGCAAATTTCTTAAAAAATCTTCTTCTCCAGATCCAGCAGGCAGAATCTTTTGATATTTGATATGCAACATTGTGGGCTGGATCTGATTCTATTTTGTTCAAATCGGCTCCCTAGATTCATATTTGGGCTCACTATAGAAGCTCGAATTTGAACTTCGTGCATTTCAGGCAAATTTCTTCAAAAATCTTCTTCTCCAGATCCTGCAGGCAGAATCTTTTGATATTTGGTAGGCAACATTGTGGGGTGGATCTGATTCCAGTTTGTTCAAATCGGCCACTTGGATTCATATTTGGGCTCACTATAGAAGCCCAAATTCGAACTTAGTGCATTTCAGGCAAATTTCTTTGAAAATCTTCTTCTCAAGATCCAGCAGGCAGAATCTTGTGATATTTGGTATGCAGCATCCTTAGGGGGGTGAGATTCAAGTTTGTTCAAGCCATGTCCCTAGGTCCATATTTGGGCTCACTGTGGGAGCTTGAATTGTAACTTTGTTCAAAATGAGGAATTTTCTTAAAAAATCTTCTTCTTCAGATCCAGCTGTCGGAATGGTTTGATATGTGGTGAGTAGCATCCTTGGGGGTGAGGGGGGATTCAAGTGTGTTAAAGCCAAGTCCATTGGTCCATATTTGGGCTCCCTGTGGGAGCCCAAATTATAACTTAGTCAATATGAGGAATTTTTCTTTAAAAATCTTCTTCAGATTCAGCAGTTGGAATGTTTTGATATTTGGCATGGAGCAACCTTAGGGGGCTGAGATTCAAGTTTGTTCAAGCCAAGTCCCTTGGTTCATATTTGGGCTCACTATGGGAGCCTGAATGACAACTTAGTTCAAAATGAGGAATTTTCTTTAAAAATCTTCAGATCCTGCAGATGAATGCTTTTGATATTTTTTATGCAGCATCCTTAGGGGGGTAAGATTCAAGTTTGTTCAAGCCATGTCCCTAGGTCCATATTTGGACTGATTGTGGGAGCTCGAATTGTAACTTGGTTCAAAATGAGGAATTTTCTTTAAAAATCTTCTTCAGATCCAGCAGTCGGAATGTTTTGATATTTGGTGTGCAGAATCCTTAGGGGTGTGAGATTCAGGTTTGTTAAATCCAAGTCCCGGGGTTCATATATGGGCTCCCTGTGGGAGTCCGAATTATGACTTAGTTCAGTATGAGGAATATTCTTTAAAAATCTTTTTTTAGATCCACTGGTCAGAATATTTGGATATTTGGTTTCAGCTTTTCTTAGGAGGAGCAGATGCAACTTGTGGAAATCAATTCTCTGGGTTGATATTTAGGCTACCATGTCAGGTGAGCGCCCTCAGGCCCCCTGGGGCCTCTTGTTCATTTCACAAATTTGTACAGGTCTCATGGCCAAATTTATTCACTCATTTAAAAATTAAATCCATCAGTTGTCATATTCATCACAAATACCTACTTACAGGCCTGGCATTCTTAAAAATGCTGGAGGGCTAAAAATCGCTCTCCCCACATGACCTAGGGGAGCGATTAGCTCTCCTCAAGTTTACAAAAGCTAAAAGTGGCAAATGAAGTTGTACTATTAATGAATTCTGCTTAGTGGGTTTTGTAAATTTTATTTGGTGCTGCTAACAAGGTAGTCTCTTTGAGATGGCTACACTGCACCTCCCTCACCTCCGGGCCTTGGTAAGGTCCGGAGGTGTGGGAGGGTCAGTGTGGCCATGTTGCAGAGACCACTAACATAGGAGAGATATGAAAACCTATGGGTTTTAGGAATAGGCTGTTGTGGTAATCATTATTTTCTAAGGCTAGGGCGGCTATTTTTCACCTTCCTCAATTTTTTTTAAGGCGAGCAGTAGGCGGGTGAATAAATCGCTCTCCTGAAAATGCGAGGCCTGATACTTACATATATATTTTACAGAGAGCATCACAGATTTGCTGTTATGTATGGCAACAAGAACAACCAAACCATTACAGTCAGCACATGTTGCAGTGTTACTGGGGTCATATGGTGGAACTCTCACTTTGAAAGGTTTGTCAGAAATAATTTTTTTATATTGTGACTTGAGAGCACAACTGTCTGGCCAGGCAGCTGTTAGCAGTCAAACTATTGGGGAGCAGAGGATACATAGTAATTTGGTTGTTCAAAGTTTAACTGTCCCGAAATAATAAAAAAACATTTGCTGAGATGAAAATCCAGGTTTAAAATTTCCATTACTAAATGGTCTAGAGAGTTTTTATATGTACCCATGCCTATGGCACACATGATGTCAACGTTCCAGTCAACCATCCATCATTGTTCATTCATCCAGTTTGTTGGAGAGTTTGTTGGAGATTGTTATGTCTACCTATGATTAAAAAAGAATATTATTATATGCCACCCTGTGAATTATCACCAATGATCAAAAAGATATTTCTTTGTTTCTATCGACTCGATAGACATCGAGAAATATTCTTCTGTAGCTTCCTAAAGGATGTCACCCTATGAATCATCACGTCGCCTTGAAGGAACGATCAGCTGATCTTTGTTATTGTTTTGAAAGGTACGCATTTGGGGTCGTATTGGGCTGAATATTGTGCAATAAAATATCTCATAGCATATAATAAAAAACAAATCTACTCTATTTCTTTTCAACCTACTCACAATTGTTTACAATTGGCTGTAACATAAGTGCAAGCCCTACTTCGGAACTAACTCAAGCTTTTAGAATCTTTTCCAACTGAGTTGGAAAAGTACGAGAGTGCAAAAGCACGAAAAAGATCGAAAAAAGGGTCGAGCGAGACCAGCGCTCGAAATTACAGGTACTCTCTCTGCACACCTCTTGCGTTTACCGAGCACATGCGCAACAACCGTGACGTCAATTCCTTTATTTTCCGCCATTGTACATGGTCGGAAATTTTTGTGACTCGTGCTAATTATGCTATGTATTCTTCGTGAACAACTTATTCTTCATATTTAGTGTGCTACTGGATTGTATCCTTTTATCAAGCTACCAAATTATTATTATTATTTAATGTTAATTTGTATTTTTATTGCTGTTCTCTTCACACTTTATCTTGTCTTTCCCCCACGTGTCAACACGACCTTAGTACTGTTTTCCGTCGGCGGGAAGCTTGATTATTGTTTTGATACCATGCCTAAGACTATTCCTTGTACCTCTTGTTTGCAGGTGAAAGATGTGGACGATTCTCATGCCACATGTGTCACTTGCAACAATTGCACTCAGGCCCAATCATGTGGTATCTGTGGGGTTTGGTCCTCTAAATTTTGGGCTTCTGTGAACAAGGTGGTTCTTTCCAGAGCTAGAACCCCTCGTTCTCGGGGTAAGGGTAGCCGTGCCATAGCAGACATTTCTGCTGGTGCACGTGGTGACTCTGTCACACAGGATTCGGATCTGACTTCTGTGGCGAGTTCCTCTGCAACTGTTGGCGGTGTGTTAGTTCAGTGACACCTGACGAGGAGACCGTGGTCTCTTTGTCTTCTGATGTCACTATTGAGGCGTCTGTTTTCGTTGAGAGCTTTTCCGAGGTCAGCTCGGTAACCCTCTCCGATCTGCCTCCTACACCGTCGACCGTTGTTGAGGAGGTTGCTACTCCAGATCCTATTCTGTCTGATGGTGGCTCTTCCATCTCCTCTGGGGATGGTCTGCAGTCTCGGTGGACCGAGGCTGTATCTGCTGGTGTGTCTGTGTGTTCTCAGCCTCCCCCAGCCTCGCAGCGGGGCTGTGCGGGTTTGCTGTCTGCTCCGTCTCATCTGGCTAGGTTTGCTCCTAGTCGGTTGAGCCTGCCGGTCGCTTTGGCAGCGATTCCTTGTCCCTCGAGTGAATCGTTTATTGTTCCACCTTCGCCTGCTAGTGTGCCGCCTAGCGGGATGGTGTTGGGACGTTGGCATCCAGGGCCTGCTGTTCGGCAGCGGTCAGTGACAGCCCCTGTTAGCTGTCACTCTCGGAACCTTCCTCCGGTGATTCCTCACTGTGTTCCGAGTCTGGGTGTCGATCGATGCTTGCCGTCGGTCTCAGAGGATAGGCAGTTGGGGCCGTCTGCTGCACAGAGGCCAATGACAGGTTCCTGGCATTCTTGGGACAATCCTCCGGTGTTTTCTCACCGTGTCCTAGGTCCAGCTACCGATCGACGTGCGCCGTCGGTCTCTTTAGAGGATTTGCAGGCAGGGCCTTCTGTTTCGCAGAGGTCAGTGATGGCCCCTGGGCATCACAATCGGGACTATCCTCCGGTGTCTTCTCACCGTGCTCCTATTCTGTCTGCCGATCGACGTTCGCCGTCGGTCTCTTCTGAGGATTTGGGTTCTTCTACCAGAAGGGTCCATTGGGAGGACACTCCGTCGGGCGATTCTGCTGCGACAGATTCTCAGGGTGACCTGCGCCAGGCCGTTTTGGCGCTCACCTGGTTGCTTTCTGGCAACCCTCAAGTTGGCCTCCCTGTGCCTCCTGAGGCACAACCTCCTTTGGTCGGTCGCCGAGATGTCTCGCCTGGCCCCTTGGATACTGCACAGTATTCACAGGAGGTTTCTGCTGGTCAGCCCGAGTTGGGCTACGTCTCCTCTGCTACGGAGGATGACGAGTATCTTGAAGGTGATGGGCCCCCCCTCGTCAGTCTTGGGGCAGGCTTTGGATTTCGTCTTTGGCTTATTGCCGGACGTTCAACCTTCCGACCAGCCTTCTGCGACCGTCCGGCCGCGGTCCACTGTGGAGCGCCGTAACCCTGTTGAGCCTTCTAGCTCCGGGGCTTTGCGTCCTCTGCAATCGGCTCAGGTGGTTGAGTCCTTCCAGGGCTTAGATGCCAAAATGCATTCTAAGGCCCTCAAGGGTTCCTTCTTTTCTAGAGCTGATGCCTTTCTTCCTCCATCGCGGTTTCGTGTGTACGATTCCGTCTCTCCACCAGTCTTCCAAGGGATGACTACTGTGGATGAGGATTCTTCTTCCCTCGGGTTGACTAAGCCTAAATCGGCAGTTCTCCCGATGTCGGTAGTTGAGTCTATGGTGGGCCTGTCCCGAGAGATGCTGGGTATGTTGTCTCTCGCGGACCATGTCGTCGCTGCTCTGGCTGAATATTTTCCACCAGGGGAGTTTGATGACGCTCAGGCGCCTTTTCGAGTTTTGTCACAGGCTCTTATGAACTTGACTCACGCTCACGCCTGTAACACGGCTAATTTGGAGCTGGCACGCCGGGATGCGGTTTTGGATTCTTTACCATCCCTTCCTTCTGAGCAACGTGCTGTTCTGAGGTCTGCCTCTTTGGTGGGACCTCAGTTGTTCCATGGTTCCGTGGAAGCTGTTCGTGGCGAAGTTCTTCGTCATTCGAAGGACCAGCTTTTGCTGAGACAGCTTGACCCACCTGCTGCTGCGGGTGGGGGTCGTTCCAGGCCCGCCAAGCGTGCTGCTGCATCTGCCTCGTCGGCTACGCCTTCGGCTCCGCCTGCTCCTTCTGCTCATAAGAAGCGCCGACGTGGCCAGGCCCGCTGGCAGCCTCAGGCTGGAAAGTCTCAGGACTCTGTCACTTCCCGAGGTGGTTTCTCCTCTCGGGGGCCTCGTCGAGGCCGCAAGTGAAGGTTCTCACCTCGATTCGCCTCCAGTCGGGGGAAGGCTGTCGCTGTTTTACGACCGTTGGACAGAGATAACGTCGGACTCTTGGGTCCTCGACATCATTCAATCCGGTCTGCGACTGTCCTTCCATCGGCACCCCAGTTTATCTCGGGTGCCCCTTCCGACTCAGGTCCCTTCAGATTCTCTGCGTCGGGACCTTCTGGTGCAGGAGATCGACAATCTCCTCACCAAAGGGACGATCGAGGTGGTCAGGAACACCCTTTCACCGGGGTTTTACTCGAGACTTTTCTTGGTGCCGAAGAAAAACGGCCAATATCATCCTGTCATCGATCTGAGTACCCTGAATGAGTACATAATTGCTCCTCGTTTCAGTATGGAGACTTTCCGGTCGGTTCGACGTTCAGTTCATCAGGGCGATTTTGCAGCCAGTATCGACCTGAAGGATGCCTACTTCCATGTACCCATTCATCTGGCGTCACAGAAATACCTTCGCTTCTCGTTTCGGGATCGAGTTCTCCCGTTCGGTTTGAACCTGGCTCCTTGGGCCTTCACCCGACTGATGTCACATGTGCTTGCTTTCCATCGCACTCAGTCGGCAGTGACTCCGTCAGCCTACCTAGACGACATCCTCCAATGGCACCACGATGCTGCTGTTCTGGAGTTCGATGTCCGGCAGTTTCTTTGCCTGCTAGCGTCGCTGGGTTTCAGAGTCAATCGCGAGAAGTCGGATCTTCTTCCTTCTCAGCGATTCCGTCATTTGGGGATGGATTTCGACACTCTTCACAATGTAGTGTCTGTCCCCCAGGCTCGGGCGACGATTCTTTCCGCCTTGACTCGGGACCTGCTTCAGTCTTTCTCGGTCTCGGCCAGGACTTTCCTTCGGATGCTGGGCCTTTGCGGTTCGGTGACAGATCTCATTCCGCTCGGTCGCTTGTTTGTCCGACCTCTCCAACACTTCCTGTTGGATCATTGGCGTCCGAATGTAGATCCGCTGGACCTGGAACTCACTATTCCTCGGTCTCTGCTTTGTCACCTCCGCACTTGGGCAGATATTCCCTGGCTGACACAGGGTGTTCCATTGGATCTTCCTTTGGCCGATCGCATCCTTACTGCGGATGCCAGCGATCGGGGCTGGGGTGCGACGTTGGATCCTCTCAGTCTGTCTACTCACGGAGAGTGGGACAGCGAGCAGGTGGGCCTTCATATCAACCAGAAGGAGCTCCTTGCTCTTCTGTTGAGTTTTCGGCTTTGGATCCCTCATCTGTCGGACCATGTTGTCCTACTTCTTTCGGACAATTCGACAGTAGTGGCCTACATACGGAATCAGGGAGGCACACATTCGATTCCCATGTATCGGCTGTCTCGGGATCTTCTGTTGGCGTGGGATGTGAACGCTCGGGTGTCCATTCGACACATTCCCGGGCGTCTCAACGTCCTAGCAGACTCCCTGTCCCGACGCGACAGTGTCCTTCCAACCGAATGGATGCTACATCGGTCGGTGTTTCAGGCGATTTGCGAGCAGTGGGGTCGTCCTCAGGTCGACCTTTTCGCTACTCGCTGGAATCATCAGGTAGAGACTTTTGTCTCCCCTTGTCCAGACCCTCTGGCATTTGCAGTAGACGCTCTGTCTCTGGACTGGACAGGTTGGGTCGGCTATGCCTTTCCTCCTGCACTGATTCTTCCTCAAGTTTTAGCGAAGATTCGTGCTTGCAGTTGCAGGATCATTCTGATCACACCCCTGTCTCCACAGAGGGTGTGGATCAATCTGCTGCGGCCTCTATTGGCCGATCGACCGATTCGTCTACCTCTACGTCGCGATCTTCTTTCACAGGGTCGTCCCAGGAAGTATCACAACAACCTGGCGAGCCTGTCCCTTCACACCTGTCTTTTATCAGGTCCAGTCTCCGACGTAGAGGTTTTTGACGATCAGTGGAGTGCATTTCTGCATCGCGGCGACCTTCCACTGGAATGACTTATGCCGGCAAGTGGAAGGTTTTCTGCTGCTGGTGTTCAGATCACAATGTGAATTACCGTGATCCGTCAATCGCCTCAAATTGCGGATTTTCTGGGTTTTTTTTTTGACTCCAAGGGCCTCCAGCCTATTACGATTAAGGGCTATCGGTCTATGCTGTCTGATACTTTCTCTAATGTGGGAAAGCGGTGTATCAGTCGTAATCTTTTTCTCTCCAAACTTATTCGGCACTTTTCTTTGAAGAGGCCTCGAGTTTTGCGTCTTACACCCAAGTGGAACTTGGCATGGGTGTTGCACTGTTTTAGGGGGCGCCATTCGAGCCTTTATCTGAGACCGACATGCATTTTCTCACCTATAAGACGGCTTTTCTTCTAGTGTTTGCTTCTGCTCGTCGAGTCAGTGAGCTTCATGCGCTATCTGTTGATTCTGCCTTCTTCCAAAATGAGGCTAACAGTGTCACATTCACTACTGATTGCTCTTTTCTGGCTAAGAATCAACTCCCCGATTTGGTACCTCCTCCCATCTGCATTCGGGCTCTCCCTGCTGTAGATGGACGGAGGCCTCTTCTTTGTCCTGTTCGTGCGGTCAAGACTTACATTACTCGCACTCAGTTCATTAGGAGGGGTCGGAAGAGATTCTTTCTGTCTCTCATTCCTAAGAGGCAGTCTATCTCTTCCCATTCTATTTCCAGGTGGATCTGTCTTGCAATCAAGCTGGCTTATTCTCGCTTGTCTGCATCGGATCTTGTTTCGAACCAGCTTAATGCTCACGAGGTTCGTGCCATTTCTACATCCTGGGCGTTCTCCAATTCTGTTTCGCTCCGTGATGTTATGAATGTGGCTTACTGGAGGAATGCTTCTACCTTCTCCTCCTTTTATCTCCGCCACCTTCAGCAGCAATCTGAGGACCTTTATTCTTTAGGCCCTCTCGTTGCTGCTCAGGCTGTTGTGCACCCTCGTTAAAATTGTTTTTGTCGAGGTTGCGCTTCGCTCAGCCTTGTTCTTTTCAGGTGCCTTCTCTCTATCTTCATTACAGGTTTTCGTTTTTGTTCTCTGCCATCCTTGCTTTCGTTCTGCTACTCTTGTTGGTACTGGTTATGTGATTCACCTCCTCCTATTGTTTATTCAGCCAATTGTAAACAATTGTGAGTAGGTTGAAAAGAAATTAAAATTTTTTAGTAAATTTTGTTTCTTAACATACCTACCACAATTGTTTACCGGAGGCCCACCCTCCTTGGGGATATCTTTGATATCGATGCCTCCCCGCTAAATCACAAACTTCTCGTTGGTGGAAATACGGAATTGACGTCACGGTTGTTGCGCATGTGCTCGGTAAACGCAAGAGGTGTGCAGAGAGAGTACCTGTAATTTCGAGCGCTGGTCTCGCTCGACCCTTTTTTCGATCTTTTTCCTGCTTTTGCACTCCAACTCGTTTGGAAAAGATTCTAAAAGCTTGTGTTAGTTCCGAAGTAGGGCTTGCACTTATGTTACAGCCAATTGTAAACAATTGTGGTAGGTATGTTAAGAAACAAAATTTACTAAAAAATTTTAATTTTAGTCAGTATCTGGAATTTTCTCGGGAGTGTGGACCTAAAAGTTTTATTTTTCATGAGCGCTTGCGCGACTGAAAAATAATATTTTCAGGTTCACACGAGAATGATATCCTCTATTTATTTGACTTCCCTCCTTTTCTGGTTTAGATCCAAGAGGATCAGAAGTGATTGCAATATCGGTTTTACTTGTTGAGTAAATGAAAAGTAGTTGTCCTTGGAACAGCAGCTTTGAGCTATTTTGTGTTATGTTTACGAAACACTCCAACAATTATGTACAGTAGAACCCTGTTAATTGAATGGCCACTTTGCCAATGAAAATTATTCAATTAACAGGAGTATTCAATTAACAGGGATTGCGTCACTTTCCTGTATTCTAGAGATAAACATAGCATTTATTCTATTATATCTAGTTTGACAGAGCTCCATGAGCTCTGTCAAACAAGATATAATAGATTAAATGCATGTATTGGATGTACTGAGGCCAAATGTATCTATAATCAAAGGAAAACTAGGGAGAGTCAGGGTTGTTTCTCAACAGGTTACAAGATTTTGTTTTCATTTAACAGGAGTTTACTCTGTACCTATATTCAATTAACAGGTCAAATTTGTATTGGAGGTATGGGAAATGTTTTTTTGTTGGGAAATTATATTCAATTAACAAGGTTATTCAGTTAAGAGATATCCAATTTAGTGGGCTCTACTGTATAATGAGACTCCCCAGAGTCTCCCCAGAGTCTCTCCCTCACAACACCCTTTTCTTAAGGATTACCACCATGCTATGTAGCTTTACCTGTCAACAGGTTACGATATAAGCCCTTTATTTCCATGCATGAAAGCCATTTTTAATAAGACCATTAAAACAAATGTCTATCTTCTCAGGCAATTGTGCCTCAAATTTTTCATGAGAGCGGGGAGCTTTTTATTTTTAATTCTGAAATCTGAAAATGATACCCTAAAAAAATATCTTCACATTTCAGCAAGAAATCTTTTATAAACTCCGAACTGGTTTTATCTTATTACATATATTGCAAAATGCGTCAATCAACTTGGCTGTTGACGACTTACTAAATATGCTCCATTGCAGGATTATATGCAGTCCGCTGCGTATTTGAAATGATAAAAGGGGCACTTTCCTCCAAAGTTCTTACTTGTACCAACATAGAAACCATAAATGAGAGAATGGAGAAATCCAAAACAAAATACTGAGGAAAATGTGAACAGGAAGTTGAAATACTATGGGGAAATGTGTACCGGTGCTCAAAATTCCGATCCGAATATACTGACCGGGTCAATTTTTTCTGACTGGGTGGAATTTTTTTTTTTTTTTTGCTTGGGTATTAAAAAGTTCTTACGCGGCAGAAATTTAATGATTTGGGTGGTGCCTGAGAACATAAACCTTTTTTTTTGTAATGGCCTAACCGTAAGCCATGTAGAAATATCATTAAACGCTATAACAACATTGAATATATCAATGTAGCTTAAATCATTTTACAAGCAGCTCAAATTCAAAACACACTTCCTCCTTCAGCCCACTTCACTCAGTCGATGACTGTGAAGTTACACAAACTTGTTCAGAACAGCTTCTGAAGTGACCTATTACTTTTTACCACTATTATGCATTATTTCTTTACTTCAATCTTAGATTATTGGGCCAAGCCCAGTAGAGTGTTTGAGAGTTATTTGCCTTTGAGTATGTGGGTGCACGTTTTTTAACCATTCACCCAAAGAAAGAGCGAAAAACAGCCGGAACTATTCACAAAAATCACCATTCAATTTTGAAGTTGTCAATTTTTAGCTGGCCAAATGGGCTGAACAGTTAGCAAATCAGTGTCATGATTATTACATTTTGGAGTGTCTGTTCTATGGCACACCAAATTTTACATAGTTGACATTTGTCCCTTTTAATTAAGTTTGTGATATGATGCTGTTTATCTGGACCCTCATCATTTTTTAAACAGTACTCCAGAAAACTTTTTTCCACTTATGAGTTTAGCCATAACATGTACATATAACTATTACATTGCCTCAGCACTTCAAAACTGAAGTCAAAATGTTTGTATGTTTGTGTATCTTTGCTCTTGCTGCTTAATTGCTATTATGTGATAGCCCAGTGAATGGGCTGGTTTTTGGTTTGCTGATTTTGTTCTGGTTTTTATGACAAACCAGAAAACTGAACTGTAAGGAACCAGCAAAAAACAGCTGAATGGTTTTACATTGTTTATACATAAACTGTCTTACTGAGAGGGAGCTGGATTATTGGCACCTTTAAACTCTTGTCACAGAGTCAGTCCAGCAAAGGTGCGAATATGTTGTGTTCTCATTGTCACATTTTCTCTCTTGTTGGCTTGTCCATTGGATGAGTCATTAAGAGAGAAAATGTTATAATGAGAACACAACATAAATTAGATGAACTTTATTCCTTCGTTTCCCTAATTTGTGATTTGTTCTCACTCTAAAGGCTTAGAAACTGATCCCGTAGAACCCCTAATGAATGATGAAAGAGAAGTCAGGCTGAAACCCAATGGTGGTACTTACAAAAGGGCTTTTGTGGTGGAGGAGTTGTACAAACTGCTGGGGATTTTGTCCAAGTTCACTCTTTCAACATGAGAGGCAACTTTTCCGGTCCAGCAAGATGATATGTCATAATTTCCTTAAGTAGGATGGCTACTAAGTGAACATATGTGGTAGAACAATTAATATTTTCAACGTGCAGCCTTCAGCCTGCATGTTGAAAATATTAATTGCTCTACCCTCAAATAATGGATATGGACTCTTCCAATTTTTGCCATTTAACTGTCATGGAAGATACCACCAGTGTTCAAAGGGTTAAGGAGCCTGAAGTATTATTAGTCCCCTACGGATTGCACTCCGTCTGTCTGTCCATCCATCCGTCTGTCCATCCATCTGTCCATCCGTCCATCTGTCCATCTGTCTGTCTGTCTGTCTGTCTGTCTGTCTGTCTGTATTTTTATGTTACCACCTCTCCCTCCAACATGCTTTAAGCTACACCTTTCATATTTGGTACATGGATAAATGGTTCTGAGGGGATGATACACGCTCAAAATTTTTTTTCAAAATCCAAGATGGCGGAATGGCGGCCATTTTTGTTGTGTTTTTTAAGCTTTTTTTCTCTATTTTCATGTTACCACCCCTCCGACCAACATGGTTCAAGCTACACTTTGCATATTTGGCACATGGATAGAGGGTTGGGAGGGGATGATGCATGTTCAATATTTTTTCTTCAAAATCCAAGATGGCGGCCATTTTTGTTGTGTTTTTTAAGCTTTTTTCTCTATTTTATGTTACCACTGCTCCCTCCAACATGGTTCAAGCTACACTTTTCATATATGGTACATGGATAAAGGGGTTGTGAGGGGATTATGCACGCTCAATATTTTTTTTCAAAATCTAACATCTGTCTGTCTGTCCGTCCGTCTGTCTGTCTGTCTGTCTGCCTGTCTGTCTCTCTGTCTGTCTGTTTTTATGTTACCATATCTCCCCCCAACATGCTTCAAGCTACACCTTTCATATTTGGTACATGGATAAATGGTTCTGAGGGGATGATGCATAGTCAATATTTATTTTTCAAAATCCAAGATGGCAGAATGGCGGCCATTTTTGTTGTGTTTTTTAAGCTTTTTTCTCAATTTTATGTTACCACCCCTCCCTCCAATATGGTTCAAGCTACGCCTTTCATATATGGTACATGGATAAAGGGTTGTGAGGGGATTATGCACACTCAATATTTTTTTTCAAAATTCAAGATGCTTATATACTCTAGTGTCTTCTGTGACAAAAACACCTTTTGTCACAAAAGTTGGGGCGTGGTGGCTCAGTAGGTAGAGGTGCAGGCTGCAAGCCGAGAGGTCCTCGGTTCGAATCCCACCTGCGGCAACCGCGTTGTGTCCTTGGGCAAGACACTTCACCCCCATTGCCCATGTGGGGGCACGATGACGCCGTGTACTAAGGCGTATTGCACGTCGATGGTACGCATCTCTTCAACTATTCTAACCCTGCCTGTGCTGCAGTTCGGAGTTACGATGTTGGGGAGCTGGCAGCTGCTCATCGTTTCTTGGTGGTTCTCTCCGGGTACTCCGGCTTCCTCCAACCGTAAAACTGTCACGGTCATGATTAGCCATTGCGCATAAATATGTGACCTTAAACATCAATAAATAAATAAATAAATATATGTCACAAAAGCGCCGTAGGGGACTAATACCACCTCGGTGGTCAAACACTTGTTTTCTATATGTTCTTAACACACAGAAAAACTGAATGAAACCAAGGTTTTTCCTGAAGCTGAACCAAAACGAATCTGAAAAATCCAAACCTCCCTGTGCTAAATAAAACAGCATTTCTTCAGCACAACATAAGAATGTCTGGGAATTGTTTGGCATATTCTTGGCCATGTAGGTTGCCTAGGGTGCTAAAACAGTTGAATATCGAGATGATGACGTATTTGTTTGTTTTTGTTTTTCAGATCAGAAGTTATTAAAGCTGATTTGTGTATATGAGTCAAGTGGTATAGAGCTGTCTGAATACAGGTAGTTAGTTTCTGCTTTTTGTGTGTAAAGAACAGGGTTTTTAATTCATGTTAGAATCAGAATCAATTCCAGGAAGGCTATTAAAAAAAATACTTGTTTCTCAGGCAAAGTTCTCGTCTTTGATAATCTGCCTCATCACTCCTTTTTTTTTAACCAGGAATTCTCTTCACTGATATTATTTGCACTCGTAGGACTAAAATTTGATAAACAACTATATTCTTGTTTGACAGAGCTTGGTGAGCTCGGTTAAACAAGATATCGTTTGTTCAATTTGTAACTGCAGTAGATAAATTTTTGCTGCCAAAAACATTGTATTTTTATACTGTACCAATGACCCAGACATAGCTGGTGCTAACTCTTAAAATATAGGGCCAAACACAAATTTTGCCCCCCAATCCCCAAAATTTGCATCTAAAACTAAAGAAAACATGTCCTGAAAGGCCCTCCACACTTCGCCCCTACTGCGCATGCGCAGTGTCAAGGACGTTCCGAAATTGGCGCCATTAATCATTCTAAGTTTGGCCCTTCATCAGTTAACATCTGACTGATCTTTGTGCTTTTAAATCTCAGTTTAAATGATGCCAGACACATAAATATTAGTGAAATGGTGATTCTAAGGAGGATAGAAAAGGAGGAGAGGAAAAGAATGTGTGACAGAATATTATCAGGGCTGTAACTTAAAATTTTTTAATGAAATTATGTTAAGTTACCTATTTTCAAGGCAGCAGCCATTTTGTTGTCATTCTGATTATTTAGTTACACTGTTTTTTCAAGTGTTTTTCCTCTCTCCCTGTCCTTTAAGTTCCCCCTTGCTATTCTCCCATGCTTTTGGCATAGTTTCTGTAATTATTATTACTAAAATTTCTTGGGAGTTTTAGCTGAATAACAGAATGAATTCTGTTCTTTCCCCATGTTTACGTCTTCACCTACGGGTGGTTAGGCGTTGTGTTCTGCATCTACCATCTGATGTTCTGCAGTTTCTTCCCTGGAAGTCTCTGTTTTGCATCAGATGGTGTATTTTTGGTAACTGATTTCGGGCCTGGGTGCCTGGAGTCTTATTTTAGTGTTTTTACACTCATTGTTTACATTTACAACAGCCCTCTGTGTGAGGGGGGGATTTCTAAATAATAATATCTTTATGTTATTTTAATCATAAATAGATACATTATTATTGTTCGTAAGTGTTGAATAAATTGTTTAAAATATTTTTAAAATTTTTGTCCACACTTAGGCTTGGGATCCATTGGGGCTCAACGTTACTTTTCAGAAACTTGGGCTGTTCTGAAAAAATATTTTTTCAAAATATTTTGATTTCAATTATTTTTTCTATATTAATGGATCATATTATTATTATGTATTTTGATTGCCAGGGGTTAGTGCGAGTACCAGGACTTGTTTTCTTTTCACATTGAAAGGATATTGATCAATTGTTTTAAGAGGAAGTCTTCCTCTGACCTTATTATCATTCTATATGTGGTCAGTGTACTCGCATTAACTCCTGTTCTGTATCGTATGATTTGGATGACAATATGGGAAGCGTATGTCACGGTATGTTGTTGGGGATTTGGACACTCCGGTCCTTTCCCCGCAAGGTCACTCTACTTTATCAATTTCTATTTCAGACGATCAAGATTAGGGTGATGTATCTGTGATGTCTTCCAACAGTGTGCCTCCGTCGTCACAATTAATGAAGGGCTAGCGGAAAAGTGCTCATGTAATACGCCAATTGCCTAAGAGGACCCTAGTAGGTTCGACGGCCTTTGACGTCCGCTAGCTCGCCCGGTGTAGCGTCCATTCACCGAATGGTTCGGCAGCCGGGTTCGTCCGTTGCGGTCTAGAAGGAATTTTGGGGTGATGCGAGCACTATAAAATTAACTTAATGCACACCCAGTGACGGCGGATCGGAGGGAGAACGGAGGAAGCCTTTTAGTCCGGTTCATAGCTCGTTCCGGTCCATCCGGACGGCAAGCGAGAGAGGCCCCTCTCTCGTTCAACAACATCTGGCCCCAGATGTTGTGGTACAAATGTGTCGTTAGCGGAGCATACGTCCGTCGCTCGGGACGCTCCGTTGTATAGGCAGTCCGCTGAGACTGCTAAGGCTTCCTCTTCTCGTCAGCGCACACGACCGCACCTTGGCTGCGTGACCGCCGATATATTACCAGCTTCGCCGATCAAGGATTCTTCGGCGACCAGGTCACACCATCCGACAGCCAGGGATTCGAGACCGATGGACTCCGGACGTTCGCATAGGAAGTATGCGGGAGCCATCTGATGCGGAGCTACCCTCGGCGAAGCAGCGATAGTCTGCGCCTCCGCAGGTCTCGACGCCGGACATTCTTGTGCACATAGCACAGCTTATCGCAGCATCCCAGCAGCCGACAGAAACGGTGTCGGATCGAGAATTATCCGACAGCGCTGGGTCGGTAGCCGGGGACTCGAGGCCTGCAGACTCCGGACGTTCGCATAGGAAGTGTGCGGGAGTCAACGTACACGGAGCTTCCAGCGGCAATGCATTGTAAGTCCGCTACTGCACAGGCCTCGGGAACGGACGTGCTTTCCTTAATAGCACAGTTTATCGCAGCATCCCAGCATCAACTGAATCTGTCGCATATATTTTATCCGACGATGCTGGGTCGGGACGCTCCGCGGAAGCGGGTACGGACGTCCGAAAATTTTCATCCGGTCCGACGGGATACCGAAAGGGATTCGGTGGATTTCAAGCTTTCCCTTTCGGAACAACATATGCTGCGATGCCGGATAAGAAACTGATAGCGTCGGTGGACTTAGAAATTTTTGGTTCGGTTCAGGGACATCGTCCCTCAGTTCCGACATAGTCCAATAATGTCACGCAAACTATCGAATTATTGAACGACGCTATATATATTATTATTTTATGCTTGCTATCCAAGCATTTCTGGTTTCTTGTTCGAAGAGTTATGGAGATGTCTTTCAAAAGTGTGCCTCTGTCGTCATAGTTAATGAAGAGTTAGCGGCAATATGTGCTCATGGAATATGTCTATCGCTTACGAAGTGACATTCGCTAGCTCACCCGGTGTAGCGTACATTCATCGAATGGTTCGGCTGCCGGGTTCGTCCGTTGCGGTCTAGGAAGGAGATTTGGGTGATGCGAGCACTTTAATTACTTTAGTACTCACCCAGTGACGGCAGATTGAGGACAGATCGGAGGAAGCCAACAACATAGGGGACCGCATGTTGTGGTTCAGATATTTTACATTCGGAGCATATGTCCGTTGCTCGGGACGCTCCGTTATATTGACAGTCCGAGAGACTGTCTTTAATGCTTCCTCATCCTCACAGCAGGGCACACGACCGAACATTGGCTACGTGACCTCGAGTATCCGATCAGTTTCGGCATTCAGTGATTCCACAGCGAATAGGTCACGCCATCCGGTAGCCAAGGGACACGAGGCCTATACACTCCGTTCGCTCGCATATTGGAAGTATGCACGGGGTAACGATCTCGGAGCTTCCTGCGGCAATGCATCGTAAGACCGCTGCTCCTCAGGCCTCAGTGACGGACGTGCTATCCGAGTTAGCACAGTTGTTTCGCAGCATCCCAGCAATTGACGGTTTCTCGGTCGAATCAGGAATTATCCGACGGCGCTGGGTCGGTTCGGTCCGCGGTTGCATCAAGCTACGGACGACCGAACGCTTTATAGGGTCCGACAGGATGGCGAAAGGGATTCGAAAGATTTCGAGTTTTCCCTTTAGTAGTATCGGAAGATGCCTTTCTTATCTTCTGGCATTTCTTCCAGTGATTATTTTTCGGACTTCATTGCTGCGATCTTGGATAAGAGACTTATAGCATCATTGGACTCGGATTTTTCGATCGGTACAGGGGCTTTGTCCCTGACTTACCGACGCAGTCCAATATTGTCATTACAACATGTGTTTTATTTTTCGACGCTATATATTTATATATATATATACAAGCCTGCTACTAAGCATGATAGTTTAGTTTCTTGTCCGCGTGGCTCATTTCTGCCATTTTATCTTTTTTACTTATAGTTTATTTTGGCAGAGCAGGGCATACCGAGAGTTCATATGCGTCTAGACGGTGATTAAAGACTGCATATATTCTTTTTCGCCGTTTATGTCTTTTCCAATTTCAATGTTGGGAACGACATTATGTATAGTAGACTTAACTTAGACGCTTTATTATACGTAATCCGCCTTACTGAGGCGTTATCATTACGTCTTCAAGAAAAGATTTACGGGATATTATTCTCAATGTAATTTCTTTTGAGGGCAGTAGTTTGTTCACGTATAACTCCGCCCTTCAGTGGCTGATTGGAGTTGGTTAGACGTGATGCAGCCCTAGCTACATCCACGCGTGGATAGTAGGTTAAGAACTCTCTGAGTCGCTTCGTTCTCGGAGGAGCTTCTCTTCGACGGCAACTTTCCGGCAATCCATGAATTGCTTGAATTATACATTCTCT
This sequence comes from Pictodentalium vernedei, assembly GCA_031216915.1. Taxonomy (NCBI): domain Eukaryota; kingdom Metazoa; phylum Mollusca; class Scaphopoda; order Dentaliida; family Dentaliidae; genus Pictodentalium; species Pictodentalium vernedei. The sequence goes on from CM062296.1 coordinate 753,605,307, forward strand.
TGTCTATCTAGTGTTACAAGAGATTCAGACTGGGGCAAACATTCGGTGGTTGACTCAGAGAGTGCCGCCGCAGTTGCCGGACCCGAGTGTGGCTGTTATGACGGTTGCCAGTCAAACAGATTGGGATATATACTGATCCCTACGGATTCGAAGTGCCAGGGTCTTTGGGTTCCGCAGTCTTTTAGTTATCAGTTTAACTTCCGCGGAATAATGTTTTTTAGGCTTGCTTTATGTCATTGCATGAACATTATTCAGAAACGCATGCCCAAATTCCTGTCCTTTAATTCGACAGTAGTGGCGTATCTCCGGAACCAGGGAGGCACTCTTTCGTTTCCGTTATTCAATTTAATGGAAAGAATCCGTCTGTTGGTTATAGTACACCAAGTTCAGTTTTGGTCCGTCATATTCTGGGTCGTCTGATTGTTTTATCGCACTCCCGTTCTCTTACGGGTCGCTTGTTGCTGTCAGAATGGACTCTCAACAAACAAGTATTTAATCAGATTTGCTATCTATGGGAGCGCCCAATGATGTTTTATTTATGACACAGCTTGCTAATCAATTGCAGACGTATGTGTTGGCTTGTCCAGATCTCTGAGCTAATACTGTTAACGCTCTATTGATCTATAGGACGGAATGATAGGATACGCGTATCTTCCGGCGCTGTTGTTTTAGCAGGTATTGCTAAGATAAACAACCACTATACATTTCTGTTGATAGCATCTCTATCTTCACAGAGATCATGAGTAATTTACTCTCTTGTCTACTGTGGATCTTAACGTGAAATCTTCCTCTATGTGAGGATCTTTTTTCACTGGGTAAATCGTGTCATCTTTATCACAACCAGCAAGGTCGCAACCTTCATGTATTCCGTTGTGTGGTCCGTATTGCATTGTATGCACTGTACTGGACGAGCTTTGGACGCGATTTCTTACTATAGGAGATCCTCTTCTTCGCTATTCTATGCGACTAAAGTGGAGGCTCTTCCGTCGTGGTGTAGGGATCATTATGTTCATATGGTTGATCCCTCCATACTACTCATTGCTATTTTTTAGTATACTTGTTTCACAAGATCTACTGCAGCCTGTGTTATTTAGGTTATAGGTTTATGTTACCTCATACCTATGCACTCTACTATAGTTTACAATTGAGTCTTTGTCTCTTTATCTAAGTCAGTTAGTAACTTTTTGATAAATAGACTTAGAATCTTTAGATTAAATTCCTATACGGATTTTAACTTCGGTTCTTATTTAGCTAAGTAATCATTTGAGCCTCTGGAAACAGTAGTTTTCAAATTCTGACCTTTTTGACAGTAATTCTGTTGGTTTCTCTTTTACTGTAGAGTCAGTGAGTCTCATGCACTATCGATGGATGATTTTCACTTTCATAGTTTCGGAATCAATACTTCCGTTACTATTTAGGTTGGATTGTTGCATAAGAGTTAGGCTCCTATTATCCGGAACCTATTATTTTAAGGTCCTTCCGTCTTCGTATGGGCATAGGCCTTTACTCTTTCCGGGTACAGTTTATGTATTTATAAACAGATATCTGTTTATTACAAGGGCGTAAGCTTCTTCTGTCTTTGATGTCTAGTAGAAGGACGTTACGCTCCATTTTATTGTTAATGGTTTCTATTAACTAGCGTACTGCTTATGGTATATCATTAGCTTAGCAGTTGTGCTTAAGATTTCGGCTCATGAAGTAAGAGTTCTTCTACTTCTTGGGCTTACATTAATAGTGTTGCTATTATAGATTTTTGAAGGCTGCTCATTGCGCTCAGCCATCCATTCATGAATTTTATCTCAGAAATATCGAGTCCATTTCTGGAGGCCTCTATTGTTAGGTCTATTATCTACTGCTCAGAATGTCATTCTCTTAACAGTTGCTACTATAGCTAGGTAGGCTGTCTGTTTCGGCAGTGTCTCCGTTTGGCTGCCCTCTTCGCTCTGGGCTATTTGACCCAGGGCAAGAAAAAGGGGGGGGGGAGGGTGTTCCCTTGGGTCACCTGTTTTTACTATGAAAACAAGGGGATACCTCCTCCGGAGTTAGTAATTCTGAGCTGTTATTGGGATGGTTGTTTAGTGAGAAGTTTAAGTTTATAAAATTCATTCAAGTCTTAGTTTTTAAAGTATAGCCTTTGAATATTGCATATGTCAACGGACATGATTATGCAATTCTCACACACTTTTAGAAGTATAAGAGTCTCTATTCTCTAGACTTACTTTATTATTGGCTTACTTTAAAAATTATTAGTATAAGGATTATTGGATATTAATAGAGTACATGGATGTATGAAGCTCAATTTTTGGAAGGTGTTGTATCTTTCTAATTTATCATAAATAAGAAAGATACATGTAAGGCCTATTACTTCTTTTCCCTACAGGGGATGACTCTATTTTATTTTATTGAGCGTATTCCATTTTGCTCTATGTCCTTGGCCCTCCAGCCTTTTTACTATTCAGCTATGTCTGGGTCATTGGTACAGTATAAAAATGTTAAAAAATTTATAGTAATTTATATATTTTTTATACTTACCAATGACCCAGACGGGGATGGCCCTCCCAGGAGTTGGGAACTCTTGCCTCCCCGCTGAGTACATAGCGCTTACCAGGCACTGGTTATTAGAATGATTAATGGCGCCAATTTCGGAACGTCCTTGACACTGCGCATGCGCAGTAGGGGCGAAGTGTGGAGGGCCTTTCAGGACATGTTTTCTTTAGTTTTAGATGCAAATTTTGGGGATTGGGGGGCAAAATTTGTGTTTGGCCCTATATTTTAAGAGTTAGCACCAGCTATGTCTGGGTCATTGGTAAGTATAAAAAATATATAAATTACTATAAATTTTTTAACTTTTTTCCACAGAATAGTGTAAATAAATCGTTCTACCTATTTCCAGGTCTGTTTTGTCAATCAACAGAGAGATAACAAAAAGTCTCCTTCCCTCATCATAAAATTGCCTGAGAAACAAGACATTTTTTTTTATTAATAGGCCTAACTTTTCCGGTCATTTGCTATACATACAAAAACCAGACTTTGTACTTCACACTGTCTGTCTTTTCAAACTAAAAATCGCTCCCATTTTCAACTTCCCATGATGGCTTACTACATATCAAATTCAGCTCTAGTTAAAATGGAAAAATGTTAAATTAAGTGGTATATAGCACCTTCTGATACAAACCTGTGCTCTTGAAAGGCATTGTCCTTTACAAAACTATCTACTGCACATGGGCACATTTTTGTGTTATCTGTTGAGGGAGGAAGGGGTGGTGGGTTGGTAGGGGTCAGAGGTAATTTAACTCTGCACTGATGTCGAAATATTAACTTTTTCTTATAATACACAAGGAATTTAACAAATTTAATCATGTTTGACAGAACTCTTTGAGTTCTGTCAAACCAGACTGAATTGGGTAATTTTCTGCAATTTTCTGCTTGAAATTTCATTGTCCCTATATTCCGATAAATTCAGTCTTCTGATTGATCAGAATGCCTGGGACAAATAGCCATGGCAAAGGGTGTACCCGACATTCAAGGTATATGAGAGCGTGCAATATCAGGGTATAAGGGCACACAAAACATCAGGGTATATGGTTTAAATGAAAGCTTTTTACTTTTGCATGCCTCGATCTAAAAATCGAACCCAAACTCCTGAAGTAGTCACAAATATCATCAGATTTCTAACAGTTTGATCATATTTTGCTGTTATATATTAAATAGTCAAATAATTAAATCAAACAACTTGAGAAACATAAAATAAGACAAACAAAATAGCCCCCGATCTGTTTATTGTCTATTGTTTTCTGCATTTGTAAAAACGAAACAATTATTCACGAGTTTGGTCCAACTGATTGTGGAGCATGACAAATGCATCCAGAATTTGTTTCCACAATGTTTCTGTTGTGTTTCAAATGGGACAAAAATGTTATCTCTGCTAACATGTATGGTATATGGAGATTTAATTGCTGGATGTCATCCTACAGCAGTGCTGCTGATTTGAAAAATATGAGAAGAGCTGAAAACAACACATTGCACTCACTCCTCTTAATTTTCTAAGAAGAGTGAAAATATTTTTCATAATCTTTTTATGTGTACCCATACTATGTATGGTATAAATAATGCCGGCATCCGGGGTGGCCATCCGTCGTTCGTCCATCCTTTGTCCATCTGTCTGTCTGTCCGTCTGTCCATCCAACATCCGTATCCATTTCTATTGTCATTCGATAACTTGAAAAATATTGCTTGGATTGTCAAGTTACTTTATATTTGTGTTCAGGTTAATGATGTGCCGAGCTGTATAGTTTTTGGTGTAAATCTGATGATTTGATCCTGAGATATTAACCTTTATCCTTCAAATTGAAAATTCCTCCAATCCCTTTGGCATTCGATAACTTGAAACATATTGCTTGGATTGTCAAGTTACTTTATATTTGTGTTCAGGTTACTGATGTACCAAGCTGTATAGTTTTTGATGTAAATCTGTTATTTTGATCCTGAGATATTAACCCTTTATCCTTCAAATTGAAAATTCCTCCAATTCCTTTGGCATTCGATAATTTGAAAAATATTGCTTGAATTGTCAAGTTACTTTATATTTGTGTTCAGGTTACTGATGTGCCGAGCTGTATAGTTTTTGGTGTAAATCTGATAATTTGATCCTGAGATATTAAACCTTTATCCTTCAAATTGAAAATTCCTCCAATCCCTTTGGCATGAGATAACTCAAAAAATATCAATCCAATTGTCATGTTACTTTATATATTTATTCAGGTTACTGATGTGCTGTGCTGTATAGTTTTTTTTTATGTAAATCTGATAATTTGATCCGGAGATATTAACCCTTTATCCATCAAATTAGACACTTCTCCAATCCATTTCTGTATGTACCCATACCTTGTATGGTGTACATAATGTCGGCATCCGTGGTGGCCCTCCATCATACTGCTTTCTACTAGTTGCGTGTATGGGTACACATCTGACAATTTCATCGGCCTATTTTTTTTAATAAAGTCTCCCTCGGCAGTTGGAATAGTAGCGTAGAAGATATTTAATTATGATAGCTTTTACTTGGATTTAGGGTAAGAAGAAATTCAAGATTGCACATGGCAGCAATGTTCAAAGGGGTGAATTATCATTAAGGAAGAGTATTTCTTGAATAGAAATAAAGCAAAATCGAACTTTCTCCAAAATTCTCTTGACCGTAACCTGTGTATTGAGGTCTAAGAAATATCTGCCCTTTGTTATTGTGCTAGAAAAAACAAACTTTGAAAGCAGAAAACAGGTGATTGATAAGTGCAACATACTCTGATAATGCGATTGTTCCATAGCCTGCATACTTGATTGATCCCCAATGAAAAGTTAGACAAACTATAAACAATCGCCTCCTTGAATATTAAATGCATTGGGTTACTGAATGGTGTGATTTGTTTGGTCAGTATTTGCTCTACGTAATGTGAGTTGTAAAACTTCATTCAGTAGAAATATTATTATGTGACACTTTGTTTTCTAACCAATCTTATTACAACTACATTTAGCCAAAACAAGAATGTGCTGGAAAAGCACGAATTTTTGTAAATATACTTCAGCTGTCAGCATTAATTAAAATGATGCAACAGTTTGCAGGTACATTGTTCACAACTCATTTGCGTGTTTTAATCGGTGTAATGGTACCTCAAATCTATGATCGGTAATTAAATTTGAAAATTTGAGAAGCGCAAAAACTAGAGCTTCTTGTTTCCAGTTTAGAAGCACAAAGAAGCATGAATGTGATAATGCTCCTCAAATCGACAGCACTGCTACAGCCCTAACAGGCTCTAGCAGGGTTTTTGTGGGACCTCGGATTCAAGGAACGTCCTTATATTTGACTAAGGGTAATTCAATGCCTTGAAATCCTGGAAAATGTGTCTGGAGGCCTTTTAAAGGCTTGAATATTCATGAAATAAAAATGCTGAGGAAGCACGTAAGGCCACACAAAGTAGATCTGTTTCTCAGGCCATTATTTGTAAAATTTCATGTGGGCGAGCGGGTTTTTATTTTATTTTTTATTTCTGTAATTATTTCTTTTCCACCAAAAGTTCATGTCCTTGGTATGTTTTAGGCCTCATAATCTATGTAGAAGCATGGGTGGTGGTGTATTTCGTCCCTTGAGAGTAAGAAGGCTTTGCAATGCTAAAGCATTGCAAAGCCTTCTTGCACTCAAGGTACAAATTTATTAATTTTTTTAACTTTGGTAAAATATCAGACATAAACCATTTAATTTTTATTTTTATTTAAGATTATAAAAAAAGAGCATGCGGCAGCCAAAAGGACCATGCGGGAGGGCCTGAGAAACAGATTTTTTATTTTTTTATGCCTAATCATAACTATATAGTTTTAGATGTCAGAGTTTGTGAAGGCAGAGTCCTAACTGGGCCCGCTGGTCATTATCCCATCCTCCCACTTCCTTTATAGGGAAGTAGGAGGATGGGGCAATGACTGGAGGTCTTAGGACTAGTGAAGGCAGGGCCTTGAAAATCATTGAATTTTGTCTATTTTAGGGCCTGAAAAATGCTGGAATATATCCCGATGCGGCCTCGAACAGCTTTGAATGTGATTGGTCCTTGCTTGCAGGAACCCTGTGTAGGATTCAGTTATTATTGATCCTTCTTAATCCTTTTCTAATAAATTGGCCGCAACCATCTGCGTAATTTTCAAATATAGAAGTTAAAAAAAATAAATTTTTTAAAAAGTTTCAACAAAACCATATCAAGTGACCCCATGTCACATGATATAGTTTTGTTGAAATTTGTTTTTAAATTTAACCCTTTACCCAACGCAGACGATATCAAAATTTATTATTTTAAATATCATGTTTTTAAATTTTTCACAAAATTTCAACAAAACCATATCATGTGACCCCTCGTTGGAACGAGCTCGACGAGCTCGTTCCAACGAGGGGTCACATGATATGGTTTTGTTGAAATTTTTTGAAAAATAATATTTTTTCAACTGCAGAATTTGCATATTACGCAGGCGGATGCGGGCGATTCGTTGGGAAAAGGGTTAAAAAAAAACTGATAATTATAATACTAAATTTTGGTATCTGTGTGTTGGGTAAAGGGTTGTTGTGCATTATGTTGATCATGTTTCTGCATCGTTTTCCAATGGCTTACCAGTCTACAAGCTTCCTGATCATTCCGTAAATCTCCAGATCTACTGAGCCATTTGACCATCCCTATGATGTCCACAAAATGTTTTAGAATTTTGGCTGCCATGTTGTGAACTACATTTTTTTCTCTTTATTGTGCTTTTTCAACAACATTTCAGGCCATTTCTTTGGGGTAAGAAAGCAGTTGTACATCACACAGTGCAGAAATCGCTTGGTGCGTCTTTATGGAAGCATGCCTCGGTGGACCAGGTGTTGGACAATTTTGATCAAATTATATTACAGAAATCAATTGACAATTTTCCTGTTAGGAGAAAACTCAGTGTAAGATGAAAATATATTTTATATGCTACCTTACAAGATAGCTGGAAATGCCAAACAAATATTTTTTGAGATCTGTTGTCACAATAAATATTGCAGAATATCTATGTGGAAGTGATGTGCATTATACATTAAGTTTAGATCGATATTACTCCATGTTTTTGGCATGTAGGTGTTTTAATAGACTTTTTTTTAGCATTAGAGGTGGGTCGGTGGTGAATTTTCAAGGTGGTGTCAGTGTTTTTAGTCGATGCCGAAGGGGACTTCAGGTTTGCACTCTGTCAGTCTGTCAGTCTGTCAGGATCGAGGTCATGTCTAGATGTCTAGATGAGAATGTCCCCTTTTGGTCACGATCGGTCAACAGAGATGGCTGCCTGTGCCCAAAACCTGAAAACCTTTTGCACAGTCTACAGGTCATATTTATGAAAGGAATTTGTAACTTGGTAGGATGACTCTGTATAATGTCCAGATGAGAACGCCCCCTTTTGGTCGTGATCTGTCAACCTTAACAGTTGCCCAAGCCCGAAAACCAAAAACCTATAGCACTGTCTACAGGTCGTATTTAATATGGATGGATTTCATTGTAACTTGGTAGAATGACTCCGTATGATGTCTAGATGAGAACTTCCCCATTTGGTCATGATCTGTCAACCATGACGTCTGCCCAAGCCCAAAGCCTGAGAAGCTTTAGCACAGTCTACAAGTCGTATTTATGGAGGGATTTCATTGTAACTTGGTAGGATGACTCCATATAATGTCGAGATAAGAACATCCCCTTTTGGTTGCGATCTGTCAATGATGACGGCTACAGGGGCCCAAAGCCCAAAAACCTTTAGCACAGTCTGAAGGTCATATTTATGAAGAGATTTCATTGTAACTTGGTTGGATGACTCCACTCCAAATAATGTCTAGATGAGAACGTTCCCATTTGGTCGCGATCGTTCAACCGTGCTGGCTGCCAGAGCCCAGAAAGCTTTAGCACAGTCTACAGGTTGTATTTATGAAGGGATTTCATTGTAACTTGGTAGGATGACGATGACTCTGTATAATGTCTAGATAAGAACGTCCCCTTTTGGTCATGATCTGTCGACCATGACGGCTGCCCAAGCCTGAGAACCAAAAACCTTTAGCACAGTCTACAGGCCGTATTTATGAAGGAATTTCATTGTAACTTGATAGGGTGACTTGTTTTGGAATAATTTCACTGTACTTGGTAACTTTGGTTGACATTCCTTAATTGTGAGGGCCACATTAACCCACCCCTCAGTTCTTTAGTATAATCGACACCTCAAATTATTTTTATTGAAAACATAGCATACAGGGAACAGAAATTTACATATTCTCAATTATCACAATTCTTGTCGTATTGCAAAATCCTTTCATAAACATTGAACATTATACTTTTCATCAAACACAACACACAGTCAAGTTAAGCTACAGTGTCATTGACACTTTCATTTCCAGAGTTATGGCCCTTTTTCACTCTTTCAACTTAGAAATTTGTTTGCAGGTTGGGGGATTGGCCCATGCTTTGTATTGCCCCTCTTGTGTTATTCAACTTTGAGTTGAGGTCACATCCGCCATTTTCTAACCAGAATTTTGCCTGTTAAATATTTCATGTGGGATTTATTTTTTATACAGCATGAGTGAAAACTTGAATTCCTTCCCAGTTACTCAGTGAGACAGTAGATTTTCTTTCAGTCAGTCATGAGATAATTCCAATTCCTATTCAAAATAATAGGTATATTTTACGTTCCTAAATTTTCAGTCTTAAGTTCCCAACTTTCAGTGTCTTCAGTTGATGATGCATGAAGTGAAATGATTGTCTTAATTTTGTAATTAATCAGTTTCCATGTATCATTTTTTGGTCGATTTATGTTAACAACCAAGATTTATTGTTTGGCAATGGTCGGTGTACGTCCAGCAGATGTCCGGGTATCCTCGCAGTGTTAGTGCAATAACTTGAACAAACATTCTCCGATTTGACTAATATTTTCCATTCTGTTTTTTTGCAAAAATATTTCAAACTAGTTTGAAAACTGGCCCAGCCCAATTTTTCGTTACAGACTAATGGGCCTTAATTAGTCAATTTTTACGAATTTTTAGCTCTTTAGCACAATAACTTGAGCAAACGTTCTCTGATTTGAGTAATATTTGTCATACAGATCTCAAGCAAGTTCGAAAACTGGCCCGGCCTGATTTTTCGTTACAGTGTTATGGGCCTTAATTAGTAAATGTTTACGAATTTTGAGCTCGTTAGCTCAATAACTTGAACAAACGTTCTCCAGTTTGACTAATATTTGCCATACAGGTCTTTTGCAAAAAAATCTCAAGCAAGTTCGAAAACTTGCCAGGCCTGATTTTTTGTTGCAGAGTTATGGGCCTTAATAGTCGATTTTTACAAATTTAGAGCTCATTAGTGCAATAACTTCAACAAATGTTCTCTGATTGGACTAATATTTGCCATACAGGTCTTTTGCAAGAATATCTTAAGCAAGTTTGAAAACTGATCTGGCCCAATTTTTCATTACAGAGTTATGTTCTTTAATAAGTCAATTTTTACGAATTTTGAGCTCATTAGTGCAGTAACTTGAACAAATGTTCTCTGATTTAACTAGTATTTGCCATATAAGTCTTTTGCAATAAAATTTCAAACGAGTACAAGAACTGGCCCACAACAATTTTTTGTTACAGAGTTATGGCCCTTAATTAATTTCTACAAATTCTGAACTTATTAGCAAAGCAGCATATGATTGATGACTGTGTTATGGACATGCAAAACTCTGCGATTGCTACCACAACTTGATGCCTGCATCTCCGATGCTCACCTCTTGTTTTAGTTAATTGTGTATGGGGTGAAATCATTTTCATTAAATTCCCTAAGATTTTGACAACTTTACCATCAAAAGCAAGTTTTAGCTTGATCAAGTTAAGTATTGTGCTTTTATGTTTTCTTTCTCCTGTTCTGCTGTTTGTTACATCACACAAAGTTGATCTTATTCTTCTCAGTTCATATTTTTTGTTAAATGCATGCGAAGAAGGAGCCATTTTTTTATTTTATTTTCAGCTCAACTTTGACGTAAGTCAAATTTGAGCTTATGCCATGGCCATTCGTCCATCGTCCGTCTGTCCAATTCAATATGGCTCAGGCTAGAGGCCGTATTTATGAACCGATCTTTACGAAACTTCTTGGGTACCTTTCTTATGACTGTGGGTCAAGAACAAATGTTTTTGGGTCCGATCCGAAATTCAAGTTGGCCGCTGGCAGCCATTTTGTACAAAATTAGGTGCAATCAGATTTTTGGGCAGAACTTCCATATGAAGCTCTGATTTGAATAATTTTTTGTATGAATGTTTAGTACCATGGAATACATCAACTATAATATGGGTTTTTTTCTCGTGCGTAAATTATGAAAATTAGACTAACTTTTATGTATTTAGTGTTACTTTTAGCACTGTAAGTGCAAATGCCAATACGGCTCAGGCTAGAGGCCGTATTTATGAACCGATCTTTACGAAACTTCTTGGGTACCTTTGGTATCACCGTGGGACGAGAACGAGTGTTTTTGGTTCCGGTCCAAAATTCAAGATGGCCGATGGCAGCCATTTTGTACAAAATTAGGTGCAATCAGATTTTTGCGCAGAACTTCCATATGAAAGCGCTGATTTGAATAATTTTTTGTGTGAATGTTTAGTACCATGGGATACATCACATATAATATGGGTTTTTTTCTCGTGCAGAAATTATGCAAATTAGATGAACTTTGATTTTTTCAGTGCTACTTACACAGTAAGTACATATGTCAATACGGCTCGGGTTAGAGTCTGTATTTATGAGCTGATCTTCACGAAACTTCTTGGGTACCTTTGTTATCACCTTGGGACAAGAACGAGTGTTTCTTGGTGCGGTCCAAAATTCAGGATGGCTACCATTGGCCATTTTGTACCGAAATTAGGTCTAATCAGTTTTTTGTACACAACTTTTATACGGCTCAGGCTAGAGGCCGTATTTATGAACTGATCTTTACGAAACTTCTTGGGTACCTTTGTTATCACTGTGGGATGAGAACGAGTGTTTTTGGGTGTGGTCCAAAATTCAAGATGGCCACCAGCAGCCATTTTGTACCAAAATTGGTGCAATCAGTTTTTTGTACAGAACTTCTGTATGAAAGTTCTGATTTGAATAAATTTTTGTATGAATGTTTAGTAACATGGAATACGTCACATAAAGTACGTGTTTTTTTCTCGTGCAGAAATTATGCAAATTAGATGAACTTTGATTTATTCAATGCTACTTCACGAAACTTCTTGGGTACCTTTGTTATCACCTTGGGACGAGAACGAGTGTTTCTGGGTGTGGTCCAAAATTCAAGATGGCTGCCAGTGGCCATTTTGTACCGAAATTAGGTCCAATCAGTTTTTTGTCACAACTTCTATACAGCTCGTATTTATGAACTGATCTTCACAAAACTTCTTGGGTACCTTTGTTATCACCTTGGGACAGGAACGAGTGTGTTTTGGGGTGCCTTTGTTATCACTGTGCTATGAGAACAAATATTTTGGGGTTCAGTCAGACCCACTCTGGGACTCAAAGATTTCTTTTCTAGTTTAGCATCTGACTGTCAACCATCTTTACAATACTTTACCTATACATTTGTTACAGGCTACGGTTAGTATTTATGTACAGACCGTTACAATACTTTATATGTACCTTTGTTATCAGGTCATTACCTAGATGTTTGTCATTGCTGTGTCACATACATGTACATGTCTTAACAAGTTGAGCTACAGTGTCATTGACACTTTCATTTAAATTAGTTTTTATTTTCTCTCAGAGGTTCATGTACTTGATTTGTTTTATGTTTTAGACCCCATAATCTTCAGAATAAAATAGGTGGTGATGTATGTCTGATATAAATCACTATTAACTAACCATTTACAAAATATTACGGCCATATCTCACAAAGATCGCCTTTCAAATTTTATTATTTTTTCTATTTTTACCTGCGGAAAATATAGCTTATAACTCACTCATTCTAATGCAGTTGTCCATAGTTATGTTTTGGAAGTAAAAAAAAAATGAATATGTTTAGTTATTCAAGAAATTCTTTGAAGTGTCATTTCTAATTGTGTCAGTTAAAGTATTGACATATGATATGACACCTGCAAAAATTAACCCTTTACCCAGTCTGTAGGCCAAAACCGGCCAGCATTATTTGCCAAAATCACCATTCAATTTGTTTTGTTCGGTCATTTTTTGTGTCAAAAACATAGCTTATGACCCCCTGATTGGAGCAGCTCATTGAGCTCATTCCAATGAGGGGTTATAAGATATGTTTTTGATGCAAAAAAAGAAAAAAATGGGTTATTCAAGAAATTTGTTTGCAAGTGTTGTCTGCTTTTCATATTGGGCAAAGGGCTAAAATAACATTTATTATCATTTTCACTGTTCATTTAGATTTCATATTTTTCTTATTTACACTTAAAGAAACTTAGATTATGAGCCTTTGTTGGCATGATCCCATTGAGCTCATTCTGTGTGTTTGGGGGTGGGAGGATTTTAGTTATTCAAAAATGGGAGTTGGGAGGGGGTGGAAGTGTCATCTGCTATTCATGTAAAGGATTCCCATAACAAGCATGCAAACAAAAGTCCAGTGAAAATACACAGTTTTTGAGGAGGTGAGGCTTGCAAAAATAACGAGTCTGAGCAGATTTTGGTGGATCATTTTGTGGATAAGTAACCTCAGTGTAAAGTATTAACTTAATTTTTCCTATCCTCTATTTTACAGCCTGAAGTTATGTATGTTGGTATAGACCACAAACTTCCATCAGAATGTTATGATCCATGTTTTGTGTTGCCATTGTTCAGCCATCTTTTATCTCCAGGTAAATAACAACAATAAATTTGGCAATTAAAAAACAATACTGGGTTCTCAGGCACCTCCCTCATCACTGAAAAGCTGCCTTATCACTCCTTTTTTATAACTTGGAAATCTCTTCACTATTTTTCACTTGTAGGATAAAAATTTGACCAACTATATCTTGTTTGACAGAGCTCACTGTGCTCTGTAAATTTGACCAACTATATCTTGTTTGACAGAGCTCACTGTGCTCTGTCAAACAAGATATAGTTGGTTAATTTTGCAACTACACTATCGGGAATATTTTTATACTGTACCAATGACTCAGACATAGCTGGTGCTAACTCTTAAAAATCTAGGGCCAAACACAAATTTTGCCCCCCAATCCCCAAAATTTGCATCTAAAACCAAAAGAAATCATGTCCTAAAGGACCTCCATACTTTGCCCTTACTGCGCATGCGCATTGTCAAGGACGTTCCGAAATTGGCGCCAATCATCATTCTTTGTTTGGCCCTTCATCAGTTAACATCTCACTGATCTTTGTGCTTGTAAATCTCAGTTTAAATGATGCCAGACACATAAATATTGGAGAAATGGTGATTCTAAGGAGGATAGAGAAGGAGGAGAGGAAAAAGGAGTGACAGAAAATATTCAGGGCTGTAACTTAAAATTTTGTAATGAAATTATGTTAAGTTGCCTATTTTCGAGGCATGGGCCTGTTGTTGTCATTCTTGCTTTGAAGTTGCACTGCTTATTCAGTGTTTCCTCTCTCCTTATCCTGTAAGTCCCCCCTTGCTATTCTCCCATGCTTTTGGCATATTTTTGAGTAAGATTACTACTAAAATTTCTTGGGAGAATTAGCTTGGTTACAGAATGAATTCTGTTATTTTCCCCATGTTTACGTTCTCACCCATGGGTGTTTAGACGTTGTGTTCTGCATCTACCATCTGATGTTCTGCAAATTCTTCTCTGGAAGTCTCTGTTTTGCATCAGATAGTGTGTATTGTTGATAACTGATTTCGGGCCAGTATTGTCAGCGCCTGGAGTCATGTTTTCTGGTGTTTATACATTTCTTGTTTACATTGGCAACAGTCTCTTTTGGAGGGGGGGCTTTTTGCCTTTGGAGTAGTTTACTCATTACTAGATACATTATTATTATCCGTAAGTGTTGCATTAATTATTTAAAATAATTTTAAAATTTTTGACCACACTTACCCTTGGGATCCATTGGAGCTCAACGTTACTTTTCAGAAACTTGGGCTTCGCTGAAAAAATATTTTTCAAAAATTATTTTGAATTTCAATTGCTTTTTTCAATGTTAATGGATCATGTTATTATGTATCTTTGTGTTTAGGGGTTTGTGCGAGTACTAGGACTTGTTGTTGTCTTTTCACAATGAAAGGACATTGTTCAAATTGTAATAGGAAGAAATCTTCCTCTGACTTTCATGATCATTGTATTAATTGTAGTCAGTGTACTCGCACTAACTCCTGTTCAATATGTCAATATTGGGATGACAAACATTGGAAACGTGTGTCACGGTATATTGTTAGTGGAGAAAGGGCTATGCCGGTCCTTTCTCCGCAAGGTCACTCTAGTCTATCAGTTTCTATTTCAGAGGAACAAGAACAGGGTGATGTTTCCATGTTATCTTCCAAGAGTGCGCTTCCGTCGTCACAATTGAATGCAGAGCTAGCGGCAAAAGTGCTCATGGAGATACGACAGTTGCCTAAGAGGTCCCGAGTAGGATCGACGGCGCTGTCGTCCGCTAGCTCGCCCGGTGTAGCGTCCATTCACTGAATGGTTCAGCAGCCGGGTTCGTCCGTTGCGGTCCAGGAGGAAATGTTGGGTGATGCGAGCACTATAAACATACAAGGTGCACACCCAGTGACGGCGGATGATAGGAGAGATCGGAGGAAGCCTTCTAGTCCGGTTCCTAGCTCGACCAGGTCCAGCCGGGCCGCGAGCGAGAGAGGCCCCTCTCTCGTACAACAACATCAGGGTCCTGATGTTGTGGTACAAAATGTGCCACAAGCGGAGCACACGTCCGTCGCTCGGGACGCTCTGTTGTATAGGCAGTCCGTGGAGACTGCTCAGGCTTCCTCATCCTCTCACCAGTGCACACGACCGCACCTTGGCTACGTGACCGCGGATATTCTACCAGCTTCGTTGATAAGGGATTCTTTGGCGACCAGGTCACGCCATCCGGTAGCCAGGGACACGAGGCCGGTAAACTCCGGACGTTCGCATAGGAAGAGTATGCGGGAGTCAGTTGATGCGGAGCTTCCCGCGGCTAAGCAGCGAAAGACCGCTACTCCGCAGGCCTCGATGACAGATATGCTAGCTCAGATAGCACAAATTATCGCAGCATCCCAGCAATCGACAGAATCGGTGTCGGATCGGGAATTATCCGACGGCGCTGGGTTGGTACGCTCCGCCGAAGCATCGGGTGCGGACGACCGGGAGCATCATGAGGTCCGACCGGATGGTGAAAGGGATACGGATGACTTGGAGCTATCCCTTTCGGAACAACATAAAGCTGCCATGGATTTCATCCGGCACTTCCTTCCTCAGGTTGTTCCGTCGGGCCAGACTGCTGCGGTACCGGACGAGACTGATAGCGTCATTGGACACTGAATTCTTCGAGCAGTTCAGAGACATCGTCCCTGAGTTTCCTTCTCAGTCCAATAATGTCACAAGAACATTTGAATTATTGAACGACGCTATTTTCAAGCTTGCTTCCAAAACAGGCAAAGCTGGTTTCTTGTCATCCAATGCTCTTAACCTGCCTTTCATTAATGCAAGGAATAAATTCGATACGGCAGGACAGGGTATTCCGAGAGTTCCTCTGCGTCTTGACGACGAGGCGGAAGACTTAGAATTGTCATTACCGTCATCTTCGTCCGTTCCAACCGCGGTGTTGGATACGACAATTACGTCTAACAGGGCCAGTTGAGACGCTTTATCTTACGCAGACCACCTTACAAAGGCGTTATCACTGCGTCTTCAAGGGATAGAATTCCAGGATATTCAATCCTCTTTAAGACTTCTTTCAAGGGCAGTGGCTTATTCCACGTATAACTCCGCCCTCTCAGTGGCAAACCTGGAGTTGGTTAGACGTGACGCAGCCCTAGCTACATCCACGCGCGTGGTCAGAGTCGCTTCGGTCTCCGGAGAACTTCTCTTCGACGGCAACCTTTCTGCAATCTACGATAAAATTACTAAGAAAGCTTCGGATTCTCTGCTGTTTAAATCCGCTTCCAAAAAGTCAGATACGGCAGAGAAGAGTAAGACGGGCACTTCTGGGACTAATGCACCCAAGAAAGGTTCCTATAGAGGTTCCGGTGCGTACTCTTGGTCTTATTCAAGAGACCGTCAAGGCAGCGACTCACGTGCGGGACGTCCTTCGGGCCGGGACAATCGGTCGGACGCCCCGAGGTCGACGGGACGAGGCGCGGGTCGTGGAGGACGTGGTTTCTCCTCCCGCAGGCCTCGCAGGTCCAGGAGGTGATGGCTTCAACCTCTATCGTGTTCCGGTTGGCGGAAGGTTGTCGAGTTTTTCAGAAGAGTGGGCGTCGATTACGGATGACCCTTGGGTGAGAGGGGTGATTTCGGAAGGTCTAAGAATATCCTTCAAACGAAAGCCTCCTTTAACTTGAAGTCCAAAATGGACTCAACTTCCGTCAAATCTGCAGAAAAGAGACGCTCTGTTATCGGAGGTACAGTCTCTTTTAATGAAGGACGCGGTAGAGGTCGTAGAAGACCAGGAAACACCGGGATTCTACAGCCATCTGTTTCTGGTTCCGAAACCAGACGGCTCGTTCCATCCAGTCATAGATTTGAGCTGGCTAAACAAGCTATTCGTTGCTCCGAAATTCTATATGGAGACGATTCGGTCGGTCAGAGCGAGTATTCGGGTGAACGATTATGCTACAAGCATAGATCTCAAAGATGCGTACTTTCATGTCATGGTACATCCGACATTCAGAAAGTATCTACGCTTCGCAGTCCTAGGAGTGGTGTATCAATTCCGGGCAATGTGCTTCGGATTGAACCTAGCACCCTGGGCTTTCACTCGGGTAATGAACTCGGTAATGATGTATTTCCGAGCTCATTCGTCTGCGGTAACGTCGGCCTACCTGGACGACATTCTTCAGAGGTACGGCAACGAGTTAACGCTTCAGAACGATGTGCAGAACCTGTTTTTATTGCTCCGACGTCTCGGTTTTATTATAAACGAGGAGAAGTCGGATCTGGTGCCGTCCAAGTCATTCACTCATCTGGGAATGAGCTTCGAGACGCACAACAATCTTGTTCGTCTGCCGTTAACCAGAGCGAAATTAGTCAGTTGTTACGCTCGCTATTGTCTTCATGCAGACAAAGTCACAGCGAGGGAGTTCATGAGACTGATAGGTCTGTGCGGAGCCGCTGCGGATCTCATTCCGATGGAGCGGTTACGCACTCGTCCTCTCCAAATTTTCTTAACTCAGAATTGGAGTGTGAAGATTCATTCGCTCGACATAGACGTTCTCTTGTCAGATCAAGTGAAACAAGAGATTCAGACTTGGGCAAACATTCAGTGGTTAACTCAGGGAGTTCCGCTGCAGTTGCCGGATCCGAGTTTTACGATTATGACGGATGCCAGTCAAACAGGTTGGGGTGCATCATTGATCCCAACGGATTCGAGATGCCAGGGTCTTTGGGATCCACAGTTCCTAAGCAAGCACATAAACATCAAGGAAATGATGTCAATTTGGCTTGCATTACGTCATTGGATGGACATTATTCACAAAGCTCATGTCCAAATCCTGTCTGACAATACGACAGTAGTGGCGTATAAGGAACCAGGGAGGCACTCATTCCGTTCCGTTATTCAATCTAACGGAGAGAATCCTTCTGTTTGCTCTAGAACATCAAGTTCTACTTTCGGTCCGTCATATACCGGGTCGTCTGAATGTACTAGCAGACTCCCTTTCACGGAAGGGTCGCTTGTTGCCGTCGGAGTGGACTCTCAACAAACAAGTATTCAATCAGATTTGCTACCAGTGGGAACGGCTAATGATAGACTTATTTGCGACACATCTCAACAATCAGTTGCAGACGTATGTGTCACCGTGCCCGGATCCAAGAGCATTTGCAGTAGACGCTCTATCGATCTCATGGGACGGAATGATAGGATATGCGTATCCTCCAGCGCCGTTGATTCAGCAAGTATTGCTAAAGATTCAACAATCTCAGTGCAAGATTCTGTTGGTAGCATCTCTGTCTCCACAGAGACCGTGGATAAATCTACTCAGGTGTCTGTTGTGGGACCTACCGCAAAAGCTTCCTCCACGGGAGGATCTTCTTTCACAGGAGAAACCGCGTCAACTTCATCACAACCCGCAAGGTCTCAACCTTCACGTTTTTCCATTGTGTGGTCCTTCTTGCATGGCAAGCACTTTACAGGACGAGCAGTGGACGCGATTTCTAACTGTAGGAGGACCTCCTCTTCGCTAAACTATGCGGCTAAGTGGAAGGTTTTTCGTCATTGGTGTAGGGATTATTCTGTTGATATTTTTGATCCCTCCATACCAGACATTGCAAACTTTCTAGTATACTTGTTTGACAAAATCAAACTGTTATAGGTCTATGTTATCTGATACCTATGTACACCATGATAGTTTACAAATTGGATCTAATGTCTCTTTATCTAAGTTAGTTAGAAATTTCTCGATAAATAGACCCAGAACTCTTAGATTAATTCCTAAGTGGAATTTAGCTTGGGTTCTTCTTAAACTAAAGGAAAAGCCATTTGAGCCTCTTGGGACAGTAGATTTCAAATTCTTGTCTTATAAGACAGCTTTTCTCTTAGCTTTCTCTTCTGCTAGAAGAGTCAGTGAGCTTCATGCACTATCGGTGGACGATTCTCACTATCGTAGTGTCGGGAACACTATCACCTTCACTACTAATGTTGGATTTTTAGCTAAGAATCAGGCTCCTAATAAATATCCGGAACCTATTGTTATTAAGGCTCTTCCGTCTTCAGACGGGCGTAGGCCTTTACTCTGTCCTGTTAGAGCTTTACGCATTTATAAACAGAGATCTCAGTTTATCAGAAAGGGACGAAAACGTTTCTTTCTGTCTCAGATGCAGAATAGAAGGACATTTCGGTCCATTCTATTGCTAGATGGATTCAATTAACTATCCGTACTGCTTATGAAAATTTATCTTCTTCCCAGCAGTCTGTGCTTAAGATTTCGGCTCATGAAGTAAGAGCTCTTTCTACATCTTGGGCTTACGCAAATAGTGTGGCTATTACAGATTTAATGAAGGCTGCTGATTGGTCTCAGCCATCCACATTCACGAATTTTTATCTCAGAAATATTAAGTCCATTTCTGGAGACCTGCATTGTTTAGGTCCGTTATCTGTTGCTCAGAATGTTGTCCACTAAACAGTTGCAACTATAGTTATGCAGGCTTTCTGTTCCGGCAGTGACTCCGTCCTGCTGCCCTCTTCGCTCTGGGCTATTTGACCCAGAGCAAGGGGAAGGGGGGGTGGGGGAGGGTGTTCCCTTAGGTCACCTGCTTTATAGTGAAAAGCAAGGGAATTCCTCCTCCAGAGTCCGTAATTCTGAGTCATTTCCGGGATGGTTTTAAAGTGTAATATTAATGTTAAAAATTCATTCATGTCATGTTTTTAAAGTGTAGCTCGGTGTGAAGCATTTGTATATGTCAAGTGTCAAACGGGCGTTAATATACAATCCTCGGACACTTTTAAAGAATATAAAGAGTCTCAATTCTCTGGACTAACTTTATTTATTGGCTTACTTTAAAAATAATTAGTATAAAGGGTTATACTGGATGTTAATAGAGAACATGAATGTTATTGTGCTCAATTATGAAGGGTATTGTATCTTTCTAATTTATCATAAAATAAGAAAGATACATGTAAAGCCTAATACTCCTTTTCTCCTTGAGGGGTTCACTCTATATTATATAGTTGAGCTTATTGGATTTTCCTCTATGTCCTAAGCCCTCCAGCCTTTTTACTATTCAGCTATGTCTGGGTCATTGGTACAGTATAAAAATGTTAAAAAATTTATAGTAATTTATATATTTTTTATACTTACCAATGACCCAGACGGGGATGGCCCTCCCAGGAGTTGGGAACTCATACCTCCCCGCTGAGTACATAGCGCTGACCAGGCACTGCCAGTAAGAATGATGATTGGCGCCAATTTCGGAACGTCCTTGACGCTGCGCATGCGCAGTAAGGGCAAAGTATGGAGGTCCTTTAGGACATGATTTCTTTTGGTTTTAGATGCAAATTTTGGGGATTGGGGGGCAAAATTTGTGTTTGGCCCTAGATTTTTAAGAGTTAGCACCAGCTATGTCTGGGTCATTGGTAAGTATAAAAAATGTATAAATTACTATAAATTTTTTAACTTTCACTGCTGAAAAAAAAGTTTTTTCCACATAACAGTGTAAGTAGTTAAATTTTTAATTCATACTGTTTTCTGGACTTTGTGGAATAACAAAAATCTAAAAAATAAGCCTCCCTCCCTCATCCTCCCTCATCATGAAATTGAGAAAAAAATAAGCCTCCCTCCCTCATCCTCCCTCATCATGAAATTGAGAGAAAATTGCCTGAGAAACAAGAAATGTTTTTAATAGTCCTAACTTGATGTTGTTTTTTTAAATTGGCAACTTCACTGTCTGGTAAAATGGTCAGTTTCAAAGAGCCATATGAGTGTACAACAGTCGAAAATGCTTATGAATACAAGAATTAACTTTTGTGTTTAAATTTATAGGATTAAGAAGGAAGAAAAAAAAACCTCCCTTGTTTGCTTTTCAGAACAAAAATGCCTGAGAACACGGCGTTTTAGTTGAGTTTTCCAAAATAAAATTAAAGGTGGCTGACTGGCCGCCATTTTTGTTGGAAATTGGGTGTAATTAGTTTTCTGCCTAGAACTTTTAAATGACCTTTCCAATTTCAATCATTTTTGGTATGGAGGTGTAGCTGCATAAGATAAATAACATATCGTACATGTTTTTTTTTATCATGCATAAATTATGCAAATTAGATGTACTTAAGCATTTTTTTCAGCCATTTTTGTATATATTATGTTGGTTTGTCCTGTTACCACCTGTAAATCAGAGAAACTTCAATGATTTTGTTTCAAATTTTCAGCAATGATCAGACATTATGTAAAATTGATGCACGTCAATTTTTTTCGGACAACAAGTTTTCAAGATGGCCGACTGGCAGCCATTTGGAAATTGCCTGTAATTAGTTTTCTGCCTAGAACTTCTAAACAACCTTTCTGATTTCAATAAATTTTGGTATGTAGGTGTAGTAGCATAATATAAATAGCATATCATGTGGGTTTCTTTCTCATGCATAAATTATGCAAATTAGACAAACTTGAGCCATTTTTTCAGCCATTTTTGTATTTGTATGTATTATGTTGGTGTGTCCTGGTACCACCTGTATCTCAGAGATGCTTTGTTGCTTCTGTTTCAAATGTTCAGCAATGAGCATTATGTAAAATTGGTGCACATCAACTTTTTTCGAAAAAAAATTCAAGATGGCCAACTGGCGGCCATTTTTGTTGGAAATTGCATGTAATTAGTTTTCTGCCTAGAACTTCTAAATGACCATTCCGATTTCAATAAGTTTTGGTATGGAGGTGTAGCAGCATAAAAACATATCATACAGGTTTTTCTCTTGTGCATAAAGTCTGCAAATTTGACAAACTTGAGATGTTTTCTGCAGCCATGTTTGTATATATTATGTTGGTGTGTCCTGTTACAACTTGCATCTCAGAGACACTTTTGTTTAAAATTTTCAACAATGATCAGACATTATGTAAAATTGATGCACATAATTTTTTATTTTTTTTATTAAATTCAAGATGGCCGACTGTGGCCATTTTTGTTGAAAATTGTGTGTAATTAGTTTTCTGCCTAGAACTTCTAAACGACATCCCCGATTTCAAACAACGTTGGTATTGCCTTGTAGCAGCATAAGATAAACAATTTGATGACACCTCCAAATGTGGGGGCTATTGTCTGATCACTGGCGATCGGCGTTGCACTTGTTTTAAATATTATTTTTAAATTTTTCTAAAAATGTCTACAAAGCCATATCATTTGACCTCCCTCATTATTCATTTATTCTTATTTATCTGTCTTTGCAGAATCTGTTGTCAACTGTCCCAATTTTATTGAGAAGAATTGTTTGTCATATATCTTTACTGCCTTGAGTAGCCATGAAGTAAATGCAAGGAAAGCCGCATTTCATGCCCTTACCAGATTTCATCAACATTTGGAGGGAGCAAGGTTTCGGGAACATAAACAGTGCATGTATTTGATGTCCGTGGTGAGAAACAGCATGGAACAGTCATTGTTTAAGATTCCATGCATCATTTCTGTATTCTTTTCCAAGATTTGCAAGCTCATGATGAAGCCAGGTATTAAAGTACTAATAGTGTATTTTATACAGTACATGGAGAGTGTATTATCACTAAATCACCCGCAGAGTGGAGATTCCACTCAAGCAATCATTGCAAATTTGTTGCAAAGCATAACCAGTACAAGCAAAGTTTCAGCCAATGGACCTCCGGGTTAAACCCGGAGGTCCATTGGAAGAAACATTGCTTATGTTTTTTTGTCCATATGTACAGGATTTGAAAGTTATAGCTTGGGTGATAACTCCACTCTGCAGGTGATTTAGTTACAATCTACTCGCCACGTACTGTAGTTGTTAGGCCTAAGAAAGTTAAAAATCTGTTCTCAGGCCCTCCCGCTTGGTCCTTTTGGCTGCTGCATGCCCACTTTATAACTTATCTAAATTAAAAAAAATAAAAATTAAATGGTTTATGTCTGATATTTTACCCAAGTTAATAAAATTGATAAATTTGTCCCTTGGGTACAAGAAGGCTTTGCAGTGCTTTAGCATTGCAAAAGCCTTCTGGCACTCAAAGGATGAAATACACCACCACCCTATTCTGTAGATTATGAGGCCTAAAACACAAAACAAACCAAGAACATGAATGTTTGATGGCAAAGAAATAATTACAAAAATAAAAAAACGCAGACCCACATTCAATTTTACAAAAAATGACCTGAGAAACAGAAGATCTCCTTTGTGGGGCCTTAGTGTTTTCATTCAGTGGCTTAGTATGTTGCAGCTGTCAAAAAACATAGTGACTCCAAAATATAGTATGCAACCCCTCATTGGAATGAACTTGATGAACTCAAACCAATGAAGAGCCAAGCTATGTGGTGAAGGCAAAAACTGGACAAAAATTTATTGTAGATAACACTGGTTGGATATAAACATTACAGTAGATGAAGGGTTAAAATTAAATTCAACCATCTCTAGTCTATACAATACACAAGAGTGGATTACTTGTAAAATACTTATTGGGTGGAGTTTCATTCCAGATATCAGCTGTCAAATCCTGTGCAAGAAGTATGGGAAGCACAACTGAAGTCTCAAGACGAAGTGACTTCCATACCGGTATCTTTTCAGTTTATGCAGTACCCGAAGAATGATGGAAGATTTTATGCAGCAGTTCTTAGTAATATCTCCAGTGTGAGAGTTATTTATTTATTTAGGTCACATATTTTTTCACAAAGACTAATTGGGACCACATCATGTTGATAAAGTCAAGTTTAGTCAATCGTTTATATCCGTGTTGCCCATTTTAGAGTACTTTCACCCAAGCATTGTTGACTGGGTCCTCCTATTTTACCAATAAAACAGAGGTTCTTTTCCATGAAGCCTTCCGGCTTCTCAGGTTGAACATGGCATATCAAATCGCTCGTGCAATTCGCCGCTCTTATTCAAAGTCATCAATACAAGAGAATAAAAGGCCCTGTCCCAGTGAGATTCCTGTCTTTTTCATTTCGAGTGTTTCGCCGCTCACACGAATTATGTCCAGTTCAGATTCGGAGAGTCTGTCATCTGATTCATCTGCTTCGCAACCTTCAGGTATTTTAACACCTGATACACCTGTTTTGATGTCGCCGCAGGCGAGTCTCACATCTCCAGAAGAAACCGCTAATACTTTGACTGATGCGGATACCTTGTCTCTATTTGCTGGGGATGCTATTCCTTCACTTACCTGTGGTCAGAAAGATTCATCTCACACCATTCAAGGAACATCGGATCCACGTGATAAATCCAGACGGCACAAAAATAAATCCAAATTCTCCATTGCAAATGGAAAATCGTCTGCACAAGGTAGTTCTAAAAACACGGTACCGGAACGCAGTTCCAGGAAGCGGACCCGGGAAGATGAACATATTGCCGGAAAGCGCAGGAAGACTTCTCCTTCATCCACCAAATCATCCAGACCACGTTCCCGGTCTGTCCGTCCTACACACCGTCGCTTGGCTGACTCTAATCCAACGATACGCAGTGTTGTTGTCAATCCACAGGCCACTATTCCAGATAGACGTGCTTTGGACCAACTTAGTCCTGGCAGTGCTTCATCTGCCCATTCTGGCTCAGATATGAATTTCTCTGGAAGCAGCGATGACTACGATTTTCCCAAAATCTTTTTACAAGACGCTAGCTTGGGTGAACCTGTTAGCTCCAAATTTGTTGCTTATGCTAATAAGGCCTCTACGTCTAAGTCAGACTCTCTTGAGTTGGTGAAGAAACATCTCATCCCTAGTAATTGCACTCTCGTGGATGCTCCAAGAGTGAATCAGGAAATTTGGGCCCAACTGGATGCGCGTAGCCGCACACAGGATAGCCAACTTCAGGAAGTGCAGAAATTATTGGGACGGGGAATGGTCCCTTACATCAAACTCAACGATGTTTTGAAGCGTATCAGGCACTTGGACACCAGTAAATCTCACCTAGCAACAAAAATTGCCCAGACTACAGATTCTCAGAAGGTTGGAAAACTTAAACAGAAAATGCTCACAGTCAACTCTGAATTGGATCAACTGTTCTCAGACATGCGTGTCCTGATTGTGGATGGCATCTCCCTCCTGGGTGCCGCCACTTTTGAGATGTCGCTTCGACAACGTTTTTTCTTGAGGCCTACTCTTCTCAATCAATTTAAGAGCCTCTGCTCCATGGATCATCCTGTATCAACTTTACTTTTTGTAAAGACTTCACTAGAGTCACTCCACGATCCTATTCTGCTACTTCTGGTCGTTCTAGCCGAGGGCATTATAATCGTCAGCACCAGTCTTTTTTAGACGCAAGAGGAAGATATCCTCGTACCGACCGGTATGCCAACCAGAATCCCTGCTGGGGAAGAAGAGGCAAATTCCAGCGCAACAACTACAACAACAGCAACAGGTATTAACCAAGGTAAATATTTGTCAGCATAGTTTTGTTGCGGTGCAACTACAATTTTGTTTACCAGCTTGGAAAAAGCTTACCTGTGACCCTTGGGTCTTAAATACTGTGGCTGGGTACCAGTTGGAATTCTCGGGCACACCCTCCCAGGGTTCGCCTCCTACACCTTTCAAGTTTAGTGCTGAGGAATCTTTGTTGATTGACTCCGAAATTGAATCTCTTTTGCACAAGCAAGCCATTCAGCTGACTACCTTTTTGGCAAATGATTTTTTGTCCACTATATTCTTACGTAGAAAGAAATCTGGCAAATTTCGGCTTATTTTTAATCTGCGTTCTCTGAATCGGTTTATTACATACCATCATTTTAAAATGGAAACGCTTGACGCAGTATGCTCATTGATTGACAGAAATGACTTTTTCTGCTCCGTTGACCTAACTGATGCCTATTTGAGAGTACCTATTCATACCGATTTTCAGCGTTTTTTGAAATTTCAATGGCGAGACCGAGTATATAAATTTATTTGTCTCCCTTTTGGTCTGGCGTCCGCGCCTCGGGTGTTCACAAAACTTATGCGGCCTATTTTTGCTGGTGAACGCTCTCTGGGTACCAAATGTAGTACTTATATTGATGATTCGGTCATCATTAACTCAGATTCACATACATGTAATGAACAAACATCTCATTTATGCACTACCCTCGAGGACTTGGGTTTCCTTGTGAACAGAGCTAAATCTGAACTTACTTCTGCACGAGAGATTCAGTATCTTGGTCACGTTCTCAATTCAGTTTCCTTCACCATTTCCTTACCACCACACAAAGTGACCCAAATTAAAGATGCTTCAAAGAAGCTTCTTACACAACAGTCTTGTACAGTCAGAGAGCTAGCTCACCTTATTCGCTTATATGTTTCGGCTTTTAGGGCCGTCTTATTGGGACCCCTCTTTTACCGTCAGCTGGAGGCTGCCAAATGTCATCAGTTTACACTGGGTTCTTATAATAGTACTTTGACTCTATCGTCAGATGCACGAGCTGAAATTTCTTGGTGGTACACCAATTTAGAAATGATGAATGGTTCCCTCATTCGACAACCACCACCAGTGCTTATCATAGCAACTGATGCATCAAAAACTGATTGGGGGGCTGTTACCGACTCTATGTCTCAGAATGGGCTGTGGTCTTCACAGGAATCCCTGCTGCATATAAATGAATTAGAGATCACTGCAATTTATAAGGGTGTAACTGCTTTGCCTTCTAATTTTAGTCATGGCCACATTTGTGTGAAGTCCGATAACGTGACTGCAGTAGCATACATTAATAACAAAGGCGGTCCTTTGGCAAATCTTCACCAAATTTCTAAACAGATTTGGCTCTGGTGTTTTGAGCGTGACCTTTTCCTGACAGCACAACATGTTCCTGGTAAACAAAATTGTATGGCCGATACTTTTCACGGGAGGCCACTTCTTGCTCCGAATGGATGCTCAATCCTTCCATCTTTACTCAACTTTGTCAAACTTTTTTCTTCCCCGACATTGATATGTTTGCATCCCGTCGGAATGCTCAAATGCCTGTTTTTTGTACCTGGTTTCCCGACGCCCAGGCCTCATTTATTGATGCCTTTTCACTGTGTTGGGCACAATTTTCACCTTACCTGTTTCCACCTTTCAGGCTGATCGACAGGGTGCTTCAGAAACTAGAAGACGATCATGTTCAGGATGCAATCCTGATTGTACCATCATGGCCAACACAGCATTGGTTTCCACTGCTTCTTCAGGTCATCATTCAACGACCTCTCATTCCAGGCTACTGAGCAATCCTTTAACCGGGGCGTCTCATCCTCTGGCCGACAACCTATATTTGATCGTTTGTCATGTATCCGGAATTATCTCAAAACAAAAGGCTTTTCGGAAACGGCAGCCTGCACTATCACTGACTCGTGGAGGAGCTCCACTAACAAACAGTACAACCTTGCATGAAGAAAATGGTGTTTGTGGTGTTGTCAATGGAACATTGATCAAATACAAGTACAAGAGGCTCAAATTGTAAATTATTTATGCTCCTTAGTCACTGCACAGAAATCATACAGTGTTGTTAACACTCATAGGTCCACCATCATGCAAGCACTTTTACTTTTGGGGAGGTCTGATCTCCAAAATACACCACTTATTAGAAGGTTCATGAAGGGCACATTCCATCACAATCCTCCAGTTCCAAGATATTCTTCGACATGGGATGTGTCAGTGTTACTGAATTATTTGGCTACACTTTATCCACTCCATTCACTTTCTTTGGAGCTTCTCACCAAGAAACTGGTTTGTCTTATGGCCCTTACTAGTGCACAACGGTGCCAAACCTTGACAGCACTCAATCTGGACTTTATGACAATTACAGCCAATCACATTTCTTTTGGCATTGCTAGTTTATTGAAAACATCACGGGCTGGCCGGACACCCATCAGTGTAGATTTTTATTCTTTCCGGAATAAACAGGTTTGTGTGGTTCACACTATGACTGAATATTTAAACAGAAGAAACACAATTAGAAAGCCAAACTGTAAAACTTTATTGATTTCTTATAAAACAAAAAGATCTGTTTCCACTTCCACCGTGGCTCGGTGGATTAAACAATCCATGTGTGCCGCTGGCATTGACACCAATACTTTCAGTGCACATTCTGTTCGTAGTGCTTCTACATCAGCTGCTTTTTCTTCTGGACTTTCTCTCCAGTGCATTCTGAAGACAGCAAATTGGACTTCTGCTGATACCTTTTTCCAATTTTATTTCAGACATTCTACGGAACAGAAGTCAGCTTTTGGTTCAGTGGTGCTGAGCACAGCTACAAAGAAAAAATGAACTCTGAAACGTACATGTTATTTTGTAAAATAAAGTAACTGGTTTATTCATTTAGTTTCACAATCATTGACTGCTGTGAACTTTGCCATGTTCAACCTGAGATGCTGGAAGGCTTCATGGAAAAGAATCCCCCTCTCATCCAAACATCTGTAAGATGTGATGGATGAGAAGGATTCTTTGAGTATAAGCCTGGAGGCTTTGAGGGTTGTTCCCTCCCTCAGGCTTGTACTCATTCATTTTTTCCAATCCTGTCTGCCCTCCCATTTTAGTCAATGATTGCTCTGGTCTTACCACTCTCATTCCAAAGACGGGAATCTCACTGGGACAGGGCCTTTTATTCTCTTGTATTGATGACTTTGAATAAGAGCGGCGAATTGCACGAGCGATTTGATATGCCATGTTCAACCCTCAAAGCCTCCAGGCTTATACTCAAAGAATCCTTCTCATCCATCACATCTTACAGATGTTTGGATGAGAGGGGGATTATCTACCACAGGCAACAAGCACAGCTTCACTACCGTGGTTCCTGCAGGGGAGTGTGAGGGTTAAATTGCTTGGAGCTTCAATGCTTGTCTTCACACAGTTAATCTCCTAATAATCAGGCCTTTATATTACCTAAATTCAAGACGGTAATGGCTGGACCCATTTTAGGAGATTGGTAGCAACAGCTTGTTCTAACATTCTAAAATACAGATATTTGTCAAGAAAAATACTTTTGCATGATGCAAAATAGGTCTTAGATTTAGAAAGCCCTATATTATATTCTATTTGTGTGAATATTCACTAATAATATAGTTTCTCATATTTTGGGCACATTTTTCACTTGAATCTGATGTGCCCACATTAGATGAATATAAAGGCCGGCTAATAATTCCCGAGTCCTCAGATGAACACAAACTGCCACTTTTATATCACTTTGAAAAAGTTGCTGCAAGTGAATTCTTTGAGAACTCGACTGATAGGCTGCATTTATCTAAACAATATTTTGACATCATTGTTGATTGCCTGTACAGGCAGCCAACAATGATGTAGAAACAATTGTGAGTCATCTGCAGCTATTAGCTACACATGTCTGTATGGTAGTTTTTGTCGTAAAATTAAACTGAGTATTTAAGGGTGAATTAATTTGCTTCATATGTTGCATGGGATGTTTCAGTGTAAACTGGGAAATATCCTGCTTGATGTGATTCATTCTCATTCAGTCTTGAAATTACATCAAGAGATGTGTGTTGGATGTGTAGCTATTAATTTGTAGCTCCACCCAACACCCCATCTAACACATCTGAAACAGGTTAACTTGATTGTTGATGATACTTTATTGTCCACTTTATGCATGGACAGTAGTCTATTGTGGATTCAGCCAGGGTGTTTTGTTCCAGCTACATTATTTTTCCATATTTTGAAATTTTCCAAAAGTTGATGGTTAGAATAACTCACATATAACTTCGCCTCAGGGTGTTTGAGTTCCCAAGCCAGTGTAAATTCCCATACACACTGGAAAACAAGGATAACGGATTTATTTCCATGAATTTTGGTGTACTAATACTTGAAACTAAATTGTGGGAAAAAACTGACAGAAAATTTGTACTTTGTAAGTTTCTCAATAAAACCAGACAAATATGGATGTCATTGGAACTGGCTTAATGAGCCAGTTCCAATGACATCCATATCTGTAATATTTTATTACTCATAAATATTAAATTTCCTGTATTTTTATAACCCCCGCAAACAAAGTTTGGGGGGGTATATAGGAATCACCCTGTCTGTCCATCCGTCCATCTGTCCGTCTGTCCATCCTTGTAAGCACAACTCCTCCTAAACCGTTTGAAGAATTTTCATGAAACTTTACACAATGGAAGAACTCCATATGAAGATGTGCATGAAGCAATATAATTATGTTCTGACATTTCCAAGGGGAGATAATCTAACTTATACATTTCAGGCACGGGGGGGTATCACTTTGTGAGTTTGCTCACAGTACCTCTAGTTATTTTTGTTCTAACATTACCGAGCAGAAAGTATGAATTAATAATTAAAAATGAGTACTATTTAGCCATATAGCCTGCTATTGTGTATTCTTGTGTTTACACCGTGGATAATGGTAAAGTGGTGTAAAAAAATGCTACTGTGGATTGCAAGTTACACCGTACCTCTCAGCCAATCAAAACAAAGTATTTTGTTTCATTTGGAAATAAAGTACATGGACCCTTTACCTAATGAATGGACTGGAAGTGTGGCGCCTCGGTGATTAGAATATTGAACTTGAAATCAAATGGTTGATGGATTGAACCTGACCAGCAGTAACTTTGTTGTGTCCTTGGGTAAGATATTTAATCCTGACTGGCCACATGGGGGCATGATCAAGCCAGAAAATAAGCAGACTGACATCTGCAAAATGAGGTCCCCAGAGGGTGAATTTAGTGATGCTACCCTGCACAGCAGGGTAGCATCACTAAATTTACCCTCTGTGAACCTCAATCTGAATCAGGGTCTCAAAACTAAACAGAAGGAGGTACCCAGAGGATAAATTGGCCCACTGTATGGGATAGCATCAACAAATTCACCCTCTAGGGACCTCATTCTGCAAATGTCAGACTGCTTATTTTCTGGCCTGGGCATGGCGGCTCTGTGTACTAAGGCATTCTGCACATTGATAGTGCACTTGCCTTCAACCGCTGCTAACTCTGCATGTGCAGAATTAGTACGTTGGGGGGTATAACCATTGCATGCCACTGCACGGTGGCTCTCTTGGAGTACTCCAGCTTCTTCCACCCATAAAACTGTTAAAAAAAAAGGTTTTTTAAATTTCAACAAACCCCTCATTGGAATAGGCTCATAGAGATTCCTGTGAGGGGTCATATGATATGGTTCTGTTGAAATGTTTTTGAAAAATATGAAAAAAACCCCAACAAATTAAAATCAATTTTAATATCAAATAATAAAACCAATATTACAGTGTAATCTTTAATTGCATATGTGATTTCTTGTCTGTCTAAGGTGATCGGTGGCCTGAACCCTTTACCTAGCAAATCGGCCACATTTGCCTGCATAATTAGCAGTTGAAAAAACATGTACTTTTCAAAATTTGTTTACAAAAAAAAAATATTTAAAAAAAAAACAATAATTAAAATAATAAATTCTGATATCCTATGTGGTTTGGGTAAAGGGTTAATATCTTTGTTAATGATTTCTGCATTAATTTATTTGGGGTTAAGGTCTTTGTTAAGGATTTCTGCATTAATTTATTTAAGTTCATATTTTTTTTTATCTCCTTCAGATGAGCACATGTATCCATTAATCAACAAGTTTTTACTAAATAATCCTGATATGGAGTTGTCTTCTCCACCTCTTTTCCATAAGCTCTTCAACAGTGTCACACATGAGGTATAGTATTACAGATACATATAATGCTTTTTGTGATCCTTAATCCTCTTATACCATCTTGATTTTTAACTGGTAGAGTGCTGGAAGCCCACATTTAGTCTTTGTTTTAATGTGCAGGTACTTCAATGTAAACACCTTACATTCTGTGGATTTGCTTAATAATATCTTTAAAGTGAAATTATTTAGTGTGTATGGATTTGCCTTATTACGATATTTGGGAGAGTGCTTCTAGGCAGGTAAACCTTTCTGAAAGCCAGTAATAATACACAGGAAATCTATAACATGGGACCCAGATCACACATGGCACTATTTGTGTTTTGAACTGAAGTTTTCTAAATTGAAAAACTGACCCAACATAACTTCGGAAGATTTTGTCAGCCCTTCCACGTCTAAACTTTTTACAATCCTGCTTCCTGAAGAACCTTTTTCAGCAGATCACTGTAGCTCTCAATCACTTTCGGAGGACTCCTCTTTTCAACAGCAAAATCTTCAGTCACTTCAAAGTTCAAACTCATCTTCATTATCAGAATCACTAGTGTCACTCACTATTTACTACCTCCTTTAGCATCAACTCCTTCTTCACTGCCATCACCAGTCTCCTCTGCTTTAAGCAGAGGGGACTGGTGATGGCAATGAAGAGGGAGTTGAATCCAGGAGGCAGTGATGAGAAAACTAGTGATTCTGAAAATATAGACAAGTTGGAATTTGCTTTGGGTTTTCACACTTCTCTTATGAAAGAACTATTCTGTACAGAGATGGCAGATTTCCAATAAGATGTTCGTTTTCACAAAAATAAATGTGTCTGTTACTCTCGGAAATTTACTTGATATTATCCGGGACATTTCCCAGTTCTGAGTATAACTTCATTCCCGTTCCTGTTACTATGGGAAACATGGAATATATTAAACCCTACATGTGAATAAATTTTTGATAACTAAATCAATTTAGCACTCTACCAGATTATGCCAAGCTTTCAGGCCATCAATCAAATTCTGTTAGGAATCTGATGCCCATATGGGTTATTTGTTTACTCACTTTTCTTGGAGTTTGCACTCAGACTACCATTGATTTAACCCTTTATCTAACATGAAAAGAAGATGACACTAGCAAACAAAATTCTTGAATAACTAATTTTTTGTCTCAAAAACATAGGTTATGACCCCTCTTTGGAACGAGCTCGTTCCAAAGAGGGGTCATAACCTATATTTTTGAGACAAAAAATGAAAAAAATAATGAAAATTAACTGGCGATTTTTGTGAAAAGCGTTGACCGGTTTTGGCCATTACATTGGATAAAGGGTTAATATGATGCCTCTTTACTAACAAAGATATACAAATATTCTTTCATGCTACAGTTATAGATATTCCAGTCAATAAGTATTTAATTAGAAAATGAACATATTTAACAATATAGGTAAAGTCATTAAAGATTTGTGTAAATGAAGACTCGATTGAGAAACATTTCTTGCATTGATACAAAGAAAATGAATGTTTACATTCAGTCATATCAATTGGAATATTTCAATTCAATTGGAATATTTCAGTTGGTCCATTTAGACTTTCATCTTTTTAGCTCACTTGACTTCAGTCAGTAAGTGCCATAGTGATCGCTTCCCACCGCTGAGTCATCATTTTTAAAAAAATTAAAAAATCTTGAGAACAACCCATCAGAATCATTTAATATTTGGTATCCAACATCCTTTGGGGTGTCAGATTGAAGTTTGTTTAAATCAAGTCCATGGGTTCATATTTGGGCTCCATACATATTTAGCACTGTTGGTAATAGGAAAATGCTGAGCCAGCATGCTTTTGAAATTTAAAAAAATCTTCTCCAGAACCACTGATCAGAATCTTTTGATATTTGGTATACAACATCTTTGGGAGATAATATTCAAATTTTGTTTGAAGCAAATCCCTGTGTTTATGTTTAGGCTCCTACAGGAGACACCCATTTTAACACTGTTGTTAATGGGAGAACACAAAGTTAGTTATTTTTGAAAATTGAAAAAGCTTCTCCAGAACCACTGGTCAGAATCTTTTGATATTTGATATACATCATCCTTAAGGGGAGCACATATAAGTATGCTCAAATCAAGTCACCAGGTTCATATTTGTGCTCGATGCAGGAATACAAATGTTTAAAAAGGCTTCAGAGGTCTTCTCCAAAACCACCAGTCAGGATTTTTTGATGTTTGTTGTACAGCATCCTTAGTGAGGTTAGATTCAAGCTTGTTAAGTCACTTGGTTCATAGTTGGGCTCTCCTATGAGAGCCTGCATTTTAACCAAGTCCAGTATGAGCAAAAAATAATTTAAAAAATCATTTTTCTTAAGAATGTCCTTGGATATGTAACATTGGATATCCAGGCTTCATTTCTATGACAGCATCTGAATCTTAGAAAAATGAATGATACAGAAGTTTGCTTACATATGAATTCCTGTGAATTCCTGAGCTCACATTTAAGAGAGTTACAGTGATTTAAAATCCTGTCTCTGAAGAATCATTGGAATTTTATCACGTGAGTGCTTCAGGAACTTCAGAGGCCTCTTGTTAAAGGAGTTCATTAATGAGGTAGCTGTAGTCAGTGATTGTGCAGAACTTCAATATTATATTGTTGGAGCCCTGCAAAAGGTGGATGTCTGAGAGGGCGGGGACATCAGTGTCCCATGGACACATTCACATGTTGATTTTTTTTATCCATGTATAATCCTGCCAAATATGCAGGGTTCCCATGTCGACTTCAATTCAAGGCATGGCCTTGAATTTGACTATGTTTTTTTTCTGCCTTGAAAATCCTTGAATATTCCCGAAATAAAAATGCTAGTGAAGCACTTAATCATAACCATATATTTTTAGCTCAACTTTGGCAAAGCCAAATTTGAACTTTTGTCATGGTCCGTCTGTCCGTACGTCAACAATTGGATACGGCTCGGGCTAGAGGCCGTATTTATGAACCGATCTTTACAAAACTTCTTGGGTACCTTTGTTATGACTGGGACGAGAATGAGTGATTTTGGGTGCGGTCCAAAATTCAAGATGGCTGCCAGCCACCAT
Source organism: Pictodentalium vernedei (assembly GCA_031216915.1). Classification (NCBI taxonomy): domain Eukaryota; kingdom Metazoa; phylum Mollusca; class Scaphopoda; order Dentaliida; family Dentaliidae; genus Pictodentalium; species Pictodentalium vernedei. The sequence goes on from CM062296.1 coordinate 753,640,218, forward strand.
TTTGTACCGACGATGCAGAAATCTGTTTTTTGTACAGAACTTCCATATGAAAGCTCTGATTTGAATAATTTTTTGTATGAATGTTTAGTACCATGAGATACATAACATATCATACGGGTTTTTTTCTCGTGCTTAAATTATGCAAATTAGACTAACTTTGATTTATTTAGTGTTACTTTCAGCACTGTCAGTGCAAATGCCAATATTGCTCGGGCTAGAGGCCGCATTTATGAACCGATTTTTACAAAACTTCTTGGGTACCTCTGTTATCACCGTGGGATGAGAACGAGTGTTTTTGGGTCCGGTCCGAAATTCAAGATGGCCACTGGCAGCCACTTTGTTCAGATTAGGGGCAATCAGATTTTTGCGCAGAACTTCCACATGAAAGCTCTGATTTGAATAATTGTTTGTATGAATGTTTAGTACCATGGGATACATCATATATAATACGGGTTTTTTTCTCGTGTAGAAATTATGCAAATTAGATGAACTTTGATTTTTTCAGTGCTACTTACACACAGTAAGTACACATGTCAATACGGCTCGGGCTAGAGGCTGTATTTATCAACCGATCTTCACGAAACTTCTTGGGTACCTCTGGTATCACCTTGGGACGACAACAAGTGTTTCTGAGTGCAGTCCGAAATTCAAGATGGCTGCCAGTGGCCATTTTGTACCGAAATTAGGTCTAATCAGTTTTTTGTACACAACTTCTATACGGCTCAGGCTAGAGGCCGTTTTTACGAACCGATCTTTACGAAACTTTTTGGGTACCTTTGTTATCTCCGTGGGATGAGAACGAGTGTTTTGGGGTGGTGTCCGAAATTCAAGATGGCCACCAGCAGCCAGTTTGTACCAAAATTATTGCAATCAGTCTTTTGTACTGAACTTCTGTATGAAAGTTCTGATTTGAATAAATTTTTGTATGAATGTTTAGTAACATGGAGTACATCACATATAGTACGGGTTTTTTTCTCGTGCAGAAATTATGCAAATTAGATGAATTTTGATTTATTTAGTGCTACATGTCAATACGGCTCAGGCTAGAGGCTGTATTTATCAACCGATCTTCACAAAACTTCTTGGGTACCTTTGTTATCACCTTGGGACGAGAACGAGTGTTTCTGAGTGCGGTCCAAAATTCAAGATGGCTGCCAAAGACCATTTTGTACCGAAATTAGGTCCAATCAGTTTCATACATCTCGTATTTATGAACTGATCTTCACAAAACTGCTTGGGTACCTTTGTTTTCACCTTGGGACAGGAATGAGTGTGTTTTGGGATGCCTTTGTTATCACTGTGCTATATGAGAACAAATATTTTGGGGTTCAGTCAGACCCACTCTGGGACTCAAAGATTTCTTTTCTAGTTTAGCATCTGATAATCACCTACCTTTACAATACTTTACCTATACATTTGTTACAGGCTACGGCCAGTATTTACGTACAGACCGTTACAATACTTTATATGTACCTTTGTTATCAGATCATTACCTAGATGTTTGTCATTGCTGTGTTACATACTATACATGTACATGTCTTGACAAGTTGAGCTACAGTGTCATTGACACTTTCATTATATGCCAGAGTTTGTCAAGTTGTGCTAACTAGACCCCTCTGGTCATTACCCCCTCTGCCCACTTCCCTTGTAGGGAAGTGGGTGGAGGGGTAATGACTGGAGTTCTTTGTTAGGATTAGTGAAGGCAGGGTCTTAGAAATTCTTGAATATGGCCATTGTAAGGCCTTGAATAATTCTTAAATATATCGAGAAACAGCCTTGAATTTTATGATTTCTTGCCTGCAGGAATCCTGTATATGGAATATGTTGATACCGATTACTCTATATTATATCACTACGAAATGGTGTATATTGTAGTACAACATGTCTGATAATCTTTCAGAATGCACAGGAACGAAGCTGGATGTTAACCCTGTTAGCTGATGGATTAACAGAAACTGGTGATTATAGAATCTATGAAAGAAGACGAGTGTTCAAGTTATTGCTGAGTTATTACAATTCTGGATTAAGTGATGTACAAACTCAGGTTTGTTATATTATTCCAAGGAATCTCAAGCCTCTTGGTGGTAATTAAGGAGTTTTAGTGTTCTGAAAAATGGCTGAATTTGAAGGCACTGGACCTGCTGAAGTGACCATGGTCAATCCAGAGTTTCCTTTGCTTCCCAATTCAGCCAATCTCAATCTTTTGAATTTTGTCCAGTAAAAAGACCTGTTGGAAAGGTGTATAATAACTGTTTAGGCTGGGGCAGATGCCATCCTCAACTTTGCTGTAGTTCATATTTGGTATTCAGCATTCTTATGGTGGGCAGATTCAAGTTTTTTTTCAAATCATGTCCCTGCATTTATATTTGGGCTCTCTAAGGGAGCCCTAAATTTTAAGTTAGTAGAATATGAAGGATATTCTTTAAACATCTTGTGATCCACCAGTCAGAATCTTCTGATATTTAGTATACAGCATCCTTAAAGGGCCAGATTCAAGTTTGTTCAAATCAAGTCCCTGGGTTCATATTTGGGCTCCTTATGAGAAACAAAATTTTAACTTGATGCCTATGAGGAAAATTCTTCTTCTTCCGAATCACTTGGTAGAATCCTTTTGTACTTTGGTATTCAGCATCCTTTGTGAGGTCAGATTCAAATTTGTTGAAATCAAGTCCCTGAGACCCTTATGGATTAAATTTTAACCTCATTCAGAATGAGGAATATTTTTTCTTGAAAAATCATCTTATTCAGATCCACCAGTCAGAATATATTGATACAATGTGTACAACGTCCTTATAGAGGTCAGATTCAAGTTTGTGCTAATCAATTCCCTGGGTTCATATTTGGACTCCCTATGGTGCCCAAATTTTAACTTAGTAAAATATGAGGAATATCCTTCAAAGATGATCTTCTGACCAGACAGAGTATTTTGATATTTGGTAAGAAACACAAATTGTATTTGTTCTGTTTTTATTAATGATTATGTCTGTTCATTGGTGTGTAAGAATACATATATGGAAGCCAAAGTTTGTCCAAAAAAACGTTTGCCGCAATCATGTTCTTCTTGACTGCCATTTCACTCAATTTCTTCACACAACTGATGCCTTCCAGGGGCACTGAATATTGCACCCAACTTTAACCCAAATTCTAATCAGCCGAGGAGGTCTATTCTGAGGAAAGCACTTATCATTTTTCAACATAATTTTAAGCCTTAGATAGGATATGTGCCAGAGAGAGATGTGGTCATTAAAAAATAAGACATCCTTTTTCAGAGCGTTTTGGGTGATAGTCGTTACAGTGTACACACATGCACATGGTGGCAATTCCTTTTTTTCACGGTTGTTCGGATGGCTTTACAGTAATACCCTTATTTCTTGTTTGCTAACTTCCACTTTTATTTCCTTCTGTACAACGTGATCCAGGTGATCATTTTAGGACCACTTGAGCCTCTGGATTGAATGTTGTTGCTTGTTTCTCAGTATGATCGCCACTAATTAACTGACATTTTCCTGATTTCAAGAAATTTTCATGTCTTTCATTCAGTATAAGAAAATGCAGTGAAATTGATAAAATAAATTCTGCAAATTAATGAAATCTCCGAACCAAGCAAAAATTACATAACTTGAATAAAGATTTCATGAAAAACCTGGTTTAACAATTTTACTGCAACACAAACTAATCTAACATTGCTGAAGTTTTATTAGCTCACCTGACTGAAAGTCAGGGTGAGCTTTTCTTATCACTCTTCGTCCGTCGTCTGTCGTCCGTTGTCTGTCGTCCGTCGTCCTGCGTGAAGTGGTGTTTGAGCCTCTTTCTCCTAAACCACTGGCCACATTTTAATTAAATTTCATGTAAGTAGTGGTTATATAGGGGCATTTTGATTTTTATCCAAATTAGGTTTCGGCTCATATTGAGCAGAGGTGTGGGGAAAAAATGGCGAAATTTTTTGAAAATCTTCTTCTAATGAACCACCAGTAGCAGAGACTTGATATGTGGTATACAGAGTCCTTTTGAGGTTTAGAATCAAATTTGTTCAAGAGAAGTTTGTCGGGCATTATTTGCCTTCGTTATGGGAGGGGCAAAAATTTTGGCCATGCCTAAAATTTCTATTTTCTGAACCGTGAAGTCGATTTGAACCAAATTTGATATGAGATGATAATTGGTCATAAGTAGTTGATTGATGCAAAAAAAAATTGTTCTCATTGCCCCGTGGGAACCTCGGGAGCTAAAAATAGAAAAAATCTTAAAACTGCCATATCTCCAAAACTACACGGCACAGAGAATTCTTATTTTGTGTAAAGCTTACTTTTATCCAGTAGAATAGAATGGTTAAAAAAAATCCCTATCGGTTTGATCACAAGGTACTTTTTTCAGGACTTTGAAAAAGTGCTGAGTCAGCACTTTTTAACACTGTAGGCAATGGGAAAAACATTAAAAATCTTCTTCTCCAGATCCAGCAGGCAGAATCTTTTGATATTTGGTATGCAACATTGTAGGGTAGATCTGATTCAAGTTTGTTCAAATCGGCCCCCTGGGTTCATATTTGGGCTCAGTATAGGAGCCCGATTTCGAACTTAGTGCATTTCAGACAAATTTCTTCAAAAATCTTCTTCTCCAGATCCACCAGGCTGAATCTTTTCACATTTGGAATGCAACATTGTGGGGTGGATCTGATTCAAGTTTGTTCAAATCGGCCCCCTGGATTCATATTTGCGCTCACTATAGAAGCCCGAATTCGAACTTAGTGCATTTCAGGCAAATTTCTTCAAAAATCTTCTTCTCCAGATCCAGCAGGCAGAATCTTTTGATATTTGGTATGCAACATTGTGGGGTGGATCTGATTCAAGTTTGTTCAAATCACCCCCCTGGCTTCATATTTGGACTCACTATAGAAACCCGAATTCGAACTTAGTGCATTTCAGGCAAATTTCTTAAAAAATCTTCTTCTTCAGATTGAGCAGGCAGAATCTTTTGATATTTGGTATGCAACATTGTGGGGTGGATCTGATTCAAATTTGTTCAAATCGGCTCCCTAGATTCATGTTTGGGCTCACTATAGAAGCTCGAATTCGAACTTAGTGCATTTCAGGCAAATTTCTTCAAAAATCTTCTTCTCCAGATCCAGCATCTTCTCCAGATTCAGCAGGCAGAATCTTTTGATATTTGGTATGCAACATTGTGGGGTGGATCTGATTCAAGTTTGTTCAAATTGGCCCCCTGGGTTTATATTTGGGCTCAGTATAGGAGCCCAAATTTGAACTTAGTGTATTTCAGGCAAATTTCTTTGAAAATCTTCTTCTTAAGATCTAGCAGGCAGAATCTTTTGATATTGGGTATGCACCATGCTTAGGGGGGTGAGATTCAAGTTTGTTCAAGCCAAGTCCCTGGGTTCATATGTGGGCTCACTGTGGTAGCCCGAATTATAACTTGGTTCAAAATGAGGAATTTTCTTTAAAAATCTTCTTCAGATCCAGCAGTCGGAATGTTTTGATATTTGGTATGCAGCATCCTTAGGGGGTGAGATTCAAGTTTGTTCAAGCCATGTCCCTAGGTCCATATTTGGACTCACTGTGGGAGCTCGAATTGTAACTTAGTTCAAAATAAGGAATTTTCTTTAAAAATCTTCTTCTTCAGATCCAGCAGTCAGAATGTTTTGATATTTGGTGGGCAGCATCCTTAAGGGGGTGAGATTCAAGTTTGTTAAAGCCAAGTCCCTGAGTTCATATATGGGCTCCCTGTGGGAGCCTGAATTATAACTTAGTTCAGTATGAGGAATATTCTTTAAAAATCTTTTTTTTTTTAGATCCACTGATCAGAATCTTTGGATATTTGGTATAAGCTTTTCTTAGGAGGAGCAGATGGTAACTGTTGAAATCAATTCTCTGGGTTGATATTTAGGCTACCATGTCAGGTGAGCGCCCTCAGGCCCCTTGGGGCCTCTTGTTTTACAAACCATAGTTTGTGATGCCTACAGTGAACAGACCTGTCAAAATTAATGAGATGGTCATAAGCGATTTAATTATATATAGATGGATGAACAAAATAATAGTACGGTTTGCTTGGATGCTTGACAAATGGATTCCACCACAGTTGCTAGAATGCTAAATTAAGTTTAGTTCATGGAATTGGCCTGCATAGGTTTGCCTTGTTACCATTTATTGGAGAATGCCTATAGGCACTCTCTAATAAATAGTGACAAGACTGATTCGTATGGACAAATTTCAGGGATTCTTTTGGGTGTCTACAGGAGCTGAATTGGGGACCCTTTCCCATTGACATTTTGTCATGATTTTTCGCAATTCAAACCAAATATTTCCCAGTTTCAGTCATCATTCAAATAAAAAATTAATTCTTCTTTAACCCTTTACCTAACGTAATGGCCAAAACCGGCCAGCGCTATTCTCAAAAATCGCCAATTAATTTTCATTATTTTTTTCATTTTTTGTCTCAAAAACATAGGTTATGACCCCTCGTTGGAACGAGCTCGTCGAGCTCGTTCCAACGAGGGGTCATAACCTATGTTTTTGAGACAAAAAATGAAAAAAAATAGTTATTCAAGAATTTTTTTTGCATGTGTCGTCTGCTTTTCATGTTAGGTAAAGGGTTAACCCTTGAAAGCCTAACTTTGATTAGTGCAACAAAACAGGTGCACCAACATGCAGTTTTTTGATAGTTTTGCAAATTACATCTCAAGAACCTTGTCAGTTGTTTCTAGACGAGTCTTGGCTGCCTATTTAGGCAGCCAAGACTTGCCTAGACTCAACTGCAAAGCCACAGAATGTAGACTGTTGAGGTGTAGCAAATGCTTAAATGTCTTCATCGTTTAAAAGTATAAGAACTTTGAAACTTTGAAACTTTATTTAGCAGCATACTCAGATACAGTTTACATAAATTAAAATATGGTAGAAATCAAAAAGGTGTATACTGCATGGAAATGTCATAGCCGGAGAGGCTGTCTTCCTGCCATTCCCAAACATGATATCCTGTCCTGACACCAAAGTCGTTTAACTCTTTATCCTCATGTTCACAATTGGTAAAACTCCTAAGAAGACTTTTTGTGAAGCTTTCCCCATATTAGGATTAAAACCACTTACACAATGCTCAAAGTAATCCGAAAAGATGAATAGTGACCTGAAAGGTCCTATGCTCAGGATAATTGTAGATTATCCCAAATATAAGACCCCCCCAAATCACTATACAAATCTTCCGATCTTCAGTAGTTGGGAGGATGAGATCACTTTATGCTGGGTCACAATCAGGACAATGGATTGTTCTTATTGTTAAGAATAATTTATTTAATAGAGATTACAGAGACAGATCATGATTTCATGTGTCTATTTGTTATAAAACTTACTACATCTAGTATGCATGTAGTGGCTTCTGTATTAATATTCTCAGTTCAATATGAAGGTAACATTATTTTTATTCTTTGTGTGTTTCTTCTCCCAGACAAATTCCCAATTGGAGCCTCCTTGATGCAAATTTTCCCAACTTCATGGGCCCCAGACCCTTTCCCAAAAAAGAATCCCTGTATTTTTGGGGTATTAGGAGAATATGAACACAAATGTAAGTAGGAGATAAAAAAAAGTCACGAACCATTTTTTTTAATGATTTAACAGTCCGTACCACTAAGCCTGGAAATAAACAATCTCTCATTTGCAGATGGAGGTCCCAAGAGGGGGAATTTAATGATGATATCCCATAACAGTGGACTAGAATCTCACATATCCAATGTTCTTCTTTCTGTTTAGGCCTGGGTTCTTCTTTCTGTTTAGGCCTTGATTCAGATTCAGGTTCATAGAGGCTAAATTTAATGATGCTACCCTGCTGTGCATGATAGCATCACCAAATTCACCCTCTAGAGACCTCATTCTGCAGATGACTATTTGCTTATTTCCACACTTAAATGCCTCATTGAAAGATCATCATCATGATTTTTAGCTCAACTTTGGCGAAGCCATATTTGAGCTTATGCCATGGCCAGTCGTCCGTCTGTCCGTCAACAATTCAATATGGCTCGGGCTAGAGGCCGTGTTTATGAACCAATCTTTACAAAACTTCTTGGGTTCCTTTGTTATGACCGTGGGACGAGAACGAGTGTTTTGGGGTCCGATCCGAAATTCAAGTTGGCCGCTGGTGGCCATTTTGTACAGACTTAGGTGAAATCAGATTTTTGCGCAGAACTTCCATATGAAAGTGCTGATTTGAATAATTTTTTGTATGAAGGTTTAGTACCATGGGATACATCACATATAATACGGGTTTTTTTCTCGTACGTAAATTATGTAAATTAGACTAACTTTGATGTATTTAGTGTTACTTTCAGCACTGTAAGTGCAAATGCCAATACGGCTCGGGTTAGAGGCCATATTTATAAACCGATCTTTACGAAACTTCTTGGGTACCTTTGGTATCACCGTGGGACGAGAACGAGTGTTTTTGGGTCCGGTCCGAAATTCAAGATGGCTGATGGCAGCCATTTTGCTCAAAATTAGGTGCAATCAGATTTTTGCACAGAACTTCCATATGAAAGCGCTGATTTGAAAAAATTTTTGTGTGAATGTTTAGTACCTTGGGATACATCATATATAATACAGGTTTTTCTCTTGTGCAGAAATTAAGCAAATTAGATAAACTTTGATTTTTTCAGTGCTACTTACACACAGTAAGTACACATGTCAATACGGCTCGGGCTAGAGGCTGTATTTATAAACCGATCTTCACAAAACTTCTTGGGTACCTCTGTTATCACCTTGGGACGTGAACGAGTGTTTCTGAGTGCGGTCCAAAATTCAAAATGTCTGCCAGTACCCAATTTGTACCGAAATTCGGTCTAATCAGTTTTTTGTACACAACTTCTATATGGCTCAGGCTAGAGGCTGTATTTATGAACCGATCTTTATGAAACTTCTTGGGTACCTTTGTTATCAACGTGGGATGAGAATGAGTTTTTTTGGGTGTGGTCCGAAATTCAAGCTGGCCACCACAACCATTTTGTACCAAAATTAGTGCAGTCAGACTTTTGTACAGAACTTCTGTATGAAAGTTCTGATTTGAATAAATTTTTGTATGAATGTTTAGTAAAATGGAATACATCACATACAGTACGGGTTTTTTTCTCGAACAGAAATTATGCAAATTAGATGAATTTTGATTTATTTAGCGCTACTTATACACTGTAAGTGCACATGTCAATACGGCTCGGGCTAGAGGCTGTATTTATCAACCGATCTTCACGAAACTTCTTGGGTACCTTTGTTATCACCTTGGGACGAGAACGAATGTTTCTGAGTGCGGTCCAAAATTCAAGATGGCTGCCAGTGGCCATTTTGTACCGAAATTAGGTCCAATCAGTTTTTTGTCACAACTTCTTTTCAGCTCGTATTTATGAACTGATCTTCATGAAACTTCTTGGGTACCTTTGTTTTCACCTTGGGACAAGAATGAGTGTGTTTTGGGATGCCTTTGTTATCACTGTGCTATGAGAACAAATATTTTGGGGTTCAGTCAGACCCACTCTGGGACTCAAAGATTTCTTTTCTAGTTTAGCATCTGACTGTCACCCACCTTTACAATACTTTACTTATACGTTTGTTACAGGCTATGGTCAGTATTTATGTACAGACCGTTACAATACTTTATATGTACCTTTGTTATCAGGTCATTACCTAGATCTTTGTCATTGCTGTGTCACATACTATACATGTACATGTCTTGACAAGTTGAGCTACAGTGTAATTGACACTTTCATTCATATATAACCTGAAAATCTGAGTGATCATCACCCTGAATTCTCTTTTCTAACCAGATAACTTTTGTTCCAACATAATTGTTTTGTAAACCGAACTGTCATTGGTCAAAAGCACATACTTTTCCTGAATTCTCATTCAAATTACTGATTGGACAAGCCTAATTGTGTATGAAAATCAGAAACATAATTGTATTGGTATGCTGAAATTACTGAATACACATGAATGTGATGAAATTAGTTTACGATCAGAAAATGTTACAAATATTTGTTATAAATTCATAAATTCGAAATTCCAGAAAAGTCGTGAAAAATGCACTTCTTGGTATGAAGTACATCCATAGAATATGAAAACTTTCAATCCTTTGCCCAGTGAACATGGTATAAAAATTTATTATTTTGATTATTGTTTTTCAAAATTTTTCAAAACAATTTCACAAAACCATATGTGACCCCTATTCAGACATGTTAACTCTCCCGGAATGCCCGGGAAAATCCCGGAATTTCAGTGTAGTTCCCGGCTTCCCGGACGGTAAACAGTTTTGGATAAAAAATCCCGGAAAACAACAGTCAAATATTTCGTTCCCGTTGTAACTTATGAAAAACGTTCGGAGTCAAATCACATGCATTTCAAACTCTGGTAAAAACTCACAAAGTAGTAAAATATTGATTTAAGTTAAATTTATTTAAGAAAAGGGTATTGTATGATATATATTTCATCTGTGTTCATGTTTATTTCTGGGGTTTTTCTTCGGAGATTTGTGATAAATGAGAGAGTGTCGAAGTGAAAATAGGTGACTTACTTTCAAAAAATTTAAAACTCCACCTTCATTTAAATGCAATTTTTGGAAATTAAAATATATGAAAAGGAATTAAATAATATATATTTATTTATTCCTTCATAGAATAGCTTTAATTCTCATCCCTTTTCCAAAATCAAAGACAAAACGTAAACAACAACTTTTTAGCACAGCTTAAAAGTAGGTTAAAGTTGCTTAGGATGCCGACAAATTATGACATCATATTTAAACACAATGGACTTATTTTCTAACACCACATTTATTCTGTTGTGCTGACTACAGAACTGTTAACTGTTGGCCATCTGTAACCAGAAAATTTCGAATGGAATGAAACAAAAATGCTTCAATGATGAAAAGAAAAGTTTTGTGTAGGGCACAAGCGTCCCACATGCATGAAGTTTGATCAAGATACTTTCTGAGTACTAATGTTCTTGAAGTAACTGAACATCAGGACATCTTTTCCTGTTAACATTTCCAGACTTGGGAAATTATTAGCTAAGTAGACTTTGATAACAGCAAACCACAGGTGGATGTGCTCTGTGGGACAGTGTGGGTGGGTGGTGGTGGGGAGATGGGGGGGGGGGGGGGGGGGGGGGGGGCTCATGAAGAAGAGGATCCCGGGGGGGGGGGGGGTCAAATCAACAGCTATTTTATGATTTTTTAACATAGCATAAATGCATCAGCATAGTTGACAACTAGTTCTGGATATAACCTGGTGTTAATAGTGGTCCGTGAGCTGAAAATTCACAAGTTTTTTCTTTGATTTTGCCCCCGCGCGAACTTTTCCCTGAAATCCATCCCATTTCCCTGAAAATCACCCTCAGGTTCCCTGAAAAATTATTCTGGAGGTTAACATGTCTGCCCCTATTGGAATGAGCTCAGCGAGGGGTCACTTGATATGGTTTTGTTAAAAAGTTTTTTGAAAAATATATTTTTTAGAACTAGTTAATATTGTAAATTTTGTGGGTGGCTAATTCATTAGGTAAAGGATTAATTCAGGAACCACCACTTCTAAATGATACCCAAAAATGGGCTTCTGACACTCGACCAATTAAATTTATATGGCGTTTTATTTTTTAAAGAGACTGTGTAAGGCCTAAAAAAGTTAAAAATCTGTTTCTCAGGCCTTCCTGCATGGTCCTTTTGGCTGCCACCTGCTCTCTTTTTATAACCAATGCAAACTTAAAAAAATAAAGATTAAATGGTTTATGTCTGATATTTTACCTTAGTTAATAAAATTGATAAATTTGTCATTTGAGTGCAACAAGGCTTTGCAATGCTTTAGCATTGCAAAGCCTTCTTGCACTCAATGGATGAAATACCCCCCCCCCCCCCCCCCCCCCCCCAATGCTATTTTGTAGATTATGAGGCCTAAAACATAAAACTAACCAAGAACATGAACTTTTGATGGCAAAGAAATAATTACAAAAATAAAATAAAAAAATGCCTGCCAACATGCAATTTTACAAAAAATGGCCTGAGAAACAGAAGATCTATTTGTGGGGCCTGATTGAATGTTTTTAGTTCCCTACTGCCGGGGGGACTATAGGTTTGCACTCTGTCCATCCGTCAGTCTGTCAGTCACACTTTAGTTTTTTGGACTTTTTTTTGGAAATGCTTCAACCGAATATTTTATTTTTAGTAACCTACTATAGAATGATGACTTGCAGATCAGGTTTGAGTTTCATGCTGATTGCATTATTCTTGTTTGAGTTATGGCCCTTGGAAATATGGAAAAGTGCCAAAATATCAGTTTTCCAGACTTTTTTTGGAAACGCTTCAACCGAATGATTTCATTTTTGGTAAACTACTATAGAACGATGACTTACAGATCAGGTTTGAGTTTCATGCTGATTGCATTATTCTTGTGTGAGTTATGGACCTTGGCAATGTGGAAAAGCGCCAAAATATCAGTATTTTTATACTGTACCAATGACCCAGACATAGCTGGCTGGTGCTAACTCTTAAAATATAGGGCCAAACACAAATTTTGCCCCCCAATCCCCAAAATTTGCATCTAAAACCAAAGAAAACATGTCCTGAATGGCCCTCCACACTTCACCACTATTGCGCATGCGCAGTGTCAAGGACGTTCCGAAATTGGCGCCATTATTCATTCTTAGTTTGGCCCTTCATCAGTTAACATCTGACTGATCTTTGTGCTTGTAAATCTCAGTTCAAATGATGCCAGACACATAAATATTAGTGAAATGGTGATTCTAAGGAGGATATAGAAGGAGGAGAGGAAAAATGTGTGACAGAATATTATCAGGGCTGTAACTTAAAATTTTTTAATGAAATTATGTTAAGTTACCTATTTTCGAGGCAGCAGCCATTTTGTTGTCATTCTTGTTATTTAGTTACACTGATTTTTCAGTGTTTTCCTCTCTCCCTTTCCTTTAAGTCCCCTCTTGCTATTCTCCCATGCTTTTGGCATAGTTTCTGTAATTATTATTACTAAAATTTCTTGGGAGTTTTAGCTGAATAACAGAATGAATTCTGTTCTTTTCCCCATGTTTACGTCTTCACCTATGGGTGGTTAGGCGTTGTGTTCTGCATCTTCCATCTGATGTTCTGCAGTTTCTTCCCTGGAAGTCTCTGTTTTGCATCAGATAGTGTATTTTTGGTAACTGATTTCGGGCCTGGGTGCCTGGAGTCTTATTTTAGTGTTTTTACACTCATTGTTTACATTTACAACAGCCCTCTGTGTGAGGGGGGGATTTCTTGAAAATAATATCTTGATGTTAATTTAATCATAACTAGATATATTATTATTGTTCGTAAGTGTTGCATAAATTGTTTAAAATATTTTTAAATTTTTTGTCCACACTTAGGCTTGGGATCCATTGGGGCTCAATGTTACTTTTCAGAAACTTGGGCTATTCTGAAAAAATATTTTTTCAAAATATTTTGATTTCAATTATTTTTTCTATGTTAATGGATCATATTATTATTATGTATTTTGATTGTCAGGGGTTGGTGCGAGTACCAGGACTTTGTTTTCTTTTCACATTGAAAGGATTTTGATCAATTGTAATAAGAGGAAGTCTTCCTCTGACTTTTATAATCATTCTATATGTAGTCAGTGTACTCGCATTAACTCCTGTTCTGTATCTGATGATTTCGATGACAACATGGGAAGCTTATGTCACGGTATGTTAGTGGGGAATTGGACATTCCGGTCCTTTCCCCGCAGGGTCACTCTACTTTATCAATTTCTATTTCCGACGATCAAGATTAGGGTGATGTATCTGTGATGTCTTCCAACAGTGTGCCTCCGTCGTCACAATTAATGAAGGGCTAGCGGAAAAGTGCTCATGTAAATACGCCAATTGCCTTAGAGGACGCTAGTAGGTTCGACGGCCTTTGACGTCCGCTAGCTTGCCCGGTGTAGCATCCATTCATCGAATGGTTCGGCAGCCGGGTTCGTCCGTTGCGGTCTAGAAGGAGTTTTGGGGTGATGCAAGCACTATAAATCAACCAAATGCACACCCAGTGACGGCGGATTAGAGGGAGAACGGAGGAAGCCTTTTAGTCCGGTTCATAGCTCATTCTGGTCCATCCGGACGGCGAGCGAGAGAGGCCCCTCTCTCGTACAACAACATCTGGCCCCAGATGTTGTGGTACAAAATGTTTCGCATTCGGAGCATACGTCCGCCGCTCGGGACGCTCCGACATATAGTCAGTCCGGAGAGACTGTCAATAAGGCTTCCTCATTCTCATGGTAGCGCACACGACCGCTCTTGGCTACGTGACCTCGGATATCCAGTCAGCTTCGCCAGTCAGAGAATCATCGGCGACCAGGTCACACCATCCGGTAGCCAGGGACACGAGGCTTGCAGACTCCGGACATTCGCATAGGAAAGTGTGCGGGAGTCAACGTACACGGAGCTTCCGGCGGCAATGCATCGTAAGACCGCTACTGCACAGGCCTCGGGGACGGATGTGCTATCCTGAATAGCACAGCTTATCGCAGCATCCCAGCAACAACTGAATCTGTCGCATAATGTTTTATCCGACGATGCTGGGTCGGGACGCTCCGCGGAAGTGGGTACGGACGTCCGAAAATTTCATCCGGTCCGACGGGATACCGAAAGGGATTCGGAGGATTTCGAGCTTTCCCTTTCTGAACAACATATGCTGTTGTGTATGTCATCTGACTTGATCTTCTACAGGTTCTTTCGTCGGACCAGAATGCTGTGATGCCGGATAAGAAACTGATAGCGTCGGTGGACTTAGAAATTTTTGGTTCGGTTCAGGGACATCGTCCCTCAGTTCCGACATAGTCCAATAATGTCACACAAACTTTTGAATTATTGAACGACGCTATATATTTATTATTATATGCTTGCTATTACCAAGCGTTTCTGGTTTCTTGTTCGCAAAGTTACGGAGATGTCTTTCAAAAGTGTGCCTCTGTCGTCATAGTTAGTGAAGAGCTAGCGGCAATAAGTGCTCATGGAATATGTCTATCGCCTAAGAGGTCCCTTGTAGGATCGACGGAGTGACATTCGCTAGCTCACCCGGTGTAGCGTACATTCATCGAATGGTTCGGCTGCCGGGTTCGTCCGTTGCGGTCTAGGAAGGAGATTTGGGTGATGCGAGCACTATTAATACTTTAGTACTCACCCAGTGACGGCGGATTGAGGACAGATCGGAGGAAGCCTGTTAGTCCGGTTCCTGGCTTGTCCAGGTCCGTCCGGGCTGTGAGCGAGAGAGGTCCCTCTCTCGTCCAACAACATAGGGGACCGCATGTTGTGGTTCAGATATTTTACATTCGGAGCATATGACTGTCGCTCGGGACGCTCCGTTATATTGACAGTCCGAGAGACTGTCGATAATGCTTCCTCATCCTCACAGCAGTGCACACGACCTCACATTGGCTACATGACCTCGAGTATCCGATCAGTTTCGTCATTCAGTGATTCCACGGCGAACAGGTCACGCCATCCGGTAGCCAAGGGACACGAGGCCTATACACTCCATTCGCTCGCATATTAGTAGTATGCACGGGGTAACGATCACGGAGCTTCCAGCGGCAATGCATCGTAGGACCGCTTCTCCACAGGCCTCAGTGACGGACGTGCTATCCGGGTTAGCACAGTTTTTTCGCAGCATCCCAGCAATCGACAGTTTCTTGGTCGAATCAGGAATTATCCGACGGCGCTGGGTCGGTGCGGTCCGCGGTTGCATCAGGTACGGATGACCGAACGCTTTATAGGGTCCGACAGGATGGCGAAAGGGATTCGAAAGATTTCGAGTTTTCCCTTTCGTAGCATCGGAAGCTGCCATACATATCTTCCGGCATTATCTTCCAGTGATTGTTATTTCGGACTACATTGCTGCGATGTTGGATAAGAGACTTATAGCGTCATTGGACACGGAATTTTGGATCGGTTCAGGGACATTGTCCCTGACTTACCGACACAGTCCAATAGTGTCATTAGAACATGTGTTTTATTTATCGACGCTATATATATATAAGCCTGCTACCAAGCATGATAGTTTAGTTTCTTGTCCGCAATGCTCATTTCTGCCTTTTATCATTTATACGAATAATTTATTTTGGCAGAACAGGGCATCCCGAGAGTTCATATGCATCTAGACGGTGTAGTTAAAGACTGGAAATAATCTTTTTCGCCATCTATGTCTTTTCCAACCACAATGTTGGAAATGACAATGATGTCTAATAGACTTAACTTAGACGCTTTATCATATGTAATCCACCTTACTGAGGCGTTATCATTACGTCTTCTAGAGAAAGAATTCTAGGATATGATCCTCAATGTGATTTCTTTTGAGGGCAGTAGTTTGTTCACGTATAACTCCACCCTTCAGTGGCTGCTTGGAGTTGGTTAGACGTGACGCAGCCCTAGCTACATCCACGCGCGTGGATAGTAAGGTGAAGAACTCTCTCAGAGTCGCTTCGTTCTCGGAGAAGCTTCTCTTCGACGGCAACTTTTCAGCAATCCATGAATTGCTCGATTTACACGTTCTCTTGTCTATCTAGTGTAGCAAGAGATTCAGACTGGGGCAAACATTCGGTGGTTGACTCAGAGAGTGCCACTGCAGTTGCCGGATCCGAGTTTTATAATTATGACGGTTGCCAGTCAAACAGGTTGGGATATAATATTGATCCCAACGGATTCGAAGTGCTAGGGTCTTTGGGTTCCGCAGTCTCTAAGCAAGTACTTATCTTCCACGGAATAATGTTTTTTTAGGCTTGCTTTATGTCATTGGATGAACATTATTCAGAAATGCATGTCCAAATCCTGTCCGTTAATTCGACAGTAGTGGCGTATCTCCGGAACCAGGGAGGCACTCATTCGTTTCCGTTTTTCAATTTAATGGAAAGAATCCTTCTGTTTGTTATAGTACACCAAGTTCTGCTTCGGTCCGTCATATTCCGGGTCGTCTGATTGTATTACCGGACTCCCGTTCACTTATGGGTCGCTTGTTGCCGTCAGAATGGACTCTCAACAAACAAGTATTCAATCAGATTTGCTATCAATGGGAGCACCCAATGATAATTTATTTACGACACAACTTGCTAATCAATTGCAGACGTATGTGTTTGCTTGTCGGATCTCTGAGCTTATGTTGTTAACGCTCTATTGATCTAATAGGACGGAATGATAGGATATGCGTATCCTCCTGCGCTGTTGTTTCAGCAAGTATTGCTAAGATAAACAACCACAATACATTTCTGTTGATAGCATCTCTGTCTTCACAGAGACCATGGGTAAATTTACTCTGATGTCTACTGTGGGACTTAACGCGAAATCTTCCTCCATGAGAGGATCTTTTTTCGCTGGGTAAAATCGTGTCATCTTTATCACAACCCGCAAGGTCTCAACCTTCACGTATTCCATTGTGTGGTCCTTATTGCATTGTAAGCATTGTACTGGACGAGCTTTGGACGCGATTTCTTACTATAGGAGAACCTCTTCTTCGCTATACTATGCGGGTAAAGTGGAGGCTCTTCCGTCATTGGTGTAGGGATCACTATGTTGATATTGTTGATTCCTCCATACTAGTCATTGCAACTTTTTAGTATACTTGTTTGACAAGATCTACTGCAGCCTGTTATTATTAAGGTTATAGGTTTATGTTACCTCATACCTATGCACTCTATGATAGTTTACAATTGAGTCTTATGTCTCTTTATCTAAGTCAGTCAGTAACTTTTCGATAAATAGACTTAGAATCATTAGATTAAATTCCTATCCTTATTTAGCTAAGTAATCATTTGAGCCTCTGGAAACAGTAGTTTTCAAATTCTGACCTTTTAGACAGTAATTCTGTTGGCTTCTCTTTTACTGAAGAGTCAGTGAGTTTCATGCACTATCGGTGGATGATTTTCACTTTCGTAGTTTCGGAATCACTACTTCCTTTACTATTTAGGTTGGATTTTCGCATAAGAGTCAGGCTCCTAATTAATATCCGGAACCTATTGTTATTAAGGTCCTTCCGTCTTTGTACGGGCATAGGCCTTTTCTCTGTCCGGTTAGAGTTTATGTATTTATAAACAGATATCTGTTTATTACTACGGGCGTAAGCTTCTTCTGTCTTTGATGCCTAATAGAAGGACGTTAGGCTCCATTCTATTGCTAATGGATTCAATTAACTATTGATACTGCTTATGGTATATCATTCACTCAGCAGTTGTGTTTGAGGTTTCGGCTCTTGAAGTAAGAGTTCTTCTACATCTTGGGCTTACATTAATAGTGTCGCTATTATAGATTTTTGAAGGCTGCTCATTGCGCTCAGCCATCCACATTCATGAATTTTTATCTCAGAAATATCGAGTCCATTTCTGGAGGCCTCTATTGTTAGGTCTATTATCTACTGCTCAGAATGTCATTCACTTAACAGTTGCTACTATAGCTAGGTAGGCTGTCTGTTTCGGCAGTGACTCCGTTCTGCTGCCCTCTTCGCTCTGGGCTATTTGACCCAGGGCAAGAAAAAGGGGGGGGGGGGGGGAGGGTGTTCCCTTGGGTCACCTGTTTTACTATGAAAACAAGGGGATACCTCCTCCGGAGTTAGTAATTCTGAGCTGTTATTGGGATGGTTGTTTAGTGAGAAGTTTATGTTTTAAAAATTCATTCAGGTCTTAGTTTTTAAAGTATAGCTTTTGAATATAGCATGTGTCAACGGACATTATTATACAATCCTCAGACACTTTTAAGGAGTATTAAGAGTCTCTATTCTCTGGACTTACTTTATTTATTGGCTTACTTTAAAAATTATTAGTATAAGGATTATACTAGATATTAATAGAGTACATGGATGTATGATGCTCAATTTTGGAAGGTGTTGTATCTTTCTAATTTATCATAAATAAGAAAGGTACATGTAAGGCCTAATACTTCTTTTTCCCTAGAGGGGATGACTCTATTTTATATAATTGATAGTATTCCATCTTGCTCTATGTCCTTGGCCCTCCAGCCTTTTTACTATTCAGCCATGTCTGGGTCATTGGTACAGTATAAAAATGTTAAAAAATTTATAGTAATTTATATATTTTTTATACTTACCAATGACCCAGACGGGGATGGCCCTCCCAGGAGCTGGGAACTCTTACCTCCCCGCTAAGTACATAGCGCTTACCAGGCACTGGTTATAAGAATGAATAACGGCGCCAATTTCGGAACGTCCTTGACACTGCGCATGCGCAGTAGAGGTTTAGTGTGGAGGGCCATTTAGGACATGTTTTCTTTGGTTTTAGATGCAAATTTTGGGGATTGGGGGGGGCAAAATTTGTGTTTGGCCCTATATTTTAAGAGTTAGCACCAGCCAGCTATGTCTGGGTCATTGGTAAGTATAAAAAATATATAAATTACTATAAATTTTTAACTTTCCGGACTTTTTGTTTTTGGGAACGCTTCAACGGAATGATTTCATTTTTGGTAACCTACTATAGAACGATGACTTACAGATCAAGTTTGAGTTTCATGCTGATTGCATTATTCTTGTATGAGTTATGGCCCTTGGAAATATGGAAACGCGCCAAAATATCAGTTTTCTGGACTTTTTTTTGGAAACGCTTCAACGGAATTCATGCTGATCACATCTAGGTTATAACATTTGTATTATTATTAATGCTCATTAGTCTGGTAGGGGACATTGTATTGCTTCAGCGATACGTGAGCTCTTGTTTTTTTTTATTTTATTAGCTCCAGATTTTGAAAATAGTGAAAGCTGCATGTAATGTTAGATCTATTCTGTTGAAACTGATTAAACACCATGGATTATTTACTTGGATTAATGGCATCATCAATACAATGTAAGTACATGTACATCTATATTTATGTCATGTGTAACACTAGAATCATTTCAACCCTTGTTGGCAGGTTTGCTTCACAGCTGTCATTCTGAGAGTAAGATGGTCTTCAAAGTGGAGCCCTCTGTTGACAAATGACTGCATTAGCTAGTTGAGGACCACATTATTGTTGGTGGTCTGAATTTGTTATTCAAAATTTGTTTCACTACAAATTATTGGAGAGTGCCTGTGGGCACTCTTCTATAATTTGTAATGGTACAAATTTACAAAAACAAAATATTTTTTTCGTTTGACTGAATATGTAACATGAGCTTGGGAAACATAGGCTTTTACTCCGGTACCCTCATTTTTTGCTTAACTTGACAGAGTCAAGATAAGCTATTGCCATCATGCATGTGGAAGTCTGTGAGTCGGTTCACATTTTCCTTTAGCACAGGCTACACCCTGTAGTTCTTGTCCGATCATCACAAAATTTCATATGCAGGTTTGAGGTCATGTCTAGATGAGAATGCCCCCTTTTCATCAACCGTGATGGCTGCCAGAGCCCAAAACCTTTAGCACAGTCTCCAGGTTGTATTTATGAAGGGATTTCATTGTAACTTGGTAGGACTCTGTATAATGTCTAGATGAGAACATCCCCTTTTGGTCATGGTCTGTCAATCTCGACGTCTGCCTGAAATACCAAAACTTGTAGCACAGTGTACAGGTCATAGTTAATATGGAGGGATTTCATTGTAACTTGGTAGGATGACTCCGTATATGTCTGGATGAGAACTTCCCCATTTGATCACGACCTGTCAACTGTGATGGCTGCCTGAGCCCCAAATCCTATAAACCTTTAGCACAGTGTACAGATCGTATTTATGAAGAGATTTCATTGTAACGTGGTAGGATGACTCCATATAATGTTTAGATGAGAACGTCCCCTTTAGTTGGCGATCAGTCAGCTCTGATAGCTGCAGGGGCTCGAAGGCCAAAAACATTTAGCACAGTCTACAGGTTGTATTTATGAAGGGATTTCATTGTAACTTGGTAGGATCACTCCAGATATTGTCTAGATGAGAACATCCCCTTTTGGTCGCGATCGTTCAACTGTGATGGCTGCCCGAGCCCAAAACCCAAAAAGCTTTAGCACAGTTTACAGGTCATATTTATTGATGAAGGGATTTCATTGTAACTTTGTAAGATGACTCAGTATAATGTCTAGATGAGGACATCCCCATTTGGTTGTGATGGGTCAACCATGATGGCTACACAGGCCCAAAACCTGAAAACCTTTAGCACAGTCTACAGGCCGTATTTATGAAGGGATTTCATTGTAAATAGGATGACTCGTTTTGGAATAATTTTCCTGTAACTTGGTAACTTTGGTTGACATACATTGACTGTGATGACCACATTAACCCAACCCTCAGTTCTTTAGTACAGTCGACACCTCAAATTAATTTTATTAAAAACATAGCATGCAGGGAACAGAAATTAACATATTCTCAATTATCACAATTCTTGTTGTATTTCATAATCCTTTCATAAACATTGAACATTATCCTTTTCATCAAACACAACACACAGTCAAGTAAAGCTACAGTATCATCAACACTTTCATTTTAAAAGCCCTGATAGTGTCTTCTAGCACTCAACCAGTTAACTTCGTTATCTGCAAAATGACTTGGTCATGCCCTCAATTGACCAGGTCATGACAGTCTCTTGCGAGGGTATAGAAAGAGAGTGAGCAACAGTGACCTCTGGCTTTCATGCCACTGAAGAAGGATGCAACAGTTCGAAACTAGTTTGTTTCAGTAAAGCTTGACTTAGCAACACACTGCCCTTTGAACTTAAATTAGCCTGCGTTGTATATATAGACAATAAACATATAGTGTGTTTTTATATCTGTGTTATACAACGAGTTGAAATATGGTTTATTTTTTCGAGGCTTCGCCGAGAAAAAATAAACCATATTTCAACGAGTTGTATAACACAGATATAAAAACACACTATATGTTTATTGTTTTTATCTGATAACAAACAGACACCCGTCTCGTGCGTCTACCCGACTTATATATGCTTCCCACGGGCCTCCAAAGAAAACCAGTCTACGAGACAAAAGAAATAGGACAAGACGCATAGAGTTGTGTCCCTTACATTACAAAATCGATGACGGCGATTGTAAAGTGCGATTGCACTTCTTGCATCATGTAACTGCGCTGGAACAAAATAAATTTCAACTATTTTATTAACGGTAACAAAACGGTGTTTCAGTAGAGTTATTCTTTTTTTGACATAGTTCCAGTTTTCTTCCGTGTTTTATGCTGTAGTCCCAATATAACAAATAATTTTGCGTTTGTTTACAATTTTTACGAAGTGTTTTTTTTTCAGGTAGAGCAGACAAACTTTTAATTAGCGCAGTTCCGCGAGTACTTTTGATCGAGGCCGTGACTATAAATAGTTCGCAGTCGCCGCATACTAATTACTATTAACATTCAAGTAATTTCTACAATGTTTTGAAGCAAAATTTTAGGTTGCCTTTATTGAAGCAAAATAAATAAGAAATGACACCATCAGAGGATTTTGACAAAGTGCAATAAGCGTACAATTAAAACCTGCCCTGTGATATAACGATGTTTCATGAATGAATGAATGAAAATGGAATTGAAAGAGGTCAGAGGTCATTCGCATAAATTATAATTATATACAACACCCGTTGTATATACTTCAAGTATATACAACGGTTGTTATACTCTATGGTTATCAGATAATATATTTTATTTATCTGTATCCAACAAAACCTTAACTCTATAAAACTATTTTAACCCTTCAACTATTCATTCTAATGATGGGAGACAAGCTGTTTTTGAGGTAAAACAGAAAATTTCAATTAGGAATTTTTTTTTACAAGTGTTATCTTCTATTAATGTTAGGTAAAGGGTTGAAAAGATGAGGTTTAACTTCTGCCCCCAGTGTAAAATTATGAAATTTCAATCTGCAAATGTTTCCCACAATGCACCTAGGAATTTCAACCAGATTTGCAAAAATATTGCGTGAATAACTATAAATTTTCATTATTTGCCTTCAAAACAAAAACTAATGATCCCTCTTTGGAACAAGTTCAGTGTTATGGTTTGTTTTTTTTGTGAAGAGCATTGTTCTGTTTTGGCCATTACGTTAGGTAACAGGCTAAATGGTATATTATGTGACGAAAATAATCTCGTTATTATTTGATAGGTAATTTCTGAACCACGTTCACTAAAATTGATCTGAGCCGAGGTAAACCTCGGCTCAGATCAATTTTAGTGCACAAAGTTATTATTATTTTATTATAATATATTATGTATATTTATTTCAAGGGTTAGTGCGAGTAATATGACACTAGGCCTTTCCAGTTGGGACGTTCGCATATTATATAAATGCAGGAATGAACGTCCCTGGAGCTTCCAGCGGATAATTACGTAGGACCGCGGCTCGACAGGTCTCATTGAGTAACATGAACAAGGTGGTGTTACCGTGATGTCTTCGTAAAGTGTGCTTCCGTAGTCACAGTCAAATGAAGAGCTAGCGGTAAAAGTGCTCATGCAGATACGTCAATTGCCTAAGAGGTCCCAAGTAGGATCGACGGCATTGGCGTCCGCTAGCTCGCCCGGTGTAGTGACCATTCATCGAATGGCTCAGCAGCCGGGTTCGTCCGTTGCAGTCCAGGAAGGAGATTTGGGTGATGCGAGCACTTTAAAATACAATGTGCACACCCAGTGACGACGGATACTAGGATGGTACAGAGGAAGCCTATTAGTCCGGTTCCTAGCTCGTCCAGGTCCATCCGGGCTGCGAGCGAGGGAGGTCCCTCCCTCGTACTACAACATCTGGGCCCAGATGTTGTCGTACAAAACGTTCCTCAGTCGGAGCATACATCCACCGCTCGGGACGCTCCGTTATATAGACAGTCCGGAGAGACTGCTCTTTCAGCTTCCTCATCCTCACAGCAGCACACGCAAACCGCACCTTGGCTACGTGACCAGTGATATTCAACCAACATCACTGACCAGGGATTCTATGGCGACCAGGTCACGCCATCGGGTATGCAGGAGTTAACGTCCAAGGAGCTTTCAGCAGCTCCACAGGCCTACATTACAGACATGCTATCACAGATAGCACAAATTATCGCAGCATCCCAGCAACCGACAGTAACTCTGTCGGTTCAGGAATTATCCAAGGAAGCTGGGTTGGTATGTTCCGCTGCAGGTTCAGGCACGGATGGCCAAGAATTACAAGTGGTCCGACAGGATGGCGAAAGGGATACGGATGAGTTGTATTTTCCCTTTCGGAACAACATAATTGCTGTAGAGTGCATCCGGCATTATCATCTGACGTTGTTCCTCCGGACCAAAATGCTGCATTTCCGGATAAGAGACTGATAGCGCCACTGGACACAGAATTCTTAATAGGTTTAGGGACATCATCCCTCAGTTTCCGACATAGTCCAGATATGTCTCACGGACATTTGATCTGTTGAATGATGCTATATTTATATAACTTGCTACCTAAATGGGCAGGTCTGGTTTCTTATCGGCAAATGCTCTACATCTGCCTTTCATCAATTCAAGGAATATTTTGAAACGGCAGGACAGAGCATTCTGAGAGTTCTCTGCGTCTAGACGACCAGGTCAGGACCTAGTATTGTTTATACTGTCGTCTATGTCAATTCCAACCACGATGTTGGAAACAACAATATCGTCTAGCAGGATCAGCTTAGACGCATCATCGTACGCAGATCACCTTACCAGAACGTTATCATTTATGTCTCAAAGGAAAAAGAATTCTAGGATGTACAACCTTCTTAAGAGTTCTTTCAAGGGCCTCACGTAAAACTCCATCCTTTTATTGGCAATATGGAGTTGGTTAGACGTGACGCGGCCCTGACTACATCCATGCGTGTGGATAGTAAGGTGAAAAACTCTCTCAGAGTCGCTCCAGTCTCCGGAGAGTTTTCTTCGATGGCAAGCTTTCTGCAGTCTGTGATCAGATAACTAAGAAAGCTTCAGACTCTCTGCTATTCAAATCCGCTTCCATATAGTCGGATTCAGCAGAGAAGAGTAGGACAGGCACTTCTGGGACGAATACGTCCAAGGGAAGTTCCTATAGAGGTTCCTATGTGTCCTCTAGGTCTTACTCTAGATACCGTCAGGGTAGCGACTCAGGTAGGGGCCGTAATTCTGGTTGAGACATCTGGTCAGATGCCCCTAGGTCGACGGGGCGAGGTGCGGGCCATGGGGGACATGGCTTCTTCTGCAAGCCTCGCAGGACCAGGAGGTAATAGTATTAACCTCTATCGTGTACTAGTGAGCGGAAGACTGTCGAGTTTCTCAATTAATTGGGAATAGATTACGGACGTCCCTTGGATTCGAGGGGTGATTTCGGAAGGACTAAATTGTCCTTCAAACAAAATCCTCCGTTAACTCGGAGTCCAAGATGGACTCAGCTTCCTTCAAGTCAGCAGGAAAGAGGCTCGCTTCCATCAGAAGTCCAGTCTCTTCTGGAATTATCGCGATAGAGATCGTAGAAATCCAGGAATTTCCAGGTTTCTACAACCATCCTTTTCTGGTTCCAAAAACCAGACGGCTCGTTCCGTTCACTCATTATTCTGAGCTGGATAAACAAGCTGATCGTGGCTCCAGGTTTATATATGGAGTCCATCCAATCGGTAAGAGCAAGTTTTCGGGTGTATGACTATGCTACATGCATAGATCTCAAGATGTGTACTTTCACGTCATGGTACATCAGGCGTTCAGAAAGTATCTTCGCTTCCTCATCATAGGAGTCGTGTATCAGTTCCGAGCAATGTGCTTCGGTCTGAATCTAACCCCCTGGGCTTTCACTCGAATAACGAACTCGGTAATGACTCATTTCCGGGCTCATTCTTCTGCGATAACGTCGGCCTACCTGGATGACATTCTTTAGAGGTACGGCAATGAGTTAATGCTTCAGAATGATGTGCAGAATCTGCTTCTATTGCTCTGACGTCTCGGTTTCATAAGTAAATGGGGAGAAGTCAGATCTGGTATCATCCAAGTCATTCACCCACTGGGGGATGAGCTTCGAAACGCACGACATTTTCGTTCATCTGCCGTTACCCAGAGCGAAATGAATCAGTTATTATGCTCACTATTGTCTTCGCTCAGACAAGGTCTCAGCGAGAGATCTCATGATACTGATACATTTGTGCGGAGCTGCCGTGATTTTATTCCGATGGGGCGGTTACGCACTTGTCCTCTCCAATTTCTTCTGATCCAGAATTGGAGGGTGAAGATTTTTTCGCTCGATACGGACATCTTCTTGTCAATCAAGTGAATAAGAGATTCAGACTTGGGCAGGTTTTCAGTGGTTAACTCAGGGAGTTCCACTGCAATTGCCGGATCCGAGTTTGACAGTCTTGACGGATGCCAGTCAAACAGGTTGGGTCGTATCATTGAGCCCAACGGATTTGAAGGGCCAGCATCTTTGGGATCCGTAGTTCTAATTTAGCACATTAACATCAAGAATGATGTTATTTTGGCTTGCGCTACGTTATTGGATAAACGTTATTCAGTATGCTCATGTGCTAATTCTGTCCGACAATTCGATGGTATTAGCATATTTTCAGAACTAGGGAGACAATCATTCCATTCTGTTTTACATGTTAACGGAAGGAATCTTTCTGTTTGTACTAGAACATCAAGTTCTCCTATCAGTCCGGCATATTCCGGATCGTCTGAATGTGTTAGCGGACTCCCTTCACAGAGGGGCCGCTTGTTGACTCCAGAATGGACTTTCAACAAACGAGTATTCAATCAGATTTGCTACCAAGGAGAACGGCATATGATCGACGTTTTCATGACGCATCTTAACAATCAGTTGCATAAGTATGTGTCACAATGTTTGGATCTTCGAGCGTTTGCAGTAGACGCTCTCTCGATCTCGTGAGACAGAATAATAGGATATGCATATCTTCCAGCGCCGTTGATTCAGCAGATATTGCTCAAGTTATATATCTCAATGCAAAATTCTGTTGGTAGCATTTCTATCTCCACAAAGACCGTGGTTTAATCTACTCAGACGTCTGTTGCGGGACATGCTGTGGAAGCTTCCTCCACATTTCGGTCCATTCTATGGTCAGATTGATTCAATTTACTTTCATTACTGCTTATGATAATATCTTCAATCAGCAGTATGTGCTTTAGTTTTAAGCTTATGAAGTAAGAGCTCTTCTACATCATGGGCTTAAGATAATAATGTTGCTATTACAGATCTAGTGAGGGCTGCATATTGTTCTTAGCCCTCCACTTTCTCGAATTTGTGTCTGAGAAATATTGAGTCCTTTTCTGCAGATATGCATTGTTTAGGTCCGTTATTTTTCTCTTAGAATGTCGTCCACTAAACAGTGGAAAGTATATATATGTAGGCTTTCGGTTCCGGCAGTGACTCTGCCCTGCTGCCCTCTTCACTCTGGAGTATTTGATCCAGGGCAAGGGGGGGGGGGGTGTTCCCATAGGTCACCTGCTTTATAGTGTAAAGCAAGGGAATACCTCCCTTGGAGTCTGTAATTTCGAGTCGGTACCGGGATGGTTTTAAAGTAAAGCTAATGTTTACTCATGTATGTAATTAGCTCACTGAAGTGAGCTTAACTTATCACTTGCCGTCCGGCGTCTGTCGTCGGCCATCGGCTCTCGTGAACTTTACATTATTGACTACTCCTCCCAAACTACTGGATCAAATTGAACCAAATTTGGTGTGCATGTTCCCCATCATATGTCAATTCAAACTTGTACAAATAAACTTGCTGCACCCACAGGGGGCACCACAAGGGGCATAACTCTGATAGCACCTATGAATTTCCAAAATTAAAACAAATCTTCTTCTTCACATCCACCAGGCAGAATTCTTTCCTATTTGGTATACATCATCTCTAGGGGGGCAGATTCAAGTTTGTTCAAATCGACCCCCTGGATTCATATTTGGGCTCACTATAGAAGCCCGAATTTGAACTTAGTGCATTTCAGGCAAATTTCTTAAAAAAATCTTCTTCTCCAGATCCAGCAGGCAGAATCTTTTGATATTGGGTATGCAGCATGCTTAGGAGGGTGAGATTCAAGTTTGTTTAAGCCAGGTCCCTGGGTTCATATTTGGGCTCACTGTGGTAGCCCGAATTATAACTTAGTTCAAAATGAGGAATTTTCTTTAAAAATCTTCTTCAGATCCAGCAGTTGGAATGCTTTGATATTTGGTATGCAGCATCCTTAGGGGGGGTGAGATTCAAGTTTGTTCAAGCCATGTCCCTAGGTCCATATTTGGGCTCACTATGGGAGCCCAAATGATAACTTAGTTCAAAATGAGGAATTTTCTTTAAAAATCTTCTTCTTCAGATCTAGCAGTCAGAATGTTTTGATATTTGGTATGCAGCATCCTTTGGGGGTGAGATTCAAGTTTGTTCAAGCTATGTCCCTAGGTCCATATTTGGGCTCACTATGGGAGCCCAAATGATAACTTAGTTCAAAATGAGGAATTTTCTTTAAAAATCTTCTTCTTCAGATCTAGCAGTCAGAATGTTTTAATATTTGGTATGCAGAATCCTTGGGGGGGGGGGGGGGGGATTCAAGTTTGTTCAAGCCATGTCCCTAGGTCCATACTTGGGCTCACTGTGGGAACTTGAATTGTAACTTAGTTAGAAATGAGGAATTTTCTTAAAAAATCTTCTTCTTCAGATCCAGCAGTCGGAATGTTTTGATATGTGGTGTGTAGCATCTTTAGGGGGCTGAGATTCAAGTTTGTTAAAGCCAAGGTCTGGGTCCATATTTGAGCTCCCTGTGGGAGCCTGAATTATAACTTAGTCAATATGAGGAATTTTTCTTTAAAAATCTTCTTCTTCAGATTTAGCAGTCGAAAATGTTTTGATATTTGGCATGCAGCATCCTTAGGGGGTGAGATTCAAGTTTGTTCAAGCCAAGTCCCTGGGTTCATATTTGGACTCACTGTGGGAGCCCGAATGATAACTTAGTTCAAAATGAGGAATTTTCTTTAAAAATCTTCTTCAGATCCAGCAGATGAATGCTTTTGATATTTGGCATGCAGCATCCTTAGGGGGGTAAGATTCAAGTTTGTTCAAGCCATGTCCCTAGTTCCATAAAATTTGTCTCTCATGACTTCATTCCTTTGTAGTGTTGATGAACCATGTCTAGCTGAATGTGACCCCAAATACTTCTTTGAACCACTTTGGCCGGTGAGCGATTAAGGCTCTTTGGGGCCTCTTGTATTTTTTAAGTGTTGCTCGGTGTGAGACATTTGTATATATCACGTATTAATCGGGCGTTAATATACAATCCTCGGACACTTTTATATGAGTATATAGAGTCTCATTTTGCGGGACTTCCTTATTTATTGGTTTTCCTTTAAAAATATTAGTATAAAGGGTTATACTGAATGTTAATAGAGATCATTGATGTTGCGCTCAATTACAGAATGGCGTTGTGTCTTTCTTTTTGATACAAATAAGAAAGATACATGTAAAGCCTGTCTCTCATTTTCTTCTTCAGGGGATAGTTCTGTTATATGTAATTGAGTTTATTGAATTTTCATTTATGTCCTAGGCCCTCCAACCTTTTTACTATTCAGCTAAGTCTGGGTCATTGGTACAGTATAAAAATGTTAAAAAATTTGTAGTAATTTATATATTTTTTATACTTACCAATGACCCAGACGGGGATGGCCCTCCCATGAGTGTGGAACTCATACCTTCCCGCCGAGTCCATAACGCTTACCAGGCACTGGTTGTAAGAATGATAATTGCTCCAATTTCGAGACCTCCTTGACACTGTGCATACGCAGTGGAGTAAAAGTATGGAGGACCATATAGGACATGTAATTTTCGGTTTTAGATGCAAATTTTGGGGATTGGGGGGTAAAATTTGTAAGTATAAAAAATATATAAATTACTATAAATTTTTTTAACTTTGCACAGACCATCTATGGACTTTAGTGTGTTTTCCAAGATTTTATTTTATGTTGAACCCTTTCCAAGATTTTATTTTATGTTGAACCCTTTCAATTCTGTGCACATATATCGAGGATCTCATACAGAAAGGGGCTATCTCTCACAAGGAGGGTTTCATGTAGAAAGGAGCTATCACAATACTAACAAAGAGCAGAGATAGCCCCTTTCTGCATGAGACACTCTAAATGAACATATTTTTCTGGTTTCTTGGAAAAATTTCCTCTAATTCCAGTATGAATATCTTTAATTTAACACTCTCAAGGCTTCAGTGTGGGTTCCAAAGATTTTTATTTCATGTAATGCTGTTAATGAAAACCTATTTCTGATTTCTTTTAGCCTCCATAAATTCTCTTTCTGTTTTGTTTATTTTTGATGCTTTAACCATTTTCACACAGAATTAGAATTTACTGGTGGCAGTAAAATTCTGTTTCTCTAGTTTGAAATCTTTCTTATTAGCTCAACTTTGGTAAAGCTAAATTTGAGCTTATGCCATGGCCAGTCGTCCGTCTGTCCGTCAACAATTCAATACAGCTCGGGCTAGATGCTGTATTTATGAACCGATCTTTACGAAACTTCTTGGGTACCCTTGTTATGACCGTGGGACGAGAACGAGTGTTTTGGGGTCCGGTCCGAAATTCAAGATGGCCGATGGCAGCCATTTTGTACAAAATTAGGTGCAATCAGATTTTTGCACAGAACTTCCATATGAAAGCGCTGATTTGAATAATTTTTTGTGTGAATGTTTAGTACCATGGGATACATCACATATAATACAGGTTTTTTTCTCGTGCAGAAATTATGCAAATTAGATGGACTTTGATTTTTTCAGTGCTACTTACACACAGTAAGAACACATGTCAATATGGCTCGGGCTAGAGTCTGTATTTATGAACTGATTTTCACGAAACGTCTTGGGTACCTTTGTTATCACCTTGGGCCGAGAACAAGTGTTTCTGGGTGTGGTCCAAAATTCAAGATGACTGCCAGTGGCCATTTTGTACCGAAATTAGGTCCAATCAGTTTTTTGTCACAACTTCTATACAGCTCGTATTTACAAACTGATCTTCACGAAACTTCTTGGGTACCTTTGTTTTCACCTTGGGACAGGAACGAGTGTGTTTTGGGGTGCCTTTGTTATCACTGTGCTATGAGAACAAATATTTTGGGGTTCAGTCAGACCCACTCTGGGACTCAAAGATTTATTTTCTAGTTTAGCATCTGACTGTCACCCACCTTTACAATACTTTACCTATACATTTGTTACAGGCTACGGTCAGTATTTATGTACAGACCGTTACAATACTTTATATGTACCTTTGTTATCAGGTCATTACCTAGATGTTTGTCCTTGCTGTGTCACATACTATACATGTACATGTCTTAACAAGTTGAGCTACAGTGTCATTGACACTTTCATTTTTTAAAACCACTGGGCCAAATTGATTCATTTATGGCACAGACCATTTTTGGAGAAAACCTTTTCTCCTTTGTTCAAATGAAGCTGCTGCCATCTTCAGGCTGGCGGAATTTACTCTTCTGATTTTTCCCTCCAAATTACTATATCCCTTAGGGTGGGGTTAATGCTCCATAAGCCTAATATGCTTTTAAAATACTCTTTTTATAAGCCACTTGCAATAATGCTTAGATTTCTAGTTTGGAACTTACTTTAGTGATGCAGATTCACTTTTTTTCAAAGAAACTCAGTAAGTCAAAAGTTGGGCTCCCCAATTGTGGACTGCACTCAATATTTCTATTTTCAGATTGAATGGACAGATGTGAACCATATGTGTCATGTAGTATATAACTGGGTCATAAGTATTTCATTTATGCCGTAATGTTTTTTTTGCATGGGAGGGGAGGGGTGGGGAACAAAAACAAAAATTCACAGAACAGAGCTTGCTAGAAAGCTTTCCTAGGACCAGCCAAAATGAATCGCAAAAAAGTTGCCTTTAGGTTGTGTCATAGCAAATCAAAAAAATTACTCTTGCTGCTGATCACTTACTGATACACTCATCTCTTTTGACAACTTGAGCCAGGTGAGCATTTTAGGCTCACTTGAGCCTCTGGTTGATTTCTTCTGAACCTGCTGTTCATTTGGAAGTTATTGATAGCATATATAGTACATGGAGAGTATATCACTAAAATATTGGTGGTGTGAAGTTTCAGTGTAGGAAAAAATTCTTTATCATTGAAGAAAGATTGCATGAACAAGTAAAGTTTCAGTCACTGGAACTCTAGGTTCAACTTTGTTTGGGCTTCTACTATTTCAGTAAATTTTGAAAGTTATGTCTGATTGGATAGTCCACTCAATAGATGTTTTAGTAATAATCCATTCTCTTTTAGTGCTAGAAGCCATCATCATGGCTCTAGTGAAAATTTCTGAATGTCAGTACAGTGTCTTTATACTTTTTGCACTAATTTGTTGTTGGCTCTGCAGTAGACAAAAGTATTTATATAAAATTGTTTTGTTACAATTTGTTGGAGATTGCCAACTGCCACCCTAATAAATTGCAACAAAACAGTTATTTATGAGCAATATCTTGCTAAATTAAGGCTCCTTTGCTGAAAGCATGATACATCTAAGAAAAAATGTTCAAGCAGGGCTTGCCTTGAGTCGGGGCTGATCAGCCCAGGCCCCGAGATCAGCCCCGAGGAGCACTTGCTGGGGGCTTTTTTTCAAGCCCCGACATTTTCCACAAAAAAACACTAACAATAATGGACAAAATGGAAAATCAGCCCCGAAAAGGCCCCGACCTCAATATGTGGGGCACTTTTTTTAGGCCCCGACCATTTTACTCAAGGCGAGCCCTGTTCAAGTTACCAGTGACTATTTTAAAGTAACTTAGAACTCTACCAGTTGAAACATTCAAAATTATATGATGCTACCAGTTTAAACTGCGGTTGAGTCCACCAGTTACAATAATGGTTCAACCATTTTGGCACTAGACAGGTGTATTATTAGTTATCCTTGTGTCTACCGGGATCTATGGGAATTTACACTGGTCTGGAGACTCTTACACCCTGAGGTACAACCAAAGGGTGTATGAGTCTCTAGACCAAATAAATTTCAATTTTTATTCTCTTACAGCAAGGATGACAGATTTATTTCCGAACTGTTATTCCCCCCCCCCCCCCCCCCCAAGTAACCATTTCAACATTGCCACCACAGGTAACCATGAAAAATTTATTTCAGTTTTAATTTACGACCTCCCCCCCCCCCCCCCCCCCCCCCCCCACCACCTAATAAATTTCAATATTTTTATACTGTACCAATGACCCAGACATAGCTGGTGCTAACTCTTAAAATATAGGGCCAAACACAAATTTTGCCCCCCAATCCCCAAAATTTGCATCTAAAACCAAAGAAAACATGTCCTGAATGGCCCTCCACACTTCACCTCTACTGCGCATGCGCAGTGTCAAGGACGTTCCGAAATTGGCGCCATTAATTATTCTAAGTTTGGCCCTTCATCAGTTAACATCTGACTGATCTTTGTGCTTGTAAATCTCAGTTTAAATGATGCCAGACACGTAAATATTAGTGAAATGGTGATTCTAAGGAGGATAGAGAAGGAGGAGAGGAAAAATGTGTGACAGAATGTTATCAGGGCTGTAACTTAAAATTTTTTAATGAAATTATGTTAAGTTACCTATTTTCGAGGCAGCAGCCATTTTGTTGTCATTCTGGTTTTCTTATCAACCTACTCACAATTGTTTACTACAGGCTTGCACTACAGTGGAAGTCCCTAACTCGGATAAAATACTCTCTATTTTTGTCTTTCCCAAGCAAGTTGGGAAAGAAAAGTGGTGCAAAAGCACCAATAAAAATAAGCCAAAACTGGGTCGAGTGCAACCGGCGCAGACCCAGTACGGGACGCTCTCTCCCAAGTACAACTCCACGACTTCCGTTGCCAGTGCGCATATACCGTCTCTAAAGACTCATTCTTTTTGAAATCCGCTTCGTGTCGAGATGTTTTTGCACGCTTATCAGTGTTCCACCAGCTCGATGTTTGATGATTCCTGATTCATTATACCACAGTGTATCCTTTGTATTCTCAGGAACAGTGTTTTATATTCTCTTTTTTCTATTATATGTCCATAATGTATATTTATTTGCTCTCTCTCGGGTCGCGCGCGTTTTTTGCGGGCCACGCGGTTCGGACTTAGATTTTCACAATTATTGTTCATGCTTTTTTTGCAAATTTTTATAATTGTGTTAGAGTTAGGTGTCAGCGGGGTACCACTCCTGCAGTGTTTCTTCTTTCTGTTGAGAGTAGACTTCCTGTTGGGTGGTTCCCGGTCGACCGTCTGGGGTCTTTGTTTCTGTCACCTTTCTCTCTTTGGGGGTGTTCTGTTTTCTGATCTCACCTTCTCTGCTCCTCTCACCTCTCTCATGCCTAGGACAATTCCTTGTGGGCAGTGTCTGCTGCCTAAGCATGTGGACGATGTACATTCGTCGTGTTCCTCCTGTAATGGGTGTTCGGCCGAGCGGCCGTGTGGTGTCTGTGGAACATGGTCTTCCACCTTCTGGGCGTCTGTAAATCGTGTCGTTCGTTCTCGTGGCCGTGCCTCCCGCTCCCGCGGGAAAGGAGAACGTGGTCGTTCGGGGCCTCCCGAGCCGACTTTGTCTGGTGAGAGTTATTCCTCCTCCGTGGGGGATGTGCAGTCTTTTCCTGTGGTGGATACTGCGGGAGCCGTTGAGTGTTCTGGTGTAGAGATGCCTGGTTCCGGGACTTCGGTCCCCCTCCAGTCGACATCTGAGGCTGTCACTAGGGTTGTGACTCCTCCTTCGGAGCCGAGCCGGTGTGCTCTCTCCATTATTTCACCAGCCTCAACGACTCTCGACATATCTACTACTGCTGCTGGTCCGTCTGCTTCGTTGTCTGTTTCAGCCGGCCTCGGCTTTTCGCTGCAGGGGACTGCAGAACTGTCCGATACTGTAGACGTGGGATATCGGCCCCAGCCTTCCCTGACTTCAACTCGGCGAAGTCGGAAGGGGCTGCCGGCCGAGCCCATCGCTGTGGTCTCGTCGCCGTCGAGTACCACAGTTGTGTCTTTGGATTCGGATGTTCGTAGTGGAAACACTATGAACTCCTTGGCATTTCCGTCCACTCACTCTGGTCACACGACCAGTTTTGGGGGACCAACGCCTTTTGTGCAGCCTGGACCTTCTGCCCCGCAGAGGTCCGCGGTGACTCTCATGAGTTCTCGCAATATTGATCCTCGGGGTGCATCGTACCCCTATACACGTCTGCCTTCAGATGTTTCGGCTGCCGCCCGTCGTCCCGCGTCGGGTGTTTTGGAGGATCGTGACCCTTCGCTGGTTAAGAGGGTCAGAGGTGAAGCCACTTTGCCGGTTCGCTCCCCTGTCGAACCGGTCGGTACAGGCAGTGAGCTTAGGGAGGCCCTCTCCTTACTCACTCAGGTTCTCTCAAAGAGCCTTCCTGTTGCTTCCAGCGAGGCTATGGGTGGTTTCCAGGCGCCTCCTATGGCGCCACCTCCCGGAATTGGAAACAGGCCGGTTTCCGATTCCTCTGGTGTCCCGACACCATGGGAGGCGTCGGCTGGTTTGCCCACGATGGGCTATGTGTCTTCCGACTCTGGGGAGGAGTCCGACATGCTTGAGGTAGAGGGCCAGCAGTCTTCGGACTTGGGGGCGGCCCTTGACTTTGTGTTTGGGTTTCTGCCTGAGCTCAAACCTGCTAACCAGCCGACAGTGTCAGCCTGGCCGCGATCATCGGTCGCGCGCCAACAGCCTATGGAGCAACCTGCTTCTGGGCGCCTTCGACCGTGCCAGTCGGTACAGGTGGTTGAAGCTTTTTCAGCATTGGATGCCAAGCTGAATTCCAAGGCTTTGAAGACTTCGTTCTTCACCAGGGTTGACACCTTTTTGCCTCCTGTGCGTTATCGTTCCTACGATTCCGCCAATCCGTCAGTCTGCCAGACTTTGACGGTTCTGGATCAGGACTCCACTTCCCTCGGGCTTTCCAAGCCCAAGTCTGCCGTCATTCCAATGACGACTCTGGAGTCCACGTTGGGCTTATCTAGAGAGATGCTTGGCATGCTTTCTCTCTCAGATCACGTCGTCTCAGCTTTGGCTGCTTATCTGCCTCCAGATAAGTTTGACGAGGTACAGGCTCCTTTGCGTGTGCTGTCCAAGGCGCTTATGCACCTTACTCACACACATGCCTGCAACACGGCCAATTTGGAATTAGTTCGAAGGGACGCTGTGCTGGACACAGGACGATCCCTTCCCGAGGAGCAGCGTGCTACTCTTCGATCTGCTTCTTTGTCAGGTCCGCAACTTTTCCATGGTTCCGTGTCGACGGTCCGGGATGACGTCCTACGTCATTCCAAAGATCAGCTGCTGTTTCGTCAGCTTGATCAGCCTTCTCGGGGAGGCAAGGGCCGTTCCAAGCCTAACAAGTACCCTTCTGCTTCCTCTGTGAAGCAAAAGGCTGGTCCTTCTGCCGCCGCCTCTGCTTCTTACTCACGGGGTAAAGGTAGGGGTCGGCAGAATCGAGGGAAGTCTCAGGATTCTTCATTTAGCAGAGGAGGTGGTTTCTCCTCTCGCGGGCCTCGCCGGGGCTCGAAATGAAGGTCCTCACCTCGACTCGTCCCAGGTTGGAAGAAGGATAGCAGAGTTTGCAGACCATTGGACCACCATCACATCCGATCCATGGGTGTTAGATGTTGTTCGGTCCGGGCTGCGCATATCCTTCCGACGGCACCCCACTCTGTCAAGGGTGCCTCTTCCAACCACAGTTCCTTCAGACGTTTTACGTCGGGAACTTTTGTCCACGGAGATTGCCAATCTCCTGGCAAAGGGGGCGATCGAGGTCGTCAAGAACGTTCAGTCAGTGGGTTTCTATTCCCGCCTGTTCTTGGTGCCGAAGAAGGACGGCCGACTCCGACCGGTTATCGATCTGAGCATCCTGAACCAGTCTATCATTGCTCCCAAGTTCAGCATGGAGACTTTCAGGTCGGTCCGCCAATCAATTCACCAGGGAGATTTCGCAGCCAGCATCGACCTGCGAGACGCTTACTTCCACGTTCCGATGCATCGGGCGTCACGGAAGTATCTCAGGTTCGCTTTTCTGGGGCGAGTTTACCAGTTCAAGGCCATGCCTTTCGGCCTCAACCTGGCTCCTTGGGCGTTCACCAGACTGATGTCGCATGTGATAGCGTTCCATCGCACACAGTCCAGGGTGACTACTTCGGCATATCTGGACGATATCCTCCAGAGGCATTCCAATGCTGCCTTACTGGAATCGGATGTCGCCACTCTGTTGAGCTTGCTCACGTCGCTAGGATTCAGAGTCAATGAGGAGAAGTCGGACCTGGTCCCTTCTCAGTCGTTTTGTCATCTGGGGATGTCTTTCCAAACCAAATTCAATTTGGTGGCTGTTCCCCAGGCCAAGGCTGTGATTCTCTCAGCTTTTGCTCTGACTCTGTCCCAGTCCAGGTCCGCAACCGCTCGGAGTTTTCTCCGGCTGATCGGTCTATGCGGTTTGGTGACGGATCTCATTCCTCTAGGTCGGCTGCATGTCAGACCTCTCCAACACTTTCTGCTCAGTCGTTGGAGACCGAATGTAGATTCT
The DNA here is from genome assembly GCA_031216915.1 of Pictodentalium vernedei. Lineage (NCBI taxonomy): Eukaryota > Metazoa > Mollusca > Scaphopoda > Dentaliida > Dentaliidae > Pictodentalium > Pictodentalium vernedei. Next base: position 753,677,662 of record CM062296.1, read on the forward strand.
CTGGATCAGGTGCTTCCGTTTCCGGACTCTCTGTATCCTCACCTTCTTCCCTGGACAGATGTTCAGTGGATTACGCAGGGTGTTCCGCTGGACTTACCCACGTCCGATCGCGTTCTGACGGCAGATGCCAGCGATCTCGGATGGGGTGCGACGTTGGATCCTCTCGGTCTTTCCCTACACGGGATGTGGGACCAGGATCAAGCAGCTCTACACATCAACCAGAAGGAGCTTCTTGCTCTTCTTCTGAGTTTCAGGCAGTGGATCCCTCACTTGTCGAATCGCCAGGTCCTTCTACTATCCGACAATTCGACAGTGGTTGCTTACATTCGGAACCAGGGCGGCACGCACTCGCTTCCGATGTACGAGTTAGCTCGGGATCTTTTACTGCTTGCTCAGGAGGTTCACGCCGGGGTGGTTGTTCGTCACATTCCCGGTCGTCTGAACGTCCTAGCCGACTCCCTGTCCCGACAGGGCAGGGTTCTTTCCACCGAGTGGATGCTTCACAGGGCAGTGTTCCAGTCGCTTTGCGATCTCTGGGGACGTCCCCACATCGATCTCTTTGCGACTCGTTGGAACCATCAGGTGGACACTTTCGTGTCCCCGTGTCCAGATCCTCTGGCTTTTGCCGTGGACGCTCGGTCACTCGATTGGAACGGTCTAGTCGGCTACGCCTTCCCGCCGGTTCCGATTCTTCCTCAGGTTCTCGCCAAAATTCGAACCTGCAGTTGTTGAATCATTCTGATCGCTCCCCTGTCGCCTCAGCAGGTGTGGATCAATCAGCTCCGCTCGCTGATGGCGGCGGTTCCGGCACGTCTCCCGCTACGTCGCGACCTTCTTTGTCAAGGTCGCCCGAGGAGGTTTCACGTCGACCCGACTTCATTGTGCCTTCACGCATATCTTTTGTCAGGTCCTGTCTCCTCCGTAGAGGTTTTTCGAGACGAGCAGTGGAGTGCATTTCTTCTTCAAGGAGGCACTCCACTGGTTTAGCTTATGCAGCTAAATGGAAGGTCTTCTGTCGATGGTGTGCTGATCACTCTGTTGATTATGCCAATCCTTCGATTTCACAGATTGCGGAGTTTCTGGTATATCTGTTTGATTCTCGGGGTCTCCAGCCTGTTACCATCAAGGGTTACAGGTCTATGCTTTCAGAGACTTTTTCTTATGTGGGGAAGCGTCGTATCGGCACTAATCCTTACCTCTCCAAGCTTGTTCGGCACTTTTCTTTGAAAAGGCCTCGGACTTTGCAGCTTACTCCACGATGGAATCTTTCGTGGGTGCTGCTTTGCTTGGGGGGGGCGCCGTTCGAACCTTTATCCCAGGTGGATATGCAATTTCTCACATACAAGACGGCTTTTCTGATGGCATTTGCTTCGGCCAGACGGGTTAGTGAGCTTCACGCCCTCTCGGTTGACCCAGCCTTTTTTAGGAGTTCTCCCAACAGTGTTACTTTTACCACTGATTGCTCCTTTTTGGCTAAGAATCAGTTACCAGATACTACTCCTCCTCCTATCTGTATCAGGGCTCTTCCCTCTGTTGAGGGTACTCGCCCTTTGCTCTGTCCGGTCCGTGCTATTCGCATTTATCTTGATCGGACACGCTTCATACGGAAGGGCAGAAAACGGTTTTTTCTGTCTCTCATTCCGGGTCGACAGAAGATCTCTCCTCAATCCATTTCTCGATGGATTTGTCTTGCTATTCGTACGGCTTATAGTCGTTTAGCAGCTGGCGATTGTATTACCAATCGTATTTCTGCCCACGAGGTGCGGGCACTGTCTACCTCTTGGGCTTATTCTAACTCCGTCAAGTTGTCGGATGTTATGCAGGCAGCCTACTGGAGAAATGCTTCTACTTTCTCCACCTTTTATTTACGCCAGTTGCAGGAGCAGTCGGAGGACCTTTTTGCCTTGGGTCCTCTTTCTTCTGCTCAGGCTGTTGTCTGCCATAGCCATTAGGCTTCTTGAAGGTCAGTTTCAGCCTTGTGCTGTTACTGCCCTTTTTTCTGTCTGTGTGTCACACAGGCTCATATGTCTCTTTTCATTGTCCTTTACCAATGATTGCGACATTATGGTTGATAAGCCTCGGGACCTCTTCCTTCTGCTTCACGGTTCCAGTGCACTAGGGTTATGTGGGGGTTGGTTATGCGATTCCCTCCAGCCTTTTGTCTATTCAGCCTGTAGTAAACAATTGTGAGTAGGTTGATAAGAAATCTAAATTTTATAGTAAATTTCCTTTCTTATTATACCTACCACAATTGTTTACATGGAGGCCCTCCCGTCTTCTTTACGGGTAAAGAATCTTTCCTCCCCGCTGATCACATAACTCTAACGTTTACGGATTCAAAAAAGAATGAGTCTTTAGAGACGGTATATGCGCACTGGCAACGGAAGTCGTGGAGTTGTACTTGGGAGAGAGCGTCCCGTACTGGGTCTGCGCCGGTTGCACTCGACCCAGTTTTGGCTTATTTTTATTGGTGCTTTTGCACCACTTTTCTTTCCCAACTTGCTTGGGAAAGACAAAAATAGAGAGTATTTTATCCGAGTTAGGGACTTCCACTGTAGTGCAAGCCTGTAGTAAACAATTGTGGTAGGTATAATAAGAAAGGAAATTTACTATAAAATTTAGATATTTAGTTACACTGATTTTTCATTGTTTTCCTCTCTCCCTTTCCTTTAAGTCCCCTCTTGCTATTCTCCCATGCTTTTGGCATAGTTTCTGTAATTTTTATTACTAAAATTTCTTGGGAGTTTTAGCTGAATAACAGAATGAATTCTGTTCTTTCCCCATGTTTACGTCTTCACCTACGGGTGGTTAGGCGTTGTGTTCTGCATCTACCATCTGATGTTCTGCAGTTTCTTTCCTGGAAGTCTCTGTTTTGCATCAGATAGTGTATTTTTGGTAACTGATTCCGGGCCTGGGTGCCTGGAGTCTTATTTTAGTGTTTTTACACTCATTGTTTACATTTACAACAGCCCTCTGTGTGAGGGGGGGATTTCTTGAAAATAATATCTTGATGTTATTTTAATCATAACTAGATACATTATTATTGTTCGTAAGTGTTGAATAAATTGTTTAAAATATTTTTAAAATTTTTGTCCACACTTAGGCTTGGGATCCATTGGGGCTCAACGTTACTTTTCAGAAACTTGGGCTGTTCTGAAAAAATATTTTTTCAAAATATTTTGATTTCAATTATTTTTTCTATATTAATGGATCATATTATTATTATGTATTTTGATTGCCAGGGGTTGGTGCGAGTACCAGGACTTTGTTTTCTTTTCACATTGAAAGGATTTTGATCAATTGTAATAAGAGGAAGTCTTCCTCTGACTTTTATAATCATTCTATATGTGGTCAGTGTACTCGCATTAACTCCTGTTCTGTATCGTATGATTTCGATGACAACATGGGAAGCGTATGTCACGGTATGTTAGTGGGGAATTGGACACTCCGGTCCTTTCCCCGCAGGGTCATTCTACTTTATCAATTTCTATTTCAGACGATCAAGATTAGGGTGATGTATCTGTGATGTCTTCCAACAGTGTGCCTCCGTCGTCACAATTAATGAAGGGCTAGCGGAAAAGTGCTCATGTAAATACGCCAATTGCCTAAGAGGACCCTAGTAGGTTCGACGGCCTTTGTCGTCCGCTAGCTCGCCCGGTGTAGCGTCCATTCATCGAATGGTTCGGCAGCCAGCAGGGCTGGGAGGAGTTAAAATTTTCTTAACGCAGTTAACGCGTTAACGAAATAACGCGTTAACGCGTTAATAAAACGTTAACTGCGGTCTTTTGTACATATTACAATGAGTAATATCGACAATTGTTCAACGTAACATGATGTTACGTGTTTTAATGAACAAATAAATGATTAGTAACTCATGAACAGCGTTCTTCGCGTTCTTTGAAATACTGGAAAAACTCCGGACTCCGGCAAAGTTCGATGAGTGCGTGCTTCGAGCGCTCAAAAGTTCTAAACTCTTAAGTTAAGCCAAGTTAAGTGATAGTCGCTCAATCTGAATTCTCATGCAGAAATATTATTGTCCGAGCCACCTTTTTAGACAAAGACATCCGTCTTTGCTCGAACACCAGGCTATATGCCGAAAACAGCTGCTCCAACGATGCGGACGTAGCAGGAATAGCTGTATCTCCTCGCAAGTCCCGCCATTTTGAGAAGGAGTCTTTCGTGGTCTTGCCACCATTTCAAAGGGTCGGCTGTGACAGGAGCAGTCCGGAACTTATCATACTCAATAACTTCATCAGCAGATGATTCTTGATCGTTCGATCCAAGCAATTCTTCAAGAAATGATTTTCTTGCTTGTTTCATGGGTGGAGGTTGAACGTCCTGCGAAGAAGAAGGATTACTGACTTCATCAATTTCACTGGTCGCCAGTTTGCCGACTTCTTCTCTCACCGTTCACTTCACAGATGCGCCCAGATGTGGTTTGACAAATGGTAAGTTTTTGAAACGCGCATCCAAGTAAGAGGCAGTCATGGGAATACTCATATTGAAGACTCGCGTTATTAACGTGTTAATTTTTTTCTAACTCAGTTAAAATATTTTAACGCGTTAACGCGTTAACACGTTAACTCCTCCCAGCCCTGGCAGCCGGGTTCGTCCGTTGCGGTCTATAAGGAGTTTTGGGGTGATGCGAGCACTATAAATCAACCAATGCACACCCAGTGACGGCGGATTAGAGGGAGAACGGAGGAAGCCTTTTAGTCCGGTTCATAGCTCGTTCTGGTCCATCCGGACGGCGAGCGAGAGAGGCCCCTCTCTCGTACAACAACATCTGGCCCCAGATGTTGTGGTACAAAATGTTCGCATTCGGAACATACGTCCGTCGCTCGGGACGCTCCGACATATAGGCAGTCCGGAGTAGACTGTCAATAAGGCTTCCTCATTCTAATGGTAGCGCACATGACCGCTCTTGGCTATGTGACCTCGGATATCCAGTCAGCTTCGCCAGTCAGAGAATCATCGGCGACCAGGTCACACCATCCGGTAGCCAGGGACACGAGGCCTGCAGACTCCGGACGTTCGCATAGGAAAGTGTGTGGGAGTCAACGTACACGGAGCTTCCGGCGGCAATGCATCGTAAGACCGCTACTGCACAGGCCTCGGGAACGGACGTGCTTTCCTAAATAGCACAGCTTATCGCAGCTTCCCAGCATCAACTGAATCTGTCGCATATTTTTTATCTGACGATGCTGGGTTGGGACGCTCCGCAGAAGCGGGTACGGACGTCCGAAAATTTCATCCGGTCCGACGGGATACCGAAGGGGATTCGGAGGATTTCGAGCTTTCCCTTTCAGAACAACATATGCTGTTGTGTATGTCATCTGACTTGATCTTCTACAGCTTCTTTCGTCGGACCAGAATGCTGCGATGCCGGATAAGAAACTGATAGCGTCGGTGGACTTAGAAATTTTTGGTTCGGTTCAGGGACATCGTCCCTTAGTTCCGACATAGTCCAATAATGTCACACAAACTTTCGAATTATTGAACGATGCTATATATATTATTATTATATGCTTGCTATTACCAAGCATTTCTGGTTTCTTGTTCGCAAAGTTACGGAGATGTCTTTCAAAAGTGTGCCTCTGCCGTCATAGTTAATGAAGAGCTAGCGGCAATAAGTGCTCATGGAATATGTCTATCGCCTAAGAGGTCCCTTGTAGGATCGACAGAGTGACATTCGCTAGCTCACCCGGTGTAGCGTACATTCATCGAATGGTTCGGCTGCCGGGTTCGTCCGTTGCAGTCTAGGAAGGAGATTTGGGTGCTGCGAGCACTATAATTACTTTACTACTCACCCAGTGACGGCGGATTGAGGACAGATCGGAGGAAGCCTGTTAGTCCGGTTCCTGGCTTGTCCAGGTCCGTCCGGGCTGTGAGCAAGAGAGGTCCCTCTCTCATCCAACAACGTAGGGGACCGCATGTTGTGGTTCAGATATTTTACATTCGGAGCATATGTCTGTCGGTCGGGACGCTCCGTTATATTGACAGTCCGAGAGACTGTCGATAATGCTTCCTCATCCTCACAGCAGGGCACACGACCGCACATTGGCTACGTGACCTCGAGTATCCGATCAGTTTCGTCATTCAGTGATTCCACGGCGAATAGGTCACGCCATCCGGTAGCCAAGGGACACGAGGCCTATACACTCCGTTCGCTCGCATATTAGTAGTATGCACGGGGTAACAATCACGGAGCTTCTAGCTGCAATGCATTGTAGGACCGCTTCTCCACAGGCCTCAGTGACGGACGTGCTATCCGAGTTAGCACAGTTTTTTCGCAGCATCCCAGCAATCGACAGTTTCTTAGTCGAATCAGGAATTATCTGACGGCGCTGGGTCGGTGCGGTCCGCGGTTGCATCAGGTACGGACGACCGAATGCTTTATAGGGTCCGACAGGATGGCGAAAGGGATTCGAAAGATTTCGAGTTTTCCCTTTCGTAGCATCGGAAGCTGCCATTCATATCTTCTGGCATTATCTTCCAGTGATTGTTATTTCGGACTACACTGCTGCGATGTTGGATAAGAGACTTATAGCGTCATTGGACACGGAGTTTTGGATTGGTTCAGGGACATTGTCCCTGACTTACCGACACAGTCCAATATTGTCATTAGAACATGTGTATTATTTATCGACGCTATATATGCATATAAGCCTGCTACCAAGCATGATAGTTTAGTTTCTTGTCCGCAATGCTCATTTCTGCCTTTTTATCATTTATACGAATAATTTTTTTTTTGGCAGAGCAGGGCATACCGAGAGTTCATATGCATCTAGACGGCGTGGTTAAAGACTGGAAATATTCTTTTTCTCCGTCTATGTCTTTTCCAACCACAATGTTGGAAACGACAATGATGTCTAGTAGACTTAACTTACACGCTTTATCATACGTAATCCACCTTACTGAGGCGTTATCATTACGTCTTCAAGAAAAGAATTACGGGATATTATCTTCAATGTGATTTCTTTTGAGGGCAGTAGTTTGTTCACGTATAACTCTGCCCTTCAGTGGCTGATTGGAGTTGGTTAGACGTGATGCAGCCCTAGCTACATCCACGCGCGTGGATAGTAAGGTGAAGAACTCTCTCAGAGTCGCTTCGTTCTCGGAGAAGCTTCTCTTCGACGGCAACTTTTCAGCAATCCATGAATTGCTCGATTTACACGTTCTCTTGTCTATCTAGTGTTGCAAGAGATTCAGACTGGGGCAAACATTCGGTGGTTGACTCAGAGAGTGCCACTGCAGTTGCCGGATCCGAGTGTTATAATTATGACGGTTGCCAGTCAAACAGGTTGGGATATAATATTGATCCCAACGGATTCGAAGTGCCAGGGTCTTTGGGTTCCGCAGTCTATAAGCAAGCACTTATCTTCCGCGGAATAATGTTTTTTAGGCTTGCTTTATGTCATTGGATGAACATTATTCAGAAACGCATGTCCAAATCCTGTCTGTTAATTCGACAGTAGTGGCGTATCTCCGGAACCAGGGAGGCACTCATTCGTTTCCGTTATTCAATTTAATGGAAAGAATCCTTCTGTTTGTTATAGTACACCAAGTTCTGTTTCGGTCCGTCATATTCCGTGTCGTCTGATTGTTTTACCGGACTCCCGTTCACTTACATGTATGAGTCGCTTGTTGCCGTCAGAATGGACTCTCAACAAACAAGTATTCAATCAGATTTGCTATCAATGGGAGCGCCCAATGATAATTTATTTACGACACAGCTTGCTAATCAATTGCAGACATATGTGTTTGCTTGTCCGGATCTCTGAGCTGATGTTGTTAACACTCTATTGATCTAATAGGACGGAATGATAGGATATGCGTATCCTCCGGCACTGTTGTTTCAGCAGGTATTGCTAAGATAAACAACCACAATACATTTCTGTTGATAGCATCTCTGTCTTCACAGAGACCGTGGGTAAATTTACTCTGGTGTCTACTGTGGGACTTAACGCGAAATCTTCCTTAATGAGAGGATCTTTTTTCGCTGGGTAAAATCGTGTCATCTTTATCACAACCCGCATGGTCGCAACCTTCACGTATTCCGTTGTGTGGTCCGTATTTCATTGTAAGCATTGTACTGGACGAGCTTTGGACGCGATTTCTTACTATAGGAGATCCTCTTCTTCGCTATTCTATGCGGCTAAAGTGGAGGCTCTTCCGTCGTTGGTGTAGGGATCACTATGTTCATATTGTTGATCCCTCCATACTACTCATTGCAACTTTTTAGTATACTTGTTTGACAAGATCTACTGCAGCCTGTTATTATTAAGGTTATAGGTTTATGTTACCTCATACCTATGCACTCTACGATAGTTTACAATTGAGTCTTATGTCTCTTTATCTAAGTCAGTTAGTAACTTTTTGATAAATAGACTTAGAATCATTAGATTAAATTCCTATATGGAATTTAACTTCGGTTCTTATTTAGCTAAGTAATCATTTGAGCCTCTGGAAACAGTAGTTTTCAAATTCTTACCTTTTAGACAGTAATTCTGTTGGCTTCTCTTTTACTGAAGAGTCAGTGAGTTTCATGCACTATCGGTGGATGATTTTCACTTTTGTAGTTTCGGAATCACTACTTCCTTTACTATTTAGGTTGGATTTTTGCATAAGAGTTAGGCTCCTAATATCCGGAACCTATTGTTATTAAGGTCCTTCCGTCTTCGTACGGGCATAGGCCTTTACTCTGTCCGGTTAGAGTTTATGTATTTATAAACAGATATCTGTTTATTACTACGGGCGTAAACTTCTTCTGTCTTTGATGCCTATTAGAAAGACGTTACACTCCATTCTATTGCTAATGGATTCAATTAACTATCGATACTGCTTATGGTATATCTTTGACTCAGCAGTTGTGTTTGAGATTTCGGCTCATGAAGTAAGAGTTCTTCTACATCTTGGGCTTACATTAATAGTGTCGCTATTATAGATTTTTGAAGGCTGCTCATTGCGCTCAGCCATCCACATTCATGAATTTTTTATCTCAGAAATATTGAGTCCATTTCTGGAGGCCTCTATTGTTAGGTCTATTATCTACTGCTCAGAATGTCATTCACTTAACAGTTGCTACTATAGCTAGGTAGGCTGTCTGTTTCGGCAGTGACTCCGTTCTGCTGCCCTCTTCGCTCTGGGCTATTTGACCCAGGGCAAGAAAAAGGGGGGGGGGGAGGGTGTTCCCTTGGGTCACCTGTTTTACTATGAAAACAAGGGGATACCTCCTCCGGAGTTAGTAATTCTGAGCTGTTATTGGGATGGTTGTTTAGTGAGAAGTTTATGTTTTAAAAATTCATTCAAGTCTTAGTTTTTAAAGTATAGCTTTTGAATATAGCACGTGTCAACATACATGATTATGCAATCCTCAGACACTTTTAAGGAGTATAAGAGTCTCTATTCTCTAGACTTACTTTATTTATTGGCTTACTTTAAAAATTATTAGTATAAGGATTATACTAGATATTAATAGAGTACATGGATGTATGATGCTCAATTTTGGAAGGTGTTGTATCTTTCTAATTTATCATAAATAAGAAAGATACATGTAAGGCCTATTACTTCTTTTTCCCTAGAGGGGATGACTCTATTTTGTATTATTGAGCATATTCCATCTTGCTCTATGTCCTTGGCCCTCCAGCCTTTTTACTATTCAGCTATGTCTGGGTCATTGGTACAGTATAAAAATGTTAAAAAAATTTATAGTAATTTATATATTTTTTATACTTACCAATGACCCAGACGGGGATGGCCCTCCCAGGAGTTGGGAACTCTTACCTCCCCGCTGAGTACATAGCACTTACCAGGCACTGGTTATTAGAATGATTAATTGCGCCAATTTCGGAACGTCCTTGACACTGCGCATGCGCAGTAGAGGTGAAGTGTGGAGGGCCATTCAGGACATGTTTTCTTTGGTTTTAGATGCAAATTTTGGGGATTGGGGGGCAAAATTTGTGTTTGGCCCTATATTTTAAGAGTTAGCACCAGCTATGTCTGGGTCATTGGTAAGTATAAAAAATATATAAATTACTATAAATTTGTTTAACTTTTATTCTTTTATAGTGGCCATTAAGAATTTATAAGGATTTTACACTTATGTTGATGAGCAGAATGAATCAGAAAATATATTTTAAAAAAAAAAGGACACGAAAATAAAACAGTAAAACAGTGGTCAAAATCACTTTGTTGAACAGTGTCATTAACAAATTATTGAACAAAGTACTCAACAACTCAGCAGTGGTGTTTAGGATTTATCTAAAACCTTGTCTACTTATTAAAGTTAATTTCTTTTTTTCCAATTTTGCAGTTTTGAAAGATTGGTCCAAAAGGTCTGTTATTTGTACTAATGTTGAGTATCTGATATGGGAGTGATCTATTATTTATCGGTGCTGCAGTACTTTCTTCAAATTCATCTTCAGACTTTATTGTTGTTTAATTTGAAATCGCAAACTTCATTGCTAGTTATCACCTTGAATGTGAAAGTGTATCACTATTGTCACTGACTTCAAGGTTGCGGGTGTTATTTGAATTTGCCTTTTCAACAGAAACAGGCCCCATGTTTATAGAATTGTTTATGGCTATTCCCATTGTGAACTTTTCTTCGTCAGACTCTCTGTGATGGACTGCTATTGAACTGGCAGATTTATTCCAAGTTACAGACATTATCTGTGCAGGTAAAAACTTGTTTCGTGCCAAGATTATTGTTTGTTATGTGGATGGAATGATTTGTGTAAATCCTAGATAGGTTACATAATTTGCTCAACTTTATCATGAATGAACTCAAAGTATCTTTCCCCTGACATTGCTTTGAATACCAGACCAGTTCATCATCTGAGGCGTCCTTTGCCAAAGCTTAGTATTGTCACGGTTTAACTTTGCTAAGTATTTCACAAATGAGCTGACCAGGCAGTAGGTTGAGTCTTTTACTTCCATTATGAATCCTCCGATTGTTTTCGCTACGATTTTTTGTAAGTTCATCTTTCTGTTTTTTAACATAATACATATCACTGATTGGGTCAGTTATACACATAAAAGTATCTTTAGTCATTTCAGACATATTTTCTAGTCCTCTTCAACAAAAATATAGCCTAATGTCCATCTGCACTTTGTTTTGCAAACTGCAGGGATTATCTACTGACATTCAAAAGTTTGGATATACTTTTTTCAGATTAGAATCTTCCAGTCCTGGATAATGGGTTACGTCACCTTTTCCAAAAGATTTCACTTCAGCCAGATCTGTTTTAAATACTTCGTTTGCAGAATAAAATGCCTGATCTTTAATAAAGTCAAATGTTTTTAAATAAGGCAGTGATTTGAGGTATCCGTTCATCTGTTCAGTCTATACCTAAAGTTTTCTAAAGACTATGTTTCGTATTGCTCTCCTTCTGACGTACAAGCATCCAGGAAGAAATGTGAATCACATCATTTAGCTCTTCTTAGTCAAATTTTCAAAGGCACTATTGTATGATTTTTCTTTTAAATAATAATGCAACATTTTAACACATTTTTTGTTTGCTTTTACTGTATTTGTGGGTATATTATTAGCTCTTTTCTCCAATATTTCTTGTGTTGTGTGTGACACAAATCTTTTTGTGGCCATTTTGTCTTGACTGATGCTGAATTCAACAAAAAAATTAATTTCATTTTTAAAATAACTAAGAAATAAAATTTCATTTACGATCATTTATTTATTTGTGCCTGCTGATATTTTACATTTTTTTCCCTTTCTTTAATCCTTAATGGCCTATTTCTGACTTTTACGACCTCAGAACAGGTGCCCTTAACATGCCATTATGAGGAGGTCCTCTTGGCAACAGACAAATTAGGTGGGCAGTGATTTCTAGTCAAGCCTTGGCTGCCTTAACAGGCAGCCTAGACTTGACTAGAAATCACTGCTAAGCCACTGAACTTATAGAGGCTGTGGGCTGGTGGGAATTCAGGACACTTGTCCAGACCCTTAACTGGTAGAGTGCTGGAAGCCCTTATTTGGGCTTTATTCTGAAGTGCAGGTACAACAACTCAAAGGCTTCATACTCTGTGGGTCTACATCATATTACCTTAGAAGTGAAATTATTTCAATTGTATGGATTTGCCTTGTTGCAATTTATGGGAGAGTGCTATTTGGCACTCTCCCATAAACTGCAACATTGCAAAGACTGGTGAATAAATTTTGATGGCTGGAAATAATTTAGCACTCTACCAGTTAAGGGTTAAATAGGTATTTGTATAATTTGCTGGCTTTTCATGAACTTTTTCAAATTAATCACATCATTTCATTTTATTGTTTTTACACCTGGCTAGAGCAGGGCGTGGGGGTGCGGTGGCATTGCGGTAACCGGTTCTCATCAGATCACCGAAGTTAAGCAATGTCGAGCACGACTAGTCTTCAGATGGGTGACTCCCACGTTGTGTCCTTTGGCAAGGCACTTAACCCTGATTGTCCACATGGGGGCACGATGATGCCATGTACTAAGGCGTACTGCACATCGATGGTGCGCATGTCTTCAACCAGTCTAACCCTGCTTGTGCTGCAGCACGGAGTTACGATGTTGGGGAGCTGGCAGCTGCTCGTCGTTGCTTGGTGGTTCTCTCTGGGTACTCCGGCTTCCTCCACCCATAAAACTGTCACGGTCATGATTAGCCATTGTGCATAAGTATGCGACCTTAAACATCAATAAATAAATAAATAAATAAATAGCAGGGCGTAAATAATCAAAAGCACATTGAGGACCCTTATTTGCCTCAAGACTTCTCAGCCAATAAAATCAGCAGATTTTGTTCTCTTTGGAAATGAAATGTTTTGTACTGTTTCTGTTTATATTACTGGTATTTATAATGCAGGAATAACAACCGAGAGAAGATGGATCTCATTGCGGACATAGTACATGGCATTTGGATGATACTGACAGATAAATCCATAGGGCCAGCTGAATGTGAACTTCTCTATCAACCTGTCACAATCACAAGACAAATTCTGCTATGTTTAGAGAATCTACTAATGAAGAGGTGAGTGTAACTTTCTTTAACAGAGAATTAAATGACAGATTTCTCAATAAATTTAAATTTTTGGTTTATGTTTTTATGGGTGTGTTTTGCTATGATGCACTGAATTGTGCTTGCAGGCACTATCCAATGAATTATAACAAAATATATTGATGGAAACAAATTCTAATGTACTGCTTCCTGAATAAGAAGAACATTGGAAGAAACATGAAGTCATGTTTTCAAAATTCAAATTTCCCACAAAATGGTGGTGTTCTTGAAATTTTCAAAAATAATTCTTTAAGGCCCGGACAGTACTTGAATTTAGACATTTTCCCTGAAAAGTCCCTGAATGTACTTGAAAAAACTGTTTAACCCCCTGCACACTGATGTCGAAATATCTAAAGTTCAGGGTGCAAATATTTCCCATAATGCAACTAGAAATTTAACCAAATCAATCTTGTTTGTCAGAGTTCATTGAGCTCTGTCAAACAAGATTGAATTGGTTAAATTCCCAGTTGCATTATGGGAAAAATGGCTACTTCAAATCTGGATTTTTTGACATCAGTGTGCAGAGGGTTAACTAAGATTCTCACTGATAACAGAGACTCAAAGTGAAGCATTATTTAACTGCTTACATGCTGCTGGCGGAAATTCCTGCCAAGGACAGGGTTACTCTTGCCACTGAAATAAGTATAATACGGGTATATTTAATCAAATTTTCTCCCATAAATTAAATGGACTTTTTCATCAGTTTTTTAAACATTATTTCGAAATCAAAATGGTTGGTAAACAGGCTAAACCTATTTAACTGGTTGAGTGCTAGAAGCCACTATGGGGCTTTCAGAAAAATGAGGGTACCGGAGCAAAAGCCAACATATTCACTACTCATGTTTCATATTCAATCAAACCCAAATAATATTTTATTAAAATAAATTTGTTTTATTACAAATTATTGGAGAGTGCTTATAATTATGCCCCTGACCGAACTGGTTGGAGGGGGTATCTAGTAGAGAGCTGCGTCTGTTCGTTCATACATTCGTACGTTCGTAAGTTACGTATGTTTGTAACACAAATCTGTCCATCCAACATATTTGCTGCTCCAGCACTGTCATTATTTGGCAGATTCAAATAATTTTTGCTACGCTTGTACCTCAACATGGGGGAACAGATCCTACAGCAGTATTAATATTTTTCCATAAGCATTTACAGAGTTATTTGCCCTTGTTTAACTTAGGGGATTATTATTGGAAAATGTGTCTGTCTAACATATTTGCTGCTGTAGCTCTGTCATTATATGTAGGATTCAAATAACTTTTGTCATGCTTATACCTCAATATGAGAGAACGGATCCTACATCAGAATTAATATCTTCGTATAAACATTTACAGAGTTATTCTCTCTTGTTTAACTTAGGGGATGATTGAAAAATATCTTCACACTCATTTCCGGGCAATAACTTTTGTACTGTTGTTCGCACAATGCTGATACTTCACACATAGGTTGCCCATAATGGGACAATGTTTTGCATTGATTTTGGGATCTGTAGGTCAATGGTCAAGGTCACTGTTGCTATAAATAGATTTTTGGTTTCTGTGCAATAACTTTAGTTTCCTTTTGCGTACGATGCTATAACTTCATATTTTGATTGCATACGAGGTATCGATGGTTGGGATTGCATTTGGGGTCAATAGGTCAAAGTCACTGTTACTATAAATAGATTTTTGTTTTCCATACAATAACTTTAGTTTCCTTTTATGTACAATGCTATAATTTCACACACAGATTACCTATGAGGTATCAATCATTGGGATAATGTTTTGCTATGCTTGGTTTTTCAGCTCACCGAAGGGAGCTGAACTTATCATTTGCCGTCCGCCGTCGACGTTCGTCATCTGTCATTGTGAACATTTTTCAAATGACTTCTCCTCTGAAACCACTGGTCCGATTTTCACAAAACTTCATGTGGATGTTCATTACTATATGGCAATTCAGGTTTGTTCAAATGAACGTCCCTAGGTGGCTCTGTATGGGGCATAACTCTGATAGTATGAATTATAGAAAAATTATTTCAATATTTAAAAATTTTCTTCTCCAGAACCAGTTGACAGAATCTTTTGCTACTTGGTATGCAGCATCTTGGTATGGGTCTGATTCAAGTTTGTTCAAATCGGCCCACTGGATTCATATTTGGGCTCACTATAGAAGCCCGAAATCGAACTTAGTGCATTTCAGGCAAATTTCTTAAAAAATCTTCTTCTCCAGATCCAGCAGGCAGAATGTTTTGATATTTGGTATGCAACATTGTGGGGTGGATCTGATTCAAGTTTGTTCAAATCGGCCCCCTGGATTCACATTTGGGCTCAGTATAGAAGCCCGAATTCAAACTTAGTGCATTTCAGGCAAATTTCTTAAAAAATCTTCTCCAGATCCAGCAGGCAGAATCTTTTGATATTTGGTATGCAACATTGTGGGGTGGATCTGATTCAAGTTTGTTCAAATCGGCCCCCTGGATTTATATTTGGGCTCAGTATAGAAGCCCGAATTCGAACTTTGTGCATTTCAGGCAAATTTTTAAAAAAATCTTCTTCTCCAGGTCCAGCAGGCAGAATCTTTTGATATTTGGTATGCAACATTGTGGGGTGGATCTGATTCAAGTTTGTTCAAATCGGCCCCCTGGATTCACATTTGGGCTCAGTATAGAAGCCCGAATTCGAACTTAGTGCATTTCAGGCAAATTTCTTGAAAAATCTTCTTCTCCCGATCCAGCAGGCGGAATGTTTTGATATTTGGTATGCAACATTGTGGGGTGGATCTGATTCCAGTTTGTTCAAATCGGCCCCCTGGATTTATATTTGGGCTCAGTATAGAAGCCCGAATTCGAACTTAGTGCATTTCAGGCAAATTTAAAAAAAAATCTTCATCTCCAGGTCCAGCAGGCAGAATCTTTTGATATTTGGTATGCAACATTGTGGGGTGGATCTGATTCAAGTTTGTTCAAATCGGCCCCCTGGATTCACATTTGGGCTCAGTATAGAAGCCCGAATTCGAACTTAGTGCATTTCAGGCAAATTTCTTAAAAAATCTTCTTCTCCCGATTCAGCAGGCAGAATGTTTTGATATTTGGTATGCAACATTGTGGGGTGGATCTGATTCAAGTTTGTTCAAATCGGCCCCCTGGATTCATATTTGGGCTCAGTATAGAAGCCCGAATTCGAACTTAGTGCATTTCAGGCAAATTTCTTAAAAAATCTTCTTCTCAAGATCCAGTAGGCAGAATCTTTTGATATTTGGTATGCAACATTGTGGGGTGGATCTGATTCAGGTTCATTCAAATCGGCCCCCTGGATTCACATTTGGGCTCAGTATAGAAGCTTGAATTCGAAGTTAGTGCATTTCAGGCAAATTTCTTAAAAAATCTTCTTCTCCCGATCCAGAAGGCGGAATGTTTTGATATTTGGTATGCAACATTGTGGGGTGGATCTGATTCAAGTTTGTTCAAATCGGCCCCCTGGATTCATATTTGGGCTCAGTATAGAAGCCCGAATTCGAACTTAGTGCATTTCAGGCAAATTTCTTAAAAAATATTCTTCTCAAGATCCAGTAGGCAGAATCTTTCGATATTTGGTATGCAACATTGTGGGGTGGATCTGATTCAAGTTTGTTCAAATCGGCTCCCTGGATTCATATTTGGGCTCAGTATAGAAGCTCGAATTCGAACTTAGTGCATTTCAGGCAAATTTCTTAAAAAATCTTCTTCTCAAGATCCAGTAGGCAGAATGTTTTGATATTTGGTATGCAACATTGTGGGGTGGATCTGATTCAAGTTTGTTCAAATCAGCCCCCTGGATTCATATTTGGGCTCACTATAGAAGCCCGAATTCGAACTTAATGCATTTCAGGCAAATTTCTTAAAAAATCTTCTTCTTCAGATCCAGCAGGCAAAATCTTTTGATATTTGGTATGCAACATTGTGGGGTGGATCTGATTCAAGTTTGTTCAAATCTGCCCCCTGGGTTTATATTTGGGCTTAGTATAGAAGCTTGAATTCGAACTTAGTGCATTTCAGGAAAATTTCTTCAAAAAACTTCTTCTCCAGAACCAGCAGGCAGAATCTTTTGATATTTGGTATACAACATTGTGGCGTGGATCTGATTCACGTTTGTTCAAATCGGCCCCCTGGGTTTTTATTTGGGCTCAGTATAGAAGCTCGAATTCGAACTTAGTGCATTTCAGGCAAATTTCTTAAAAAATCTTCTTCTCCAGATCCAGCAGGCAGAATCTTTTGATATTTGGTATGCAACATTGTGGGGTGGATCTGATTCAAGTTTGTTCAAATCGGCCCCCTGGATACACATTTGGGCTCAGTTAGAAGCCTGAATTCAAACTTAGTGCATTTCAGGCAAATTTCTTAAAAAATCTTCTTCTCCAGATCCAGCAGGCAGAATCTTTTGATATTTAGTATGCAACATTGTGGGGTGGATCTGATTCAAGTTTGTTCAAATCGGCCCCCTGGATTCATATTTGGGCTCAGTATAGAAGCCCGAATTCGAACTTAGTGCATTTCAGGCAAATTTCTTAAAAAATCTTCTTCTCAAGATCCAGTAGGTAGAATCTTTTGATATTTGGTATGCAACATTGTGGGGTGGATCTGATTCAAGTTTGTTCAAATCGGCCCCCTGGAGTCATATTTGGGCTCACTATAGAAGCTCGAATTCGAACTTAGTGCATTTCAGGCAAATTTCTTAAAAAATCTTCTTCTCCAGATCCAGAAGGCAGAATCTTTTGATATTTGGTATGCAACATTGTGGGGTATATCTGATTCAAGTTTGTTCAAATCGGCCCCCTGGGTTCATATTTGGGCTCAGTTTAGGAGCCTAAATTTGAACTTAGTGCATTTCAGGCAAATTTCTTCAAAAATCTTCTTCTCAAGATCCAGCAGACCGAATCTTTTGATATTGCGTATGCAGCATGCTTAGGGGGATGAAATTCAAATTTGTTCAAGCCAAGTCCCTGGGTTTATATTTGGGCTCACTGTGGTAGCCCGAATTATAACTTAGTTCAAAATGAGGAATTTTCTTTAAAAATCTTCTTCAGATCCAGCAGATGAATGCTTTTGATATTTGATATGCAGCATCCTTAGGGGGGTAAGATTCAAGTTTGTTCAAGCCATGTCCCTAGTTCCATAAAATTTGTCTCTCATGATTTCATTCCTTTGTAGTGTTGATGAATCATGTCTAACTGAATGTGACCCCCAAATACTTCTTTGAATCACTTTGGCCGGTGAGCGATTAAGGCTCCTTGGGGCCTCTTGTTTTTGTGATGCATTGTTGGTGTCTAGAGGAAGCTTCCTTTCGATTTTGGTTATGCCCCAAAGAGACTGACTTACCTACCCTTTTATGACACCATCAGGGGCTTCGCATTGCTCTTGTTTGTAATGAAACAAATAGTGAATAACAAATTCCGACCATCAAGAATAATCTTGCTCTCAACCAGTTAAATACCTCACTGTTACATTGAAGAATAATGGTGCTTGAACAGGTGGGTTGTGCGTAGCTAACTGTCTGCTGTTATTACTTGATATATGATGCATTTATGACTGTATAAACTTATCATATCTTATTCCATGGGAGGGAGATAGCCTGTACTCAAATCTCTTTGTTTCTTCAATGTACTTTTGGAAGGCCACAAAGACTTTTTGAATAACTACATTAGGCCATGCTCGATTACCGTACAGTATATAACTGATATTGTTTGTTAGGTTCTCAATGTTTAGATGAAAAGATTGATCTGGATACGAAAGTTAGGACATGATTAGATGAAGTGATCATTTCCACAAGAACAGTTAGTGTCATTTGTTAAGAAGAGATCAAATTTATGAAAATTCAAATCACTGCATCTCATTTTAAGTTTACTATGGAGTATTTGACCTCTTCTACAACCAGCATAGTAATACTCTGGAACCACCCTGTCATCTCTTCGAAGGGAACTTTTCAGAAACTCTAGGGAATCACAGATTTGCATGTCAGCACCCAGGCCGTTCCACAATTTCATGGTCGTAGGCAGAAATAAATCAGAAAATAGTCTGGTGCGACACTCAACATTCTAACTCTGTTCAAGCTCCGGTCAAGCAGGGTTACAGCGGTTGAAGACATTGACATGCAGTATGCGCCTTAGTACACGGCGGCGTCATGCCCCCATGTAGGCACCCGGGATAAGTGTCTATCCCAAGGACACAATGCAGGTCGTCCCAGACAAGGATCGAACTCGGGACCTCTAGCACAGAAGTTGAACAGTCTGCCACTGAGCCACTGTGCTCAGAGCTTTACATTAAATGATAATAAGTCAAAATTATTGTCATATCTGCAAATATAATTAACACACTTCTCCATATTATAAACTTAACATGCTGCAGAATTCACCTTTGGAATATAGCTAGAGAGAGTGTGGTAAGATGAATTTGACAAGCATTAACTCCTTACGTGCTGCTGGTGGTTATTCCTGTCCAGGACAGGATTTCTCTTGCCTCTGAAACAAGTTTGGGCACATTAATCGAAATTTTCCCCCTGTAAATTGAATGCAATTTTTCACCAACGATTTCTTAAGTTAAATTTAGATGAATTTTCCATCAAATCTTGTCATGGCTGCTGTAAAGCAGCCATGACTAGATTTGATGAAAAATATCTTGAATATACTAACTGGGTTGAGAATTAAATATTCTTTACCTATCATGCTGTGAAATTTGCTGAAAAATGTCTTGGAAATACTCAGCAGGTTAAGTGTTACCATCCTGACCCGTCAGTAAGTCCAGGGGCGCACATGACAAAAATGGATAAAAAAAATGGTGGTGGGCTTATCCACGAATGAGACCGAATGTAAAATGAAAAGTTGACCAGCCAGGAATGATCTGGGTACAGGACAGTTGTTCTTGTCGGTGTATGTTGTTTTCCCCTTTGGTATTAAAAAAATTTAATAATGTACATTAACCCTTTACCTAACATGAAAAGCAGACGACACTTGCCAAAAAAATTCTTGAATAACTAATTTTTTTCATTTTTTGTCTCAAAAACATAGGTTATGACCCCTCGTTGGAACGAGCTCGATGAGCTCGTTCCAACGAGGGGTCATAACCTATGTTTTTGAGACAAAAAATGAAAATATTTTGAAAATTAATTGGCGATTTTTGAGAATAGCGCTGGCCGGTTTTGGCCGTTACGTTAGGTAAAGGGTTAAGTTCTATGTGTTTGTTTTATTTTTTTTTTTTCCATCGGAATCATCAATAATTCAAAAATACATTTCAATAAAAAAAATCAACAAAATCAGCACGAAATATCAACAACAACAAATGTCAATGATAACAAATGAGGTCAAAAACGCACGTGGTCAATTTGTTTTCACCTGGAAACATGTTTGTTCAGTTTTTGAATTGTGTTCAGTAAAAAAATATTTGAACTGTGTTTTGTATTACTCACATAAGAGAAGGTGCCCTCAGTATTCATAACTCCCATTGTGAAAAAAAAAAAAAAATCCATTCACGTGTGAGCATTTTCATGTGTATGCATCGGTGGATCGCTTCGCGGTAAATTCTGTTGCGTTCACTTTCTGCAAGTGCAAGATGAACAGGGAGCAGTTCACAGCCAACATTGTTTGCACCGGATAACTATCTGCACTATCCATTCCCCAGTTATTGACAGATCAACACTGAACCTGGCTGTTATTGCCAAAGAAGAAAAAAATTGAGAATTTTTCTTGCGGTCACCACACAACTTATTTCATTGGTAATAAGTTGTGGGATAACCACACGAAAAATTATCAATTTTTGCTTCTCGGACAATGCCACACCCCCCCCCCCCCACACCCCGCCCCCCCCCCCCCCCCCCCCAACCTGTGGCGTACATCCTGTAAAAAGAAGTAATTCCCTTTTAAAAAACTTGTTTATTTGTCAAAGACCCATTTCCCTGGCAGGGAGCTCAAACAGGCAGGCCTGCCTATCTGTACAGGCCAATAAGTTGCAAAATAGTCACAAAGAATTTCCTCGCGCGTTTTCGTCATTGATTCTTTCAACAAGCAAAATAAAAAATTCATGAACCATTGTCACTTGCCCATAATTTGCTGCCTGTAGAAGTGTGGAGGGGGAGGGAATGGAGATGGGGGAGGGGGGTAACTGAATTCTGCACGTGGATGGAATGGGCGGAAAACACTGTTGGTTCAAAATGATGACAAAATACACAGCTGGACATGTACCGAATCTGTTTGTATATAAGTAAGGGCAGATAACTTAATTCTTGTGATATCTCACAACAGAAATTTTGAAGTTTCAATTCCATAACAATAGTATATATAATAGGTCGCCTGAAGGTAATTGTACTTGAGAGGTCATGTTTTTATTTAATTTATATTTCGAGTTTATATAATTTTGATTTCACATAAACATGACAGTATGAGAATATATTTGGCATACAATGCATTGTTAAAAACACGGCATGTTTCATAAATAAACAAACTATATTTAAACTGACCGCCCTGGTGAACATAATGTGTCCCCATTGTTGTAAACAATAGGGCTTTCCCTCGTTTTGTCTTCAAAACAGCCTTTCATGTAGCATGGATCAAACTGGATATTACAACTTGGGGGTATTTATTTTTGAGCAGCTATTTTTGCAGGGATCACATCAGGTAATTCTCAACTCATTTTCTAAAGTAATAAAGATGAACAATTTGGGTCACTGAGCATGCTGTCATTAATAATGTATGAACTGGAAATTTCCCATTCGTCTTCAACATAAAGTTGATAAACATGAGGGCTGACAATAAAAAAATAACACAAAAGCATGTAGTTTGGGAATTTTATTTTTTTTAGCTGAAAATGTGAAAAGATTAAATTGAGAAAAAAACAATTCCAAAACACTTTCACATAATTTTATTTTGATTGAACAATTGAAATTTTCGTGCACATTTTCATGATGACCGGTACCAGTAGTCAAAACTTTAATTCAGAGAAATATGGGGTGGGCTTATTTTGGGGTGATACCCCAAAAAATATGTTTTCTAAAAAGTTGGGGGGTGGGCTTATTCACGAGAGTGGGCTTACTGACGGGTCAGTACGGTAAGCACTTTTCACTGAATTTGACAACTTTTCAAGGATTATTAGGGCTGTTCAGATAGGGCAGCCGATCAGTTTGTTCGCCTGCCATTTGACTAAAAAGAAATAAGTATCCATTTTTTTTGTTAGACCACGATACTAGACCTTCAACAAATATCTTTACCTGAATTGCCAATTTATTCATTTGTTAACTCTTCCTGACGCAGGATTTACTTTGTATTAATAATAAAACCTACTGTTAAACATATGGGGGGGGGGGGGGGGGGCATGGTGGTGTTGCAGTAACCGATTCTCGTCAGATCGCCGAAGTTAAGCAACGTCGAGCCCTGTTAGTCCTTGGATGGGTGACCATCTGAGCAATCGATTCGGACTCCTGCGTTGTGCCCTTGGCCAAGGCCCTTAACCCTGATTGTCCACATGGGGGCACGATGAAGCTGTGTACTAAGGCATACTGCACAATGATGGTGCGCATGTCTTCAAGCAATCTAACCCTGCCTGTGCTGCAGTGCAGAGTTATGATGTTGGGGAGCTGGCAGCTGCTCGTCTTTGCACGGTGGTTCTCTCCAGGTACTCCGGCTTCCTCCACCAGTAAAACTGTCACCGACACGATATGACCTTGGCTGTTAAAGTGTCATTAAACCTTAATAAATAAATAATAAATAGTTAAACATATGATGACATGATGATGAAATGCTTTGATGTAACACACTGTTGGAAAGGGCTCTCTGAGCCCTTTCCAAAAGTGTATTACATCTAGTGCTCAAACAACTATGGAATTTCAAAGTCGACTAGTCGACATCCCGAAGTTGAGTCGTCGTTGACTAATCGGCAAGCCAGACTAACTTCGGAATTCGTGCTTGTAACCGGCCAACAACACCATGTTACACAAGAAAAAGACTTTTTTTTTAGTTCCTAACAGGCTACCCCCTGCTTCATTACAAGGACGAACCATGAGCTATGCGTCGTGGTAAAACAAACGTGTCAAACACATAAACCTCCCTATTTTAGTGTAGAGCTGTTCGGTTCACAGAAAAAGTTGTTGGTACTCGGTGCCGTCAAAGTACAGAAAATGGAACCGAGTAATTTTGGAAAAGACCGAAAATGTTGGTTCCGGTACATCCAGGTTACCACATAAACAAAAGAGGGAAAAAATGAACGTCGACACGGAACGCAGCGCAGTGAAAAAGTACTTTATTAGGGAGAATAGAATGGATAAACATTCAACTTGCAAAGTATGCAACAAGAAAATTGCATTGATGTATGGCAACACCTCTAATCTACTTAAATAGTAGATTAAATTCCCAATTGTATTACGAGAAACATTCAACGATATATATTTTGATGTTGGCGAATCAGCATTGGAAGAATCAAACCAAGACACTGAGACACTGCGTGGGAGTCAGGGAGCGTGACACAACACATGCTGCGGACAAACTGTCTATAAAGTTCTTTGAAGTTTATCGAGTTTCCGGTTGGTTGTTACATTGTCGCATCCACTATCTGAAGCCAGCGACTGGCAGCATGTTTTTTTCAAGCATTTTGTAACCCTATTTCCCTGGAGATGTGAATTCATTGATCTTTCTACTGAGATTTTGTTGGCTTGCGAGTCCTCCTACTGTGTTTTGACTAGTCGACGACAAAAACCAGAGTCGACTATAGACGAAAAAAAAACGTCGACATCGACTAGTCAGCTAATCATTTGAGCACTAATTACATCACAGAAAATTATCAGATTACTTACAGAAACTCATGAAATAAACCACAGTAGTCCATAATCTACGCACCAGATTGAAGTAGGTTATCTTAAACTTCTTGTCTTAGAGGTTACATGTTACATGTAAACTAACTTCAAGGGTTTTTCAAGAAAGGTGGTGGAAAATTTTGTATTTAAAAAATAATGTTTCATTGGGGTATTATAACACTTTCAACAGCCTCTATTATCTTACGTCAGACAGTTTTACTGGTGGAGGAAGCCATATAGAACCACCGAGCAACGGTCAGACTCTTGCAGTGTTCCAACTCCGCACAAGCAGGATTTGCATTGGTTGAAGACAAGTGCACCATCAACGTGCATTTTTATATGCCCGTTTGAAAAACGGGACGTATTATAGTATGGCATTGTCCGTCCGTCTGTCCGGCTGTCTGGCTGTCCGTCCATCCGTCCGTCCGTCCGTCCATCCGTTTGGTTTCCGAACAATAACTTTAGTATTTGTTTTCCGATCGGCTCCAAATTTGGTATGTGGTTTAATCACAACAAAATACAGATCATGTTCGAATATGGGGTCGGTCCGAACATATTTTGCCTGAATTATGGCCCCTGTTGGACTTAGAATTCGTCAAATATTTGGTTTCCGGATGATAACTTTAGTATTTGTTTTCCGATCGGCTCCAAATTTGGTATGTGGTTTAATCACAACAAAATACAGGTCAAGTTCGAATATGGGGTCGGTCTGAACAATTTTTGCCTGAATTATGGCCCCTGTTGGACTTAGAATTCTTCGTCAAATATTTGGTTTCCGGATGATAACTTTAGTATTTGTTTTTCGATTGGCTTCAAACTTGTTAGTCTTTTTCTCAAATGACTGAAAAATTTAGTCATTTCACAAAATCACTGATTTCAAAGTCTGACCGTAACATATATATATATGCCAGTATAAATTTCTCGCACTCTAAAAAAATTGCAAATGTGTTAAAATGGTACAATTTGAACAGTTCACGGGCGTATGATGCAATGTCCAGCGGTGCTCTTGTTAAAATATGCACATGTTTGAGGAACTGTTTGAGAAGTTTCATCAAAATCAATTCATAAATGGACAAGGAGTTGCACCCACCAGAACCTCTTATAGAATTCAAAAGGAGATTTTTTCCTTTTTTTATTGGGGTTTAACTACACTTTTGATGGCCAGTGTCACCTCGTGTCAGGCAGTTTTATGGCTGGAGGACTCTGGAATATCTGGAGAGCTGGAGAGAACAACCTGAGCAGCAGTGGGCAACTGTCAAGACTCCCCAATGTACCAACTCTGCAGGGTTTACATTGGTTGAAGACAAGTACACAATCGACATGCAGTGTGCCTTAGTACACAGTGCCATATGGAAGTACACCGTCGACGTGCTGTATGCCTTAGTAAACAGTGCCATGTGCCCCCAGTCTGGATTAAGTGTCTTGCCTAAGGACACAAGACAGTTACCCATGGTGGGTGTCGAACCATGACCTTTCTTTTTGATGTCAATGCCGTAACCACTGTTCCACCATACTCCCTAGGTAGTGCAAAATCAAGTCTTTTTCAAAGATATCAACAAATTCAAGCACATCTAAAGGAAGGGGGCTAAAATTCAAGGATCTTTATTTGAGTGAGGACCCTGTTACGCTGGAAACTTATCAGCCTACTCTCCCATATTTTCAACAATTGTTGTTTTTAGCTCACCTGAGCACAGCTCAATGGGAGCTTTACTAATCATTTTCTGTCCGTCGTCCATCCAGCGTTAACTTTACATTATCGACTTTTTCTCACAAACTACCTAACCAAATTGAACCAAATCTGGTGTGCATGTTCCTTATCCAGCAGTAGCAGAGACTTGATATTGGGTGTGCAGCTTCCTTTTGGGGTGTCGACTCAGATTTGTTCAAGAGAAGTTCTAGGGGCTATATTACCATCATTATGGGAGGGGCAAGAATTTTTGCCGTGCCCAAAATTTATATTTTCCAAACCGAGAGGCTGATTTGAACCAAATTTGATATGAGGTTTTATTGGGACATAAGTAGTTAATTTTTGCCAAAAAAGTTAAAATGCCCATATCTCCAAAACTACACAGCACTGAGAATTCTTATTTGGTGTTAAGCTTCCTTAGGACCAACAGAATGGAATGCTAAAAAAAATTGCTATCGGTTTTATCATGGGGTACTTTATTGGGGACTTCTGAAAAAGTGCTGAATCAGCATTTTTTAACGGGAAAAACATTTAACACTACTTTTCTCCCAAACCACTGCTCCAAAAGCTTTCAAATTTCACATATAACATCTTTGGAAGATTGTTTCACACGTTTATTGAAAGCAATTCCCTGGAGCCCAAATGTTTAAATTAGTGCAGTATGAGAAATATTCTTTAAAAATCTTCTTCTTCAGATCTACCAATAGGCATCTTTTGATATTTGGTATGCAGCATGCTTAGGGAGGTGAGATTCAAGTTTGTTCAAGCCAAATCCCTGGGTTCATATTTGGGTTGAAAATTTGGGGTCCCGGTCTGAACTTAGAAGTTTGGACCAAAATCCAGAAATTAGTTTTTTTATGCGTTTTGGTCAATTTTAAGACAAAAAAATGTTTTTTTCTTTTTTACACAGAAAATTTCGGGTCCGGCTGGGACTTACAAAAATTTTGGACCAAAATCCGGAAATGAGTTTTTAAGACAAAAAAAATTTTTTTTTTTTTACACTGAAAATTTGGGGGCCGGGTGGGACCAAAATACGGAAATTAGTTTTTTGGTTTTTTATGCATTTTGGTCCATTTTAAGAAGAAGGAAAAAAATTTTAGTCTGAAAAAATTTTGTTTGGGACTTCGAACATTTCCAAACGAAAATAAAAAAACTCTGTTTTTATGCGTTTATCTCAATTTTGGGACGAACAAGTGCAGGAACTGAAAATAGAAGGAAAATCCTGTGTATTGTGTGGGCACAATCGCTTCATCTAGTTGGTGTATGCTTTTCTTAGGAGGGGCGTATGCAGCTTATTCAAGTCAAGTCCTTGGTTTGATATTTAGACTACCATGTCAGGTGAGCGCTCTAAGGCCCCCTGGAGCCTCTTGTTTATATAGGCCTCCCATACTTTAACCCTTTACCTAACATGAAAAGCAGACGACACTTGCAAAAAAAATTCTTGAATAACTAATTTTTTTTCATTTTTGTCTCAAAAACATAGGTTATGACCCCTCGTTGGAACGAGCTCGACGAGCTCGTTCCAACGAGGGGTCATAACCTATGTTTTTGAGACAAAAAATGAAAATATTTTGAAAATTAATTGGCGATTTTTGATAATAGCGCTGGCCGGTTTTGGCCGTTACGTTGGGTAAAGGGTTAAACCTGAAAAATAAAACAAAGAAACACACAGCTGAAGCACTGCTTTAATCTTCAGCGGTGGTTTTTAAAGTAGAATAATGAATGGTCAAGAACACAATACCATGGCATTCATGATTTACATTCATAAAAAATCAAATCATAGATGCTGAACGATAGTCAAAAAAGATGCAAACAAGTCAAGACAGGGAGAATATTGTAAGATAAATTGGTTGTTACCACCAAGTGGATTTCCGAGATGCTGTATTGAAGTCTTGACCTCCCCTCTGGATCATATATCGACTCATCCTAATGGACTCGTTGATATATGCCCAGAGACAAGGTCTCAACTTCTATACACCATCTTGGAAACCTGCATGGTGGTAATAACCAATATATATTTTCATTTGCCTAAACACTTTACCCAACATAATGGCTATGACCGGCCAGTTCTATTCACAAAAATTGCTATTTAGATTTATTTATTTCTTTTTCAACTTTTGCCTCAAACACCTAGCTTTTGTCCAGGCCTGGCATTCTGAAAAATGCAGGAGGGCAAAAAATCGCTCTCCTCAATCAGCTTAGGAGAGCAATTAGCTTTACACAGCATTTTGAGTATCCAGTTGAACGAACTCATTGAAACTGAAACCAACAGACTACATCAGTGATTTTATTAACTTTACTAAGGTAAAGCGTAATCTCTTAGACATCCAGATGTCTCACTCAACAACTGAAAACACACTTGACAAGACCTGTGTGTGTACCCAGACCTGTTGTCCAAGAAAGTCATACGCCTACCGCTACCACCTTCAACCCCCCAAGGGGTTTGAAGGTGGTAGCGGTAGGCGTATGACTTTCTTGGACAACAGGTCTGCTTGAATCTACAGTCACATCCTGGTGCAAGTGCTTCAAGTGACAGGATAGTAGTAATGGTAGTGTATTATAGTGTCAATATTCCTTGAATAATTACCCGTCAAACTGTGATGTCAGTTGTTGAACTTGAAACTGACAGAAAAAAAATATTGCTGTGACCCATTTTGCTTCAAATGATTGCAACTGTGTTTGGGTATGGTTGCAGCCATTACCTTTTACCACTAAACCACTTTCAAAATGAAATTACGTGATGTTATGTGTCTTCGAAGTTAAATTACATTTTTGCTTTACCACAAAAATTTAATGTGAGCATAATACATGTAATCTCAATCATCCCAGACCAAAATATTTAGGAGGGCAATTTTTCGCTCTCCTTAATTCTTTCAGGAGGGCAGTAAGGAGAGCTAAAAAATCGCTCTCCTGAAATTGCCAAGCCTGGCTTTTGTCCCCTTATTAAAATTTTCAAATAAATTTTTTGTTTCTTGTTAATTACAGGGAGTTAAGACAGACTTTTTAGAAGTACAGTGGAACCTGGTTAATTGAATAGCCACTTTGCCAATGAAAATTATTTAATTAACAGGAAAAGTATTCAATTAACAGGGATTGTTTCACTTTCTTGTAATCTAGAGAGAAACTTAACATTTATTCTATTATATCTTGTTTGACAGAGCTCCATGAGCTCTGTCAAACAAGATATAATAGATTAAATGCCTGTATTGGATGTACTGAGGCCAAATAGGTCTATAAACAAAGGAAAACTGGAGAGAGTCTGGGTAATTTCTTGACAGTTACAAGATTTTTTATTCAATTAACAGGAGTTTACTCTATAACCTATATTCAATTAACAGGTCAAATTTGTACTGGAAGTATGGTAAATGGTTTTGTGTTGGGAAATTATATTCAATTCACAGGGTTATTCAGTTAAGAGATATCCAATTAAGTGGGCTCCACTGTATTATTTTTTCTATTTTTATTTTATAGCAACAATATGACATTGAAGGTATTGAAAACCATCATCTTGACAATGGATGCTGTATTGGAACATCAGAAATCAACATTGGAGCATCTGGTGGAAACAAAACTCATCAGAACATCTTCAGAAACAATTGGACTGAGCTGTATATGTATGCTATTACAGAAGGCTTGTACTATTGAAGGCGCCATTGAGGACAGAGATAGATTTGTGCGTTTGTTACAGGCACAAGGATACTCTTGTGACCAAAATACTTTCTCATCTTCACAATGCAATTTACCCATCCCACAAAAGAACTCAGATAATATTACGGCATATTCTTTAGGAGCAAAAATTATGGATACAGATGTGAAAGCCCAGCCTTTGCAGTCAGATGTTTCAGGGCATGATACTACAACATTAACAGACAATTTAGTCCTAACAAAATCTATTATTTCCTGTTGTTGTCATTGGAACCCAAAAGTAACTGATGTTGAAAGTCGGAAGACAAGAAATGAACTTATAGTTACAGGTGTTGTTTTGACGGCATCTTGGATTATAAGACGTCTGCATCAGTGTGGAAGTGATTTAATATTGAAGTTTTCACATTGGTTTAATAGATTCATCAGATCGTTACCATTCTCAAACAAACATGCTTATATACATCTTTTGAACAACTGTCACCAAGTTTGTTTGTTCTTTGAGTTGGTTGAACTGTCTTCTTTTGTTCAAAGTTCATCTTCAGAGAGTAATGAAGGTGATGTGAATACAACACTGCATGTTTTGAATGATATATTGTTTGCTCTTGGTAATCATATTACTGAACATAATGAGAAACTTGAGTGCAAGAAATTATTTCCTCTAGTTAAATATCAGAATTGGTTTTTAGCTATTCAGAAGCAGAGAATTTTGTCAGCATCAAGTTCTAACAAAAGTAAGTATACATACAGATTATCATGATAAGGCCTAAAAAAATAAAAAATCTGTTTCTCAGGCCCTCCCGCATGGTCCTTTTGGCTGCCACATGTTCTCTTTTTATAACCAATTTAAACTTAAAAAAAATTAAAATTAAATGGTTTATATCTGTTATTTTACCCAAATTAAAAAAATTGATGAATTTGTCCCTTGAGTTCAAGGGATGAAATACACCACCACCCATGCTATTCTGTAGATTATGAGGCCTACAACTTGAACCAAGAACATGAACTTTTGATGGCAAAGAAGTAATTACTGAAATAAAAAATAAAATAAAAAAACCGCTCGCCCAACATGCAATTTCACAAATAATGGCCTGAGAAACAGAAGATCTACTTTGTGTGGCCTAATGTGCATGTCCTGTGATTTGTATCAGATTCGAGGTGGTGTCCAAAAAGGGATTTCAACAAGCCGGCTTTGCTGGCCCATTGAGATCATCTCTAGTCTTCAGTCAGCTTGAGTGCTGGAGGTAATGCCTACATGTATCACAAAACTTAATATTTTCCCATAGGCTCCCCCATCATAACGTTCAGGTGAAAAAAAAAATATGATCGCATAAATTTAATTTTGGCATTCAGATATCTTTTGTCAAGTATTGCCCTTCAGACAACTTTTTCTCACCTGAATTCAGGGGGTCATGCAACAAATAAGAGAGAAAAAATGACGTGAACAGAATTACCGGTGACGTGCACATATTTTTTGGGGAATTTCCAACAAAAACACACCAAAAGTCAATTGTATTTTTAGGTCCAAAAGTCATCAAATCACCCCCTTTTTTTTATCAGGAATATTCAACAATACTGCATGATGTCAATAGAATATTTCAAATGTTTATTGAAACAATATATTTTCCCATGGCTGTTTATTTTTAGAGATCGCATCACTTCCAAGTTCAACATTTCAAGGTGGGTAACTCTAATTCAAATGTTTAGTCCAGTGATACCTGCAGCTCCATGAAATGATCACATACTGTACGGCTGCCATGGACTAGTCACTCTCCATGGTGGACAATATTTCCACGAACGCAATAATATTAGATTCCAAACACTAATTATAGGAATAATCAGCAAAAATTTAATTAATCAATTAAAATTTTGCTGCTGATTTTTATTACCTGTTAAATTCATGCATGGACATTCACTCCAAATTGGAGGCAGTTGAAGCATCTGTTTATTACTTGATCCCAAATCATATAGGGCTTTGAACTATGTTGTTATAAACAGTACATTGTTTGGGAGAGCTGCTAAAATAGTCCCCTTTGATGTAAATAGTTTGATGCATTCAGTAAAAGAAAAATGATTCAAACCTCATTAACACAAAAACGGTCAGTTCTTGTCAGGCCTGAAAATAAGCAGTCTAACATTTGCAGAATGAGGTCCTCAGAGGGTGAATTTGATGAATTTTGATTCAGATTCAGATTGAGGTTCACAGAGGGTAAATTTAGTGATGCTACCCCTGGTTTTGTATTAGGAAATTATATTCAGTTAACAGGGTTATTCAGTTAAGAGATATCCAATTAAGTGGGCTCCATTGTACTTTCTCTTTTGCTTCCAGTTATTTCCTTTGCAGGTTATCTATCAGGACTATCTAACCCTTTTGACTTAATGTGAACTTAAGCAAATTTTGACACTTCAGTGCAGGTGCTTCTACATGGAGTGATGCTTATAATGTCTTCTAGACAAGAGTGGAATTATTCTGGCAGATCCCCGAGGGAACCCCAGGAAGTGAAGGTGTGCTTATTTACTGTGGTAAACAAGCTCCATTTTACTGGTAAAATAGGACCTGGTCATCAATACCCAGCATGCAAGACCTCTAAAATGGGCACTGTGGGTATAGTATAGGTTGCAGTCATAATTAGCCATTGTCCAGAAATATGTGACATTAACCCTTTACCCATCGGAAAACGATATCAAAATTTATTATTTGAAAAATCATATTTTTATACTGTACCAATGACCCAGACATAGCTGGTGCTAACTCTTAAAATATAGGGCCAAACACAAATTTTGCCCCCCAATCCCCAAAATTTGCATCTAAAACCAAAGAAAACATGTCCTGAATGGCCCTCCATACTTCACCTCTACTGCGCATGCGCAGTGTCAAGGACGTCCCGAAATTGGCGCCATTAATCATTCTTAGTTTGGCCCTTCATCAGTTAACATCTGACTGATCTTTGTGCTTGTAAATCTCAGTTTAAATGATGCCAGACACATAAATATTAGTGAAATGGTGATTCTAAGGAGGATATAGAAGGAGGAGAGGGAAAATGAGTGACAGAAAATAATCAGGGCTGTAACTTAAAATTTTTTAATGAAATTATGTTAAGTTACCTATTTTCGAGGCAACTGCCTGTTGTGGTCATTCTTGTTATCAAGATTACACTGCTTATTCAGTGTTTTCCTCTCTCCCTTTCCTTTAAGTCCCCTCTTGCTATTCTCCCATGCTTTTGGCATATTTTCTGTAATATTATTACTAAAATTTCTTGGGAGTTTTAGCTTGATAACAGAATGTATTCTGTTCTTTTCCCCATGTTTACGTCTTCACCTATGGGTGGTTAGGCGTAGTGTTCTGCATCTACCATCTGATGTTCTGCAGTTTCTTCCCTGGAAGTCTCTGTTTTGCATCAGATAGTGTATTATTGGTAACTGATTTCGGGCCAGGGTGCCTGGAGTCTTGATCTAGTGTTTTTACACTTATTGTTTACATTTCCAACAGCCCTCTGTGTGAGGGGGGATTTCTTGAAAATAATATTTTGATGTTAATTTAATCATAACTGGACACATTATTATTGTTCGTAAGTGTTGCATAAATTGTTTAAAATATTTTTAGAATTTTTGTCCACACTTAGACTTGGGATCCATTGGGGCTCAACATTACTTTTCAGAAACTTGGGCTATTCTGAAAAAATATTTTTTCAAAAGTTTTTGATTCAATTATTTTTTCTATGTTAATGGATCTTGTTATTATGTATTTTGATTGTCAGGGGTTGGTGCGAGTACTAGGACTTTGTTTTCTTTTCACATTGAAAGGATATTGTTCAATTGTAATTAGAGGAAATCTTCCTCTGACTTTCATAATCATTGTATAATGTAGTCAGTGTACTCGCACTAACTCCTGTTCTGTATGTGTTGATTACGATGACAACATGGGAAGCGTGTGTCATGGTATGTTAGTGGGGAATTGGCCATTCCGGTCCTTTCCCCGCAGGGTCACTCTACTTTATCAATCTCTATTTCAGACGATCATGATCAGGGTGATGTATCCATGATGTCTTCCAAAAAGTGTGCCTCCGTCGTCACAATTAATGAAGAGCTAGCGGAAAAGTGCTCAGGTAATACGTCAATTGCTTAAGAGGACCCTAGTAGGTTCGACGGCCTTTGACGTCCGCTAGCTCGCCTGGTGTAGCGTCCATTCATCGAATGGTTCGGCAGCCGGGTTCGTCCGTTGCGGTCTAGAAGGAGTTTTGGGTGATGCGAGCACTATAAACATCCATGTGCACACCCAGAGGATTAGAGGGGAGAACGGAGGAAGCCTTTTAGTCCGGTTCATAGCTCGTCCAGGCCCTCCGGGCTGCGAGCGAGAGAGGCCCCTCTCTCGTACATCAACATCTGGCCCCAGTTGTTGTGGTACAAAATGTCTCGCATTCGGAGCATACGTCCGCCGCTCGGGACGCTCCGTTATATTGACAGTCCGGAGAGACTGTCAATAAGGCTTCCTCATTCTCATGGCAGCGCACACGACCTCACCTTGGCTACGTGGCCTCCGATATCCAGTCAACTTCACCAATCATAGAATCCTCGGCGACCAGGTCACGCCATCCGATAGCCAGGGACACAAGGCCTGCAGACTCCGGACGTTCGCATAAGAAAGTATGCGGGAGTCAACGTACACGGAGCTTCCAGCGGCAAAGCATCGTAAGACCACTTCTGCACAGGCCTCGGTGATGGATGTGCTATCCCAAATAGCACAACTTATCGCAGCATCCCAGCAACGACAGAATCTCTGTTGCATAATATAATATCCGACGACGCTGGATCGGGACGCTCCGCGGAAGCATCAGGTGCGGACGTCCGAAAATTTCATACGGTCCGACGGGATGCCAAAAGGGATTCGGAGGTTTTCGAGCTTTCCCTTTCGGAACTACATAAGCTGCTGTATATGTCATCCGACTTCATCTTCTAGAGGTTTTTCGTTGGACCAGAATGCTGTGATACCGGATAAGAAACTGATAGCGTCGGTGGACTTAGAAATTTTTGGTTCGGTTCGGGGACATCGTCCCTCAGTTCCGACACAGTCCAATAATGTCTCAGATACGTTCGATTTATTGAACGACGCTATATATATTTTTTATATGCTTGCTATGTACAAGCATATCTGGTTTCTTGTTCGCAAAATTACTGAGATGTCTTTCAAAAATGTGCCTCTGTCGTCATAGTTAATGAAGAGCTAGTGGCAATTAGTGCTCATGGATTACGTCAATCTCCTAAAAGGTCCCTAGTAGGATCGACGGAGTTGACATTCGCTAGCTCACCCGGTGTAGCGTCCATTCATCGAATGGTTCGGCAGTCGGGTTCGTCCGTTGCGGTCTATGATGGAGATTTGAGTGATGCGAGCACTATAATAGACTTTAGTACACACCCAGTGACGACGGATTAGAGGAGAGATCGGAGGAAGCCTGTTAGTCCGGTTCCTAGCTCGTCCGGTCCATCCGGGCGGCGAGCGAGAGAGGTCCCTCTCTTGTGCAACAACATATGTTGTTGTTCGGAGCATATGTCCGCCACTCCGGACGCTCCGTTATATAGACAGTCCGAGTGACTGTCGATAATGCTTCCTCATCCTCACAGCAGCGCACACGACCGCACATTGGCTACGTGACCTTGAATATCCGGCCAGCTTCGGCATTCAGTGATTCCATGGCGAACAGGTCACGCCATCCGGTAGCCAAGGGACATGAGGCCTGCACACTCCGGTCGCTCGCATAATAGAAGTATGCAAGGGGTAACGAACCCGGAGCTTCCAGCGGCAATGCATCGTAAGACCGCTTCTCCCAGGCCTCAGTGACGGACGTGCTATCCAAAATAGCACAGCTTATCGTAGCATCCCAGCAAACGACAGATTCTCGGTCGGATCAGGAATAATCCGACAGCGCTGGGACGGTACGCTCCGCTGTTGCATCAGGTACGGACGACCGAATATTTCATAGGGTCCGACAGGATGGCGAAAGGGATTCGGATGATTTTCGAGCTTTCCCTTTCGGAACAACAGAAGCTGCCATACATTTCTTCTGGCATTATCTTCCAGAGGTTGTTCCGTCGGACTACATTGCTGCGATACTGGATAAGAGACTAATAGCGTCATTGGACATGGAGTTTTGGATCGGTTGAGGGACATTGTCCCTGAGTTACCGACGCAGTCCAATAATGTCTTTAGAACATTCGTGAATTTTAGGAAATAATTGTTTATTGGCAGAACTGGGCTTACCGAGAGTTCCTTTGCGTTTAAGACGGCGAGACTCAACACTGCAATTGTCTTTTTCGCCGTCTATGTCAATTCCAACCACGATGTTGGAAACGACAATGATGTATAATAGACTTAACTTAGACGCTTATCATACGTACACCACCTTACTGAGACGTTATCATTACGTCTTCAAGAGAAAGAATTCCAGGATATGATCCTCAATGGGATTTCTTTCAGTAGTTTTTCACGTATAACTCCGCCCTTCAGTGGCAACCTGGAGTTGGTTAGACGTAACGCAGCCCTAGCTACATCCACGCGCATGGATAGTAAGGTGAAGAACTCTCTCAGAGTCGCTTCGATCCCCGAGAAGCTTCTCTTCGACGGTAACCTTTCAGCAATCTTGAATTGCTCGATATACACGTTCTCTTGTCTGTCTAGTGTAACAAGAGATTCAGACGTGGGCAAACATTCGGTGGTTGACTCAGAGAGTTCCACTGTAGTTGCCGGATCCGAGTTTTTCGATTATGACGGATGTCAGTCAAACAGGTTGGGACACATTTTGTTCCCAACGGATTCGAAGTGCCGGGGTCTTTGGGTTCCGTAGTTTTTTGGCAAGCTCTTTACTTCCAAGGAAGAATATTATGTTGGCTTGCACTACGTCATTGGATGAATTTTATTCAGAAACGCATGTTCAATCCTGTCCGATAATACGACAGTAGTTGAGTATATCCGGAACCAGGGAGGCACTCATTCAGTTCCATTATTGATTTTAACGGAAAGAATCCTTCTGTTTGTTATAGAACGCCAAGTTCTGTTTCGGTTCGTCATATTCTCGGTCGTCGGATCGTATTAGCAGACTCCCTTTCACGTAAGGGTCGTTGTTGCCGTCGGAATGCACTATCAACTAACAAGTATTCAATCAGATTTGCTATCAATGGGAGCACCCAGTGATAAATTTATTTGCGACACAGCTCTCCAATCAATTGTACACGTATGTGTCACCGTGTCCGGATCTCTGAGCATATGTAGTTAACGCTCTATCAATCTAGTAGGACGCGATGATAGGTTATACGTATCCCCCAGCGCTGTTGATTCAGCAAGTATTGCTAGGATTATTCATCCACAATACAATTCTGTTGGTAGCATCTCTGTCCCACAGAGGCGGTGGATAAATTTACTTAGATGTCTACTGTGGGACTTACCGCGGAAACTTCCTCCACGAGAGGATCTTTTTTCGCTGGGGAAATCGTGTCAACTTTTTCACAACCCGCAAGGTCTCAACCTTCACGTATTCCGTTGTGCGGTCCTTCTTGCATAGCAAGCACTGTATAGGACCAGCAGTGGACGCGATTCCTTACTGTAGAAGGACCTCCTCTTCGCTATACTATGCGGCTAAAGTGGAGGGTCTTCCATCGTTGGTGTAGGGATCTTTATGTTGATATTTTGGATTCCTCCATACCAGACATTGTAAACTTTCTAGTATACTTGTTTAACGAAATCATCTGCAGCCAGTTACTTTTATAAGTTATAGGTCTATGTTATCTGATACCTATGCACACCATGATAGTTTACAATGGAGCCTAATGTCTCTTTATCTAAGTTAGTTTGAAACTTTTCGACAAGAGACCTAGAATCGTTAGATTAATTCCTATTCGGAATTTAGCTTGGGTTCTTATTAACTAAAGCAACCATTTGAATCCGTGGGACAGCAGTTTCAAATTCTGGTCTTTTAAGGCAGCGATTCTCTTAGCCTTCTCTTCTGCTGAAGAGTCAGTGAGCTTCATGCACTATCGGTGGACGATTCTCACTTTCGTAGTATCGGGAACTCTATTACCTTTACTACTAATGCTGTATTTTTGGTTAAGAATCAGGCTCCTAATGATATCCGGAACCTATTGTTTTCAAGGTCCTTCCGACTTCGAGCGGGCATAGGCCTTTACTCTGTCCGGATAGACCTTTTTGTATTTATTAACAGATCTCAGTTTATCAGTAGGACGTAAAGCTTCTTCTGGCTCTGATGCCTAATAGAAAGGTCATTACGGTCCATTCTATTACTTAATGCTTTCAGTTAACTATCGGTACTGCTTAGGATAATCTATCCTTATCTCAGCAGTCTGTGCTTAAGATTTCGGCTCATGAAGTAAGAGCTCTTCTACATCTTGGGCTGACATATAGTTTTGCTACTATAGATTAAGTAGGCTGCATTTTGGTCTCAACCATCCACATTCACAAATTTTTATCTCAGAAATATTGTATCCATTTCTGGAGACCTGCATTGTTTAGGTCCATTATCAGCTGCTCAGAAAGTCGATCACTGAACCAATTGCTACTATAGCTATGTAGGCTTTATGTTCCGGCAGTGACTCTGTCCTGCTGCCCTCTTCGCTCTGGGCTATTTGACCCAGGGCAAGAAAAATATGGGGGGGGGGGAGAGGGTGTTCCCTTGGGTCACCTGTTTTTATTATGAAAACAAGGGGATACCTCCTCCGGAGTTAGTAATTCTGAGCTGTTACTGGGATGGTTTCTTAAGTGAAGGTTAGGTTTTTTATTCATTCATGTCATAGTTTTAAAGTATAGCATTTGAATATGTTATGTGTCAAACGGATGTTATTATACTATCCTCGGACACTTTTAAAAGAGGATAAAGAGTCTCAATTCTTTGGACTAACTTTATTTATTGGCTTACTTTAAATATAATTAGTATACGAATTATACTGGATATTAATAGAGAACATGGATGTTATGATGCTCAATTATAGAAGGTATTGTGTCTTTCTAATTTGTCATAAATAAGAAAGATACACGTGAAGCCTATTTCTCCTTTTCTCCTACAGGAGATGACTCTATTTTATATAGTTGAGCTTATTGGATTTTCCTCTATGTCCTGGGCCCTCCAGCCTTTTTACTATTCAGCTATGTCTGGGTCATTGGTACAGTATAAAAATCTGAAAAAATTTATAGTAATTTATATATTTTTTATACTTACCAATGACCCAGACGGAGATGGCCCTCCCAGGAGTTGGGAACTCATACCTCCCCGCTAAGGACATAGCGCTTACCAGGCACTGATGGTAAGAATGATTAATGGCGCCAATTTCGGGACGTCCTTGACACTGCGCATGTGCAGTAGAGGTGAAGTATAGAGGGCCATTCAGGACATGTTTTCTTTGGTTTTAGATGCAAATTTTGGGGATTGGGGGGCAAAATTTGTGTTCGGCCCTATATTTTAAGAGTTAGCACCAGCTATGTCTGGGTCATTGGTAAGTATAAAAAATATATAAATTACTATAAATTTTTTCAGTTTTTTTTCAATTTTTCCAAAAATGTTAAACAAAACCATATCATGTGACACCTCATTGGAATGAGCTTGACAAGCTCGTTCCAAAGAGGGGGTCACATGATATGATTTTGTTGACATTTTTTGAAAAATAATATTTGTTCAGATCCTAAATTTGCATATTACGCGAGCGGATGTGGCCGATTCGTTAGGTAAAGGGTTAAACACCAATAAATCAGTAACCAAGTCTTGACCAGAAATCGTTGCCATGACACTTGGAACTACAGGTTGTGGGAGAGTCTGGAAAATGGTCACAGGCTGTAAATTTAATGTTCATTGCAGACTTGGAAACTGGGAAAAAGTAGCTAATGATTAGGGAAAGGTTGACAAAGAGAAGTTTGAGGAGCAAGGCAGTATTTTCAGTTCTGGGAGGTTCAAGTTTTTTGGCCTGCCTAAAATTTATATTTCCTGAACCGAGGCGCCTTTTTGAAACAAATTTGGTATGCAGTATTATTGGGCCATAAGTACTTCTGCATGCATGCATGTAAAAAAAAGATGGGCATCCCTGTGGGAAACCCTGGACCGAAAAATTAAAAAAAACTTTCAATAGCCCATTTCTTACCAACCTACTCACATTTGCTTAACTGTTTATCTTATAACATTATTGTGTTATTATAACATACTATTCCATGTCAATTGCTCATATCATTATTTCTTTTGTCATTTTTCCACTTTTGAAGTGGGCAGAGTGGCTCAGTAAGCTCTGGCAAACAGAACTGAAATGGTTAAATTCCCAGTTGCATTATAGGAAAAATTAACCTTTTGAAGTTCTGGTTTAGTGGCATCACAGGCTGCCAAATTGAAAATTAAGGCAACCCATTTATGGGTTACCTTAAATTTTTTTATGGTAACCCTTTACAGTTAAGGTAACCTTTTTATACGCCCGTTTGAAAAACGGGACGTATTATAGTATGGCGTTGTCCGTCCGTCTGTCCGTCCGTCCGTTTGGTTTCCGAACAATAACTTTAGTATTTGTTTTCTGATCGGCTCCAAATTTGGTATGTGGTTTAATCACAACAAAATACAGGTCAAGTTCGAATATGGGGTTGGTCCGAACATTTTTCGCCTGAATTATGGCCCATGTTGGACTTAGAATTCATCAAATATTTGGTTTCCGGATGATAACTTTAGTATTTGTTTTCCGATCGGCTCCAAATTTGGTATGTGGTTTAATCACAACAAAATACAGGTCAAGTTCGAATATGGGGTCGTTCTGAACAATTTTTGCCTGAATTATGGCCCCTGTTGGACTTAGAATTCGTCAAATATTTGGTTTCCGGATGATAACTTTAGTATTTGTTTTCCGATCGGCTCCAAACTTGGTATGTGGTTTAATCACAACAAAATACAGGTCAAGTTCGAATATGGGGTCGGTCTGAACAATTTTTGCCTAAATTATGGCCCCTGTTGGACTTAGAATTCTTCGTCAAATATTTGGTTTCCAGATGATAACTTTAGTATTTGTTTTTCGGTTGGCTTCAAACTTGGCATGTGGTTTAATCACAACAAAATACAGGTCAAGTTCGAATATGGGGTCGGTCCGAACAATTTTCGCCTCAATTATGGCCCCTGTTGGACTTGGAATTTGTCAAATATTTGGTTTCTGGATGATAACTTTAGTATTTGTTTTTTGATCGGCTTCAAACTTGGCATGTGGTTTAATCACAACAAAATACAGGTCAAGTTCGAATATGGGGTCAGTCTGAATAATTTTGTCTGAATTATGGCCCCTTTTTGACTAAGAATTTGCCAAATATTTGGTTTCCGGATGATAACTTTAGTATTTGTTTTTCTATCGTCTCCAAACTTGGTATGTTGTTTAATTTACTGGTTTGCCCTGATGCACCCACCAATCCCTTCCAACCCATGGTCAATTATGAAAATTTACTGGTTTTTTTTCAAATTAACTGATTTCAAAATCTGACTGTAACATATATATATATGCCAGTATAAATTTCTCGCACTCTAAAAAAATTGCAAATGTGTTAAAATGGTACAATTTGAACAGTTCACGGGCGTATGATACAATGCCCAGCGGTGCTCTTGTTATCGGAGCAGTGGTTTATGTCGAATGGAATCGCTTCTACATATTAACCCTTTACCCAATGCAGTAGATTTCGAAATTTATTATTTTAAATATCATTTTTTACAAATAATTTCAACAAAACCATATCATGTGACCCCTCTTTGGAACGAGCTCGACGAGCTCGTTCCAAAGAGGTGTCAAATGATATGGTTTTGTTGAAATTTTTCGAAAGATATTTTTTCAGCTGCTGAATTTGCATATTATGTGGACAGATGCGGGCGATTTGTTGGGTAAAGGGTTAATAGGGTATCATGGACAAAAATTAAACTCTCTTGTCGACAAAGTCCAAGTTGTTAAATTATGTTACATTATTGGCTTATTGTCCCTGTGAGAACCCTTGAAAGTGCAGCAGTGCTTCTTTACTATAGAAATTTTTTTTTTTTTTTCTGGTAATATGGGTCCCAGTACATTACTGTTGCCGGTGGAAATTGGAAGTGCTATAAAAATGGGTACTATAGTTGTAAGCAGTTTGCTAAATTTCATCGCAAATAATTGTTATCATTTTAATTACATATATTTTGGTTAATAAAAACTATTAATTAACATGTACGACTTATAAAGAAAGATTGAATGCGTCATATACCATCACACCAGCTGACCACGAACATTAAATTAGCTTCCTTGTTTACAGAGCTGAAGTGCCACGAGATGATACAAGTGGACTGATGGTGTACCAGTAAACTGTGTGTTGATAACATAAAACTTGTGATGTCTGTGGCCGATTGCGGTGTAAAAATTTATTCTTATGAACTGGGAGTAATTAATGTATAATGCTATATTGAAGTAATCGAAAACTGTCACTTGTGCCGTTTCATTTTGATAACATTATCAATTAGTTTTGCCTACTTTGGAAAGAAACATCAACGTCATGCGTGATCAAAGAGAACATGAAGGTCACGGTTGTGATGAAAATAGAATATTAAACAATGAATGTGCAGCCTCTGCAGTTATTTATACACATTTTTCTGCTCTGTCATACATCTCAAGCTTCGCAGGGGATTTCTACCCACAGGAAGAACTGACTGTTCGCTTGTAATTTAATAATAATAGCGTCGACTGATCATCCCGTTTTTTTCTCACATGAAAAAAAAGCAACTGGCTTTCAAAAAACCAAAGTGAAAATTTGGGCGAATGGAAAACGGCTTGCCATAAAAAGGTTAAGGCAACCTTTAGGAAAAACGGAACGATCATTCGCTCAATTTGTTCAGGCCTGCATCAGTGTGCAGAGGGATAACCCTTTGCCAATCATAACAAGGAAAACCGGTCAGCACTTCAATTTTCATTCTTTTTGTCTCAAAAACATTGATTATGATGCCTCATTGGATCGAGCTCTTTGAGCTCGTTCCAGTGAGGGGTCATAAGCAGTGGTTTTGTTGCAAAAAATGAAAATATTTAGTTATTCAAGAATTTTGTTTGCAAGTGTCATCTGCTTTTCATGTTAGGTAAAGCATTAATTCAACACTCCGAATGTTGTCATGTCAACATTTGATTGGTTGAATTCCTGGTGGGAAATAATTACATCTTATTTTGATGACAGTTATTATTTCAGACTTTCAAAAATGTTGACACCGTTATGGAGATATAACTCGGTACATTTTTCCTTTTTTCCAGATTTATCTTCAAGGCATACAGCTCTTTTCCTCATGGAATTCTTTTATAATGCACAAAATCCCAAAAACACCCAGGAAATCATGGAGAGACAAGGTTTGGACATTCTTGTCAAGAAGTGCACACCAAAAAGGTTAAAGAAGAAATAAATCGCTTGCTACAGATCTCAACAATGTATCTGAAACACTTTACTGAAAGCTATTATTGTATTAATTCTAAAAATATAAAGTTTTATTTTTTTCTTACTAAATATTCTTATATGATCCTTATTGGAATAATCAGACTTCCTTAACCTGTTTTCTAACATATCTTTCAGAAATGATGCATGTTATTCACAAAATCGCTATTCAATTTTATTTCCAAGTTTTGCCTTCAAAACATAGCTTTTGACCCCTCATGACCTGGTTCCAATGGGTCATAAGCTCGTTTTCTTTAATTATGCAAAAAATATTTTTGCATATTGGCTAGTCATGTTAGTTGAAGAGTTTTAAGCTATGTTTTGAAGGCAAAAGATGAACACGCAGTGTTCTTACAATTGCCAGGAAAAAAGTTCCACACTCATTGCAGACATGTTGGCCCATTTTCCATACCCATTTGAGTATCTCATATTGACAACAATATGACTGAAGGCCGATTTCTATGAAAACAGTTCGTAAGGCCATTAAAAAAATGTCTTTGTTCTCAGGCAATTGTGTGCCTCAAATTTTTTATGAGGGCAGGAGGCTTTTTATTTTTATATTTTATTCTGAAATCTGAAAAGATATCCTAAAAAAATATATTCACATTTCAGAAAGAAATCTTTTACAAAT
Organism: Pictodentalium vernedei; assembly: GCA_031216915.1. NCBI lineage: Eukaryota > Metazoa > Mollusca > Scaphopoda > Dentaliida > Dentaliidae > Pictodentalium > Pictodentalium vernedei. Next base: position 753,720,900 of record CM062296.1, read on the forward strand.
TCCAGACTGGTGTTATCTTATCGCATATACTGCGAAATGCTTCAGTCAACTTGGCTGTTGATGACATGCCAAAGATACTCCATTACAGGTTTATGTTCAGTCCTACACTAATTTGAAAAGATAACAGCAGCATTTTTCCGCAAAAGTTGTTATATGTACCAACATAGAAAACATTTAAATAATAGTCAGAAATTCGAAGCATGAAAATACTGGGGGAAAATGGGAACAGGAAGTTGAAATACTACAGAAAAATGTGTACTGGTGCTCTAAATTCCGATCTGAAAATACTGACCGGGGAAATTTTTTGGGACTGGGCATTCAGTTATGACGTGCCGGAAATTTAATGATGCGGGTGGAGCCTGCGAACATAGTCTTTTTTTTTTTTTAATGGCCTAAGATGAAGGAATGTTTTTGTTTTTGGAAAAACATTTGTAAGAATATTATTTCTTAATACTCATGTGGTTCAGCAAAGCTGATGGTTCGTGTCACCAACAACTGTTATATTAATAGAAATTTTAAGGGTATAAATCATTTTGATCCCACTGATGTTAAAATAAGAAAATTTCAAGAAGAAAATTTTACCCCTAATGCCACTAGGAATTTAACCAGTTCAGTCTTGTTTGACAGAGCTGAGCTCTGTCAAACAAGACTGAACTGGTTAACTGGTTGAGTGCAGGAAGCCCGTATTTGGGCTTTACTCTGAAGTGCAGGTTGAGTAACTCAAATGCTTTGAATTCTGTGGATGTCCTTCATATTATCCTTTCAAGATAAATTATTTAGTTTGAAAGGATTTGCCTTGTTATAATTTATAGTAGAGTGCCTATTGGCACGCTACCATAAATTGTAACAAGGCAAATACATGTAAACAATTTTTGATGACTAAAAATAATTCAGCACTCAACCAGTTAAAATCCTAGTGGCATTATGGGTAATATTTGCAGGTTAAACTTTTGCTAGCCCGACATGAGTCAGTGTGGAGAGGGTTCATTCATTCATTTATTGGGTTTATGACACTTTTGACAGCCATGGTCACCCCATGTCGGACAGTTTTACAGGTAGAGGATGCCGGAGTACCCGGAGAGAATCACCCAGCGACGGCAAGCAGTTGTCAGACTCCCCAACGCAATAACTCTGCACAAGTAGGGTAAGCATTGGTTGAAGACCGGTACACCATTGACATGCAGTATGCCTTAGTACACAGTGCCTCTGAGCCCCCACATGGGAAATCAGTATTAAGTGCCTTGCCCAGGGACACAATGCAGTTACCCCTAGCCAGGATCGAACTGTGGACCTTTCGGTTTAAAGTCCAAAGCAGTAACCACTGAGATGCCGTGCTCCCATGGAGAGGGTTAAATTGGGTTCAAAAATTTAATTTCCATACTTTTCTATACCCTCAAGACCTGATTGATGCTTTTTCCATACTTTCCATAGAACTGACACAAATTTCTATACTATTTCAAGAATTGAAGAAATACCTAAGAATCCTGAACATCTTTAGTTTTGCACAAATTTTTGTTGGCAAAATGTCATTGGCTAGTCATGTTAGGTGAAGAATAAAGGTGTGATACAGTACTGTGATTACAAAAGCAGATAGTTCTGTTTTTAGTAACAGACCTTTGACCTTGTGGCTACAAACTTTCAAATAAATAGGATTCTTCTCTTTCCATATGCAAGTATATTTGCAAGCTTGGTTGAGCTGTGATAAGGCCCCACAAAGTAAATCTTCTGTTTCTCAGGCCATTTTTTGTAAAATTGCATGTGGGTGGGTGTTTTTTTTATTTTAGTTTTTGTAATTTATTTCTTTGCCATCAAAAGTTCATATTGGTTTGTTTTATGTTTTAGGCCTCATAATATACATTGCAAAGCCTTCTTGCACTCAAGGGACAAATTTATCAATTTTATTAACCTGGGTAAAATATCGGACATAAACCATTTAATTTTTATTTTTTTAAGTTTGCATTGGTTACAAAAAGAGAGCATGCAACAGCCAAAATGACCATGTGGGAGGGCCTGAGAAACAGACTTTTAACTTTTTTAGGCCTAAATAGAACTTATGTTATCACCTGGTACGAACAAAAGTGCTATTTTATTTAGTAAGTGGCCTCGATCTTTGTCCATTAAACCTGATAATTTGTATCGTTCTTCTATAAGGGTATGGGAACCCCAGAAAGTGAAGCAATGCTTGTTTACTATAGTAAACAATCTGTGTTTTATTGGTGAAATAGGACCCGGTCACCAATGCCTAGGGTGGAAGTCCTCTAAAATGGGCAGAATGGGTATAAATGATTTGCTGGACTTGACTTTATCTCCATGTTCCGGTCATGAAAAAGCCATTGTGCAGAAATATGTGACCTTAAACACCAATAAACAAATAAATAAATAATCATTCAAGTTTGGAAGAAATTGGACTAAACATATTGCCCAGAAACCAATTGTTGACGCCCAGTTATCTCCTTCAAACTATCAGTCGAGTTTGACTTCATCACAACTCAACTAAAATATTGAGTATTTACTTTACACAATGACCATATTTGGCCAGCATTATTCATAAAAATTGCACAAGTTTATGATTTTAAAAATTTTATGTTTCTAAAACACAGCCTATGATCCCTCATTGGAATGAGCCTCTCAGCTCATTCAAATAAGGGATCATAAGCTATAATTTTCATATAAAAATGAAAGTTTTTTTGTTATTCCAAGATTTTTTTTCAGCTCAACCTGACGAAGTCAAGCTGAGCTATTGCCGTCACTTCTCGTCCGTTGACATACGTACGTGCATACATTATGCACGTCTATAATGTCCTTTGGCACACTGCACAGGTCGCATTTATGATAGGATTGCTTTCAAACTTGGTGTGCTTGTTTGGGGTGACCTCTAGCTGGGAGCTATTGATTTTCTTCCATTTCCGTCAAAAATGTTCCATTGGCAACAAACTACGAACTTAGTTTAGTCAGGCATCAATACATTCCTTTGGTACGCCCTACAGGACACATTTATGATCAGATTGCTTTGAACCATGGTATGCTTGTTTGGGGTGACCTCTAGTAGGGGCCTGCGAATATCTGACATTCGATTCGATATTATAAATCTGCTTTGAGATCGATCCCGAATCAGTCTCAAGATTCAATTTTTCGAATCTCTCGTGCTTAGTGCAGTTTATTACATTTCTAATGAAAATTGGATAAAGCTGACATTAGACAATTCATTCCTGTAGGCGCAATTCATATTCAAGTGAGTAATTGACAATGTTTAATTGTTAGGTTAGTAGTATAGACTATAGAATGTCCAGGGGTTGTGCACGACGTACAATTAATTTCTTATACTTATCAATAATGCTCTTTGCTTTTAGAATATTGATACAACTAATTGTGCATTTTGTGGTGATTGTAATAGGTTAACACTGCGAACTATACGATACTGTCTGTGAAAATAGACTCAAAATTAAAAGTCAGACAGTGCCATTGGCCATAATCAACGGTATTACCAAAGCAACTGTTAGCGATACAAAAGACCATCTCCAGGCATGTTGGGTCTTTTCATTCCTTTACCAGTTAGTCCTCTTGTTGTTCATTCCTTTACCATTTTGTACCGAGTTGCTTTGCACCGAGTCGTTTTATACCCATACAAACTGACTGGGGTGAAAGGAAGATGTTGTGACCAAGTGGATTCACGTGCTGGTCTCTCATGCCAGAGGTCATGCCATCAAGGATTTGATATCTGGTTGGGAGTGATTCTGAGATGATTCTGCATTCTCTGGCAACATCAATTGTTGTATTGATGCTGCTAAAATGTATTGCCCTATAAATACACGGTCATGATTAGCCATTGTGCGTAAGTATGTGACCTTAAACACCAATAAATAAATATAATACTACAAATACAAATGTGGATGGAATGCTGGATATAATGAAGAACAGGAGCAGTGCATAAATTTAATATACAGTCCAATCATACCCCCCTGCCTCATCTCAAGATATACCACTTTTCCATCCGCAGAATCGAAAATACAGTATTGATTGATGCTAAGAAGGTGAAATTTTGTGAGTCTGTGTGGCTCATGTTGTCCAGACGCAGTCGTTGTTGTCACAGATTGTGGTGAATAGTAATCAAGCTAAGCCTTCAAAAACTAAAACTTGGGATAAAAAGCCTATGTGTTTCAGCGATGGAGCCACAGAGGATATTTATTTATTGGTGTTTAAGGTGACTTTCGGCATCTAAGGCTCTATTTTGACCACTACATAAGTGTAAAGTCAATTTTCCCCAATCGTTTACACTTGTGTTGCCCACTTTAGAGGACTCGCATCACATGCATTGGTTACCCGATCCTATTATACTAGCAGAGCAGAACCTGTTTACCACAATAAACAAGCATTGCTACAGAGAAATATAGGGGAATACACATACTCTCCATGACCCCCCCCCCCCCCCCCCCCCTACACACACACCTGCTGAAAATGGCTTTGTTCAGTCAGTCTTGTAAGGGTCATCAGTGCTTTGTAACTTCCGTTTGGTGACATATGAAATAACTTATCTGCAAAGATTCGACAAAAAAATTGTGGTTCACAGATCCCTAACCTCTAGATGGGAGCTATCGATTTTCTTCCATTTCCATCAAAAAAAGTTGCCATTGGCAACGACCTTTGAAGAACTTAGTGCAGTTATTCATCAATATTTCCCTTTGGCACACCCAACGGGGCTTATTAAAAAACAGATCGCTTTGAAACCTGGTATGCTTGTTTGGACTAACCTCTAGATGGGGCTATCGATTTTTACAGTGACTTTAAACTTACTGCATTTGTGTATCAGCATTTTTCCTTTTAGCCAGCCCCACAGTTTACATTCAATGACACTGTAGCTCAACTTGTCAAGACATGTACATGTATAGTATGTGACACAGCAATGACAAACATCTGGGTAATGACCTGATAACAAAGGTACATATAAAGTATTGTAACGACCTGTACATAAATACTGACCGTAGCCTGTAACAAATGTATGGGTAAAGTATTGTAAAGGTGGGTGACAGTCAGATGCTAAACTAGAAAAGAAATCTTTGAGTCCCAGAGTGGGTCTGACTGAACCCCAAAATATTTGTTCTCATAGCACAGTGATAACAAAGGCACCCCAAAACACACTCATTCCTGTCCCAAGGTGAAAACAAAGGTACCCAAGAAGTTTCGTGAAGATCATAAATACGAGCTGTATAGAAGTTGTGACAAAAAACTGATTGACCTAATTTCGGTTCAAAATGGCCACTGGCAGCCATCTTGAATTTTGCTCCGCACTCAGAAACACTCGTTCTCATCCCAAGGTGATAACAAAGGTACCCAAGAAATTTCGTGAAGATCGGTTGATAAATACAGCCTCTAGCTCGAGCCGTATTGACATGTGCACTTACAGTGTACAAGTAGCACTGAATAAAGTTCATCTAATTTGCATAATTTCTGCACGAGATAAAAACCCGTACTATATGTGATGTATTCCATGTTACTAAACATTCTTACAAAAATTTATTCAAATCAGAGCTTTCATGTGGAAGTTCTGCGCAAAAATCTGATTGCCTCTAATTTTGAACAAAATGGCTGCCAGTGGCCATCTTGAATTTCGAGCCGCACCCAAAAACACTCGTTCACAAAGGTACACAAGAAGTTTCGTAAAGATCGGTTCATAAATGCGGCCTCTAGCCCGAGCCGTATTGGCATTCGCACTGACAGTGCTGAAAGTAACACTAAATACATCAAAGTTAGTCTAATTTGCATAATTTACGTACGAGAAAAAAACCCGTATTATATGTGATAACATTCATACAAAAGATTATTCAAATCAGCGCTTTCATATGGAAGTTCTGTGCAAAAAACAGATTTCTGCATCGTCGGTACAAAATGGTGGCTGGCTGCCATCTTGAATTTCGGACCGAACCCCAAAACACCCGTTCTCGTCCCACGTTCATAACAAAGGTACCCAAGAAGTTTCGTAAAGATCGGTTCATAAACACGGCCTCTAGCCCGAGCCGTATTGAATTGTTGACGGACAGACGGACGACTGGCCATGGCATAAGCTCAAATTTGGCTTCCCCAAAGTTGGGCTAAAAATGCATGTTCATCAAGTTGAGCTACAAGGTCACTGACTCTTTCATTTTCAAGTGTTAGCCTGTAGTTGCGTTAGGTAAAACCGTGCCCAAAAGATCTACAGATGAGCATACACAATTCAGTCTTTTAGTCTATTAAGGAAGGTACAATCAACAAAAACAGTGACCAGTATATGTATTTATTTCGATTCGCAGATACATGTACATATATACTTGTTTACCCAAGCAGTGCATACATCTGATGATTGTACACATATAGACATAAAATAAATCGTCAACGATAATAATAATAATCAGCGTAGCAATTATAATATTTGAAAAAATGATTCACAGTTGCTCATAAATCACAAAAAAATGAGGTAATTCAATAATCTGTAGTTTGTGGAAAAATTACGAGAGAAAAAAAAAAAAAAAAAAAAAAAAACAATTCGAAAATTTAATAAATTACATCAAATTATACAAGTGTATCAGACAAATGAGTTGCAACTCAACAAGAGCAAAAAAAAATATTTGCTATATCAGTGCCGAGATCTAATCAAGAATAATCACGTTAGTTTGAATGCCTCAGATTTCACAGTGGATGCGAGTTGTATGCGATGCAAAAATGAAATAATGATTTTTCTTCTCAGTTCAGTATGCCCAGTTTGAATTTTTAACCTTTTGCACAATGACATCAAAATTTTAAGTAGCAAATGTTTCAATAATTATCACTTCAGCAAATGTTTCATTAAATATCACTTCATCGCATCATGTGCATTGGCTCATATGCCCATTATGTAAGTCTTCTACCTATGTCACATAAGAGAACATTTTCAGTTAAATGTCAGGAGAGATCCTGGGCTACCAGGTAGAGGAAGATGAGTTAACAAAACACTACAGAACTTGAGCAGCTCAGCTGGGGTGGGGGACTGATTTGGTTTTTGGAAAACTACCTCGGTTTCAGTTAGGTTTTTCTATGCGTTAAGCCTTTGCTCAATGTAGATAATATATAAATTTATTATTTGTACATAATATACTGTTCTGGAGTTCTACCTTTTTGCCTGTAATCATTCACCCTCTACCTAATGAAACGGCCACATCTGCCCATGTAATGTACAAACTGATTAGTTGAAATTTTTTTTTTTTTTTTTAAATGTCAACAAAGCCACTAGTTGGGATAACTTACTGAACAAGCTTGTTCCAATGAGGGGGATTACAAGATATGGTTTTGTTGAAATTTTTCTAAAAATAATTTTTTTTTTAACTGCTGAATGTTTTGTGTTTATTACGCGGACATATTATGTGGGCGGATGCAGCCGATTTGTAATGTAAAGGGTTAAGCAGCACATACAGTAAATAATGCTCCTTAACTTCGGACAAAATTCGGCAATAATTTGTACAACACTACTCCCCACAAAAAGCCCTGTCTGTAAATATTTCCTTTGGGTTCAGCCTAACTTCTCTTTGATCCTTCTTCGAGATCAGTTGCTCAGCCTAATGAATCGGGAAAAAAAATATAAATTTGGCTAACAAACGAATAAAGTTCATCTAATCTATGTTGTTTTCTCATTGTCACATTTTCTCCCTTATTGTCTCGTCCAACAGATGAGTCAATAAGGGAGAATGTGACCATGAGAACATGATGTATTTGCCCTTTTGCTGAAAAAACTAAATGATGAGAGCCCTAGGGGTCATAAGATAGTTTGATCAGTTTATGCACAAACACAATAAAACCGTTTGGCTGGTTTTTGTGGTTTGGGTTTCTGGTTTGCCGCAAAAATCAGAATCAAACCGGAAAACAAAACAACTGCCTAGCTCTATAGAGTATGAATTTGTTATGTAACTTCTTCACACCCTTTCAATCTCTAAGCAATAGTCCAGTCAAAAAGTATAGCTTTTAAAGCTGTAGGTTTTTAAATTTCTTGTTCGGTTTCGGTATTGGTTTTTCAGGTGGAGTAAAACCTCGGTTCGGTTTGGTTTTCGTTTTGTTCATGAGGCCAAATAAAATTCAATAAAACTCATTCTTATGTCCGGAGTCATCACTGAATGGCAGTGAAATTGAGTGAAACTCAATGAATGCCCAAAATAAGCTATAATACATGAAGAATCAGGAAGGCCAATATAATAATTACCTAAATACACAGAACTTTTATTCTGCATGGCCATTTTTCGAAGTCTGACACCTACACGCAACTTGAGGAAAGCTGCAACACAACTAAACTGAAATGTCCGAAATTCACAGAATGTTGCCTTCCCAGAGTAGTGAGAGTACCCAGACACTGCCATTGGCAGTGTCTGGGTACTCTCACTACTCTGGGATGGTTACATTCTGTGAATTTCTGCAGCAAGAGAGTATTTAATAAAAAACGAGAAACCTTAAATAACGGGATGTCGACGGTTTCAGTTTTTTTAAAAAAACTAAAAACCTTGGTTCCGTTTCGGTTAACCTACAGCTCTAATATCTTTTCTTGCGTACATATTTTACATTTTCTTATTCCATGAGTAACTGAAATGGAAAACAAAATGGCTAACCATGAGTTGGTCTTGAAGTCTGAAAAACAGTGACTTAATCATCATGCATAAGTGCATTTAACTTCCAAATGTAACACAAGTCTACTCATAAAGTATAGGTCGCCTCTTCATAAATGATGCTGTTTCCAGTTTAGATATATCGACAAAATAATTTCACAAAACAATGCAAAACATAGAGAGACAAATAATTAATGCAAGTCAAAAACAGTTTTTGAAAGTAGCGTGTATCCGTAACCAAAAAAGATAATAACCTTATATCTTTAATTAGTGAATTGAAAGGACTATAAAAGCCAGTAAAATCAAATGTGCTTCATACAGGAGGAATAGAAAACTCAATGGGGTGGAAAGTAAAAAGGCTAGGGTAGCAAAAGAAGAATGCCAACAAGCACAGAATAAAGTACATAAAATTAAAGACGATAATCGAAGGGTGCAGAACTGCAATCTTATTTGGACAATAAGAATAACAAGGGGTAGAGTTCAAACGTACTTTGGAAATGGGTAAAAAAAAGAAACAAAGGAAGTTATTCACAGAGTATTAAAGTAGAGGATGGAAATACAGACGATCAAGACCAAATCGCATCAGAACTAATCAAGCACCGGGAAAAGGGAAACAATAAGCGATGGGGCATGGTGAACCCACCAGAGTTCCAAAATGAGGTCAAGAAAAATTTATTGAACTCCGTGTGCAGTGAAATAAAAGTAGAGAGGGTCTAAAAAGTGGTCTCAAAATTAAGGAACAGAAAAGTGGGAGGGACAGATGAAATTCCTAACATGTTTCTAAAGAAAATGGTGGAGAAGGACTAAGTAAAAACCCAACAGCCCTATTTAACTCAGCCATAGAAAAAACAAGAGGTTCCAAAAGAGTGAAGAGAAAGCAAAGTCAGATTTAAACACGAGGGGGATAAGGAAGTACTGGATAATTATCGGAGGGTTTCTGTAATGTCCTTAAGGGAGATAAGAGGATGTGATCAAAGAGAAGGGGTTTGTGGGAGATATCCAGAATGGCTTCAAGAAGGGAAGGACAGTCACTGACCATCTTTTCACACTATCCCAAATGATAAAATCTGCAAAAGCCAAAAAGAAAAAGATGTTTATGACAGTTCCATTTGGATGTTAAAAAGACAGATTATAGAATACTAGCGGGTGATACCTGCTGTTGCACGGGAGAAGATGGTTATATCAGCTGTTTTCGAAATAGGTCAAGGTCACCAATTTCAAGGTCAAGGTCACCCCACACAGGCACCCCGATAAAGTCAAAATGAGCGATGGGTAATATACCCGCACATATGAAATTTTAGCCCGATCAGCCCAGCCATTTTCGAAATAAAAGGTCAAGGTCATCAATTTCAAGGTCAAGGTCACCCCACATGGGCACGGCACCCATCCCATGTTACTTGCAGGGACGAATTACCCCTGTGTACAAAATTTGAGATCGATCGGTCCAGAAACGGACGAGTTCACCCAGAACAAAGATCCCTTTGGCATTCGATAACTTGAAAAATATTAATTGGATTGTCAAGTTACTTTATATTTGTGTTCAGGTTACTGATGTGCCGAGCTGTATAGTTTTTGGTGTAAATCTGATAATTTAATCCGGAGATATTAACCCTTTATCCTTCAAATTGAAAATTCCTCCAATCCCTTTAGCATGAGATAACTCAAAAAATATCAATCCGATTGTTATGTTACTTTATATATTTTTTCAGGTTACTGATGTGCTGTGCTGTATAGTTTTTTATGTAAATCCTATAATTTGATCTGGAGATATTAACCCTTTATCTATCAAATTAGACACTCCTCCAATCCATTTCTATATGTACCCATACCTTGTATGGTGTACATTATGTCAGCATCCGTGGTGGCCCTCCGTCATACAGCTTTCTACTAATTGCGCGTATGGGTACACATCTGATGATTTCATCGGCCTATTTTTTATGTTTTAGTATGGGTAACATAAAAACAAAATGGGTTCCCATGGAGATAGACCTAAATCAGGGGTGTCTTTTTGGATTGTACATCAAGATTTAGGTGGTGAACTCCTGCATACTGCTGAGAGGTAAGAGTTTGGGACCTGAAGATCCTAGGGCTATTTTTCACAGCTGATATTCACAAGTGTCAAAAAGTGAAGAGGGTCCAGACAAAATGTTGAGAGATATAGGAAGAAATGGAGACTAAAATTAAATGAAAGCAAGAGTAAAGTTATACCCATGGGTCATAAAGCGGAACCAAAAGTGGAGAGTGGGGGAGTTCTGTATTCCAGAAGGTAGCAGCAAACTTCTTTGTGTGGCTGACACAGGTGACTCAGTTTTAGGGTTGAATATAAAACATCACAGAAGTGATACCTCTAAACCAAACAGTTACAGAGCTTGGAAGCTCTGCAGAATGATGCATGCCAATGGATAAAAGGGCTGAGTAATGCCACAGCACTTGAATCAATGAGGGGAGGATCAAGGACAGGATAGACTTAATGAAACTTTGTTATCTGGACTATTTGGTTAGGGGACTGTTTGATCCATCACTTCTCAGTGCCAGAGGACCCTATTTTGGCTCTACTGAAAAGGAATGCGACCACAATTAAAAGATTGCGTATTCTATGGGTGTGTTGTGAATTGGAGTGCAAAATATCTTGTTCATATACTTCTCATTTTACAATTTACTGGGGAGTGCCCAAAGACAAATCCAGATAATTAAATTCCAATCTACCAGTTAACCCTTTACCTAACCTGAAAAACGGACGACACTTGCAAAAATAATTCTTGAATAAGTAATTTTTTTCATTTTTTGTCTCAAAAACATAGGTTATGACCCCTCGTTGGAACGAGCTTGTTCCAACGAGGGGTCATAACCTATGTTTTTGAGACAAAAAATGAAAAAAATAATGAAAATTAATTGGCGATTTTTTAGAATAATGTTGGCCGGTTTTGGCCGTTACGTTGGGTAAAGGGTTAAAATGCACACAATTAAAATTTGTTATTTTAATTATTTTTTTTTTTTCAAGTTTTCACAAAATTTCTACAACAATTTATCATGTGACCCCTCATTGGAACAAGCTGAATACAATGTGGGGGTCTTAAATGGTTTTGAATTTTTTTTTTTTCAACTGCTCCATTTGAATTTTATGTGGTCAGATGCAGCCGATTTGTTAGGTAAAGGGTTAACTGTTAACCCGCTGAGTATTTTAAAAATATTTTCATCAAGTCTAGCCATGGCTGCTATGAAGCCACCATGACCAGATTTGATGAACAATACATAAAAATTTGACACAAGAAACCCTGTCAAAAAGTAGATACAAATTGCAGGGGAAAATCTGGTTAAATGTGCTCAAATATTACTTATTTTAGTGGAATGAGATTTCCTGTTTTGGGTGGGAATATCAAAGAAACGGATTGGTTCTAAATTAGTTCAATGTTCAACTGCAAAGTGCTGTAAGTCCATATTTGCATTCTAAATGTCTAAGTGCTGGAAGGCACTGCAGATACCCTATTAACTCTTTCTTCAATTTCTCATAAGCATTATACCTTTCTGAGATAGCAGGGTATTTTTGTACTGAATGGAAAAATCGGCATACAGTAAGCAGAGTTAAAGTGCCAATACTACAATACTTTGAAATCTTTGAATATGTTTAAAAAGTAAGTGATTTTGTTGTGTGCATGCCAATTCCATTGGTTGACCTCTATCTGTGACCTTGACCTTGGTGGGTCATCATGAATTTTATATGTGCCCAGTGGTGTACATATGTAAGTTTCATTCTGAGATCTCTGTCAATTAAACAGTTGTGGTCGGGACACAAAAAACAGTTGACAGATGGACGGATGGATGAACAACTCCTTAACATAATATGTCCGTTAAAAAAAAAAACAAAAAACAAACAAGTGTATAAAAATGTCTTGAAGCTAGATTCCACGCTGTATTGTGCTACAGCATTTTCTACAGCGAACACAACCTGAAGTTTATTTTCTCAAATAACACATTTTGACTCAAAATTAAAAACACATCTATACAATACTCTTGATGTGCACTGACAGAATATAAAATACATAAAACTGCCCAGCATGTAACACAATATTAAAAACTTTGGGCTATTCAACAGCCAAGTCAGAAAAGATTTACAATCAATCTCAATTTGATCTCAATCAAAAGTTATTTAAAAATTAAACTTCTGCCATCAGAACTTTCTGAGGAAGAGAAGGCCATTTCTTTCTGTTTGGCTAAAGTATGTGACAAACAAAAAATAAAAAAAATTAAAAATTAGATAATTCTTCCCATTTTTGCAATGGAAAAATTGTTGGATTTGTGACTACAAATGCAGTCACAAATGAGATAATAACTGTACCTGCTTAACCCTTTACCTAATGAATCGGCCATATCTGCCGAGTCATATGTAAATTCAGCAGTTTAAAAAAAAAAAAAATTCAAAAAAAGTATATCATGTGACCCCCTCATTAGAATGAACTCATCAAGCTCATTCCAGTGAGGGTCACATGATAAAGTTTTGTTGAAATTTTTTTTCAACAGCTTGTATCATATCATGTCAGACAATTGTACTGGTGGAGGGAGTCGGAGAGAACCACTGAGCAATGGTGAGTAACTCTTGGGCTCTCTAATTTACCATCGTGACACAAAGAGTTAGCACTGCTTGAAGATAAGTATTATTACCCTTTACCTAACACGAAAAGCAGACGACACCTGCAAACAAAATTCTTGAATAACTAAATATTTTCATTTTTTGTCTCAAAAACATAGCTTATGACCCCTCATTGGAACGAGCTCGTTCCAATGAGGGGTCATAAGCTATGTTTTTGAGACAAAAAATAAAAAAAATAATGAAAATTGAATGGTGATTTTTGTAAACAGCGCTGGCCGGTTTTGGCCGTTACGTTGGGTAAAGGGTTAACACGTTGTACATCTATGGTTCATTTGCCTTCAACTAATGCTAACCATACATGTGCGAGGCTGATAAACTAGATAGAGCAACAGTTACTCAGCATTGCTGAGTGCTTCCCTATGGGAACATTAGCTTCCTCTACCCGTACATTTGTACAATCTGATATGACCCAGACTGTTGACTCCTTGTCTGCTGCTGGCAGATATTCCTGCTCAGGACAGGAAATCACTTGATTTTAAAATAAGTCAAATTTAGGATATTTAACCAAATTTTACTCTGCAAGTTATATAGACTTTCTAACCAATGATTTCTTGTGTCAAACTTCCATTAACTTTCCATCAAATCTAGTCATAGCTGCTCTACAGCAGCCATGACTAGATTTAATGAAAAATATTTCAAAATTACTCAGCTGGTTAAGAATTAAAAGTGTCATTGCTCCACAATAAATAAAAAAACAAAAAATGTACACATTTTCCTTTTATGTACAAATTATCTTGATGAATTGTAGGTGATCCTAAGCAAAATGTGAGTAGAATATTTAAAATAATAAATTTTGATATTGTCTGCATTGAGTGAAGGGTTAAATACAATAAGTATTCTTTTTCTTATATGTGTTTGCAATGTGTTAACTGCAGTTATTACCACGTTGCAGGGCATTCCTACTACATCAACCCTTTACCTAACATGAAAAGCAGACAACACTTGCAAACAAAATTCTTGAATAACTAATTTGTTTCATTTTTTGTCTCAAAAACATAGGTTATGACCCCTCATTGGAATGAGCTCGTTCCAAAAAGGGGTAATAACCTATGTTTTCGAGATACAAAATGATAAAAATAATTAAAATTAACAGACAATTTTTGTGAATAGCGCTGGCCGGTTTTGGCCGTTATGTTGGGTAAAAGGGTTAACAGAGTTTTACTCAAACTTTAAAACTACGTAAAGCTTGACAGATCATGTGACATACTGGGTCATTAATGAGTTAACATCTCAACATGTCATGTAATTGAGATTCGTTCGATCGATAGTTCCCAGCATTCCTCTTCGATTAAAATTTCATTTCTCAGTGACGTTGTAAAAACAAGTTACATTTTGGAGTGTTTTTGTCATGTCACAGAGGGATTATACACGGAGATTACGATTAGACATATTGCCTCTTAAACTATGTGTTCCAACTGTTTTCACTTGAAAGTTTCCTAATATGTTCTCTCACATCTTTCGTGACAAATATTTGTTAGACATTTCCCAATATCTTGTGAGGTGGCTTATAGTGAATAAAAATTTCCCTTTGCATTCCACTATAAACCTCTTTATTGATATGGATGAAGTTTATGTATTTATTTATTGGGGTTTAAAGACAATTTCATGTCATGTTGGACAATTTTATGGGTGAAGGAAGCTACAGTACCCAGAGAAAACCGCCTAGCAGTGGTGAATAACTTGCAAGGACTTACAAGAAACCTTTCAATGAAAATTCAAGATTTTTTTTTTAATACAAGAAATCAAGATTCAAGGAAGGCCATTTGCAGTAACATTAGCCTCCTGCAACAAGTAACAATCGTGGGGAAAACTTGATTCTGAAGCCTATGTTCTTGAAACATGCACTTCCCCATGTAGTTTGATATAGCAAACAAATTCCAAGTGATACCTCACAAATTTTTTGGGTAAATTATAGTCAAAACACAGATAGGTGCATGACACTATTCCAAAATGAATGTTCAAAACATATCTGTCTATTTATAGTTTCACCTGCAAGCTCGATTAACTGAAAAAAAAATGAACAAGGGAAGCAGTAGTCACCCAATCCTGGTACTCGTTCATTTAAACCACCTTGTTTATTTTCATAAAACATCAAGCCAAGTCAATCTATAATGCAACAGATTTTCTGCAATGATGTTTTTTCATGATTCAAACAAAACACATTGGGCATCTTTACATCATATGTTTTCAAGGTTTCTCTGGCCCCACAACTAATCCCATGCCTTTTCAAGGACATGAAGTTTTGGGTTTTTTTTTTTTAAATCAAAGGACATTCAGGATTTTCAAAAAGGAGAATCCTGATTTTAGACAATTAACTGTGTTCCATTAACCCTTTACCTGACATGAAAAGCAGATGACACATTCTTGAATAACTATTTTTTTTAAAATTTTTGTCTCAAAAACATAGGTTATGACCCTCATTGGAACGAGCTCGACGAACTCGTTCCAATGGGGTGTCATAACCTATGTTTTTGTGAGAAAAAATGAAAAAAATAATGAAAATTAATTGTCGATTTTTGAGAATAGCGCTGACCTGTTTTGGACAATACGTTGGGTAAAGGGTTAACTGGTTGAGTGCTGAAAGCCACTATTAGTGCTTTGAAAATATTAAGGGTACCATGCAAAAGTCCACATTTTCTTTGCCCATGTTTCATATTTAGTCAAAAGCAAGTAGTATTTTCTTTATTAGATATTTGCTTTATTACAAATTATTGGAGAGCACTTAAAGGCACTCTCCAATAATTTGTAATAAAGCAAATTTGCTGCATAAATTCTGATCTTCAAAAATAATCTAACCCTCAACCTGTTAATTACAAAGTGTGATAAATTCAGGTGAAAACATCCTTGCCAAAATACCTCTGCTTAAAATACCTCCAATAATGGAATGAAACACCTTCTGGATTAGATCCTTCTCAACAATGGTGTAAGAATATTCTTCATGTTGCAAATTTATCAAAAGTAAACCAAAACTAAATTGTGAAGTAATGAGCACAACTTATTATTTAATTAATTATTTTTCAGGATAAACAATTGTATAAATAATTCAATATGACAAATTTAGCTCTTGCACTGCAAATGATTTGGCACATTATTAAAAATTTTCAGCAAAATCATAATTAACTGGTTGGAGGGCTAGATTATGTTTGGTGGTCTGAATTTGTTATTCAAAATCTGTTTTATTCCGAACTATTGGAGAGTGCCCATAGGCACTCTCCAATAATTTGTTATAGAACAAATTTATATAAACAAAATATTATTTGCGTTTGACTGAATATGAAACATGAGCAAGGAAAACAGACTTTTGCTCTGGTACCCTCATTTCTTTTAAAGCCTTGATAGTGGCTTCTAGCACCCAACTAGTTAACCCTTAAAAAACCTTTTTTCTGACTATTATGACCTCAGAAGAGGTGCCCTTAACATACCATCATGAGGAAGTCCAGCTGACAATAGGCAAATTACCTAGGCTGTGATTTCTAATGATTTCTTGGCTGCCTGTTAAGGCAGCCACGACTTTGACTAGAAATCACTGATAAGCCACTGGATGGGTACAGCCTCAAGTATCAGGATTTCAGACATCAACGGAACCGAAAAATCGTTTCCGTGGTTTAAGAGACACGGAACCCGACGGTAACGAAATTTAGGTACCGTCTGTGAGCAGTTATGGGAACCTTTTTGAAGTTTTTCCGAATCGAAGGAATTTTATATCATTCGTAGCTTTTTAGATTTCAGACACGTTTCCCTCCTAGATAAAACTGCCTGCATACATTGATATACTTGTAAGTTATATGTGAAATGATACTGGGACGTTTCGGCCTCGAGACGTTTCGGCCTCCTATATTAACAGTCCGGAGTGAAGGGAATTACCCCCGGCATGATAGATACCAAACAGAGGTTATTGGGATGTTGCTTTTTTAATATATATTTATTGTTTTAGATATTATAATGCCAGTAAACCTGTGCATGATACCTTTGTTCAAAAAACTGCTTTTCAGTTTTCAACATATATTGAACACAGGCGCTTGTTATTTTATCATACTTAAAACAATTCTCACACACACAATGAAATTACTTGTGATAATGTTACTGACGAAAAAAACGTCAAGATGTTTACAGAATGAGCCAATCACATTCACTTCAGCAAAAGGGTCCTGCACTTTACTCATTCTGAGAATGTTATTGGTTGAAATGTCTAACGTGTGCAAACGGTACACACGTGTTTTTCCCACTTCAACTTGTTTCTGTATTCGATGTAAACAGCATTTCATTTCTATCACAGTGATGATTGTTCATCAACGAGCAGCTCTTAGTCTTATGAGCATTTCTTTCAACAACAAATGTTTCAATGTCTTTAGTGACAGATTGAGTGGGTAACGATATTTTGGTTCCGTCATTTTGTGACCACATTACCGACACGCTACCGGTAACGATCGTTACCGTGAAATCCTGACACTTGAGCCTGCAGTCAGGTGTGACTTCAGGACAACTGTCCAGGCCACAAAGGCTTAACCTGTTTTAAATGTTCATGTAGTAAACAAACTAATAATATCACAGTAGTTATGTCATCTAATATAAGTGTACACAACATGTTGAGGTACAGACCTTCAGATTGGCTGAATTTAGGAACAATGAGATTGAATGAATTTGGGAGCAATGGACCTGTTGGTGGGTCAATACCTCCAAATTTAGCCAATTTTCAAGGCTCTGAAAATCCTTGAATTACACAAAGGGCCTTGAAATTCCCTCGGTGTTGGCCCCAAAAATCATTTTGGGTGAAAAATTTAGAAAATTAAAATACACCAAATAAAATACCATAATAATAATTCACTTGGGTCAAATTCAGTTTTGGTCCAAAGTCACAATAAAAGTAGATCTTCTGTTTCTTAGGCCATTTTTTGTCAAATTACATGTGGGCAGACAGTTTTTAATTTTATTTTTGTAATTATTTCTTTGCCATCAAAAATTCTTATTCTTGGTTTGTTTTATTTTTTAGGTCTCATAATCTGCAGAATACCATGGGTGGTGGTGGTGTATTTCGTCCCTTCAGTGCAAGAAGGCTTTGCAGTGTTGCACTCAAGGGACAGATTTATCAATTTTATTAACTGGAGTAAAATATCAGATATAAACCATTTAATTATTAATTTTTAAGTTTACATTGGTTATAAAAAGCAGCAGACAAAATACCCATGGGGATGGCCTGAGAAACATATTTTTAACTTTGTTAGGCCTTAACTTCAAGTAACTTAATCATACTGCATCCATTTCTTACATCTGGAATTGGTGGAATATGTTGCAAAATCATACATGAATACCAGAGATTTGTTAGATTTATCCAAGTGCTATTGCCCAATAGAGGGCCTGTGAAAAAAAATGACTGCTTGAGTAGCTGGGACCAGTTTGTCATTCACTGGTCTGAGGGTGAGAACTCTTAATCTTTGAACATTTGATCACAAATTGCCAAAGAAATGGGCAACAAGAGCACCGTCTAGCGGGGCAACATACGCCCGTCAAAATTGGAACATGCACAAGTTTCTCTGGGGTAAAGTTTGAAATTTTTATTGACTCGATTATGTCTGTGCCCCCTCCAATCATTGCCCATTCCCCTGCCCTGTCTGGAGTAAAGAGTAATTCACCTGTTTTCACATTTTCATATTAAGCGATCTGAGGTCTTCACAAAATAAAAAAAATGGTAGCATCCATTTTATTCATAAGATAACTTCTAAAGGGCTGCAAGGCTGCTGTAGAAGATTCTCCGTTTACAATGGTAGCGTCCATTCATTGACAGGTTAACTTCATTGATAACGATTGACGATAGGTGGCGCCAAGGAAAAGGGCATTTTGAGGATCATAACAGCTATAAACGGCGAGGATTCTCGTTGTTTAAAAATAAAATGGTGTTATCTGCTCCAGTCACATGCACAAAGACAATTGATGATCAACATGGGTGCAAAGTTTGAACAATAAAGCAAGTAAAATGTTAGAGTAGACGACACAATAGTGTAATGTTTCAAGTACTAAAAGGGGGCATAACTCTGAAAATACAAAACAGAGTTACCTGCTCTTGTCACATGCACAACAGCAATTGGTGATCAACATGTGTGCGATGTTTGAACAATATAGCATGTAACATGTTGAAGGAGAAGGCGACACAATACTGTAATGTTTTAAGTACTAAAAGGGGCATAACTCTGGAAATACAAAATGGAGTTACCTGCTCTTGTCACATGCACTACGGCAATTACTGATCAACATGTGTGCAAAGTTTGAATAATGTAGCATGTAAACCTTCGGAGGAGTTGGCGACACAAAAATTGTTTACGGACAGACAGACGGATGGATGGACAGATAATGCCATAACTTAATACGTCCATCAAAAAATGACAGGCATATAAAAACTAGCATCAGTATTTCTTGAGCTCCTCACCTTTCAGCTGTGTTTGTTTTTGCTATTTGCCAGAGAGCACTCTAATTTTTGAATATTTGATTATGAAGAGATGTTTGATCACAAACTGATGAATGAAAAGACAGACCCTGGTACTTCTTGAAGTACTCGCTTTTCAGTTGTAGTGAAAAATAAATCATACAAAACCCAGCATAAACTCCATTTACTCCTAGTACTCTGGTAGTATTTCAAAATTTTCATCACTGACTCCATATTGCCCATATGTTATTAAAAATTTGACAAATTATATCTTGTTTGACAGAGCCTGATGAGCTCTGTCAAACAGGATATAATTTTTTAAATTCTCAGTTGCACTGTGAAAAAGATTTGATGCTTAAACCTTTGGTATTTTGACATCAGAGTGCAGAGGGTTAACTATGTCTGATTATCTAACATACTTACACCGTTTCCAGTACTGAAACTAGAGGTAGCCACCAAGGGTGGTCAATCCCCCCCCCCCCCCCCAAAAAAAAAAAAATCACCCTGATGCAGTAACCTTGGTAATATATTACATTAAATTAACACAGCCACTGTTGGTAGTATTTACTCAAATAATACAGATAAAAGATTACCTGTATTTGATGACATGTGAAGTTTGGTTTCGATCAGGACTGATAAAATTTGCAAGTTCAAGGTCACTGTGACCTTGACCTTTGGAAATATGTAGGGTTCTTCCTCTCATTATGCTCAACCCATATTTGAAGTTAGGTTTCGATTGGGTGCTTTATTTTAATAATTAAGAGAGCCAAAACCAGCTCCGACCAAGGAAATTTTAATTTCGAGGTCACTGTGACCTGGCCATTGACACAATGACCTAAAAATATATAGAATTCTTTCTCTCATTGTGCCCAATCCACATGCCAAGTTTGGTTTCGATTAGGCAAACATTTTAATTAGAGAGTAGAAACCCAACTCGATCAATAAAACTTTAAATTCAAGGTCACTGTGACCTGTAACTTTACACAATAACCCCAAAATAAATACGTTTTTTCCTTTCAGCATGATCAACCCATAAGCCATGTTTAATTTTGATCAGGCAAGCAAAATTTCAATTAGAGAAGCCAACTCTGGTAAATGCTTAAGTTAAAGATCACTGTGACCTTGACCTTCGGCACAATGGCCTCAAATTAAATAGGGTTGTTCCTCTCATCAAGCCTAAACCTCATGCCAAGTTTGGTTTCAGTTGGCCCAGCAGAACTTTAATTACAGAGCAGAAACCAACTCTGATAAAAAAAAAAAATTAAGTTCAAGGCCAATGAGACCTTTGGCACAATGATCCCAAAATGAATAGGGTTCTTCCTCTCATCATGCCTAAAACCATATGCCAAGTTTGGTTTTAGTAGGCCAAGCAGAACTTTAATTACAGAGGCGAAACAACTGATAAAAACTTAAGGTTCAAGGTTACTGTGACCTTGACCTTAGGCACAATGATCCCAAAATGAATAGGGTTCTTCTTCTCATCAAACCTAATCCACATGCCAAGTTTGGTTTCAGTCATCTAAGCATAAGTCTAGTTGAAGAGTGGAAACCAACTCTGTCTAAAGACGGACAGATGAATGGACAGCCCCACCGCTATATCCCCACCCCCATTTTTTTTTGGGGGGGGGGGGGGGGGGATAAAAAGTGGTAAATAAGGCTGTTTAAAAAACACAATTTGTACTTTCTCAGGCACTTTTTTCACGACGGATGGAAGATTTCTTTTTCTCTTTGATTCTGAAAACAGTTGGCAATCTCTAAAAAAAATTTAAAATGTTAACACTCCTGGGAATCAATAGTCATTCAATGCTGTTTTTAACATGTCAGAGTTTCCATCATTTTTATTATACATCAGCATTTGAAAGAACTGGTTATTATACCTTTGGTACCCACTTTAAAAGGATTTCTATCCAAGACTGTTTTAAGATGATTTCAACCCAATGGGTTTGTTACTACTTATTCGTAAGCTGCCCAAAGCACTTCCACCCCATGCATTTGTTTCCGAGTTCTATTTAACCAGTAAAATACATGTCATTTACCACATTAAACAAGCACAGCACCACTTTTCATGGTTCTCATAGGGATCTTAGAAGTATAAAAAAACTGGAAAAAGTTACATAATGGAACACAATTACTAGGGTCTAACCCTTTACCCAATGAATCGCCCGCATCCGCCCGCGTAATATGCAAATTCAGCAGTTGAAAAAATATTATTTTCAACAAAACCATATCATGTGACCCCTCGTTGGAACGAGCTCGTTGAGCTCGTTCCAACGAGGGGTCACATGATATGGTTTTGTTGAAATTTTTTGAAAAATGTGAAAAAATGATATTTAAAGTAATAAATTTTGATATCGTCTGCATTGGGTAAAGGGTTAAAGTCAGTACAAATGTACAGGCGATGTTCAGGAAATGTAGTTCTATTCATTAATTCCATACAGGATATTCATTTGAATGATGTCAGTGTAAATATTGACTTGTTAAAAATAAAACGGATAAAATTTGTTTCTTCTTCATAATATAAATGATAAGATGCCTGAGAAACAGCCGAAGTTACACCAGGTAAAATGATACGGTTTAGACACTCCACCATGTGGTAGAGTTGGTCGGGGTGGCACTCACAGGGACTATACATGTAGCACTGTACACATCATGAAACAATATGCAATTTACAGGTAAAAATTTACTAAATGTAAGCTAAAAAGTATGGCACACCAGAAAAATATAAGCAAACAACAGGTATGCTGTATTAATTTATTACCTAATATGACTATAAAGAAGCCATCCTGCCAGCCAGCACTAACAACAGAACTTCTTGAAAAACAAAATTTTCATTTTTTGCCAAAGAATGTAGCTTATGACCCCTCAATGGAATGAGCTCCAAAGAGAGGTCATAAGTTATATTTTGGAGGCAAAAAAATGCTAAAATTAGGAAGATATTTTTTGTGAACAGTGCTGGCCGGATATGGTTTTATCATGTAAAAGGTCAACCAATATTCAAATAGTGTAATACACTGTACTCAAACCGAGTTACACAAAATCTTTTGTTTGCATACAAAATATTCTGTAAAAATAATGGTGTTTTGGAGCACCGAGTTCACAAGCTAACTATGTCTGTAAAAATATATATTCTATGCCTTATGCAGAACTCAGATATTACTTTGTTGTCTCAAGCCCAACAACAGAAGATTTTAACCTAAGAACATGTACAACATATCACAACCTTTTATACAATGAAATTGTCCACAGCTGAAGTCTTCCGATTCTGCAGTCCATTACCATAATAGAGTGATTACCCAGGCAGAGTGTCATATGATGATTAAATTATTTCCATTGTAACATAACAGGCACTGTTCCTTTAAAACTCAAGAGGACTTGCATGCCACAGGCTGCACTGCCATTTTGAGTTTCAAAATCTAATCATGTGACCTTATTATGTAACATATCAACACCTTTTCAACTTCTTGGAAAAATAGATTTAACTGGTGTGTAACGAATTGCCCGCATAATATGCAAATTCAGCAGTTGAAAAAATATTATTTTTCAAAAAATTTCAACAAAACCATATCATGTGACCCATCGTTGGAACGAGCTTGTTGAGCTCGTTCCAACAAGGGGTCACATGATATGGTTTTGTTGAAATTTTTTTAAAAATTTGAAAAAATGATATTTAAAATAATAAATTTTGATATCGTCTGCATTGGGTAAAGGGTTAAGATCACTTTCAGCAACCATGGCTATACAGTGGAAGCCTGTTAATTGAATAGCCACTTTGCCAATGAAAATTATTTAATTAACAGGAGTATTCAATTAACAGGGATTGTGTCACTTTCCTGTACTCTGGAGATAAACTTATCATTTATTCTATTATATCTTGTTTGACAGAGCTCCATGAGCTCTGTCAAACAAGATATAATAGATTAAATACCTGTACTGGATGTACTAAGGCCAAGTAGGTCTATAAATAAAGGAAAGGTGGGGGTGGGGAGGGGGAGGGGGGGGGTCAGGGTAATTTCTTGACAGGTTACAATATTTTTTATTCAATTAACAGGAGTTTACTCTATAACCCATATTCAATTAACAGGTCAAATTTGTACGAGGTATGGTAAATGGTTTTGTGTTGGGAAATTATATTCAATTAACAGGGTTCTTCAGTTAAGAGATATCCAATTAAGTGGGCTCCACGGTATCATGATTGCAACTGGAGTAGAAGTCAAGTACAGCCAATCATTTATCTCCATGATACACAGTTTTAGAGGACTTCCACCCATGGCCACTTTGACTGGTGGAGTGCTAAATTATATTCCAAAGTGGATTTGTAATGCAAGAATTTTTTTTTCAAAAATACCATGCTACCAGAAATGGAAGCCATTGTTCAGAAAACAAGAATTTGTTAAAAACAACTGCTTTGTTACAATTTATTTGGAGTGCATGTTGAAAACTGCAACAAAGCAATTCTATCTAAGCAATTTTTTTTCTACTGCTGAGAAAACAACAAGCAAATGCATACAGTGTAAGGCCACTAAAATGGCTCAGCACTTTTCAACTCAAGGCATTTGTTCCTGGATTCTATTTAACCAGTAAAGCAGAACTTGTTCACCACATTAACTGTTTGAGTGCTAGAAGCCACTATCATGGTTCTATTGAAAAGTGTTAAAAGCAATTAGTGGCTCTGTACACATTAGCGTGTTGTTTACTCAGCAGTATAACAAAATGTGCTCACTCTTGTTTTGTTACAATCTATTGGAGAGTGCAAACAGGCACTCTGCAATAAATTGTAACAAATAATTTTATGAACAAAATTTTGGTTAACAAAGGCTCCTCATGCTTGTAGCATAGTATTGGTGAGAAAATACCCATGTTACAAAGCATCGTTGAAAAATAATTTAGCACTCAGTCAGTTAAACAAGCACTGCTGCACTTTTCATGGTTCTCACAGGGATCTTGGAAGTAGAAAGTCAGGAAGAGTTAAATAACAGAACATAATTACTTGGGTTTCAAGTCAGTAAAATGTTAAAGGCGATGTTCGGGACATGTACATCTATTCAATAATTCCATAACAGGATATTCATTTGAATAACAAACTGATATTTGTCATCCTTAAAACCTGTTGGCCTAACCTGAACTGAGCTCATCCAAATGAAGCATCTCACAGGGTTAAATAACTTTAAAGCATGTCTTTATGTTAACGCACAGTTGTATACCATGGAGATTTTTAAAATTGAAATTTTCCAGGTTATGCATTCTTGTGTAAACAACATTTCAAAATGGTCATGAAAACAAGATGTCCGTTATAAATATCATAACATTACCAATACATAAATGGTTTGTATGGGAGTAAAAAAAAAACAAACAATTCAGGACCTTTTGTTGAAAATTTCACAATCTTTCTGGGATCTTTGTCTAAAATTAATTTAATCATATGGTCGCAGCCGATATATACAAATTCAGCAGTTAAAAAATATTATTTAAAAAAAAATATCAACAAAACCATATCATGTGACTGACCTCTCTTTGGAACAAGCTTGTTGAGCTCATTCCAATGAGGAGTCACATGACATGGTTTTCTTGAAATTTTTTGAAAGCTTTGAAAAAAAAATAATACTTAAAATAATAGTTTGAGATCAGGTGTGTTGGTTAAAGGGTTAACCAAAATGAGCCAAGCAATTTCAATTTTTCAAGGATTTTCCATGATATTTCTCGAAGAAAGTCCAATTTTCAAGAACTTCTTAGGGCCTTGAATTCAGTTTTAAAATCCAATCACATTGAAGCACTTTCTAAGGACACGTACGAACCCTTATGAATAACATTTATGATGACTGCACATAATGGTACATAATGGGGTAATTTTTGTCAAGGATAACCCCCTTTGATTAATTCGAAGAATAGCAACAATATTTATTGCTAAACAACTGAATTTCTAAACCTAAATTTCTGAGAACAGCAAAAGCACATATGACAAGTATATTCAAATATTTCAGCTCTGAATTGATTTTTGAAGGCAATTTGAAAATTCAGTGTTCTTCTCTACCTAGCATTTGCCACCTGAATTTTGTTATGTCATAAATAAATACCAGAATGGACAGTTCAAGTATTTTTTTCATGGTACTATCCTAGAAGGTAAACAGTTGCAAAATTCTAATTTTTCAGCCATCAGCATCAATGACTGTTACAAGAGAAACTCACATGGACAAATTCTAACAACCAAAGTTAATCTAGCCCTCTACCAGGTAACTCACTTCATTTCATGCAGTTTCAAATTCATAACAAAAATGTTCAGTGGAAGGAACTTAAAGATGTTAGAGTGTTCTCCCTTCTATCATCTAGTGTGACCATAGAATGGTGATGTGATTTACTTCAAAATGATGGCACTATATATAATTCCCAGTACTTGGACCAGAAAACATTTTCTGCATATTAAACTCTGCAGTATGCTTTGGTTGCGTCAGCTGTTTCAGTGTAAAAATCATTTGATTGTCCCAGATTTTAAGATCATTTCAAGAGATTATTTCATAAAGGTGATGAGATGCAGGCATGTGACACAATGTTGGAAAAGACTCTGAAAACTATTTCCATCAATGTGTCACATTTCATCGGCAACAGCAAACCACCCCTTTATCCATGCCTTTTAATTCCACCAAACTCGCAACTAACTAGTGTCCCAAATTACACTAATGTTACCAAATTAGGGAGAATAACAAATAGGATTTATTCCCCATGCTTTTTTGTCCAATTTCACGAGTAATTTCACACTAACAGTCTCCATTCTGTGACTTTCAAGTTGTTTCTATCAAAGTCTTGGCTGCCACTACTACTTCACTTTCTGAATATGTGCTTCATATGTTCTTGAAAGTTTTTGATTGATATAGATTTGTCTTGTCACAATTTAACGGAGCATGCATAGAGTACTCTCCAATAAATTATTCCGAAGAAACCGGTATGAACCAACTTAAACAACCAAAATTAACCTAGCACTTTAAAACTTACAGACATGAACTTGTTGACTCCCTACACTCCAGTGTCAGATACCTATGTTTTTAACAGCTGCAAACCTTTCCCATAGAACATTTACAAATTTAACCAAGTTTGCTTGACTGTGCTCAGAGGACATGGTATAATGGCTTTATAATAATACATGTAACACAGTTTGAAGCCATGTACCCACATGGTGCTCTCAAGCTTTCCAGAAAAAGGGCCCACTTTGTGTTTTTGTCTAACACTGCAAATGTATATATATGTTCATGGAAGGGAAAGAAAAAAACCCACAATTACTAAGCTGTGAAGTCACCAGTATCAAAAACTTGGTAAAAAATGGGTTTAACTCTTAACCTGCTGAGTATTTTCTAGATATTTTTCACCAAATCTAGTCATGGCTGCTCTAAAGCAGTCATGACTAGATTTGATGAAAAATTAATTTAAATATAACACAAACAATCATTGATGAAAAAATCTATTCAGTTTACACGGGGCAAATATGATTAAATGTGCCCAACTTATACTTATTTCAGTAACAAGAGAAACCCTGTGCTGGGCAATAATATCTGCCGGCAGCATGCAGAGAGTTAAAGAGGAAAAAACATTTTTACCAGTATCAAAAACTCTTCTGAAAAGATGGGTTTAATACTTGGTCATTCATCAAGAATATATAGAGAGGATATTCACACTGTTTTAGTGAATATCGGGAATTATCTCATGAGTGTGGACCTGAAAGTTTTATTTTTCATGAGTGCTTGCACGAGTGAAAAGTAATACCTTCAGGTCCACATGAATGAGATAATTCCCGAATATTCACTAAAATAGCATAGATTTGGCCATAAAAAAAGAACCTGTTTCTCAGGCCCGCGTGCATGGTCATTTTTGGTGTGCATGCAACCTTTTTATGACACCAAAAAAATCTTCAAAAAAAATTTGAGATATTGTGCTCATTTCGGTAAATCGATATCGATGCGTTCGCAAATTTTAAATTAACACACTTCAAGCTTTTTCTACATCATACCTTAATAAAGTGGGTGGGTTTTAGCAATATTCATGACAGAAAGTATTTTATTCTGTAAAAGGTAAGTCATAATGACAGCAAGAAGGAAGGTGTCTTTCAGTCTGACAACAAACAGTCACAAAGGGGAATGGTCGATTTGCACCACGTTTGATTCGCACCAACCCTCAGAAAGTCTGCAAAGTCAGGTGCTATGTTGAATGGAACACAGTCTCCTGGCATTTATTTTTAGTAACATTTGTATTGTAAATGGCCGTCATTGGGAATTTGTGTACTGTTATTTGAAACCGTCACGAGTTTCCCAGTTAATTTAAATAAATGCATTTGAGATGCAGGAT
Organism: Pictodentalium vernedei; assembly: GCA_031216915.1. Classification (NCBI taxonomy): domain Eukaryota; kingdom Metazoa; phylum Mollusca; class Scaphopoda; order Dentaliida; family Dentaliidae; genus Pictodentalium; species Pictodentalium vernedei. The sequence goes on from CM062296.1 coordinate 753,748,891, forward strand.
AATTGGATAACTAATAGTAACCGTTGCTTGATATAAAAGTAACAGTCATAGTTGAAAATAAATCGTATATGGGCAGGTAAGTAAGGTCGAATTGGTTAATAAAAACACGCAAACATTCGTTTTGTATTTCATTTTCAGATTTAAAAAAAATATGATTTATGGATGAACTGCCCGATCAAATGGGTTGTGATAATTTTGAATATAATGGGGAAAAATTGCGATTCACGATTTTATTAGGCAGGTTGTGAAAGGATTTTTTTTTTTTGGTAAAATAAATCTCTGAAAGTTGGCACTTCGACATTTGATTTGTCCCAGAGACGTTTCAACCAGAGACGTTTCACCCACGAGGCATTTCGTGACTTTCGTCCTGTTATAATTTTCACGTTTCACTGAAAAAACAAACATTCAAACCCCACTTTATTTACGACCCAACACCCCTGTGGTGAATAACCAATATATTTGCGAAATTTTGCATGGTCCACCAGGCGTTTGGGTTGGGGTCAAATTACCACAAACAACCTCTCGGGGAGAAAATAAAAAGTGAAAAAAAAACCTGCCCGCCCGCATGCTTTTTTTGAAAAAATGGCCTGAGAAACAGACAATCAACTTTGTATGGCCTTTTCATTCTATTATATATGCTATGTGACATTTTACTGCGCAATATTCAGCCTAATTCAACTGCAAACAGTTTCAAGACAATAACAAAAAGCTGCTGATCGTTGCTTCAGGACAACGTCATGCGTCGAAGCGTAACATCATTTTAGAAGCTACTGAAAAAATTCATCGTGTGGACCAGAAAATATTATTTTTCACTTGCGCAAGCCCTCGTGAAAAATAAAATTTTCAGGCCCACACTCATGAGGTAATTCCAGATACTAACTAAAATAGAGTAGATTTTCTTTTTCATTACATGCTACCAGACATTTTATTTCACAACTTTCAGCCCATTTCGATCCCAAATGAGTTAATTTCAAAACAATAACAAAGATCAGCTCATTGTTCTTTCAAGGCGACGTGATGCGGCATAGCATGATGTAATTTAGGAAGCCACTGAGGGATATTCCTTGATATCTATAAAGTCAATAGATATCAAGAAATATCTTTTAGATAATTTGCGATAATTCACAGGCTAGCATATAATAAATTATCATATATTATATTATCAATATATTATCATATATATTCATCGAAAACCATGCTTTTATGCCCTCTAAGTTTTTGGGCTTGAGTAATCTGGTTAATAAAGACTGCCACCTGTTATCTTTGTGACTATACAGCCTATCTAAGGAAGCATATCTATTATTCCTGATCTGGGAGACAGACACACATAACACATTTTTATGGTATAAATGAAAATACTGACACTCTGTGGATAATCACTGTTGATAAGGAGAATAAATTATGCCAGCATACTAGAAAAAGATTTCCTCCTGAATGAAAAGATATGAAGCTGTATACTCCTCACACAACAAGTACAGGTAGTTTGCATCTTAAATGAATACACATGGAGATGATGGTAAGCTGGATGGCATAGACATTCTCTTCTTTTAAGTCTGCAATATAAAAAAAAATACATAAAAAGTTTTTAATGTATAACATAATCTTCACAATGTAATTCTGGGAAGGAAGAGAGTAACAGAACTGTAAAACCTGTGAGATTGTGAAAAGATTTATTTGCTGATGACCCAACACATAAGATATCAAAATTTATAATTTTAATTATTGTGTTTTAAAATTTTTCAAAAAATTCCAGCAAAACCATATCATGTGATCCTCAATGGAATGAGAACATCTTGTTCCAATGAGGGGGTCACATGATATGGTTTTGTTGAAATGTTTTGAAATTTTTTTTTTTTCAACTAATCAATTTGTTTATTACATGGGCAGATGTGGTCGATTCAGTGGATAAAGTGTTACTGAAAAGGTAGGAGGGACTCCAGAACAATATAAAAAGCTTGCAATCCAGATAAAACCAGAAAACTTTTTTACAGATATCCAATACGACCTCATTGGAGTTTTCTACTCCTTGCGATTCCCCATTCTAAGCATCAATTATTTGTGTAGTGCAGTTAGAGTGGGTGGGGGAGACACATGATTATCATTTTCAGTCTCTAGTGCTCCACAGGACCGAACTGACCAACGTTTAGTTGGTATTCTAAAGCTTAGTTTTTCAAATAAAAAAAAAATTTCCAGCTGTACAAAACTTATTACAGATTTGCTTGATATTTAGTGAAAAACAAAAATATTCACTTCACATAAATTTTGTTTTATTACTATTTACTGGAGTGTCCACTGACAACCTCTAATAAATTGTAACAAAACAATCCCATATGAATAAACTTTGTCCTTTGGAAATAATTTAGCACTCTAACTCTTTAGCAGTTAACCAACATGTGATTACATTTTGCCCACTGTATTTAACAGGAGTACTTTTTTGTTGAAATGTTTTGAAAATTTTTTTTTTCAACTAATCAATTTGTTTATTACATGGGCAGATACGGCCGATTCAGTAGGTAAAGGGTTACTGAAAAGGTAGGAGGGACTCCAGAACAATATAAAAAGCCTGCAATCCAGATAAAGCCAGAAAACTTTTTTACAGTATCCAATACGACCTCATTGGAGTTTTCTACTCCTTGTGATTCCCCATTCTAAGCATCAATTATTTGTGTAGTGCGGTTAGAGTGGGTGGGGGAGACACATGATTATCATTTTCAGTCTCTGGTGCTCCACAGGACCGAACTGACCAACGTTTAGTTGGTATTCTAAAGCTTAGTTTTTCAAATAGCGGGGGAGGAATTCGCTAGAATTGTGCACTTGGTGATACCTTCCTGAAATTTGGCATGATGTAAGGGTAGGCATCAGAGATTTCAAAATCGATCGGCTACAAGTTGGCACCATCCTCTAGCCACCACTAGCAGCGAAATCCAAAATGGCCGCCAAGCGGATCGAAAAAAAGCTATTTTCGCCGATCGCACAACTGAAGCTCCAAACCTAACACCATACATGTGCTGTAATTGATGTGAATGATGGAGTGAAGCCCTTGGAACAAGTTGGGGGGAAGATTAATGGATAATGGGATCAGAATTTCCGTCGATGTGTGCGTCTGTGTGTCTGACTGTCAGTATGATCGTCCGTCCGTAGATAAATTAGTGTTGAATGTTTCTCGGGAATGCAATGGTCAAATGAACATGGTATGAGAGATTCCTGTCAACACATGAACAAGGGTACTCGATAGTATGCAGCAGTGGGGATACTTGGACATTTGATAATCCAATTAAAGTGACAGTCTATTCTCAACTTCCGGCATTTTCGATAGATTTATTTTCTAAGAAAATAAAACTATCAAATTTCTAGAGGAGTTCTGGTTCAATCTCAACACCATAGCGACACGTCTGCCAGCAAGGGCAGTGCTGGAATGAACTCGGGATGCATTAGTTCCCGTTGTTAATTATACAATGTTATCTTGCCAGTATAGAACATTGGCAAAATGGGACTAGAAGGGGTGAGTGTATGTTTGCAGTCATTCGAGGTACAGGAATATTTTTTGACTACAAGTAGTATTCTTCATTTTCGGCCAGTTAAGATGTGGTGTGTTCCAAGTCAGGATTAATGTTGCCGACACTTAATGCCCATCCCTCATGGTATGCTACTTTACCAGGGATATAGAGATATAGCCACCACTGGGAGCCAAAACATGACCTTTGATGTCGATGAGTGGTCGAAATGTTTTAGCGAATAACTTATCGAAATATGATCCGGTATGGCAATTTGATACCTTACGTTAGATTTATTAGATCAACTCAGGTATGGATTCATTGAGACATGAGTGCGCTACAAGATGAAGGATTTCCAAGTTGATTTGCTATGGAGTAGGAACTGACTAGTCACATGTGGCCTATGGCCAGAGAAAGACAAGGATACCATAGATGAACACACGGGTGAACGAAGGTATCAACTGTTGTACAGAGGCAAAATAGTTGGGGATATTGTATCATGCTATGCATGAATTAACACCGTCTTGTGCAGTAAATAACAGACTATTTTCCGAAATCTAAAACTGTATTCCTATACCCCGGACAATGTAGCAAGCCACATGGGATGAACATTTGTTAGCAAAATCAACTCAACTAGAAACATGACATGTGTTAACTGGCCGAAAATGGAAAAAAAAATACCAGAATAGGAGATGACTGGTCCTAACATGACAGTATACTACTCAATATTGTTACAACAGCCACCTTCACACTTACACAAAGGTGTGCACCTTAATCCAGCTTTCAAGCATTTGCAATTGCCCTTGCAGGCCTTGACACAACTACAGTGGAGCATCAGTGCACATGCAGCACTTGCGTCTCCTAGGTGAGTCCAAAATGGGACCAGAATATTGAGACGTGGATTCCACTCCCATCCGTACTGTGATGGGTCTGGCACACATAAGTGTTTCTGCAGAGCACGATGCCAAATGAAAGATGACACAAGAATTACCCTTTTTACATGTTGATACAGAGCTGCTTTGGTGGGCGGGATGTTTTCCATAGACTTAAGGCCATGTGTGAACATATGCCGTCTCGCATCATTGACACGTGTACTGACACAACTGTTACTGTACATCTGTATGGTGAGTTTTTCGATATGCTGCATATGAGGGGAATCCTCTGAAAAGACTTGCGGATTCTCAGTCAATTCTATCATCATTTCAGTTGATGCGGGAAAATTCATCCATGCATTCCATCCTGTCTTCTTCCCAATGCCGAGCATGCTGGATGTTACATCACAACCTGTGAAGGCGTGGAAGAAAGTCAGGGCCTTACAGTAATCAGGTCCAAGTTGTGAAGCTATCTCATGAATTGGCATATCTTTATATGCCTTTCCAATTCCAAACCCAATCCACAGCTCACTGAGTCCAAGGTCACGGAATGTTGCGAAATGGTGCAAAGACAGAATGACGACATCAGAATCAACCGTGCGAAGAAAAGCTATTTTGTGACCTTGTGAGACTGCATGGTTGAGATGAAGCATCATGCGCGTGTCTGCTTCCTCGTGGTTCGATGGAGATATGTCACATAAGCTAACATCCTTATTGCATAGTACATATTCTCCTGATGTCGTTAACAACTGGTACTCGGATGTTGATGTTAATTTCAGCAGTTCAGCAGACAGGAACTTGAAAAATTCGTCTTTATTCTCACTAACTTTCAAGAATGCCTGCCAATTCTTCCCTTTAGGTAAAGGGACGTTCTCGGACACCCGTATCAACCTAACTGCTGTCTCACCGAGGCGTTTTGCTCGCGTCTGATTCTTCAAACTGCCTTCGGGGTAACAGTCATAGATCGCATCAACCCTTGTGGTGTTCGTGTTAATCAGAGATTCGATGTATGGCAATAATTGCAATCGAGCATATTCTCCAAACAGATCCGCTTTCTGTGGTTTGATTACATGGACTACAGCAGGCATATCCAAGATGACAACTGAAGCTTGTCTAGCTGCTGAATTCTTCCCTTGTGCAGGAATAGCTGGTAAACAATTGAGAATTTGAGATTTTGTCCCACTCCGTAGCTTACCTCTATCGGATAATGCTGGCGGATCACGTGCATTCTCGTGCATGAAAAACTCATCCATGTTTGAATCAGGCCGGGCTTGCAGTGAAACGAACATCTGGGTAACTATTGCGGCAGTTGCTTTACTTGACATGAGTTTGTCTCGGCCTTTGTCCAGGTTGGCTGGGGGTGGGTTAAGGAAGGTATATATATTTGCCTTGGGAATAACATCATTCAGGGGTACGGTGCATTCCACAAGCCTTTCCTTCAAGAAAGTGGAATATAAATGCTTGCCCCTTTCGGGTAATGACCGTAAACTCTTACTAACTTCGGGGTCCATATATTCACCAGTATCTAATGTCACCAGCTGACCACTAGTTTCATCATAAGGGTTGATAATGAGTCCCTGATTCACCAGATCGAGGAGAGATTTCAATTGATTCAGAAATTTTTTCTGCTCTGATACCGAACTTTCCGGGTGTTCCGTGTTATCTGATGATGTTGTGTGGAAACTTGCATATTCATACTCATCTATAACACGCAGAACTTCTGACCTTGAAAGCTCAATAACGACTTTCTCTTCAGCCTGGCCATAGAGACCTTTTGGACCACTGTCTTCTTTGAGTAGTTGGATACTATGTTCTTGGCTCTGATCTAAACCCATCATACTGAACTTCCTCTCACTACGCTGGACCACAAAATGGCCTTCCATGAATTTGTTGTGGATTGAAGGATGCCGCCTGGGTAGCTGAGACATGTCTCTCAGAAATACGGGGACCCACCGACAATAATTTGTATGTCCTAGGGCAAAAAAGTAACTGCACAACTCATCGATAGAACACAGTGTACCAGGCCAGTTACCGATTCGTTGGTTCCGAACGAATTGACAGCTTGTCAAGAGAAAGTTCCGAACGATTTCACCCCAATAGCGCGCAGTTGGAGATTGTGAAAGAATCCTCTGTTCCCACATTTCAAATGACTCATGGGGCCCAGTCTGCTGACAGTAAATCTCATAAGCATTCTTTCTGAGGATCTCAAGCCAAGCTAGAGTGAGAAGATATGCCTGTCGCGTCCTCTTGACATGTTTCCCACCAAGTAGGGATGATGCTACACCGGGTGTGAATATCTTTGCGAGGTGAAACATTCGCTCCCAACCAGAACCACCCATAAGCTTACCACCAGCTTCTTGGGTGCACATTTCAAGATGCAGGAATCCAATCATACACACCATTCGATCCTCACCTATCTCCTCTGGGAACAGCCATTGACATTTTTTCTGCCTGGCATACAACGGACAGTCACCTTCAATGACAGGTATCTGGCCGGGGTTTACGAAAGCAGTAGCTTCCCTGACCACATACATAGCATGCTTCTGCATACTGAGTGAGTCCGCTTTCTGCTCACTGAAAACAGGGAATACCCCAATAACTGCACGAGGTTTGACATTGTCTTGATCTTCATGTTTTGAAAAGAAGCCTGAAAAGGTCACAGGGACTTCATCAAGCTGCCAGCTGCCATCAACCTTCCCTTTATTGCTGATCTGTGACACATGAGACAACCAGTCATTCTCTCCCACGTTCAAATCTGCATATTCATTGGGCCGTACATTACATTCATCTGGAGATTCAAGCCTGATGTCCCCACCAAAGTCTTCAACGAAAGGAACAAATGCATAGTCGTCTGGGAGTTCAATTTGTGTGTCTTCTGGAACATCTAAACTCAGTGGTGGGGGATCAGTACCCACATTGTCCCTGCTCAGTTGACCAATGAGTGTGATGGACGTACCATGCATATCAGATCTACCAGATACATCAATGTTATCAGTGGTTCCTATCGAGAAAACATTACGTTTGCAGTTAGCTGGGACTACAACACCTTCGTTCTTGAACCGCAGTGAAACAGCTCTCGCGAAACTCCTGCGAACATCCATTACGCGATCATAAGAGACAGAGAGTCCCATTTGATGAAAATCTCTGATAAGATTTTTCATACGATCATGGGCATGCAACTTCAAACCCACATAAAGAGGCATTGGAGTTTCTCTGTCACGTCTCTGGTGAACATTTTGTGCATGTTCGGAGCGTTTCGCTGAATTGCTGATCAACATCTGTGAAATAGTACAAGCCACTCGAGTCTTGGCATTAACAGTCTCATCATCGCCTAAGTTCTGTATACTACATGTGCCCTCAAGTAGAACTCTAAGAAGAGTCAGGAGTGAGTTGGGTACAGGCTCGCTCAAGCAATAAGATGAAAATGATCCCGTGAAAGGAGCTTGAGATATGAGTATGTGTTTACGCAGAAGAAGACCCACATCAACTATCTTTTTTGCCTCTTCCTCAGACACTATACGAGTTAAAGATTCGGACAACAAGGAGCCAACTCGAAACCTACTTGAAATAAACACATCTCTACCCTGTGTGAAGGCGTCCCAGCCATCGCCCAATTTCTGCAACAAATGTTCTTTGAATCGAGTGGAATGTATTTCTTCACTAAGCCAATCAGAACCGACTTGCTTCAACCTCCGACTGTACAGATTCTTGAGATCGACAAGCTTCATCGCGGAATCGTTGTGTTCAACAAATGTTATGAGCTCTGCCATAACGAGAGGGTCATAGGGCAGGCCTGACGCGGAATGTTCGGCGTTCTTCGACTTTTTAGATTTAGCCGCTCGTGCTTCATTGGCAAGCTTACAATAACAGGTTTTGTGATAGTAAAGATCACTAGCAGCGGAATCAAATGCTGCATTGACCCGAGAAAAAACAACCCAGTTCTCGGCTTCCTTTGCCATAATTTTGAGTTTATTGTTATCAGACATTGATCTGCAAATAGGCTCACTGCTGTCACCTTCGCGTTTGTGACAATAAACACACTGGGGCAGTTTCCTGTCACAGCCAGATTCAAAACTTGTCCGTGTTCTTTTAGGACTCAGCGTGGAGCAGGATGCCACTGCCTCATTTCGCTCTCGCTTGTGTAGCACGCGCTGTACGATGTGAGTCCGAATACTGTCACGGCATGTCTTATGATATATTGCCTTATTCGTCAACAGTGACATCGACATACACTCATCACTCTCTCTCATCAAACAATCAATGGTCAAATTATATGGAAGCTCAACGCCATTATCTAGGAAGCGCGTTATGTCTTCCTCAATAGCTTTATAGGCGTCATGAAAACGAGATTCTCTATACGGACGCATCAATTTCTTGGAACTGTCTTGCTGGCAAAAGCAACAACGTTCCCAGTCAGTACTAGTCCGTACACGAAGAGGATTCTCACTCATTCTGTGAATGATTTTTGTGAACAATCGCGTTCTCGAATTAATTTCGACAGACAAATCAGAATTGCTTGCGGAATTACGCCAAACAAGAGATTGTATGGCAAAGAGACTGCTTCATAAAGAGCGTTGTTTCTCCGGGATCAGCGTCATTCAGGTTTGCCTGAATGACGCTGATCCCGGAGAAACAACGCTCTTTTCAAGTTCCAAGAAATTGATGCGTCCGTATAGAGAATCTCGTTTTATTCTACATCATCTCCCACGTCTGTTTCCAACACGTGCGTGGATCAGAGTTCACTTTCGCGCCCTTACAATCGAATGTATAGTCGGTAGACCGTCGAAAAGGAGGTTCCCTTCAGCCGCTGGCGGCCATTTTGGATTGTGCCGCTACTGGTCGCCACCGGTCGGTGTCAACTTGTAGCCGATCGTTTTTGAGAACCTCATAGCCTACACTAACAGTGTGCCAAATTTCAAGAAGGTATCACCAAGTGCACAATTCACCTGTATGTGACGAATTCCTCCCCCGCTAAAATAAAAAAAAAAAATTCTAGCTGTACAAAACTTATTACAGATCTGCTTGATATTTAGTGAAAAACAAAAATATTCACTTCACATAAATTTTGTTTTATTACTATTTACTGGAGTGTCCACTGACAACCTCTAATAAATTGTAACAAAACAATCCCATATGAATAGACTTTGTCCTTTGGATATAATTTAGCACTCTAACTCTTTAGCAGTTAACCAACATGTGATTAGGCCACACAAAGTAGATCTTCTGTTTCTCAGGCCATTATTTGTGAAATTGCATGCGGGCGAGCGGTTTTTTATTTTATTTTTTATTTCAATAATTACTTCTTTGCCATCAAAAGTTCATGTTCTTGGTTCAAGTTTTAGGCCTCATAATCTACAGAATAGCATGGGTGGTAGTGTATTTCATCCCTTGAGTGCAAGAAGGCTTTGCAATGCTAAAGCATTGCAAAGCCTTCTTGCACTCGAGGGACAAATTCATCAATTTTTTTAACTTGGGTAAAATATCAGACATAAACCATTTAATTTTTTTAAAGTTTAAATTGGTTATAAAAAGAGAGCATGCGGCAACCAAAAGGACCATGCGGGAGGGCCTGAGAAACAGATTTTTTATTTTTTTAGGCCTTACATTTTGCCCTCTGTATTTAACAGGAGTACTTTAGGGAGCAAGGTGGCTCAATGGTTAGAGCACTGTAGTTCAAACCCAGTGGACCCTGGTTCAATCCTGACCAATGTTACCTTGCATTGAGTCCTTGGGCAAGGCACTTAATTCTGATTGTCCACATGGGGGTATATTGGTGCTGTGTACTAAGGCACACTGCATGTCGAACGTGCACTTGCCTTGGTGCATAATGCTAACCCTGCTTGTATGGAGAAAGTTCACTGTGAAGACTGACAGTTGCTCACCCCTGCTCAGTTGTTCTCTCCAGGTACTTCACCCATAAAACAGTGCGACAAGTGGTGACCCTGGCTGTAGAAAGTGTCATTAAACCCCAATAAAGAAATAAATAGATTACATGTGTACTTACATAACATGACACATCCTAAGGAATATCATCATCCTCTTCCCATGGTGGTGCACTTGGTAACATTTTATGAGCAAGGTCTGTGAGGTACACTTGGTCTGATGAGGTTTCAAAAAAGAAAGATGTGAATGGAAATGTCCCATTAATAGAATCTGTAGTTGATTGCAAGGTATGACACGTAACTTTCTGATGTGTATTGTTCAGTGGAATTGTTCCAATTATAATGTCTAGAGGTACTTTAACTTTTCTTGCTAAGCCTGCTGGTTTAATAACCAACTGAAAAATTAAACAAAATGTATTAGTTTCATTGAGCTATGTCAAATAAAAATATAGACTGAATGCTTATATTGAATGTACTGAGGCTGGATAAGTCTATGAACATGGAGAATTCAGTGGTTATCAGAATAATTCTTTGATAGATTTTTTAATTAAATTAATACGAGTTTACTCTGGTTTATTCTAAAATATCCAATTAACATATCACATTTGTTTTTTAACTGGTAGAGTGCTAACTTATATTTGGCTATCAAAATTTGTTCACAGGTCTTTGCCTTGTTACAATTTATGGGAGAGTGCCTAAGGGCACTCTCCCATGGATTATAACAAGGCAAATCCTCACAGACTAAATAATATCACTGCAAAGATAATTTGAAGCACATCCACTTAATATGAAGGCTTTATGTTGAGGTACCTCCAGTTCAGAATAAAGACCAAATATGGGCTTCCGGCACTCAACCAGTCAATTAAAGTATGGTAAATGGTATTGTGTTTGGAAGTAATATGCAATTAACAAGCTTATTCAATTGAGATATATCCAGCTAACCCTTAAGGGCCTAGAATTTGGGGCATTTTTTGTACACATTAGATAGTCAATATGGGCAGACACTTTCTTAGGAACAACTGCCAAGGTACTTACAATGTAACTTACAAGTTTACTCTTGAGACTGTGCTGCATGTTTGGGCTTTCCTGGTGTAGTAAAAAGTGATAAAATGAATTGGGTCATCAAGGGTTAAGTTGGGTCCACTGTATATCAAAATTACCAATAAAACAAGTTTCTTGTAAAGATTCTTTTGGAACTCAAATACCACACTGAAGGATTGACACTTGACTGCGGAGCTGCATAGTATTTGGATTTCGTCCCTTGAAAAGAACCCTCTGTCATGGGTAATTGCATTGTGTCCTTGGGCAAGGCACTTAATCCTGATTGCCCAGGTGGAGGCACAGTGGCACTGTGTACTAAGGCATACTGCACGTCGATGGTGCACTTGTCTTCAACCAATGATAACCCTGCTTGTGTGGAGTTAGTACATTGGGGAGTATGGCAGTTGCTTGCCACTGCTTGGTGGTTCTCCCTAGGTAGCCTGGCTTCCTCCACCTATAAAACTGGGTTGTTAAATCCCAATAAATAAATAAATACCTTGAAAAGAACAAGGTGCCTTGTGCAATGCTAAAGCATTGCAGATGGCATCTTGTTCCACTCAAGGGATGATAGTGATGTACTGAAAACAATATCACAGCATGTTAGCGTACCAGCACTGGAGTAAACTAGAAAAACTGTGAGCACTGCTCACTAAATGATACCACCCACTCCCACCAAGAAACATTTTACAACAGTAAAAGTGTGTTTAATGAAGAAAGCACAAACACTGACACCAATGTTTGAAGGTTTCATTGAAATCGATTCACTAATTTAAAAGAGGTTGTGGATAGAAATGTCAACAATGTCCCCCCCCCCCCCCCTCCCCCACAAGCTTGAATTGACAAAGCCCATTTTTAAAATATGAGTCTAAACCCTAAAAATTAAAATATCTGAAAACAAAACAGGAGGTGCACATCTTCAATATATGTAAAAGAATGTCTGAAAGTTTCAATGAAATCTGTTCAATGAGTTAACAGGAGTTGCGGATAGCAGATCTGTACAGAATGTCAATTGAATTTGACAAAGTTCATTTTTCAATATGAAAAACTGTAAAAAAAGAAAATATCTGAAAACAAAATAGGAGGTGGACATCTTCAGTGTATATAAAAGAATGTCTGAGAGTTTCAATGAAATCCGTTCACTGGTTTAAGAGGAGTTGCGGATAGCAGATGTGTACTCCCCTCCCCCACCCCCCCCCCCCCCCAACCTCAAAATGTAATAACATAACGGACGGACGGCTGTATGTCGGAATATGAAAATATCTGAAATAAAAATAGGAGGTGCACATCTTCAGTGTATATAGCGGGGGAGGAATTCGCTAGAATTGTGCACTTGGTGATACCTTCCTGAAATTTGGCATGATGTAAGGGTAGGCATCAGAGATTTCAAAATCGATCGGCTACAAGTTGGCACCATCCTCTAGCCACCACTAGCAGCGAAATCCAAAATGGCCGCCAAGCGGATCGAAAAAAAGCTATTTTCGCCGATCGCACAACTGAAGCTCCAAACCTAACACCATACATGTGCTGTAATTGATGTGAATGATGGAGTGAAGCCCTTGGAACAAGTTGGGGGGAAGATTAATGGATAATGGGATCAGAATTTCCGTCGATGTGTGCGTCTGTGTGTCTGACTGTCAGTATGATCGTCCGTCCGTAGATAAATTAGTGTTGAATGTTTCTCGGGAATGCAATGGTCAAATGAACATGGTATGAGAGATTCCTGTCAACACATGAACAAGGGTACTCGATAGTATGCAGCAGTGGGGATACTTGGACATTTGATAATCCAATTAAAGTGACAGTCTATTCTCAACTTCCGGCATTTTCGATAGATTTATTTTCTAAGAAAATAAAACTATCAAATTTCTAGAGGAGTTCTGGTTCAATCTCAACACCATAGCGACACGTCTGCCAGCAAGGGCAGTGCTGGAATGAACTCGGAATGCATTAGTTCCCGTTGTTAATTATACAATGTTATCTTGCCAGTATAGAACATTGGCAAAATGGGACTAGAAGGGGTGAGTGTATGTTTGCAGTCATTCGAGGTACAGGAATATTTTTTGACTACAAGTAGTATTCTTCATTTTCGGCCAGTTAAGATGTGGTGTGTTCCAAGTCAGGATTAATGTTGCCGACACTTAATGCCCATCCCTCATGGTATGCTACTTTACCAGGGATATAGAGATATAGCCACCACTGGGAGCCAAAACATGACCTTTGATGTCGATGAGTGGTCGAAATGTTTTAGCGAATAACTTATCGAAATATGATCCGGTATGGCAATTTGATACCTTACGTTAGATTTATTAGATCAACTCAGGTATGGATTCATTGAGACATGAGTGCGCTACAAGATGAAGGATTTCCAAGTTGATTTGCTATGGAGTAGGAACTGACTAGTCACATGTGGCCTATGGCCAGAGAAAGACAAGGATACCATAGATGAACACACGGGTGAACGAAGGTATCAACTGTTGTACAGAGGCAAAATAGTTGGGGATATTGTATCATGCTATGCATGAATTAACACCGTCTTGTGCAGTAAATAACAGACTATTTTCCGAAATCTAAAACTGTATTCCTATACCCCGGACAATGTAGCAAGCCACATGGGATGAACATTTGTTAGCAAAATCAACTCAACTAGAAACATGACATGTGTTAACTGGCCGAAAATGGAAAAAAAAATACCAGAATAGGAGATGACTGGTCCTAACATGACAGTATACTACTCAATATTGTTACAACAGCCACCTTCACACTTACACAAAGGTGTGCACCTTAATCCAGCTTTCAAGCATTTGCAATTGCCCTTGCAGGCCTTGGCACAACTACAGTGGAGCATCAGTGCACATGCAGCACTTGCGTCTCCTAGGTGAGTCCAAAATGGGACCAGAATATTGAGACGTGGATTCCACTCCCATCCGTACTGTGATGGGTCTGGCACACATAAGTGTTTCTGCAGAGCACGATGCCAAATGAAAGATGACACAAGAATTACCCTTTTTACATGTTGATACAGAGCTGCTTTGGTGGGCGGGATGTTTTCCATAGACTTAAGGCCATGTGTGAACATATGCCGTCTCGCATCATTGACACGTGTACTGACACAACTGTTACTGTACATCTGTATGGTGAGTTTTTCGATATGCTGCATATGAGGGGAATCCTCTGAAAAGACTTGCGGATTCTCAGTCAATTCTATCATCGTTTCAGTTGATGCGGGAAAATTCATCCATGCATTCCATCCTGTCTTCTTCCCAATGCCGAGCATGCTGGATGTTACATCACAACCTGTGAAGGCGTGGAAGAAAGTCAGGGCCTTACAGTAATCAGGTCCAAGTTGTGAAGCTATCTCATGAATTGGCATATCTTTATATGCCTTTCCAATTCCAAACCCAATCCACAGCTCACTGAGTCCAAGGTCACGGAATGTTGCGAAATGGTGCAAAGACAGAATGACGACATCAGAATCAACCGTGCGAAGAAAAGCTATTTTGTGACCTTGTGAGACTGCATGGTTGAGATGAAGCATCATGCGCGTGTCTGCTTCCTCGTGGTTCGATGGAGATATGTCACATAAGCTAACATCCTTATTGCATAGTACATATTCTCCTGATGTCGTTAACAACTGGTACTCGGATGTTGATGTTAATTTCAGCAGTTCAGCAGACAGGAACTTGAAAAATTCGTCTTTATTCTCACTAACTTTCAAGAATGCCTGCCAATTCTTCCCTTTAGGTAAAGGGACGTTCTCGGACACCCGTATCAACCTAACTGCTGTCTCACCGAGGCGTTTTGCTCGCGTCTGATTCTTCAAACTGCCTTCGGGGTAACAGTCATAGATCGCATCAACCCTTGTGGTGTTCGTGTTAATCAGAGATTCGATGTATGGCAATAATTGCAATCGAGCATATTCTCCAAACAGATCCGCTTTCTGTGGTTTGATTACATGGACTACAGCAGGCATATCCAAGATGACAACTGAAGCTTGTCTAGCTGCTGAATTCTTCCCTTGTGCAGGAATAGCTGGTAAACAATTGAGAATTTGAGATTTTGTCCCACTCCGTAGCTTACCTCTATCGGATAATGCTGGCGGATCACGTGCATTCTCGTGCATGAAAAACTCATCCATGTTTGAATCAGGCCGGGCTTGCAGTGAAACGAACATCTGGGTAACTATTGCGGCAGTTGCTTTACTTGACATGAGTTTGTCTCGGCCTTTGTCCAGGTTGGCTGGGGGTGGGTTAAGGAAGGTATATATATTTGCCTTGGGAATAACATCATTCAGGGGTACGGTGCATTCCACAAGCCTTTCCTTCAAGAAAGTGGAATATAAATGCTTGCCCCTTTCGGGTAATGACCGTAAACTCTTACTAACTTCGGGGTCCATATATTCACCAGTATCTAATGTCACCAGCTGACCACTAGTTTCATCATAAGGGTTGATAATGAGTCCCTGATTCACCAGATCGAGGAGAGATTTCAATTGATTCAGAAATTTTTTCTGCTCTGATACCGAACTTTCCGGGTGTTCCGTGTTATCTGATGATGTTGTGTGGAAACTTGCATATTCATACTCATCTATAACACGCAGAACTTCTGACCTTGAAAGCTCAATAACGACTTTCTCTTCAGCCTGGCCATAGAGACCTTTTGGACCACTGTCTTCTTTGAGTAGTTGGATACTATGTTCTTGGCTCTGATCTAAACCCATCATACTGAACTTCCTCTCACTACGCTGGACCACAAAATGGCCTTCCATGAATTTGTTGTGGATTGAAGGATGCCGCCTGGGTAGCTGAGACATGTCTCTCAGAAATACGGGGACCCACCGACAATAATTTGTATGTCCTAGGGCAAAAAAGTAACTGCACAACTCATCGATAGAACACAGTGTACCAGGCCAGTTACCGATTCGTTGGTTCCGAACGAATTGACAGCTTGTCAAGAGAAAGTTCCGAACGATTTCACCCCAATAGCGCGCAGTTGGAGATTGTGAAAGAATCCTCTGTTCCCACATTTCAAATGACTCATGGGGCCCAGTCTGCTGACAGTAAATCTCATAAGCATTCTTTCTGAGGATCTCAAGCCAAGCTAGAGTGAGAAGATATGCCTGTCGCGTCCTCTTGACATGTTTCCCACCAAGTAGGGATGATGCTACACCGGGTGTGAATATCTTTGCGAGGTGAAACATTCGCTCCCAACCAGAACCACCCATAAGCTTACCACCAGCTTCTTGGGTGCACATTTCAAGATGCAGGAATCCAATCATACACACCATTCGATCCTCACCTATCTCCTCTGGGAACAGCCATTGACATTTTTTCTGCCTGGCATACAACGGACAGTCACCTTCAATGACAGGTATCTGGCCGGGGTTTACGAAAGCAGTAGCTTCCCTGACCACATACATAGCATGCTTCTGCATACTGAGTGAGTCCGCTTTCTGCTCACTGAAAACAGGGAATACCCCAATAACTGCACGAGGTTTGACATTGTCTTGATCTTCATGTTTTGAAAAGAAGCCTGAAAAGGTCACAGGGACTTCATCAAGCTGCCAGCTGCCATCAACCTTCCCTTTATTGCTGATCTGTGACACATGAGACAACCAGTCATTCTCTCCCACGTTCAAATCTGCATATTCATTGGGCCGTACATTACATTCATCTGGAGATTCAAGCCTGATGTCCCCACCAAAGTCTTCAACGAAAGGAACAAATGCATAGTCGTCTGGGAGTTCAATTTGTGTGTCTTCTGGAACATCTAAACTCAGTGGTGGGGGATCAGTACCCACATTGTCCCTGCTCAGTTGACCAATGAGTGTGATGGACGTACCATGCATATCAGATCTACCAGATACATCAATGTTATCAGTGGTTCCTATCGAGAAAACATTACGTTTGCAGTTAGCTGGGACTACAACACCTTCGTTCTTGAACCGCAGTGAAACAGCTCTCGCGAAACTCCTGCGAACATCCATTACGCGATCATAAGAGACAGAGAGTCCCATTTGATGAAAATCTCTGATAAGATTTTTCATACGATCATGGGCATGCAACTTCAAACCCACATAAAGAGGCATTGGAGTTTCTCTGTCACGTCTCTGGTGAACATTTTGTGCATGTTCGGAGCGTTTCGCTGAATTGCTGATCAACATCTGTGAAATAGTACAAGCCACTCGAGTCTTGGCATTAACAGTCTCATCATCGCCTAAGTTCTGTATACTACATGTGCCCTCAAGTAGAACTCTAAGAAGAGTCAGGAGTGAGTTGGGTACAGGCTCGCTCAAGCAATAAGATGAAAATGATCCCGTGAAAGGAGCTTGAGATATGAGTATGTGTTTACGCAGAAGAAGACCCACATCAACTATCTTTTTTGCCTCTTCCTCAGACACTATACGAGTTAAAGATTCGGACAACAAGGAGCCAACTCGAAACCTACTTGAAATAAACACATCTCTACCCTGTGTGAAGGCGTCCCAGCCATCGCCCAATTTCTGCAACAAATGTTCTTTGAATCGAGTGGAATGTATTTCTTCACTAAGCCAATCAGAACCGACTTGCTTCAACCTCCGACTGTACAGATTCTTGAGATCGACAAGCTTCATCGCGGAATCGTTGTGTTCAACAAATGTTATGAGCTCTGCCATAACGAGAGGGTCATAGGGCAGGCCTGACGCGGAATGTTCGGCGTTCTTCGACTTTTTAGATTTAGCCGCTCGTGCTTCATTGGCAAGCTTACAATAACAGGTTTTGTGATAGTAAAGATCACTAGCAGCGGAATCAAATGCTGCATTGACCCGAGAAAAAACAACCCAGTTCTCGGCTTCCTTTGCCATAATTTTGAGTTTATTGTTATCAGACATTGATCTGCAAATAGGCTCACTGCTGTCACCTTCGCGTTTGTGACAATAAACACACTGGGGCAGTTTCCTGTCACAGCCAGATTCAAAACTTGTCCGTGTTCTTTTAGGACTCAGCGTGGAGCAGGATGCCACTGCCTCATTTCGCTCTCGCTTGTGTAGCACGCGCTGTACGATGTGAGTCCGAATACTGTCACGGCATGTCTTATGATATATTGCCTTATTCGTCAACAGTGACATCGACATACACTCATCACTCTCTCTCATCAAACAATCAATGGTCAAATTATATGGAAGCTCAACGCCATTATCTAGGAAGCGCGTTATGTCTTCCTCAATAGCTTTATAGGCGTCATGAAAACGAGATTCTCTATACGGACGCATCAATTTCTTGGAACTGTCTTGCTGGCAAAAGCAACAACGTTCCCAGTCAGTACTAGTCCGTACACGAAGAGGATTCTCACTCATTCTGTGAATGATTTTTGTGAACAATCGCGTTCTCGAATTAATTTCGACAGACAAATCAGAATTGCTTGCGGAATTACGCCAAACAAGAGATTGTATGGCAAAGAGACTGCTTCATAAAGAGCGTTGTTTCTCCGGGATCAGCGTCATTCAGGTTTGCCTGAATGACGCTGATCCCGGAGAAACAACGCTCTTTTCAAGTTCCAAGAAATTGATGCGTCCGTATAGAGAATCTCGTTTTATTCTACATCATCTCCCACGTCTGTTTCCAACACGTGCGTGGATCAGAGTTCACTTTCGCGCCCTTACAATCGGATGTATAGTCGGTAGACCGTCGAAAAGGAGGTTCCCTTCAGCCGCTGGCGGCCATTTTGGATTGTGCCGCTACTGGTCGCCACCGGTCGGTGTCAACTTGTAGCCGATCGTTTTTGAGAACCTCATAGCCTACACTAACAGTGTGCCAAATTTCAAGAAGGTATCACCAAGTGCACAATTCACCTGTATGTGACGAATTCCTCCCCCGCTAATATAAAAAATGTGAGTTCCAATGGAGTTTGTTCAATGGCTTAAGAGGAGTAGCGGATAGAGGATAGCAGATCTATACCCCTCCCTACTAAAACCTGAATTGACAAAGACCGGTTTTGAATATGGGGAACTGTAAATATGAAAATATCTGAATAGAAAATAGGAGGTGCACATCTTCAATGTATGTAAAAGAATGTCTGAGAGTTTCAATAGAATCCATTCAATGGTTTAAGAGGAGTTGCGGATAGCAGATGTGTACATCCCTAAAGCGTAACGGACGGACATCGAAATATGAAAACATCTGAAAGAAAAATAGGAGGTGCACATCTTCAATGTATGTAAAAGAAGGTCTGTGAGTTTCAATGGAGTTTGTTCAATGGTTTAAGAGGAGTAGCGGATAGCAGATCTATACCCCTCCATACTAAAACCTGAATTGACAAAGAACATTTTTGAATATGGGGAACCGTAAATATGAAAATATTTGAAAAGAAAATAGGAGGTGCACATCTGCTCAATGTATGTAAAAGAATGTCTGAAAGTTTCGATGAAATCTGTTCAATTGTTTAGGAGAAGTTGCAGACCGCAGATCTGTACAGAATGTCAACTGAATTTGACAAAGTTCATTTTTCAGTTTGGGAAACTGTAAAAATGAAAATATCTGACAAGAAAATAGGAGGTGCACATCTTCAATGTATGTAAAAGAATGTCTCAAAGTTTCAATGAAATATTTCAATGGTTTAAGAGGAGTTGCGGATAGGAGATCTGTACAGAATGTCAATTGAATCTGACAAAGTTCATTTCTTACCAACCTACCTTACAATTGTTTACTACAGGCTTGCACTACAGTGGAAGAACCTAACTCGGATAAAATACTCTCTATTTTAATCTTTCCAAAGAGATTTGGGAAAGAAAAGCGGTGTAAAAACACCATGAAAAAATAAGCCCAAACTGGGTCGAGCGCCATCGGCGCACACCCAGTAAGGGATGGTCTTCTCTTAGTACAATTCCACGACTTCCGTTAACCAGTGTGCAAGCAGTCATCAAAACCATTTTTCTTTTGTCCGTGCAACGTGGTTGACGTGTTGCCATCTTTGCATTATGATACAGTGATAATTCAACTCGTCGATAATGGTTTTCCTGTGACTGGATTATGGATCTGAAGATCGTATAATAACAGGACTGTGTTTTATATATTCTCGTTAATATTTTCAACCACATTCTCATTGAATATTATTTATATATTCCATTTTCTCGAATGTTTTTTCGACATCGTGTCAACACGGTTCAACAATGGGGGAACGTTGTCGTTTCGGGGCCTCCAGACTCGACCATGTCTGGTGTGAGTTATACCCCCTCCGTGGGGGATGTGCAGGGGATGTGCGTGGGGTTGGGGAACGTTGTCGTTTCAGGGCCTCCCGACTTGACCACGTCTGGTGAGAGTTACTCCCCCTCCATGGGGGATGTGCTGCTCCTCCCGCATCCGCGGTGGGTGTGGAACGCTGTCGTTTCAGAGCCTCCCGACTCGACCACGTCTGGTGAGAGTTATTCCCCATCCGTGGGGGATGTGCAGTTTTTTTTTACCGTGGGGGATACTGCAGGAGCTGTTGGATTTCTGGTGAAGAGATGCCTGGTTCCGGGACTATGCGCCCTCTCCTGTCGACATCTGAGGCGGTCACTAGGGTTGTGACTCCTCCTTTGGAAGCAGAGCTAGATGGCTCTCTCCCCTTTTCCGCCAGTTCCAACAGCTCCCGTCGTATCTGCTGCTACTGCTGTTCCGTCTACAACGTCATCGGGCACCATTTTTAGCCGGCCTCGGCTTATCCCTGCAAGGGTCTGCAGGGATGTCTGTAGTGTGGTTGTGGGGTTAACGGCCTCAACCTTCCCCGACTTCAACTCGGCGAAGTCGGAAGTGGCTGCCGACTGAACCACCTGCTGTGTCCTCTCAGCCGTTGAGCACAGCAGTTTTATACCTGCAGTGGTCTGCAGCGGTGTCTGGTAGTGTAGACGTGGGGGTATCGGCCTCAGCCTCAACTCGGCGAAGTTGGAAGTGGCTGCCGGCTGAACCCTCTACTGTGGTCTCTGCGCCGTCGAGTACCACAGTTTTGTCATTGGCGTTTTCCGTCCACTCATTCTGGTCACACGGCCAGTTTTGCGGAACCAACGCCTTCTGTGCAGCCTGGACCTTCTGCCCCGCAGAGGTCCACGGCAACTATCCCGAGTTCCCGCTATGTTGATCCTCGGGGTGTGTCGTATCCCTATACATGTCTGCCCTCAGATGTTTCGGCTGCCGCCCGTTGCCCCGCTTCAGGTGTTTTGGAGAACCGTGACCCTTCGCCGGTTAAGAGGGTCAGGTGTGAAGCCACTTTGCTGGTTCGTCCCCATGTCGAACCGGCCGGTACGGGCAGTGAGCTTAGGGAGGCCCTCTCCTTACTCACTCAGGTTCTGTCCAAGAGCCTTCCCATTGCTTCCTGCTGTGTTTAATAGACAGGTGGTTGAAGCATTTTCAGCCTTGGACTCTAAGCTGAGTTCCAAGGCTATGAAGGCTCCGTTCTTCACCAGGGTTGACACCTTTTTGCCTCCGGTGCGTTATCGTTACTACGATTTTGCCAGTCCGTCAGTCTGTCAGACTTTGACGGTTTTAGATCAGGACTCCAATTCCCTCGGGCTTTCCAAGTCCAAGTCTGCCGTCATTCCTATGATGACTCTGGAGTCCATGTTGGGCTTATCGAGAGAAATGCTGGGTATGCTTTCTCTCTCCGATCACGTTGTCTCTGCCTTGGCTGCCTATCTGCCTCCAGATAGGTTTGTGCTGTCCAAGGCGCTCATGCATCTTACTCACGCGCATACCTGTGACACGGCTATTTTGGAACTAGTTCGAAGGGACTCTGTGCTGGACACAGGCCGATCCCTTCCTGGGGGCAGCGTGCTGCTCTTCAATCTGCTTCTTTGGCAGGTCCGCTACTGTTCCATGGGTTTCGTGTCGACGTTCCGGGAAGACGTCCTACGACATTCCAAAGATCAGCTGCTGCTTCGTCAGCTTGATCAGCCTTCTAGGGGAGGCAGGGACCGTTCAAAGCCTAACAAGTACCCTTCTGCTTCCTCTGCGAAGCAAAGGGCTGATCCTTCTGCCACCGCTTCTACTTCTTACTCATGGGGTAAGGGTAAGCGTCGGCAGGCTAGAGGGAAGTCTCAGGATTCTTCATTCAGTAGAGGAGGTGGTTTCTCCTCTCACGGGCCTCGTCGGGACTTGAACTGACGGTCCTCCCCTCGATTCGTCCAGGTTGGAGGAAGGATAGCAGAGTTCGCAGACCGTTGGGCCACCATCACATCCAATCCTTGGGTGTTAGATGTTGTTCAGTCCAGGCTGCGAATATCCTTCCGAAGGCACCCCACTCTGTCGAGAGTGCCTCTTCCAACCACAGTTCCTTCAGACGTTTTACGTCGGGAGCTTTTGTCCACGGAGATAGACAATCTCCTGGCTAAGGGGGCGATCGAGGTCAAGAACATTCAGTCAGTGGGGTTTTATTCCCGCCTGTTCTTGGTGCCGAAGAAGGACGGCCGACTCCGACCGGTTATCGATCTGAGTATCCTGAACCAGTCTATCATTGCTCCCAAGTTCAGCATGGAGACTTTCAGGTCGGTCCGCCATTCCATTCACCAGGGAGATTTCGCTTTCAGCATCAACCTGAGAGACGCTTACTTTCACGTTCCGATTCATCGGGTGTCGCGGAAGTATCTCAGGTTCGCTTTTCTGGGGCGAGTTTACCAGTTGAAGGCCATGCCTTTCGGCCTCAACCTGGCTCCTTGGGCCTTCACCCGACTGATGTCGCATGTGATACCCTTCCATCGCTCAGGGTGACTACTTCGGCATATCTAGACGATATGCTCCAGAGGCATTCCAATGCTGCCTTACTGGAGTTGGATGTCGACACTCTGTTGGGCTTGCTCACGTCGCTAGGATTCAGAGTCAATGAGGAGAAGTCGGATCGGGTCCCTTCTCAGTCGTTTTGTCATCTGGGGATGGCCTTCCGCACTCAGTTCAATACGGTGGCAGTTCCCCAGGCCAGGGCTGTGATTCTCTCAGCTTTTGCTCTGACTCTGTCCCAGTCCACATCCACGAAAACACGGGGTATTCTCCGGCTGCACAGTCTCTGCGGTTCGGTGACAGATCTCATTCCTCTAGGTCGGCTGCAAGTCAGACCTCTCAACACTTTCTGCTCAGTCGTTGGAGGTCGAATGTTGATTCTCAGGATCTAGTGCTTCAGTTAACAGAATCTCTTCATCCTCACCTTCTCCACTGGATGAATGTTCAGTGGATCACGCAGGGTGTCCCACTGGACTTACCCACGTCCGATCGCGTTCTGACGGCAGATGCCAGCAATCTCGGATGGGGTGCGACGTTGGATCCTCTAGGTCTTTTCCCTTCACCTGATGTAGGACCAGGATCGGGCATATCTGCACATCAACCAGAAGGAGCTTCTTGCTCTTCTTCTGAGTTTCAGGCAGTGGATCCCTCACCTGTCGAATCATCAGGTCCTTCTGTTGTCCGACAATTCGACAGTGGTTGTTTACATTCGGAACCAGGGCGGCACGCACTCGGTTCCAATGTACGAATTGGCTCAGGATCTTCTACTGCTCGCTCAGGATGTCAATGCCGGGGTGGTTGTTCGTCACATTCCCAGTCGTCTGAACATCCTAGCCGACTCCCTGACCCGACGGGGCAGGTTCTTTTCCACCGAGTGGATGGCGGTGTTCCATCGATCTCTTTGCGACTTGTTGGAACCATTAGGTGGACACTTTCATGTCCCCGTGTCCAGATGCTCTGGCTTTCGCCGTGAACGCTCTGACTCTCCTTTGGGACGGTCTTGTCGGCCACGCCTTCCTGCCTGTTCCGATTCCGCCTCATGTTATAGCCCAGATATGAACCTGCAGTCGTCGAATCCTTTCAATCACACCCCTGTCGCCTCGGTGGGTGTGGATCAATCTGCTCCGCTCTCTGTTAGCGGCGGTTCCGGCAAGTCTCCCTCTACGTCACGACTTTCTTTGCCAAAGTCGCCCGAGTAGATTTCAAGTTGACCCGACTTCATTGTGCCTTCGCGCATGTCTTTTATCGGGTCCTGTCTCCTCCATAGAGGTTTTTAGAGACAAGCAGTGGAGTTGCTTTTCTTCTTCAAGGAGGCACTCACTCCACTGGTTTACCCTCTGTGGCTAAGTAGAAGGTTCTTCTGTCAATGGTGTGCGTTCACTCTGTTGCTTCTGTCACTCCTACGATCACACCGATTGCAGAGTCTCTGGTATATGTTTGTTTCTGGGGGTCTCCAGCAATGGGTACAAGTCCATGCTTCGGAGACCTTTTTCATATGTGGTACCGCATTGTTTCGACACTCATCCTTGCCTCTCCAAGCTTGTTCAGCTCTTTTCCTTGAAAAGGCCTAGGTCTTTGCAGTTTACTCCAAGATGGACACTTTCTTGGGCGCTGCTCTGCTTGGGGGGGGGGGGGGGGGGGTCCACGCCTTTATCCTGGATGGATATGCATTTTCTCACATGCCAGATCTCTCCTGCATCCATTTCTCGATGGATTTGTCTTGCTATTCGTGCAGCTTCCGCTTGTCTAGCTACTGGTGATTGTATTACCAATTGTTTTTTCTGCCACGAGGTGTGTGCATTGTCTTCCTCTCGGGGATTTTACTAACTCCGGCATGTTGTCGGATGTTATACTGGCAGCCTACTGGAGAAATGCTACCTTCTCCATTTATCTGCGACAGTTGCAAGCACCGACAGAGGACCTTTGTCCTACGGGCCCTCTTTTTTCGGCTCAGGCTGTTGTCTATCCCAGCCATTCAGCTTTTTACAGGGTCAGTTCCTGTTACTGCCCTTTCTGTCTGTGCGTCGCACTTCACCATACGCCTCATCTTTCATTGTCTTTTACTAATGTTTGTGATGCTATGGTTTGATAGGCCTAGGGATCTCTTCCTCTGTCCACGGTTCCAGTGCAATTGAGTTATGTGTGGGTTGGTTATGTGATTCCCTCCATCCTATTGTCTATTCAGCCTGTAGTAAACAACTGAGGTAGGTTGATAAGAAGTATAAATTTTATAGTAAATTTCCTTTCTTATTATACCTACCGCAATTGTTTACATGGAAGCCCTCCCGTCTTCTTATTCGGGTAAGAATCCTTCCTTCCCGCTGATCACATACCTCCTATGTTGGCGAACTCAGAAGAATGGTTTTGATGATTGCTTGCACACTGGTTAACGGAAGTCATAGAATTGTACTAAGAGAAGAGCGTCCCTTACTCGACCCAGTTTTGGCTTATTTTTTTGTGGTGTTTTTACACCACTTTTCTTTCCCAAATCTCTTGGGAAAGATTAAAATAGAGAGTATTTTATCCGAGTTAGGTTCTTCCACTGTAGTGCAAGCTTCTAGTAAACAATTGCGGCAGGTATAAGAAAGGAAATTTACTGTAAAATTTATATTTTTTAATATGGGAAACTGTAAAAATGAAAAAGCTGAAAAGAAAGGAGGTGCACATCTTCAATGTATGTGAAAGAATGTCTTGGAGTTTCAATGAAATCCGTTCACTGGTTTAGGAGGAGTTGCGGATAGCAGATGTATACCCCCCCCCCCCTAAAGCATTACGGACGGACAGACCAAATGAACACTATATACCTCCCACTTTTGAAGTGGGTGGTATAATTAATGGAAACCAAAAGTTTACAGATGAAAGATGGGTGGATCGATGGACATGGTGTTGAAATAATGCAGGGTTTCCGCTACCTCGGCTGAGGTCTGTCAACCTGACTCATTCCCCCGCCGATTATTTACTGATAAAGCATAAAATCGCATCAAAAAACCCCCAACATGAGGCCGTAAAATTCTAGTCAAGACGCAGCCATTCTCCCAACAAAGTTGACACATTTTCGGAGCACCGTTTCCGGAATTGGCATTCTGCAATTTAAGATTGTTGAGTGTTATTTGGAAGCTATCGCTATTTTCTCCCTTTGCCGATTAGGTAGGATGTCACATGCGAATTGTAGCGAAGAAACGGCAATATGTTGGTGTTTTTCCCTGAAGATTCAACGTAATTTATTCTCACAAAATTGTTCAAACTAAAACATGAATCGCCATCTCAGATGCAAGGAAATGGCCTTCCTGCAGTGCACAATTCTAAAATTTTCTTCGCCCCACATGAAGGATGGTCATGCCAGGCGATCTGTGATTTTCCCCTCCTACCAGACCCACTAATTTATTCCTAGCAGAAACCCTGCATATTACCCCCTCTCAATAGAGATCAGGGGGATCAATACCCAAATAACCAAGGTTTCTGTACGATCAAGGGCCAAAATAACTTCCATTTAGCCTTCCTTTTGTAATTATAAGAGAAAGAATTTCAAATCATTATAACAAGGTGTCTCAACTTTACCATGCAGAAACTGAAACTTAATTTTTTTTTACACAATTAAGAGCAATAACTGTAGAATTACTAGCACTAAGAATCTGAAAATTAATGACTTGCTCTTTAATTTGCTATCATAAAATTTATTTATTTATTGGTGTTTAAGGTCACATATTTTTGCACAATGGCTAATCATGACAACATGAGTATCAACTCAAGACCAGGGGTGAGCATTAATAAGCCATGTTGCCCATTTTAGAGAGGGTTTGCATCTCCCAAGCATAGGTGACTGGGTCCTATTTTACCAGTAAAACAGAGCCTGTTTACCGCAGTGAACAGGCACTGCTTCACTTCCCGGGGTTCCCGCGGGGTAGTTGCCATCATAAAAATGTCAAACTTTGAATCATTTCACCATAGACAAAGTAAAATAATTGCGTGGAGATTCAACAAAGTAACAGTTTTTTATACAATGAAGGGTCATTACTCTGGAAATAGATGCACTAGATATTTGAAAATCAAACATAGCTTTCATTTTGTGGTCCTATGAAAAATTGTGTAAAATTTCAACCCAATCTTCAAAGGGAATTGAAGTTATCGTACAGAAACAGGGTTTCCACTAGAGTAAAAATGGTGGGGCTGGTAATTTGGGGAAAA
Organism: Pictodentalium vernedei; assembly: GCA_031216915.1. Lineage (NCBI taxonomy): Eukaryota > Metazoa > Mollusca > Scaphopoda > Dentaliida > Dentaliidae > Pictodentalium > Pictodentalium vernedei. Next base: position 753,776,085 of record CM062296.1, read on the forward strand.
TCATCAGTGGGGCAACCAAGAATTGTTGTTACCACGGCCGACCATAGATTAGCCCGTGGCAGGAAAATTTTAAATTCTGCAGTCCCAAAACCTCCATTTTGTTGCATCTGACAAAATGCATTGATTGACAGGATTATCCAATTATCCAACATTTTGTAATTTTGCTTAATTCTGGTGAAAAACTGAGTATTTATTCTATTAAATCTTGTTGGACAGAGCTCACAAAGGTCGGTCAAACAAGAAATTAGCAGATCAAATGCTTATACTGAGTGATCTGATGCCAAACAGGTCTGTAATGCTTGGGAATGTGATGGTTGTCAGGAGATTTTTTTAAAAACATCACAGTATTCATTTACCAAGTATTTATTTTATATCCCATATACAATTACTGGGGCAAACTTCCACTCAAGGATTGGCAAATTATATGCAATTAACTGGTGGGGTTCTAAATTATTTTTCAATGGACATTTGTACTATGTTTCAATTTCATCATACTGATGATCAAACTTTGTACATATTCTTTTCTTTACTGTTGGAAATGGCTCTTTTAGGAATTCAAACTGACTATGACCTCAAACTTTTAGGTTTCTTCCATTTATTCCAGTTCTCCTTACAACAGATCTTCTTCTAAGAATGAATTGCCCTACTAAAGTTCCCATTGTCAGTGAAAACCCATACAAGTTATACTGCAATAATTTAAATCAAATATAATGATCTAACAAAATATTTGTTATTGATGTATTAATCAGCTGCAGATGGGAAAAGAATGGCTATAAGCCTGTTTAATCTGCCTGCCTAATATTGAAATAATGCAAGCATGTTACAAACGTTATGTATTCAATAAAGGATAATACACAAGACCATGGTATTTAGCCAGATAATGGTCTGGCCGAATATCGTTGCTTGAGTGCTAGAACATTCTAGGACTCAGCCGACGATATGCTGGGTCAAGTGTATTATAACAAGAGTGCACGTATCGCTGAAGCAATACAATGTCCCCTACCGGTCTAATGAGCATTAATAATTATACAAATGTTATAACCTATATGTGATCAGCATGAATTCCGTTGAAGCATTTCCAAAAAAAAGTCCAGAAAACTGATATTTTGGCACTTTTCCATATTTCCAAGGGCCATAACTCACACAAGAATAATGCAATCAGCATGAAACTCAAACTTGAACTGTAAGTTATTGTTCTATAGTAGGTTACCAAGAATGAAATCATTCGGTTGAAGCATTTCCAAAAAAAGTTCGGAAAACTAAAGTATGACTGACAGACTGACGGATGGACAGAGTGCAAATGAAACTTGATCTGTAAGTTATCGTTCTATAGTAAGTTATCAAAAATGAAATCATTCCGTTGAAGCGTTTCCAAAAAAAGTCTGGAAAACTAAAGTATGACCAACAGACTGACTGACAGACTGACGGATGAATGGACAGAGTTTAAATGAAACTTGATCTGTAAGTCATCGTTCTATAGTAGGTTACCAAAAATGAAATCATTCCGTTGAAGCGTTTCCAGAAAAAGTCCGGAAAACTGATATTCTGGCGCTTTTCCATATTTCCAAGGGCCATAACTCACACAAGAATAAGGCAATCAGCATGAAACTCAAACTTGATCTGTAAGTCATCGTTCTATAGTAGGTTACCAAAAATGAAATCATTCCGTTGAAGCGTTTCCAAAAAAAGTCTGGAAAACTGATATTTTGGCGCTTTTCCATATTTCCAAGGGCCATAACTCACACAAGAATAATGCAATCAGCATGAAACTCAAACTTGATCTGTAAGTCATCGTTCTATAGTAGTTTACCAAAAATAAAATCATTCCGTTGAAGCGTTTCCAAAAAACTCTGGAAAACTGATATTTTGGCGCTTTTCCATATTTCCAAGGGCCATAACTCACACAAGAATAATGCAATCAGCATGAAACTCAAACTTGATCTGTAAGTCATCGTTCTATAGTAGTTTACCAAAAATTAAATCATTCCGTTGAAGCGTTTCCAAAAAAACTGCAGAAAACTGATATTTTGGGGCTTTTCCATATTTCCAAGGGCCGTAACTCACACAAGAATAATGCAATCAGCATGAAATTCAAACTTGATCTGTAAGTCATCATTCTATAGAAGTTTACCAAAAATGAAATCATTCCGTTGAAGCGTTTCCAAAAAAAACTCCGGAAAACTGATATTTTGGTGCTTTTTCCCATATTTCCAAGGGCCGTAACTCACACAAGAATAATGCAATCAACATGAAACTCAATCTTGATCTGTAAGTCATCGTTCTATAGTAGTTTACCAAAAATGAAATTATTCCGTTGAAGCGTTTCCAAAAAAACTCCAGAAAACTAAAGGGTGACTGACAGACTGACGGATGGACAGAGTGCAAACCTCTAGTCCCCTCCGGCGATGCTGGTAGGGGACTAAAAACTCACTTTACATTAAATTCTTGTCTTAAAGCAAAAAAAAAAATGAAATAATTTTATCATTTTAGGGAGAAAAAAAATTTTTGATCGATGAGTTATCATTCAGAATAACTGACCAACAACAATAGCATACGCATGGATGCTTTTTGGTAGAAACTAATGGTAAAACTTGGTCAGGTCACGCTGAAAACTTGTGTTAGAACAATAACTGTGTTTTATTTCAACGAAAATCTGGTAATTCTTTCAAGAATTTCTGGTCGTTCTTAAAAATAATTCACTCTTACTGTTGGCGGTGTTTATTCTTTCGGATAACAGCAGTGGGTTTTAAATACAGTCTTTCACAATTAACTGGTTATGTGCTAGACGCCCATATTTGGGCTTTACTCTAAAGTTCAGGTACTGCAACTCATATGCTTCAAACTCTGTGGATGTCCTTCATATTTTTTAATCTAATTTATTTAGTTTGCATAGATTTTCCTTGTTACAATTGATGGGAGAGTGCCTACAGGTACTCTGCCATAAATTTTAACAAAGCAAAGACTTGTGAACAAATTTTGATGACTAAAGATAATTTTGAATATTAGTGGCAGAAATTCCTGCAGAAGAGCACTACCCTGTTACTAGAAATTGATATACTCCTGCTTCTGTTCAACAAAGTTTATCCCTGTAAATTGGATCAATCATTTCATTTATGAATTCTGGTTTCATTTTTTTTTTTAATTTTTCATCAAATTCAGTGATGGCTGGTCAACAGCAGCCGTGACTGGATTTTATGTAAAAACTAGAGGGCTGCCACATCCACGGGGCAGCTGATCCCCCCGAAAAAAGTGTGGTCATCATAAGATTTTCTAAGTTGAAAAGGGGCATAACTCTGGTAAAATTAATCAGGACAAACCCATTTTCGAACTTGACCCGTATTTTGATATGTTTGCACCACGTATCAAGTTTGGTTACAATCAAACTATCTTGAGGGAAGTTACCATCCAGAAACCAAAAATCATAAGATTTTCTAAATTAAAAAGGGGCATAACTCTGGTAATATTAATCAGGATGAACCCGGATTCGAACTTGACCTGTATTTTTATATGTTTAAGCCACATATCAAGTTTGGTTACAATCAAACTATTTCAAGGGAAGTTATCATCCGGAAACGAAATGTAAATGGACGGACGGACGGACGGACGGACGTACGGATGGACGGACAAAAAAAAAAGCGTGACGACTATATCCCCCGAAATTTTTTTTCGGGGGGATAAAAATTCAAGAAAATACTCACCAGGTTAAAGAGTTAAATTCTATTAAGCAAGGTATAACGTCTGCATAAATTACATTATTTCTAGTAGAATACTGGCAACTCTTTGTAAATTTTCCAATTATTTTCTCTGTCTTTAGGCTATGGCAAAAACAAGCAGACACTGTTAAATAGCCACTTTGACAGTGAATAATATTCAATGGACATGAATATTCAATTAACTAGAAATTGATTCTTGTCCTGCATCCTGATGATAAAAATCAATTAAATATTTATTCCATTATACCTTGTTTAACAGAGCTCAGGGAGCTCTATCAGACAAGATAAAACAGATTAAATGCTTACAACGGATTGTCTGTTAAGCATTAACTGGGGGAGGGGGGACGGTCACCAGAGTTTGGCAATGGGTCACATGATTTTTAATCTATTAACATGTATGCACTCTATATTATATGTGATTAACAGATGAAATTAGTACTGATGGTGTGGAAGACTATTAGGTGGTTCAAAATTATTAGTAATTAATAGGGCCTTTCTGTTGAGCAGTGCCCAACAGTATAGTTAAGTGGAACCCACTGCACTAGAATAGGAACAAAACCTTTACCTATCTTTTCTTTTTCTAATTAAATATTATATGACGGACTGTTGAAAAGTCAGCCTCAGCAAAATGAAAAAGGCTATCAATTGTTTATTTATTTATTGGTGTTTAAGGTCACATATTTCTGCACAATGGCTAATCATGACCACATCTTTTGAGGTCATAAAACTTTTGGGTTATGCAAACAAATCCAAAAGTTCATACTGCACTTTTGTTTGTGCCGGTTTCGGTACAATTCCGAAGCGATACAACTCACTCGCTCTCTGACAATCTTAAGGTCATTACCAATCTTAATACTCCACCTCATTCTACTCTGGTACGAACACGCTCACCTCCCCCCACCCTCTCATATTTGAAATTAAAACAATTATTACAACTTTCACTATATCAAAGAAACGATATTCCCTTAAGTATACAAGAATCAGCTTGTTTTTCCGTCAGATGGTATATTCGTCTGTTTGTCTGGATAGGAATTCAATAACCCAAGCGATAAGACATGTGGCCTAGTACAAAGGCCCCCCTCAGTCCTTGTGTGATATATTCCAAGCTAGACTAAACACCCCCACAGCCAAACGACTAATGTTGGAATAAAAGGCACGTTGGATATTAATTAGTCACATGTTATATTTTCTATGTCTTGCTATAATTTGATATCACTATACTTTTATATGCACTTCGCGCCCGTGGTCCAGACTGTTGTGAATTCTCCGCAAAATGGCGGCATTAAATAGGAACATAGGTGAGATAAAGGAAAACGCTCAATATGATTTTCAGGCTGTTCTTCATGATATAACATACACGGATACAACAGATGTTTCTGAAACCCCATTCACGATAAACAACCATTCATGTAATTATTACACCCCGTATGAATTCAAAAGGGAAATCGCGTCCACAAGTCAGGGGACATCGATCTTCCACTTCAATTGTCGGAGCCTAAGTGCAAATTTTGACTCCATTAAACACTTACTCGGTGAAACTAACAGTGGGAAAAACACTTTCAACATTATTGGACTCACAGAAATATTCAAAAGAAGTGATTTGATGAACTATGATTTGGACCTGTATCACCCACTACAATATAGGACATGAACAGTCGATACGCGTGGGGGTGTGGGTATATATGTAAAAGACGACATCCCATTCATTATTAGAGAGAACCTAACCGAATTTACTGAGCATGTCTTGAAATGCCTTGTCATTGAACTCCACCCTGGCACTAAGCACTCAATAGTCGGGTGTATTTATTGGCCTAACACAGCTCCCCACGCTGATGTTAATGCTTTTCTAGAGAAAATTAATAACCTCATGAACAAGTTAAGCTCGAGCCAAAAGACGTCATATATATTCGGAGACTTTAACATAGACTTACTGAATGTTCAACACCACTCTCAAACAAACTCATCTCATACATCGAAAATGTATTCCACAGTTGATTCATCCCTGTCATCACTGGACCAACAAGAATCACTGACCACTCAGCGACCTTAACTGACCACATCCTCACAAATAATTATTTGTACTACAAAGCTGGAATTTAATAACTGACATCTCAGATCACTTCGGCACCTTCATTGTCTACCCGCCAAAACAACAGAATCTAAGGCATGAATAGACTCAGGCCTGAAAATAAGCAGTCTGACATTTGCAGAATGGGGTTCCCAGAGGGTGAATTTAATGATGCTATCCCATACAGTGGGCCAATTTATCCTCTGGTTACCTCTCTCTGTTTAGTTTTGAGACCCTGATTCAGATTGAGGTTCACAGAGGGTAAATTTAGTGATGCTACCCTGCTGTGCAGGGTAGCATCACTAAATTCACCCTCTCGGGACCTCATTTTGAGGATGACAGTCTGCTTATTTTCTGGGTTGAACAGACTACGAAAAGAATTTTCTCGCGTCGCCCGTCGTAATATCGAATTATTTATAACCTACCTTGAAACTAGCGACTTTAGTGAAGTACACAATTGTACAGAAGTAAACCAAGCCTATGACAGGTTCATTAATATTTACTTGCAAGCCTATGAAACGGCTTTCCCACTAGTAGATACAAGCAAAATAAATAGACTCATCAAACACGAACCATGGATGACTTCCGGGATGGTTAAGTCATTGTTTACAAAAAACAAATTATATGTACAAAAATTAAAACGCCCATCAGAACAAAATAAACAAAGGTATACACAATATTGCAATATAGTCAATAAATTGAGGCGTACCTGTAAAAACCTCCACTATGCAAATATTCTTGAAGAAAATAAGAATAATACAAAAAAAACTTGGGATATGCTCCGACACTTAATTCGCAGATCAAAATCAAGAAGTCAGCTATCAACCACATTCAAATACAAAGACAGAATTATACAAGAGTCTGGGAATATCGCAAATGATTTCAACAACTTCTTCGTCAACATAGGTCGAAGGATTAATGATGAGATCCCAAAGAAAAGCGACTCACATTTTAGGTCTTATTTGACAGGAAGTTTCCCAAATTGTTTCTTCTCCTCACCAACAATGGAAGAAGAAATAATAGATATGGCAACTAAGATTAAAAGTAAGAACACTTTTGATGCTCAAGGTCTTTCCACGCGATTATTAAAGGAAACAATACTTCATGTTGTAGCCCCGTTGAACCATATTTGCAACCTTTCCTTCTCAACTGGTATTTTCCCAGACAACATGAAAATATCAAGAGTAGTTCCTGTATTTGACAAGAGGCCCCAGGGGGCCTGAGGTCACTCACCTGACATGGTAGCCTAAATATCAACCCAGAGAATTGATTTCAACAAGTTGCATCTGCTCCTCCTAAGAAAAGCTTATACCAAATATCCAAAGATTCTGACCAGTGGATCTAAAAAAAATGATTTTTAAAGAATATTCCTCATATTGAACTAAGTTATAATTCGGGCTCCCACAGGGAGCCCATATATGAACCCAGGGACTTGGCTTCAACAAACTTGAATCTCACCCCCCAAGGATGCTGCACACCAAATATCAAAACATTCTGACTGCTGGATCTGAAGAAGAAGATTTTTAAAGAAAATTCCTCATTTTGAACTAAGTTACAATTCGAGCTCCCACAGTGAGCCCAAATATGGACCTACGGACATGGCTTGAACAAACTTGAATCTTTCCCCCCTAAGGATGCTGCATAAAAAATATCAAAAGCATTCATCTGCTGGATCTGAAGAAGATTTTTAAAGAAAATTCCTCATTTTGAACTAAGTTGTCATTTGGGCTCCCATAGTGAGCCCAAATATGGACCAAGGGACTTGGCTTGAACAAACTTGAATCTCACCCCCCTAAGGTTGCTACATGCCAAATATCAAAATATTCCGTCTGCTGAATCTGAAGAAGATTTTTAAAGAAAAATTCCTCAAACTGACCAAGTTATAATTCGGGCTCCCACAGGGAGCCCAAATATGGACCCAGGGACTTGGCTTTAACAAACTTGAATCTCCCCCTCGCCCCCTCCTAAGGATGCTACACACCACATATCAAAACATTCCGACTGCTGGATCTGAAGACGAAGATTTTTTAAGAAAATTCCTCATTTCAAACTAAGTTACAATTCAAGCTCCCACAGTGAGCCCAAATATGGACCTAGGGACATGGCTTGAACAAACTTGAATCTCACCCCCCTAAGGATGCTGCATACGAAATATCAAAACATTCTGACTGCTGGATCTGGAGAAGATTTTTAAAGAAAATTCCTCATTTTGAACTAAATTATAATTCGGGCTACCACAGTGAGCCCAAATATCAACCAGGGACTTGGATGGAACAAACTTGAATCTAACCCCCCTAAGCATGCTGCATACCCAATGTAAAAAGATTCTGCATGCTGGATCTTGAGAAGAAGATTTTCAAAGAAATGTGCCTGAAATGCACTAAGTTCAAATTTGGGCTCCTATACTGAGCCCAAATATCAACCCAGGGGGCCGATTTGAACAAACTTGAATCAGACCCACCCCACAATGTTGCATACCAAATATCAAAAGATTCTGCCTGCTGGATCTGGAGAAGATTTTTTAAGAAATTTGCCTGAAATGCACAAAGTTCGAATTCAAGCTTCTATAGTGAGCCCAAATATGAATCCAGGGGGCCAATTTGAACAAACTTGAACCAGATCCACCCCACAATGTTGCATACCAAATATCAAAAGATTCTGCCTGCTGGATCTGGAGAAGAAGATTTTTTAAGAAATTTGCCTGAAATGCACTAAGTTCAAATTCGGGCTCCTATACTGAGCCCAAATATAAACCCAGGGGGCCGATTTGAACAAACTTGAATCAGATCCACCCCACAATGTTGCATACCAAATATCAAAAGATTCTGCCTGCTGGATCTGGAGAAGATTTTAATGTTTTTCCCATTGCCTACAGTGTTAAAAAGTGCTGACTCAGCACTTTTTCAAAGTCCCAAAACAGTACCCTATGATAAAACCGATGGCATTTTTTTTTTACCAATCCTTTTTGTTGGTCCCAAGGAAGCTTCACACCAAATAAAAATTCTCAGTGCCGTGCAGTTTTGGAAATATAGGCGTTTCAATTTTTTAGCTCAACTTTGGCAAAGCCAAATTTGAGCTTTTGTCATGGCCCGTCGTCCATCTGTCCATACGTCAACAATTGGATACGGCTCGGGCTAGAGGCCGTATTTATGAACCGATCTTTACGAAACTTCTTGAGTACCTTTGTTATGACCGTGGGATGAGAACGAGTGTTTTTGGGTGCGGTCCGAAATTCAAGATGGCTGCCCGCCGCCATTTTGTACTGACGATGCAGAAATCTGTTTTTTGTACAGAACTTCCATATGAAAGCTCTGATTTGAATAATTTTTTGTATGAATGTTTAGTACCATGGGATACATCACATTTTATACAAGTTTTTTTCTCGTGCGTAAATTGTGCAAATTAGACTAATTTTGATGTTTTTTTGTGTTACTTTCAGCACTGTAAGTGCAAATGCCAATACGGCTCGGGCTAGAGGCCATATTTATGAACCGATCTTTACGAAACTTCTTGGGTACCTTTGGTATCACCGTGGGACGAGAACAAGTGTTTTTGGGTCCGGTCCGAAATTCAAGATGGCCGATGGCAGCCATTTTGTACAAAATTAGGTCCAATCAGATTTTTGCACAGAACTTCCATATGAAAGTGCTGATTTGAATAATTTTTTGTGTGAATGTTTAGTACCATGGGATACATCACATATAATACAGGTTTTTTTCTCGTGCAGAAATTATGCAAATTCGATGAACTTTGATTTTTTCAGTGCGACTTACACACAGTAAGTACACATGTCAATACGGCTCAGACTAGAGTCTGAATTTATGAACTGATCTTCACGAAATGTCTTGGGTACCTTTGTTATCACATTGGGACGAGAACGAGTGTTTCTGGGTGCGGTCTAAAATTCAAGATGGCTGCCAGTGGCCATTTTGTACCGAAATTAGGTCTAATCAGTTTTTTGTACACAACTTCTATACAGCTCAGACTAGAGGCCATATTTATGAACCAATCTTTACGAAACTTCTTGGGTACCTTTGTTATCACCGTGGGATGAGAGCGAGTGTTTTTGTGTGTGGTCCGAAATTCAAGATGGCCACCAGCAGCCATTTTGTACCAAAATTAGTGCAATCAGTCTTTTGTACAGAACTTCTGTATGAAAGTTCTGATTTAAATAAATTTTTGTATGAATGTTTAGTAACATTGAATACATCACATATTGTAAGGGTTTTTTTTTTCGAGAAGAAATTATGCAAATTAGATGAACTTTGATTTATTCAGTGCTACTTACACAATGTAAGCACACATGTCAATACGGCTCAGGGTAGAGGCTGTATTTATGAACCGATCTTCACAAAACTTCTTGGGTACCTTTGTACCGAAATTAGGTCCAATCAGTTTTTTGTCACAAGTTCTATACAGCTCGTATTTATGAACTGATCTTCACAAAACATCTTGGGTACCTTTGTTTTCACCTTGTACAGGAACGAGTGTGTTTTGGGGTGCCTTTGTTATCACTGTGCTATGAGAACAAATATTTTGGGGTTCAGTCAGACCCACTCTGCGACTCAAAGATTTCTTTTCTAGTTTAGCATCTGACTGTCACCCACCTTTACAATACTTTACCTATACATTTGTTACAGGCAACGGTCAGTATTTATGTACAGACCGTTACAACAATACTTTATATGTACCTTTGTTATCAGGTCATTACCTAGATGTTTGTCATTGCTGTGTCACATACTATACATGAACATGTCTTTGTCTTGACAAGTTGAGCTACAGTGTCATTGACACTTTCATTTCTATTTTTAGCTCCTGCGGTGTTCAAGGGAAAAAAAAATTCGGCATAAATTAAGAACCTATGACCCAATAAGCCCTCACATAAAATTTGGTTCAAATCCACCTCTCGGTTCGGAAAATAGAAATTTTGGGCGGGGCCAAAAAATTTTGCCCCTCACATAACGACGCCAAATACAGCCCATCAAACTTCTCTTGAACAAATCTGAGTCTACACCTTAAAAGAAAGCTGCATACCATATATCAAGTCTCTGCTACTGCTGGTTCATGAGAAGAAGATTTTCTTCTATTTTTTGGTGCCCCTTGGGGGAATGGCACCACCCAGGAGGAGGGGCAACTTCATTTGAACAAATCTGAATTGGCATTAGGTAATAAACAAGTACCCAACATTTGAATAAAATTGGGCTAGTTGTTTTGAAGGAGAAGTCGATAATATAAAGTTAATGCTGGACGATGCCGGACAGAATGTGATCAGTAAAGCTCCCACTGAGCTTCGCTCAGGTGAGCTAAAATGGCGATCCACAACAATTCAACAATTACCAACTGATCAGCATCTTACCTGTATTTTCAAAGCTGCTAGAGAAACTAATGGCTAAACAATTAATTAGCTTTCTTGACACGTACAGAATTCTGAGTAAGAACCAATGTGGATTTAGAAAAAAGCATACAACCATTCTTCCCATTATGCAGCTACTAAAATTTGCAGCTGAAGAAAACGATAAACTGACAAAGGATTCAACCCAAACAATATTTACTGATTTGTCGAAAGCCTTTGATTCGATTAGTCATGATATTCTTCTGACCAAAATGCAATTCTACGGAATCTGGGGAGTAGGATATTCTTGGTTTGAGAGTTACCTAAATAACAGACAGCAATATGTCAGCTACCAGTCAAGTGTGTCTTCCCTTTACAAAACAACATGTGGAGTGCCCCAGGGGTCTGTACTTGGACCTATACTATTCTTAATTTATGTTAATGATATTAATGCTGCCTCAGAGCTGAATATTCTTTCTTTTGCTGATGACACAACTGCTTACATGGTCGGACATGGTATGGAATTCCGATGTTCTAACCAATGAGCCACCATGCTCTCTGATGCATCTTTGTAAGTTACTTATTTGTGGTTACAAAGTGGGCAGGGCCAAGCATTTTGAAGGCGGGTCATGCTCATATCTCAAGCATGGTATCAGCTATGGACTGGGATAAATACCAAACAAATGAGTCCAAACTCAGTGGCGGTTCAAAATATGGGTCAGCCTCGGTCACCCAGAGTTCATTGAGTGCATTTTTCAGAATTATCGGAAATCACATTTTATGCCCCCCCCCCCCCCCCCCCAAATGCATTCCTAAAGTACATACATGTATTTCTACACTCGAAAATGTGGACCAAGCCAGAACTTTTGAAAATGGGTCATGCTCATATCTCAAGTATCGTGTGACCAATGGACCTCAGAAGAAGATGAAACAAGTCGAAAGTCACTGGAGGTACAAAATATGGGTCATGGTCACCTACCGGTCATTGGGTTCATTTTTCAGTAATGCTGGAAATCGCATTTTGGTCCCCCTCCTAATTCATTCCTAAAGTTCATATATAACTCAGAAAAGTGGGCAGAGTGAAAAATTTTGGTAGTGGGTCCCACTCATACCTAAAGCATGATATGACCTATGGACCTTGGACCAACACCAAACGGATCAAAACTCCCTGGAGGTTAAAATTTGGGTCCAGGTCACTAGGTTTACTGAGGAACTCCATGGTGGAACTCTGGCTGAAGTTATATCCAGGATGAAAGAAATGAACGTGTTGTTAGGTACAAACCTCAAGGCTATACTGTATGTCTATAATTTTACAGCCTCTCAAATGTGATGCTGGGACTGTTGGAATGCTGAGTAGTTCTCTATGCCAGGTTTGTTTACCTCGAGGTGCTATGCTGCCTTTATGTATGGTTACTAAAACTGATGATTCCGAGAATCTTCCTCTATAAGAATAATAAGTCACTGTCTGAAAACAAAAACAATTTGGATTAAATTCATATTAACCCTTTGGACCCTGATGGTACATGCCATGCCATATCTACATTCGTTACTTGGGAAAAGATTAATCAATATTTTCAACATGCTGCCTTGGGGCTGCACGTTGAAAATCTTGACTGGTCTACCATACAAAATCACTGAGTAACCATCTACTTTGTGAATTCAGGTTGCATCACAATCCTGGACTGGAAAAGTGGCCATTGGGTTCAAAGGCTTAAATAAGAGCAAAGATTCAGCAACCTAATGTGGACAGAGAATGGATCAAGTGGCAATAATACTTTCACAGCCAGGGACATAACATGTTGGACAGCTTTATAGGTGGAGGTAGCCAGTAAAAACAAGGTAAACTGTGACTGTCCAGCCACGGATTCCCCACAAAGCCATGTTCCAAGCGCCTATTTTCTAAAATAAAATGTTAATATTTGTTGCTCAAAAATTAAACAACTCTCATGAAATGATGCTGACTTGGCCAAATATGGAAATATCATGTAAAGTTTAGAATTCAACAAATTCTAAGATTTGAGTTTTCATGACCATGACCTTCGTCAACTGGACCTGAAAGTGCTTCACAACACCCCTTTCCTTTGTCCTTTACCCTTGTGCGAAATTTTATGAAAATTCACCCAGCCATTAATAGAGTTATGACTAAGGCACAATTTTCAATATGGACAGACAAAATTCGGACAGATGGATAGAAGGATGGACAACCTCCTATAAGATACCTCCTATATACAGAACAGTCACCATGGACTGGTCGCATCCACTCATGGGCAGTGATGTCCACGCATGCGTTTAGCGGGAAATAAAAATCATCATTAGCAAAACTTTAATTAATGTAACACTGGGTTTTACCCAGTGCTTCATTAACAAGGCCATCGCCAGGAGTGGGCTATGTCCCCTGACAGCAAGTTCTTACTTTAGACATATTGAAGACTAAAAAACTTCAAAGTGGTTGATTTGTTAAATCGAACTAAAATTATCATCCAGACAACAAATTTTCAAAGTCGAAAAAATGGAAAAAGGGCAGTAACTAAGACAAAACTGGTTGGACTGGGCCCAAATTTGAACTTGACCTGCATATTCATGAGACAAATATATGTACAAATTTGGTGTTGATTCAATAACTCAAACTAAAGTTATCAGCCAGATATCCAATTTTCAAAGTCAAAGAAATGGAATACGGTCCATAACTCAGCCAAAAATTAGTCAGCCCGAAACCCAAATTTGAACTTGACCTGTGTATTCTTGAAACAGATATATGTACAAAATTTGGCGTTGATTCAATAACTCAAACTGAAGTTATCATCTGGACACCAAATTTCCAAAGTTGCAAAATTGGGTGGAAAAATGTTGAAAAAGGGGCATAAGTCCAACAAAAATGACCGGATTGAACTGATATTCAGAATTTACCTAATCAATGGGGTAAGGGACATATACACTAAATTTGGATTTGATTTGATGAACCAAACTTTAGTTATCACTTCAGATGGACAGACGCGCAGATGGACGGAGCTGATTACAATAGTTCTCCGACAAAATGTCGGGGGACATCTGACAAAATGTTGGGGGACAATTAAATTTTGATGATTATCCTTATAATTAGTGTTTGGAATCTAATATTTTTGCGTCAATGGAAATATTGCTCACCTGTGGAAAATGACCAGTCCATGGCGGCTGTACTGTGCACATAAAAATAAGTGACATTAACACACTGGAATACCTGTTCAGAGGTGATAAAATTTATCTAACTTTGTCTTTCATCTTTCAGAATTAAACACACATGCAATATTATTGCATGAACATTTTGGGGGTAATTAACTGAACGCAAAAGTTATTTATGTATAATGATGATATAATTCTTACACATGCTGCTGTTGATATTCTGCAATAAAGAGACAGCAAAAGATGTATGCTTGCAATAATCCCCACATGAACTGGATTTTCAGAAAACAGTATCAAAAACTTATTTTTTTTATTTTTATTGGGGTTTATTTTTTTTTATTTTTTACTGGGGTTTAATGACACTTTTGACAGATTGGGTTACCTTGTGTGAGACAGTTTTACAGGAGGAGGAAGCTGGAGTGTCTAGAGAGAACCACTGAGCAGTGGCAAGCAACTGTCAGACTCCCCAACGTACTAATTCCACACAAGCAGGGTTAGCATTGGTTGAAGACAAGTGCACCATCGATGTACAGTATGCCTTAATACACAGTGGCACCATGCCCCCACGTAAGCAATCAGAATTAAGTGCTTTGCCCAAGGACACAGTGCAGTTAGTTACTAATGTGATCAAACTGTGGATCTTTCAGTTTGAAGTCCAATGCAATAACCACTAAGCCAACACCTTCTCATCAAAAACTTATTGAATAGGCCTAAAAAAAATAAAAAATCTGTTTCTCAGGTCCTCTCGCATGGTATTTTGGCTGCCACATGCTCTCTTTTTATAACCAATTTAAACTTAAAAAAAATAAAAATTAAATGGTTTATGTCTGATATTTTACCCAAGTTAAAAAAATTGATGAATTTGTCCCTTGAGTGCAAGAAGGCTTTGCAATGCTTTAGCATTGCAAAGTCTTCTTGCACTCAAGGGATGAAATACACCACCACCCGTGCTATTCTGTGGATTATGAGACCTAAAACTTGAACCAAGAACATGAACTTTTGATGGTAAAAATGTAATTACTGAAATAAAAAATAAAATAAAAAACCACTCGCCCGCATGCAACTTCACAAATAATGGCCTGAGAAACAGACGATCTACTTTGTGTGGCCATATCAATCTTTTCCCACAAAATAATTCTCTCTCTACCTAATGTCCTAAAAGTCAATGCTTGGAATTCATGAAAAGTGTCAATACAGTGGAACCCTGTTAACTGAATAGTTTAGTTTGTCTGTGGAAATTATTCAATTAACTGGTTGAGTGTCAAATTATTTTTTAAAGGTGATTTGAAACGTGGGTATTTTTTTTTTCAAAGATACCATGCTATCAGCAAGAGTAGCCTTAGTTTAGTAAGATTTTGTTCACAAATAATTGTTTGGTTACAATTTATTAGACAGTGCCAATAGCACTCTCCAATAAATTGCAACCAAACAATTTAATACAATTTTTTTTCTTATACTGCTGAGTGAACATCAAACTAATGCATACTGTGTAAAGCCACTAAAGTGACTTCCAGCACTTTTCAAATGAGCCATGATAGTAGCTTCCAGCACTCAACCAGTTAACCTAAGTTAACAGGAGTATTCAATCAGTAGGAATCTGGTCCCTTTCCTGTATTGTAGAGATAAACTAAGCATTTATTCTATTTATATTGTGCTTTACAGAGCTCATTGAGCTCTGTCAAACAAAATATAAGAATATACCCATAGTCGCTTGGTGTACCAAATGTTCACCACTCATGGTGAAGTGGTATTAACTACGAGCCTTCAGCAAGCGGTTAACACCTCTTCACGAGTGGTGAACATTTGGTACACCAAGCTACTTTGGGTATATGTTATTTATACCATGATCGGCAGATTATTAAGAGTTGCTATTATTTTTTCACGATTTTAGAGCAGCAGACATACATATCTGTGAATCTGTTTTTGTTTACATGAGCACTGGTGGGTGATACTTCCGCTGTAAACTTTATCGCAGAAACGAAATGGAAAAAGAAACACACAAATCACAGAGCCTTTTTCATTTTAATAACATAATAACATACTATTTTGAGTTATGAATGTTTTATTAACATCAGACATTGTATGTTTGTTAATTTTTGGTATCTTATGAGGAAAACTTATTTAAAAACGTAATAAATAATTGCCGGTTTCATTTTACTCTTCACGAGGCAACAAGTTATCAATTTAGACAAGTTTCCTTTCATGGCGAGGTCACCAAAGGTCAACTTGGATGTAGTTCCACTGTTGGTGTAAATTTTAACTATTGAAATCCCATTGCTGTCAAGTTCTCCACAGACGCATGTGTTCACCATGATTGGTGTGTAAAGCTAAAATTTATGTCATAGGCTTTTTATATATAGTAGAATAGGTAATCATGGTATGAAATAGATTACATGCCTGTTCTAAATATAGTGAGGCCAGATAGGTCTATAAACAGGGTGAAGTTAGTGATTATCGGGTAATTTCTCAACATATTACAAGACTTATTATTCAATTAACAGGAAATTACTCTCAGCTCAATATGCAATTAATTAACTGGTTGAGGGCTAGATTATTTTTGGTGGTCTCCATTTGTTATTCAAAATTTGTTTTATTAAAAAATATTGGAGAGTGCCCACAGGCACTCTCCAAGAAGTGGCAATAAAACAAATTTATATAAACAAAATATTATTTGCATTTGACTGATAGGAAAGATGAACAAGAAAAATATTGCATTTTACTCTGGTACCCTCATTTTTCTGAAACTTCTAGTACTCAACCAGTTAATTAATTAGGTCATTTTGTACTGAAGGTATGATAAATAATTTTTTGTGTATGGATGTTATATTCAATTAATATAGTTATTCAGTTAAAACTACCCAATTGAGTGGGCTCCACTGTATCACAAATAAAAGGATTCATATTATGTTGCTGATTGCATTTTATCAATCTTTCAAAGAGAATGCCAGTGATACTGAATGTTTGGATTACTTTATTAAGTGGATGGTTTGACTCTAACATAACAGACAGTAACAAAGAAAAAATATCTTTTAACAAGAATTTAATTTTTTTATTGAATTTTCATGAAAAACAGGGTTTATGCCCCACAAACTTTATTATACTTTATTCATTTATTGTACTGCTAAAACAATATGGTCAAATGTACATCAAATTATAGGGTTTTCAGGCCTGTGTGCATCAAACTTTTTTCTTCTCAATTAAAATCCTGAATCCTTATGTATAAAATTTATTTTGATACATTGGCACTTTGATATCTGTTGATTTTTATTTATTTATTGAAAAGTCAGAAATAAAAAACTTTAAATTACACTGACACTTTTCCATCATGCCTTGGCACAGTAATTTCTATTTTGATAACATTCCATCTCTAACTGAAAACAGATTTAGGCGCAGAATAGTTAATTCATGTTTTACTGAAGAATGTGTTTATGTTTTAAAACTGTTTCTTAAACATAGTGAACTGACAACCAATTTCTGTTCAAGGAAATACTGCACAAAAACAATGTTACACCATGAACAAATTAACAACTCCCTGCACTCTCAAATTTCATGTTTTCCCCAGCAAGTTTTTTCCTATGATGCATTCTTGAAATTTAACCAATAATGAACAAAACTTGGAAGGGTATCCCCCAAAGATAATGTGTGTTGAGCCTCATGATTCAACCTACTGATTCTAAGAAGCCTGAAATGCAAAAGTTAACAGACAAAGAGCGGCAGATGACAGATTGCAAGTGCTGGTAACAGCTCAATCACAATGACTTACAGTCAGAATAGCTCAAATTTATATAACACGAAGATGGTATGCCATATATGTTTATTCATAGCACTGATGGGTATACAAAATATGCACATTGGATGCTTATGTACAATGTGGTGGGAATGGTGATAGCTGTGCCGAGCGGTAGCAATAGGGACGTACTGAACCTTGTGAATTGGAGTAATGGGGGCTCCCAGCTGTAGCCCGGCCTGCCCCAAGTGAATTGGGGCTGACAAGACTTGGACTCTGTCTGTTTCCAGTCTTGAAATGTAGAGGTACTCTTCTCCGCATGTACTTTGACCAACACCTATACATTTCAAGACTAGTACACGTGACTGAATGGGGGTTTGTGAATGAGAATTGTGCCCCTCAGACCCACTATGTGCTGGCAGATGGGGATACCACAGCTAAGTTGTGGCAGAGACAGAACAAGCTGGGAGACCCCAGATGGTAAACTGCCGATGGTGGTGGTGGTGGGGTGGAGGAGGTGAAAACGAGTGGGAGCTGGCGAATGCTGCAAGGTTTTGGTAAGACTGAGGATGGCTGTGGCATGTGCACATTGTCAAGTGGTCAGTGTGGTGATAGTTGCGGGATGTCTGCAAAGCTAAGAGTCGTGTGAAAATAGGCAGGTGTTTGCGACTGTGGAGTGTGAGAGTTAGATATTCCAGAAAAGTGCTGTTATTGAGATTCGTGTGCAGCAGTTCAGTGACCGCTGGCAGTGGAGTGTGAGGGTGAAGACTTCAAAATAAGGTGGCCTGCTTCAACAGGTGCCGAGTGTCATATAAACTCTGGGAAACACTGTTTCCCATTAATTTATATAACACGAAGATGGTATGCCATATATGTTTATTCACAGCACTGATGGGTATACTAAATATGCACATGGCATGTGTATGTACAATGTGGTGGGGATGGTGATAGCCGCGCCAAGCGGTAGCAATAGGGACGTACTGAACCTTGTGAATTGGAGTAATGGGGGCTCCCAGCTGTAGCCCGGCCTGCCCCAACTGAATTGGGGCAGACAAGGCTTGGACTCTGTCTGTATCCAGTCTTGAAATGTAGAGGTACTCTTCTCCGCATGTACTTTGACCAACACCTATACATTTCAAGACTAGTACAGATGGCTGGATGCCAGTCCTGGAAGAGACATTAGCAGGAGAACAAGCAAGGTCAGAGTAGGAAGGCATCTCCTCTGCAGGATGGGGCTGCGTAGCAAGTGCACGTGGAGTGCCGAAGTCAAAGGAAGTAGTCCCACGCACTGATACGTCGTCGTGAAAAGTCACCCGGTGAGTGGAGTCCTGATTTGTCTAGAGAATGCTGGTGCGAGAGTCTGTAGTGGTGTTCGTCAAAAGCTGCGGAGGAAGAAATGAAGCATCAACTGGTGGGCCGTGCATGTTGGTAGACGCTGAAAGGCCAGCCGGTGATAAAGAAGCGCAAGTGGCACTGTCAGTGCTCACAAATGTAGAGTCCATCTCCGTTCCTGCAGGCGACAAAATACCGGCAGGTGGTGGGACGGCACATGCACTGATCACTGAACCGTCAGAGAGTTCATTGTTCGAGGCACTGGTAGGCATCTGCAACTGTGAGTCACCCGACAAAAGTGCACTGTTCATTTTGTGCAGTGACCACAGTTGCGATTTGCGTATGGATGGTGCGGTTGCTATGCCTTTGGATGAGAGTTCGGCATGCAGTGCCATCACAGACCACAAATTATAAGCGGCATCCCTTTGTTTGGTGCTCTGTTTGGTGGACTGCAGAACCAATGTGTCATTAGCACTGACGCTCGACTCCCCACGGGAGCCATGAATCCGTGTATGAACTGGAGTGGGTGAGCTTGCGATTGTCTGTACACTGGGCGCCACCATGTTGGAAAGATGTGCAGAGGTGTGTGCAGTCGAAGAGACTGAAGCTGTTTGATGCTCCCGACAGGGGAGAGATTGCTCCACTGAATCGTTCATGGTATTCAGAAAAAAATATATTAACGGCAGAAAAAGCACACACAAAATGGTCTGGTGTCACAATCCAACACTCTAGAAAGTTGAGGGTAGCGTTCAGTAAGCATAAGGCGCAATAGTCTGAAAAATTCCTGGCCTGGCATAACATAGCTGTGTGGAATGTCATAAAACTCCTTGACGAGCAAAACTAAAACCCCGAGTCCCAGGAAGATTTGGGAACTTGTCCATGTTGATATGTGAACAAATGTACGAGAAGTAGCACACAAAGTTATAACTGATCCGAAATGGAAATTATGATGATGAAAGCACGCACATAAAATGATGAAAACCAGTGGGAGCTGGCGAATGCTGCAAGGTTTTGGTAAGACTGAGGATGGCTGTGGCGTGCGCACATTGTCAAGTGGTCAGTGTGGTGATAGTTGCGGGATGTCTGCAAAGCTAAGAGGCGTGTGAAAACAGGCAGAGTGTGGAGTGTGAGAGTAGGTCAGACATTCCAGAGAAGTGCTGTTATTGAGAGTCGTGAGCAGCAGTTCAGTGCTTCAACAGGTGCCAATTGTCATATAAACTTGGGGAAACACTGTTTCCTTTTAAAATAATAAACAGGATTTTTGTACATACTGCAGTAGAAGTAAATACAAGTATATATATATTTGTTACCTGTACAAGTGAAACTCGTGTTTTACATATTCTTCTGGTACTCAAGTTTTTTATCTCGGCCCATATAGGAATAGCTTCTTTGATAGTGTAGCCTTTCCTGTCTAGTTTTATTGATGCTGTTACTGTACCAGCAACACAACACCATGACCCCACTGATTCAAAAGTGTCATTTTCTATTGCCATCTGAAAGGAAGATAATTATAAAATGTGTGATCTTTAATAAATATGTCTAATAAACATTAGTGTTCTTGCCACAATATATTTCCCTTATCTCTACTCAGCAATCTTCTTTTTTCTAAGATTATTTATTGTTATTTCCCATAAGCATTTGATTGCCAGAGCATCTTTTATGAACCTTTGTTCATTTACAAAGCATAGTTTCATATTAACCCTTTACCCAATACACACAATTTATTATTTTAACCCCTTGAACCCCAGAGGCCCTTTTTCTGGCCCAGTAACATGATACTTCATAATTTCATTAAGTAGGTTGACTTTTGAGTGAAGGTGTGGTGTGAGACCAATCAATACTTTCAATATGCAGCCCCAAGCTAACTCTGGAAAGGTACATGCGATTTTGGCCGAAAGTGAAACTGAGCTGTGCTTTGTGGTCATAAACAAAATCTGAGAATTTGAAACAAATTAGTCAAGTCAAACTAAAGTTATCATCCGGAAACCACATAATTCACAAATTTGCAATCATTCAAGGGGAATAACTATGGAACGGTACATGCGATTATGGCCAAAGGTGAACTTGAGCCGTGCTTTGTGGTCAAAAACAAAATCTGAGAATTTGAAAAACATCGGTCAAGGAAAACTAAAGTTATCATCCGGAAACCACAAAATCCACAAATTTGCAATCATTCAAGGGGAATAACTCTCGAAAGGTATATGCGATTGTGGTCAAAAGTGAACTTGAGCTGTATTTTGTGGTCAAAAACAAAAAACTGAAAATTTGAAATAAATCGGTCAAGCCAAACTAAAGTTATCATCCGGAAACGAAAAGTTGGGCTAAATAAAGGGCCATAACTCTACTGCAAATGGGCCACTAGAAATGGAAATCGAACCCATCCTGTATTTTGTCATACTAAATCCACATGCCAAATTTAACTCAGCTCAATCCATTACAACTAAAGTTATCGTCTGGAAACGAAATGTGTCCATGGACGGACAGACAGACAGACGGGTGGAGAGACCATTCACATAATACATCCCGTTTTTCAAACGGGTGTATAAAATCAACATCTGAAAAATTTGGTGTCAAGGCGTTCGGCTTTAAATGAACGGAAACCAATTTTTTTTCAAAAATTGTGGTTTCAAAGGGCCATAACTCTGCAGCGGATGGATTGAGAAACACCAATATCGAACTTGACCTGTATTTTATTGCTACAAACAACATCTGAAAGTTTGATGTCGATCCGTCAAGGCGTTCGACTTTAAATGAACGGAAACCAATTTTTTTTACAAAAATTGTGTTTTCAAAGGGCCATAACTCTGCAGCGGATGGACTGAGAAACACCAATATCGAACTTGACCTGTATTTTATTGCTAAAAACAACATCTGAAAGTTTGATGTCGATCCATCAAGGCATTCGACTTTAAATGAACGGAAACCAATTTTTTTAGAAAAATTGTGTTTTCAAAGGGCCATATCTCTGCAGCAGATGGACTGAGAAACACCAATATCGAACTTGACCTGTATTTTAATGCTAAAAACAACTTCTGAAAGTTTGATGTCGATCTGTCAAGGCGTTCGACTTTAAATGAATGGAAACCAAATTGTTTACGGACAGACAGACGGACAGATGGACGGACAGATGGACAGACGGACGCTCCAACATTTCGGGTTTATGGGCTACCAAAAAACATTTTGTATGTCCAAAACCTTATTTTACCCAGAACCCCACCCCCTCCACCCTAGAACTTATATTTAACCCTAACCCCACCCCTCCACCCCAAAACCACACCCTAACCCTAACCCTACCCCACCGTGACCCTAAACCCAAAAAGCCCACCCCAGACCCTAACCCCACCCACACCCAGGACCTAACCCTCCCAACCTTAAGCCCTACTCTGGGGCTACCCCTAACCCCACCCCACCCCTGACCCAACCCCCACCCTAGCCAAACCAATAGGTTAAGGAGCTATTGTTCGATAAACTAAAACCCCACCCCTGACCCCAATCCTAACCCTCCCCAACCTTAAGCCCTACTCTTGGGCTACCCCTAACTCTAACCCCACCCCACCCCACTCCTAACCCTAACACTACCTTAATTTGGAGGTAGCCCCTAATAATAATATCCCCCTAAACCACCAATGTTGGCCCGGACAGACAGACAGACTGATAACATAATACAACCATTTTTTAAACAGGCGTATAAAAACATTGAAGAAAGTGAATTCCCAGTGATGTTTGAACATCACGATAATTAAAGTCTCAACGGGTTAAACACAGAATAAAATTTTATAATGAAAGAATCAGGTAAATATCAACTCCCAGACAATGTACATGTCTGGAAGTAAACAGGATTACAGAACAAAATGTTTTATGTTCGTGATGAGAATCGGAATCTCCCAAAACATATTCAGCTAGCTTTGTTTGATGTGTTTTCTGACATTTTAATTTAATGCCTAGATATCTTTCTGTATAATTGATGACATGATAAATCCAATAAAAGAGACAGGAATTACCCTAGGAAATGAATGTCAAACTTATATAGATTCATTACACTGATAAAAATACATATCTGATAAAAACCTTTCAAAGGAAATTACTTTAGTTTGTTCATGGTGGCCTGACTTCTAGGTTTTTTTTTTAACTCTGGCAAATTCTGCATGTTATGTAACTACACAGTTAACTGAATACAGACGTAAATTGTGACACCGGATAATGAATGGAGCTACCAAGTGAATACAAATGTACAAAATCTCATGGTATGGTTTAGGAATGTCGAAATCCACTGTCTGTCCTGGAACTGTGACGTGACTGTTACAACACCAAAGAAAGTATTTCAAAGCTAAAATAAGTTATTGGACAACCACACAAACATTTTGACGTTTTTCATCCTATAATTAAAAGATCTCTATTTTAGTAACCCAAAGCCAAATGGCAGTCCACAGGACTTATGAGTGTGAACAGTGTTGGGGAAGAACAGTCACAGCACAAGGACACTACTTATTTTCTACAGGGTTCATGCAGGCAAGGAATGATAAAATTCAAGGCCATTTCTTGATATATTTCACAACTTTCTAAGGCCAGACAATAGCCAAATTCAAGGAATTTCAAGACCCTGCCTTCATTAGTCCTAACTAGGACCTTCAGTCATTACTCCTTCCTCCCACTTCCAGGACTCGAAATCTTGCGTGAGCGATTTAATCGCCCGCGTGTCACCCACGCAATTCTTATCTGGCGCAGGCAATTTATCGCCCGTGCATTCACATATCAGACTTGTAGGATTAAATTTAGACCAATGTGCAAGCTGAAACATAAAATCAATAATTAGAATTTTGACGCAACAAATCGTTGCATCAAGCTTATAATGAATGATTTTGTAGTTAAGCTGGCACATTGGACTCAGTAAAGTTATTGGTTGATTTTGTTGTTTTTTTAATGAGCGCCAAAACCTGAAACAGAACAGCAATATTGATGATTTTATAATTATCTCATCGCTTGAAACGCTTGTGTCGCATACAGTGTGAAACTACCCTTACGATGAATCCAGCCATTGAAGTTTTGAAACAAAATGCAGAGACACCTTTGATCCCGACTGAACTGAATCTGCAGAGGAAAGTGACAAATGAAATTGACAATTTTCTCTTTACTCACCGACACAGACATGAGTTGTTCGTGCTTGCATTGGAAATTTGGGTCAGTCAGTCTGACATTATAAGTAATACTGTTTGGATTCGTTCAAAGTTTTCAAACGACCGGGCTAGCATGGACATGTTTAAAGGGAATAAAGTAAAACTTTCAACTTTAAAAAAAAATGGAATATGGGCGGATTAATGAATTACAAGACAAGTATAGATGACGGCTGCGAGTATGTTACAAAAGTCTGTGTGTTCTGTGCGTGAAACACAGCTCTCAACTCCAATCAAGCCT
This sequence comes from Pictodentalium vernedei, assembly GCA_031216915.1. Taxonomy (NCBI): domain Eukaryota; kingdom Metazoa; phylum Mollusca; class Scaphopoda; order Dentaliida; family Dentaliidae; genus Pictodentalium; species Pictodentalium vernedei. Next base: position 753,800,828 of record CM062296.1, read on the forward strand.
TCACAGCATAAGAATGAAAGCCCTTGATAATGACTCATGAGGAACAAACAACAGTTTGGACATGAGTATGCATGGGATACAGTATCAATTTATTGTTCAATTTTCTGAAATAAGAAACTGACAATTCATCAATTAACACACAATAATTATCCCTTATAATGTATGCTCCCAGAGAACAATTCCTAGTGTATGTTACTCTGAGATAATAGATTGTACCAGAGTAAGGTAAAATAGGAATTGCCCCTGCGAGAGCCTTTGGCCCCTGCAAAGCAGTCTGGAGAGTGATTTTTAGCCCTCTCAGATTTTTTAGAACGCCAGCACTGCACTTCCCTACAAGGGAAGTGGGAGGAGGTGGTAATGACCGGAGGTCCTAGTTAGGACTATGCCTTGACGAACTGCGGCATATAAAACTATATTTGTGAATACGTGCTTTATCAGGATTTTTATCTTGTGAATATTAATGGCCTTTCAAGGCCTCCTGACACATTTTCCAGGATTTCAAGGCCTTGAATGGCCCTTAGTCAAATTCATGACCCTTCCTTGAATACTAGATCCCGTGGTAACCCTGTTCTAAGATGTAAGTCAGCATAGCACACTTAAAGTTTGTGACCACCCCTCCCAAGATGGATATACAACTCATATCTCAAGCTGGTTACCCAAAGCCAAACATTATAGGAATCATGAGTCTGAATTATTTTGGGGATGACTGGTTGCGATAGATGGACAACATGACCTATTCTAAAATACAGGTCAGCCTGACCTACTCCTAGTCTTCCAAGATGTATATGCTTGTCAGTTGTGGTAACTCAATACCATAGGAATAATGAGTGTGAACTGCTTTCAGGTTCAATGGATGTGACATACAGCAGTACCTATTCTCAACAAGGGGGGGGGGGGGGCACACAGCAGGGCATACCCCCATGGTGCATACCACCAAAGAATGACAAGAGAAGAAATGAACCATGATACTGTGAAAGCTATTCCCATAAACAATTTTTATTCCAAATTTCATTGAGAGCCACTAACCCCAAACCAGAAATACAAGGCAAACAGACAAAACATTGGCTATTTTAAGAGGCAAATGGCAAAATTGTTGTCTTTGTTTTACAGCAAGGTAATTGTGAAGGCCATAAACACCTGTTACTGAAGTCTAGTGACAATCGGACCATCCACACAAGAGAACTAGAACAAAGACATAATGCCACATGTGGGGAGATGATTTGAATGTATTTCCTTTGTTTTACTACAGGGACATGACTCATTTGAAAGCCTTTCCCATAAACAATCTTCATTCCAAATTTCATTGAAATCGGATAACCCAAACCTTATAGAACAGAGACATAATGCCAAATGTGGGGAGGTAATTTGCATGTGTTCCGTTGTTTTACTGCAGGGCCATGACTCATTTGAAAGCCTTTCCCATAAACAATCTTCATTCCAAATTACATTGAAATCTTATAACCCAAACCTGAAATATAAGGCAAACAGACAAAAAATTGGTTAGTTTACGTGCCAAACAATGAATTTTCAAAGTTAAAAAGGGCAATAAGTCGAAAAAGTGAAAAGTAAGAAATATTATTAGAGACTCATTTGAAAGCCTTTTCCATAAACAATCTTCATTCCAAATTTCATTGAGATCTAGTAAGCCAAACTTGAGATACAAGGCGAACAGACAAAAAATAGCCTATTTTTGTGTGTTCAAAGGGCCATAACTCACAGAAAACATATTCCAACAGCAAAATGGCTGATGCTACTTCAAGATCTCATGACAGTGAACATCTGTTTGAAATTTCTTTGAAATCTGAACAGTAATGCTGAAGTTATAATGCTAACAGACATCTTAGTGCGGACAGTCAGACGTAGGGACAGACGCACACAGACGCATGGACAGGTGCAATCCAGTATACATGTACCCCACTTTTTTTCGTGGGGGTATAAAGATGTAGGCCAACATAACATGTTTCTTATACATCTAGGGGAGACAATTCAGGCTCCTTATTCCTATACTGTACTTGAAGCATTTCAAGTTCTGGAACCCTGAGCCAACTGTAACGGAATTACGAGCCTGAATTATTTATGCGACAGATGGACAGAAAGACACACATGACACATGCGCAACATTACCTATTTTCTATAATGTAGCTCAACATGACTTATCATCTGAGATGTTTCTCCTCAAGTTCAATAACCCTTAGCCCAAAAGTTAAGAATAATGCAGAACTGTTCTCAGAATGGATGGTGTGACACATGAAGCCAGATACTAGGTTGTCACCTGCAGTGGCAGTGACAGACAAATAGTTTTCATGTGAAAAATTTCTGCTTTATCCTTCTTCCATGGCAATAAAAATTTCTCTATAAGATGAAGAAGGTAATACAGTGGAATCCTGTTGAGTAGCCACTTTGCCAATGAAAATTATTTAATTAATACGAGTACATGTATTCAATTAATAGGGATAGTGTCACTTTCCTGTATTCTCGAGATAAACTTACCATTTAAACTATTATATCTTGTTTGACAGAGCTCCATGAGCTCTGTCAAACAAGATATAATAGTTTAAATGCCTGTATTGGTTGTACTGTGGCCAAATAGGTCTATAAATAAAAGAAAACTGGGGGAGTCAAGGTAATTTCTCGACAGGTTACAAGATTTTTTATTCAATTAACAGGAGATTACTCTATAACATATATTTAATGAACAGGTCAAATTTGTACTAGATGTATGGTAAATGGTTTTGTGTTGGAAAATTATATCCAACAAGAGGTGGACTGTCATCCAGTGCATACCCCACAGGGTGTACCGCCTAGTGTGGGCATACCTATGACCAACAAATATTATTTATGAATATTCTTGTATGGACTGATGGATGGATGCAATCCAGTATACCACCCCCCCCCTCCCCCCCATTTTCTTCGAAAGTTTTCAACAATTTCTAAGTCAAAAGGTATGGTAAATTGTTTGGTGTTTGGAAGTTTTATGCAATGAGGCAGAAGCCTTTGTCATAGGCAAACTGCATGCCATATTTCACTGAAATCCGATAACCCCAATCCAGTATACCCCCTTCCCCCCCCCCCCCTTCTCCATTTTCTTTGAAAGTTTTCAACAATTTTTAAGTCAAAAGGTATGGTAAATTGGTTGGTGTTTGGAAGTTTTATGCAATGAGGCAGAAGCCTTTGTCATATGCAAACTGCATGCCATATTTCACTGAAATCTGATACCACATACCTGAGATACAGGATGAACAGACAAATAATGTCTATTTCCTACAATTTCTACGTCAAAAAAAGGGGATAACTCTAAAAAGGAGAATGTGAGAAATATCGTTGAATCCTTTTTTTAAAGCCTATACCATAAGCAGTGTTCACGGCAAATTTCATTGCAATAGAACATTCAATACCCGAGATACATGCTGAACAGACAAAATTTCACTCGGACGGACACAATTTCTAAGTGAACACATAAAAAAAAAAAATAACTAGTGTGGGCATACCTATGACCAACAAATATTATAGAAAATAATAATTTACTTAAGTTATGAATATTCTCGTACGGACTCACAGATGGACGGATGGTCCGACGCACGGACTCGCGTATACCCCCATTTTCTTCGAAAGTGAGGGTATAATTAACAGGGTTATTTATTTAAGAGATATCCAATTAGGTGGGTTCCACTTTACCAATAGTAGCTGGGATGTCAATAATCTGAATAATAATTATTTTCAATTTCATAATGTTACAATCTAATCCTTACACTTTAGTGCAGAACAATAAATTTATTTTTTTTATTTATTGGTGTTTAAGGACACATATTTTTGCCCAATGGCTAATCATGACCACAACATGAGTATCAACTCAAGACCAGGGGTGAACGTTAATAAGCCATGTTGCCCATTTTAGAGAGGGTTTGCACCCCCCAAGCATTGGTGACTGGGTCCTATTTTACCAGTAAAACAGAGCCTGTTTATCACAGTAAACAGGCACTGCTTCACTTCCCGGGGTTCCCAGGGGGAGCAGAACATTAAAAGTTGAATTTATTATATGCTTAGCTGTGTATAATTGAGAAAATGTTAAAATTGTAAATTATTATAAGCTTTGCCATGAATAATTGAGAAAATGTTAAAATTGTAAAACCAGACATCTCCCAGGCAGGAGATATAGAAAATTGGTCTCATGAGAGCCATGTTTAATATTCACATCCAATTATTCAGATTGTTGCCAATGAAAATTCAATAAATGTGAACTTTTTCTAAAAATATTGTTCTGTGGTACCTCTCTTCTTTTTAACTTCTTACCAAATTTTCAATATATAAAACAACTTAGACCCATTTGTCACTGTTGTGTAGGAAACACTAGGAGACTAAAACTTGCTGCGCTGGTTTAACTCTTAACCCACAGAGTATTTTCAAGATATTTTTCAGCAAATCTAGTCATGGCTGCTTTGAAGCAGCCATGACTAGATTTGAAGAAAAATAGGCCGATGAAATCGTCAGATGTGTACCCATATGCACAACTAGTAGAAAGCTGTATGACGGAGGGCCACCACGGATGCCGACATTATGTACACCATACATGGTATGGGTACATATAGAAATGGATTGGAGGAGTGTCTAATTTGATGGATAAAGGGTTAATATCTCCAGATCAAAATATCAGATTTACATAAAAAACTATACAGCATAGCACATCAGTAACCTGAATAAATATATAAAGTAACATGACAATCGGATTGATATTTTTTGAGTTATCTCATGCCAAATGGATTGGAGGAATTTTCAATTTGAAGGATAAAGAGTTAATATCTCAGGATCAAATTATCAGATTTACACTAAAAACTATACAGCTCGGCACATCAGTAACCTGAACACAAATATAAAGTAACTTGACAATCCAAGCAATATTTTTAAAGTTATTGAATGCCAAAGGGATTGGAAGAATTTTCAATTTGAAGGATAAAGGGTTAATATCTCAGGATCAAAATAACAGATTTACACCAAAAACTATACAGCTTGGTACATCAGTAACCTGAACACAAATATAAAGTAATTTGACAATCCAAGCAATATTTTTAAAGTTATCGAATGCCAAAGGGATTGGAGGAATTTTCAATTTGAAGGATAAAGGGTTAATATCTGAGGATTAAATTATCAGATTTACACCAAAAACTATACAGCTCGGCACATCAGTAACCTGAACACAAATATAAAGTAACTTGACAATCCAAGCAATATTTTTCAAGTTATCGAACGCCAAAGAAGTATAAATTTTATAGTAAATTTCCTTTCTTATTATACCTACCGAAATTGTTTACTACAGGCTTGCACTACAGTGGAAGAACCTAACTCGGATAAAATACTCTCTAATTTAATCTTACACAAGATTTGGGAAAGAAAAGTGGTGTAAAAACACCACGAAAAAATAAGCCAAAACTGGGTCGCGCGCCATTGGCGCACACCCAGTATGGGACGCTCTTCCATAGTACAAATCCACGACTTCCGTAACGCAGTGCGCAATACGTCAATTCGTCATTCTTTTGATTCCGAACAACACAGGAATTATGTGATCAGCGGGGAGGAAGGATTTTTACCCGAATAAGAAGACGGGAGGGCCTCCATGTAAACAATTTCGGTAGGTATAATAAGAAAGGAAATTTACTATAAAATTTATACTTCTTATCAACCTACCTCAATTGTTTACTACAGGCTGAATAGACAAAGGCTGGAGGGAATCACATAACCAACCCACACATAACTCAATAGCACTGGGACCGTGGACAGACGAAGAGATCCCTAGGCCTATCAAACCATAGCATCACAAACATTAGAAAAGACAATGAAAGATGAGGCGTATGGTGAAGTGCGACGCACAACCAGAAAGGGCAGTATCAGCACAAAGCTGGAACTGACCCTAAAAAAAGCTGAAAGGCTGGAATAGACAACAGCCTGAGCCGAAGAAAGAGGGCCCCAAGGTTCCCTGTCGGCTCCTGCAACTGTCGCAGATAAAAGGAGAATGTAGCATTTCTCCAGAAGGCTGCCAGTATAACATCAGTCATCCGACAACATGACAGAGTTATTAAAAGAGGAAGACAATGCACGCACCTCGTGGCAGAAAAAACAATTGGTAATACAATCACCAGTAGCTAGACGAGCGGAAGCTGCACGAATAGCAAGACAAGTCCATCAAGAAATGGATGCAGGAGAGATCTGGCATGTGGGAAAACGCATATTCATCCAGGAGAAAGGCGTGAATGCCCCCCACCCCCAAGCAGAGCAGCGCCCAAGAAAGTGACCATCTTGGAGTAAACTGCAATGTCCTAGGCCTTTTCAAGGAAAAGAGCTGAACCTGCTTGGAGAGGCAAGGATGAGTGTCGAAACAATGCGGTGTCACATAGGAAAAAATGTCTCCGAAGCATGGACATGTACCCATTGCTGGAGACCCCCAGAAACAAACATATACCAGAAACTCCGCAAGCGGTGTGATCGAAGGAGTGACAGAAGCAACAGAGTGATCGCACACCAACGACAGAAGAACCTTCCACTTAGCCACTTAGCCACAGAGGCTAAACCAGTGGAGTGAGTGCCTCCTTGAAGAAGAAAAGCAACTCCACTGCGTGCCTCAAAAAACCACTACGGAGGAGACAGGACCCGATAAAAGACATGTGCGAAGGCACAATGAAGTCGGGTCAACTTGAAAACCTCCTCGGGAGACTTTGGCAAAGAAAGATGCGAGGTAGAGGGAGACATGCCAGAACCGAGAGCGGAGCAGATTGATCCACACCCACCGAGGCGACGGGTGTGATCTAAAGGATTCGACGACTGCAGGTGCATATCTGGGTGAGAACCTGAGGCGGAATCGGAACCGGTAGGAAGGCGTAGCCGACAAGACCATCCCAAAGGAGGGCCAGAGCGTCCACGGCGAAAGCCAGAGCATCTGGACACGGGGACACGAAAGTGTCCACCGGATGGTTCCAACGAGTCACAAGAGATCGATGGAACCCGCCATGTGGAGCATTCACCTGGTGGAAATGGCCCTGCCCCAATGGGACAGGGAGTCGGCTAGGACGCTCAGGCGACCGGGAATGTGACGAACAGCCACCCTGGCGTGGACATCCTGAGCGAGCAGTATAAGATCCCAAGCCAATACATTGGAACAGAGTGCGTGCCGCCCTGGTTCGGAATGTAAGCAACCACCGTCGATTGGTTGGACAACAGAAGGACCTGGCGATTCGGCAGGTGAGGGATCCACTGCCTGAAACGCAGAAGAAGAGCAAGAAGCTCCTTCTGGTTGATGTGTAGAGCTGCATGATCCTGGTCCCACATCCCGTGAATGGAAAGACCTAGAGGATCCAACGTCGCACCCCATCTGAGATCGCTGGCATCTGCCGTCAGAACGCAATCGGACGTGGGTAAGTCCAACGGAACACCGTGCGAAAGCCACTGGACATCCGCCCAGAGGAGAAGGTGAGGATAAAGATATTCTGGAAACTGAAGCACCAGATCCAGAAAATCTACATTCGGCCTCCAACGACTGAGCAGGAAGTGTTGGAGAGGTCTGACACGCAGCCGACCTAGAGGAATGTGATCCGTCACCGAACAGCAGAGACCAATTAGCCGGAGAATACTCCAAGCCGTCGCGGATGTGGACTGGGACAGAGTCGGAGCAAAAGCTGAGAGAACCACAGCCTTGGCCTGGGGAACCGCCACCAAATTGAATTGTGTGCGGAAAGCCATCCCCAGATGATAAAACGACTGAGAAGGGACCCGGTCCGACTTCTCCTTGTTAACTCTGAAACCTAGCGACGTGAGCAAGCTCAACAGAGTGGCGACATCCGACTCCAGTAAGGCAGCATTGGAATGCCCCTGGAGGATATCGTCCAGATATGCCGAAGTAGTCACCCTGGACTGTGTGCGATGGAAAGCTATCACATGCGACATCAGTCTGGTGAAGGCCCAAGGAACCAGGTTGAGGCCGAAAGGCATGGCCTTGAACTGGTAAACTCGCCCCAGAAAAACGAACCTGTGATACTTCCATAACGCCTAATGAATCGGAACGTGAAAGTAAGCGTCTCGCAGGTCGAAGCTGGAAGCGAAATCTCCCTGGTGAATTGAACGGAGGACCGAAACTGAAAGTCTCCATGCTGAACTTGGGAGCAATGATAGACTGGTTCAGGAAACTCAGATCGATAACCGGTCGGAGTCGGCCGTCCTTCTTTGGCACCAAGAATAGAAACCCACTGACCTAATGTTCTTGATGACCTCAATCGCCCCCTTTGACAGGAGATTGTCTATCTTCATGGACAAAAGTTCCCGACGTAAAATGTCTGAAGGAACTGTGGTTGGAAGAGGCACCCTGGACAGAGTGGGGTGCCGTCGGAAGGATATTCGCAGCCCGGACCAAACAACATCTAACATCCAAGGATCGGATGTGATGGTGGCCCAACGGTCTGCAAACTCTGCTATCCTTCCTCCAACCTGGGACGAGTCGAGGTGAGGACCTTCATTTCGAACCCCGAGAAAACACCTCCTCTACTGAATGAAGAATCCTGGGACTTCCCTCAAGACTGAAACAGCAGCTGATCATTGGAATGACGTAGGATGTCATCCCGGACCGTCAACACAGAACCATGGAAAAGTAGCGGACCTGCCAAAAAAGCAGATCGAAGAGTAGCGCACTGCTCCTCAGGAAGGGATCGGCATGTGTCCAGCACAGAGTTCCTTCGAACTAATTCCAGATTAGCCGTGTTACAGGCATGCGTGTGAGTAAGATGCATGAGCGCCTTGGACAGCACACGCAAAGGAGCCTGCACCTCGTCAAACTTATCTGGAGGCAGATAAGTAGCTAAAGCTGAGACGACGTGATCGGAGAGAGAAAGCATCTCTCTCGATAAGCCCAATGTGGACTCCAGAGTTGTCATCGGAATGACGGCAGACTTGGACTTGGAAAGCCTGAGGGAATTGGGAGTCCTGATCCAAAACCGTCAAAGTCTGGTAGACCGACGGATTGGCGGAATCGTAGGAACGATAACGCGCCGGAGGCAAAAAGGTGTCAACCCTGGTGAAGAACGGAGCCTTCATAGCCTTGGAACTTAGCTTCGAGTCCAAGGCTGAAAATGCTTCAACAACTGTACCGACGGGCACGGTCGAAGACGCCCAGAAGTGGGTTGCTCCATAGGCTGTTGGCGCGCGACCGATGATCACGGCCTGGCTGACACTGTCGACTGGTTAGATGGTTTGAGATCCGGAAGGAACCCAAACCCGAAATCAAGAGCTGCCCCCAAGTCTGAAGACTGCTGGCTCTCGACATCAAGCATGTCTGACTCTTCCCCTGAGTCGGAAGACACAGCCCATCGTGAGCAAACCAGCCGACGCCTCCCATGGTGTCGGAACACCAGGGGGATCAGAAAGTGGCCTGTTTCCAATCCCGGGAGGCAGTGCCATAGGGGGCGCCTGGAAACCACTCGCTGCCTCGCTGGAAGCAACAGGAAGGCTCTTTGACAGAACCTGAGTGAGTAAGGAGAGGGCCTCCCTAAGCTCACCGCCCGTACTGGCTGGTTCGACAGGGGAACGAACCGGCAAAGTGGCTTCACCTCTGACCCTCTTAACCAGCGAAGGGTCACAATCCTCCAAAACACCCGACGTGGGATGACGGGCGGCAGCCGAAACATCTGAAGGCAGACATGTAGGGGGTGTGACACACCCCGAGGATCAACATAGCTGGAACTTATGAGAGTCACCACGAACCTCTGCAGGGCAGAAGGTCCTGGCTGTACAAAAGACGTTGGTCCCTCAAAACTGGTCGTGTGGCCAGAATGAGAGGACGGAAACGCCACAGAGTTCATAGTGTCCCACTAAGAACAACCGAATCCAATGACAACTGTGGTGCTCGACGGCGCAGAGACCACAGGAGAGGGTCCGGCCGGCAGCCACTTCCAACTTCGCCGAGTTGAAGTCAGGGAAGGCTGAGGCCGATACCTCCACGTCTACACAACCAGACACCGCAGCAGACCACTGCAGGTATAAAACTACGTACTGTGCTCAATGGCTGAGGACACAGTAGGGGGTTCAGTCGGCAGCCCCATCTGACTTCGCTGAGTGGAAGTCTGAGAAGGCTGAGGCCGAAACCCCACAACCCCGAAACCCCACAACCACACTACAGACATCCCTGCAGACCCTGGCAGGGAGAAGCCGAGGCCGGCTAAAAACGGTGCCCAATGACATTGTAGATGTAACAGCAGTAGCAGCAGATACGACGGGAGCTGTTGGAACTGTTGGAAAAGTGGAGAGAGCCACCAAGCTCAGCCTCCCAAGGAGGAGTCACAACCCTAGTGACAGCCTCAGATGTCGACTGGAGAGGGCGCATAGTCCCGGAACCAGGCATCTCTACACCAGAAATCCAACAGCTCCCGCAGTATCCACCACGGTAAAACACTGCACATTCCCCACGGAAGGGGAATAACTCTCACCAGACATGGTCGAATCGGGAAGCCCCGAAACGACAGCGGTCCTAAAATATAAACGAGAATATATAACACACAGTCCTGTTATTATACAATCTTCAGATCCATAAATCCAGTCACAGGAAAACCATTATCGACGAGTGAAAATATCGCTGATACTTTAGCAAAGATGGCACACACACATCCACCACGTGTGCGGATAATCAAAAGAATGACGAATTGACGCATTGCGCACTGTGTTACGTAAGTCGTGGACTTGTACTATGGAAGAGCGTCCCATACTGGGTGTGCGCCGATGGCGCTCGACCCAGTTTTGGCTTATTTTTTAGTGGTGTTTTTACACCATTTTTCTTTCCCAAATCTTGGGAAAGATTAAAATAGAGAGTATTTTATCCGAGTTAGGTTCTTCCACTGTAGTGCAAGCCTGTAGTAAACAATTGAGGTAGGTTGATAAGAAATGGATATGGACGCCAGATGGACAGACAGACAGATGGACGGACGGACAGACGGATGGACAAAGGATGGACAAACGACAAATGGCCACCCCGGATGCCGGCATTATGTGTACCATACATAGTATGGGTACACATAATATCGAATGCCAAAGGGATTGGAGGAATTTTCAATTTGAAGGATAAAGGGTTAATATCTCAGGATCAAATTATCAGATTTACACCAAAAACTTTACAGCCTGGCACATCAGTAACCTGAACACCAAATATAAAGTAACTTGACAATCCAAGCAATATTTTTCAACTTATCGAATGCCAAAGAAATGGATACAGACGCCAGATGGAGACAGACAGACGGACGGATGGACAGACAGACAAAGGATAGACGAACGGCGGATGGCCACCCCGGATGCCGGCATTATGTGTACCATACATTGAATGGGTACACATAAAAATTCATCTGAATTTAACTCATGAAATCACTGGTCAAAAAATCTATTCAGTTTACAGGGGGAAAACATGATTAATTGCGCCCAAATATTTATTTCAGTGGTAAAAGAAATCCTAAACTGGGCAGGAATATCAACCAACAGCAAGCAAGGAGTTAAAATAACCAACATAGAAGGGAAGCAGCTAAACATCGATCAGATGATTTTTGAGTTGTGAATGATCCATCGATGGGACGTAATATTGGATAGATCTATATTTTTTCTGACGCATGCATAATAAAAAGAGAATGTAGTGTTTTTTGAAAGAATACCAATGATTGTCTTATTTGTGAGCAAAGCTGTGCATGGAAATACACATTTCTTGTACCTATACTCAGGAGATAATCATTTTTATTTTATTTTCATTAGTTTTTCTTCTCCCAAAACAAATTGTACTCCCACTTCCACTCACTGAGAGTGGTATTCCACTCCCAGCATTGTATTTCACTCTCAGCGATGATGGACTATTTTTTTTTTTTTTTATTGTTTACAAATCGGCTGAGTTGAATCAATTATAAAGGGTTGTTTTGGGAAAACAAGTAAGGAGAAAATAAAATAAATACAAATGTTCATGGCTCAGATTCAAGTAAGATTTTATCCTCTCGTGGGCCATGCAGATTATTTCACTCAGCTAATGCCTCATGAAATAATCCTCCACGCGCCACATGGATGAAAGTCATACTTGAATCCGAGCAGTAAACTATTGTCTATGAATCTACACAAAAACACTAGATACCCTATATTTATTATATGCTAAACGATAGATTATCGAAGAAATTGCGGAAAGATAGAAATCGTATCCCCCACTGTGAAGATATAGAAATTTTCACGTTCAAGTTATCAATCAAAAGGGCGGCTTTCAAAGCATCACTTCAATGTGAATATGAGTCAAATTATCACTGGAAATGATCATTCTGTTCTAAACACGTACAATGAAAAGAAAATCTAGTGTTTTTGAGTGGATAACGATCATTTCCAGCAATAATTCAACACGTATTCACCTTGAATTGATGCATGAAACCCGCAAGTCCAAACATGGTCTGAAAGTCTGTAATATAAGTTTTTGGTTTGGTACGTCCTTTCAAAGGACGTACCAAACCAAAAACTTATAGTGCAGACTTTCAGGTCATGTTTGGACTAGAAACCCGCCAGCTGAATCAGATTGCAAGACACTATCTGTTCCGAGTATCGATCAAATCATCACACTCTGCGAATCAATGATTCAATGCTCTGTTTCCTTTCATGCATCAAGATTGAAATGAGTGGAATTATCAGATTCTTATAAAATGCGTATAATAAAAAGAAAATCTAGTGTTTTTGGGTGGATACCGAAAATTATCTCACTTATGACCGAGACAAATGGGTATTTTCGCTTGCGCAAGCGATTGCGAAAAATAAACATTTGTCTCAGTCACTCATGAGATAATTTTCGGTATACACTCAAAAACATTAGATACCCTGTATATATTTGTACTGCAGTCTGAGATTTGTTTTCTTGGAAATGTTGATTCTTTTCACTAACTATAATAACAAGAGTCATCAGAGGATGACATATACCTCCCCAGCTGTTCCAAACACTGAAACAATGAAAGTATCAATGACACTGTAGCTTAACTTGTCTGTGTGTTGAGTTTGATGAAAAAGATAATGTTCAATGTTTATGAAAGGATTATGAAATAAGACAAGAATTGTGATAATTGGGAATATGTTAATTTCTGTTCCCTGTATGCCATGTTTTTAATAAAAATAATATGAAGTGTACACAGTACTAAAGAGCTGAGGGGAATGTATGTGGCCCTCACAGTTAACATATGTCAATGAAAGTTACCAAGTTACAGTGAAATTATTCCAAAACGAGTCATCCTATCAAGTTACATTGAAATCCCTTCATAAATATGGACTGTAGACTGTGCTAAAGGTTTTCGGACTTCAGGCCTGTGTAGCCATGATGGTAGACCGATTGCAATTAAAAGGGGACGTCCCCATCTCGACATTACACGGGGCCATTCTACTAAGTTACAATGAAATCCCTTCACATTATTTATTTATTTAATGATGTGTAAGGTCACATATTTATGCACAATGGCTAA